>LT934120.1:536618617-536695924 GCA_900231445.1 Triticum turgidum subsp. durum
TTCAGCCAGAGGTAGCATCGATCGGCTTTAGTTAGCAGCAGTAGCGAAGGAATCGCTCGATCGCCCGGGTTCAGTAACGTGTAGCCTGCAGTGCAATCGCTCGGGTTCAGTTAGATCCCAACGCCTCGCACCCACGTGCGTACGGTGCGAGAGAATAAGGCATCGCTCGGCCGCCGACCACCCACCGTAACCGGGAACTCCCCGATATTTTTCTCACCCTTGCTTCTACCACGGTTTTTTCTGTCATGGACATCCCAAAGAATTTCATGCAGCTGCGTCTCCGGCCCGCCCAGGACGAAACCCATTTTCTGTCATGATTTTTTGTCATAGAAGTAGGAGCCCACCACATCTATGATGATACCGGATTTTGTCACAATTATCGTCATAGAAGTGTCATAAGTATGACCGAAAAAAATTTTGTTCAGCCCAAAATGTCACGTATGTGCCTTTTTTGTAGTGCATGAAGAAACTCGATACTGATGGGCTTTTGGAATCACTTGATTATGAATCACTTGGTGCTTGAGAACCATGCCTCATGCGCAAGATGACTAAAACTCCGTTCTCCGGAACAATGGAATGAGCTACTGACTTATTGGAAATAATACATACAGATATATGCGGTCCAATGAGCATTGAGGCTCGTGGTGGGTATCGTTATTTTCTTGCCTTCATAGATGATTTAAGCAGATATGGTTATATCTACTTAATGAAGCATAAGTCTGAAACATTTGAAAAGTTCAAAGAATTTCAGAGTGAAGTGGAAAATCATCGTAACAAGAAAATAAAGTTTCTATGATCTGATCGTGGAGGAGAGTATTTGAGTTACGACTTTGGCCTTCATTTAAAACAATGTGGAATAGTTTCACAGCTCACACCACCTGGAACACCACAGCGTAATGGTGTGTCCGAACATCGTAACCGTACTTTATATGATATGGTGAGATATATGATGTCTCTTGCCGATTTACCAATATCGTTTTGGGATTATGCATTAGAGACAGTTGCATTCACGTTAAATAGGGCACCATCAAAATCCGTTGAGACGACGCCTTATGAACTGTGATTTGGCAAGAAACCAAAGTTGTCGTTTCTTAAAGTTTGGGGATGTGATGCTTATGTGAAAAAGCTTCAAGCTGATAAACTCGAACCCAAATCGGAGAAGTGCATCTTCATAGAATACCCAAAGGAAACTATTGGGTACACCTTCTATCACAGATCCGAAGGCAAAATCTTTGTTGCTAAGAATGGATCCTTTCTAGAGAAGAAGTTTCTCTCGAAAGAAGTGAGTGGGAGGAAAGTAGAACTTGATGATGTAATTGTACCTTCTCCCTTATTGGAAAGTAGTTCATCATAGAAATCAGTTCCAGTGATTCCTACACCAATTAGTGAGGAACTTAATGATAATGATCATGAAACTTCAGATCAAATTACTACCGAACTTTGTAGGTCTTCCAGAGTAAGATCTGCACCAGAGTGGTACGGTAATCCTGTTCTGGAAGTCGTGTTACTAGACCATGATGAACCTACGAACTATGAGGAAGCGATAATGAGCCCAGATTCCGCGAAATGGCTTGAAGCCATGAAATCTGAGATGGGATCCATGTATGAGAACAAAGTGTGGACTTTGATGGACTTGCCCGATGATCGGCAAGCCATAGAAAATAAATGGATTTTTAGGAAGAAGACCAACGCAGATGGTAATGTTACTATCTACAAAGCTCGACTTGTTGTGAAAGGTTTTCAAAAAGTTCAAGGAGTTGATTACGATGAGACTTTCTCACCCGTAGCGATGCTTAAGTCTGTCCGAATCATGTTAGCAATTGCTGCATTTTATGATTATGAAATTTGGCAAATGGATGTCAAAACTGCATTCTTGAATGGATTTCTAGAAGAAGAGTTGTATATGATGCAACCAGAAGGTTTTGTCGATCCAAAGGGTGCTAACAAAGTGTGCAAGCTCCAGCGATCCATTTATGGACTGGTGCAAGCCTCTTGGAGTTGGAATAAACTCTTTGATAGTGTGATCAAAGCATATGGTTTTATACATACTTTTGGAGAAGCCTGTATTTACAAAAAAGTTAGTGGGAGCTCTGTAGCATTTATGATATTATATGTGGATGACATATTGTTGATTGGAAATGATATAGAATTTCTGGATAGCATAAAGGAATACTTGAATAAGAGTTTTTCAATGAAAGACCGCGGTGAAGCTGCTTACATATTGGGCACCAAGATCTATAGAGATAGATCAAGAGGCTTGATAATATTTTTCAATGAGTAAATACCTTGATAAAGTTTTGAAGAAGTTCAAAATGGATCAGTCAAAGAAAGGGTTCTTGCCTATGTTACAAGGTGTAAAGTTGAGTAAGACTCAAAGCCCGACCACGGCAGAAGATAGAAAGAGAATGAAAGTCATTCCCTATGCCTTAGTCATAGGTTCTATAAAGTATGATATGTTGTGTATCAGACCTATTGTGTACCTTGCCATGATTTTGGCAAGGGGGTACAATAGTGATCTAGGAGTAGATCACTGTATAGCGGCCAAAGTTATCCTTAGTTACCTAAGAGGACTAAGGAAGTATTTCTTAGTTATGGAGGTGATAAAGAGTTCGTCGTAAAGAGTTACGTCGATGCAAGCTTTTACACTGATCCAGATGACTCTAAATCTGAATCTGGATACATATTGAAAGTGGGAGCAATTAGCTAGAGTAGCTCCATGCAGAGCATTGCAGACATAGAATATTTGCAAAATACATACGGATCTAAATGTGACACACCCATTGACTAAACTTCTCTCACGAGAAAAATATGATCACACCTTAGTACTCTTCGGGTGTTAATCACATAGCGATGTGAACTAGATTATTGACTCTGGTAAACCCTTTGGGTGTTGGTCACATGGCAATGTGAACTATGGGTGTTAATCACATACAGATGTGAACTATTGGTGTTAAATCACATGTCGATGTGAACTAGATTATTGACTCTAGTGCAAGTGGGAGACTGAAGGAAATATGCCCTAGAGGCAATAATAAAGTTATTATTCATTTCCTTATTTCGTGATAAATGTTTATTATTCATGCTAGAATTGTATTAACCTGAAACTTAGTACATGTGTGAATACATAGACAAAACTTATAGTCCCTAGTATGCCTCTACTTTACTAGCTCGTTAATCAAAGATGGTTATGTTTCCTAACCATAGACATGTGTTGTCATTTGATGAACGGGATCACATCATTAGGAGAATGATGTGATGGACATGACCCATCCGTTAGCTTAGCATTATGATCGTTACAGTTTCATTGCTACTGCTTTCTTCATGACTTACACGTGTTCCTCAGACTATGAGATTATGCAACTCCCGATTACCGGAGGAACACTTTGTGTGCTACCAAACATCACAACGTAATTGGTGATTATAAAGGTGCTCTACGGGTGTCTCTGAAGGTGCTGGTTAGGTTGGCATAGATCGAGATTAGGATTTGTCACTCCGTGTATCGGAGAGGTATCTCTGGGCCCTCTCGGTAATACTCATCACTATAAGCCTTGCAAGCATTGTGACTAATGAGTTAGTTGCGGGATGAAGTATTACGAAACGAGTAAAGAGACTTGCTAGTAACGATATTGAACTAGGTATGATGATACCGACTATCGAATCTCGGGCAAGTAACATACCGATGACAAATGGAACAACATCTGTTGTTATGCGGTTTGACTAATAAAGATCTTCGTAGAATATGTAGGAACCAATATGAGCATCCAGGTGTTGGGGAACGCAGTAATTTCAAAAAAAATCCTACGATCATGCAAGATCTATCTAGGTGATGCATAGCAATGAGAGGGGAGAGTGTTATCTACGTACCCTCGTAGACCGATGCTACATCTTGAGCTTGTGTTGGTTTTCGTTGAAGAGGAACGGGTGATGCAGCAAAGTAGCATAAGTATTTCCCTCATTTTTTGAGAACCAAGGTATCAATCCAGTAGGAGGCTCCTCAAAAGTCCCACGCACCTACACAAACAAACAAGAACCTCGCAACCAACGCAATAAAGGGGTTGTCAATCCCTTCATGGCCACTTGCGAAAGTGAGATCTGATAGAGATAATATGATAAGGTAAATATTTTTGGTATTTTTATGATATAGATTGGAAAATAAAAGATGCAAATAAAAGTAGATGGTAAACTTATATGATAAAAGATAGACCCGGGGGCCATAGGTTTCACTAGTGGCTTCTCTCAAGATAGCATAAGTATTACGGTGGGTGAACAAATTACTGTCGAGCAATTGATAGAAAAGCACATAGTTATGAGATTATCTAGGCATTATCGTGTATATGGGCATCACGTCCGTGACAAGTAGACCGAGATGATTCTGCATCTACTACTATTACTCCACACATCGACCGACTCCTGCCTGCATCTAGAGTATTAAGTTCATGAAGAACAGAGTAACGCATTAAGAAAGATGACATGTTGTAGAGGGATAAACTCATGCAGTATGATATAAACCCCATCTATTGGGGATATAACTACTGAGTATAAACCGCCCAGGTGGGGCCAGATTATACCTGTAACGAGTCATTCATACTGAAGCCCATGAAGACAAGGAGAGTGGCGCTTTACTTAAGAGGCTTAGAGGCCCAGGGCCCAAAGGCGGATTAGGGCCCATAGACATAAACCGCCATATACTATGTAACTTGTGTCGTAAGATAGGAAAGGGTAGAAACTGAGTCGGACACGTGTATGAGCCGACCGAGATTCTGTAAACCGCCAGGCGTCGACCTGTGTATATAAAGGGACGACCCGACGGCGGTTCAGGGACAAGAAACAACAACTCGAGAGCCAAGTAAAGCGGATTCGCTCCCTAAAGATCGAGACCCCATCAATTCCACCACAACTGGATCGTAGCCTTTTACCTTCACCGCAAGGGGCCGAACCAGTATAAACTCCCCGTGTCCTTTGTCCGGTTTAACCCCCTTAAGATAATCTCGTTGCAATGGCTCCACGACTAAGTCCTCACACTAGGACATCTGACGTGATAGTTCCACGACACCATCTTTTTATCCTCGATGGCAACAATACAATACATGCCTTGCTGCCCCTACTGTCATTGGGAAAGAACACCGCAAGATTGAACCCAAAGCTAAGCACTTCTCCCATTGCAAGAATGATCAATCTAGTAGGCCAAACCAAACTGATAATTCGAAGAGACTTGCAAAGATAACTTAATCCCACATAAAAGAATTCAGAGGAGATTCAAATATTTCTCATAGATAAACTTGATCATAAACCCACAATTCATCGGATCTCGACAAACACACCACAAAAAGAATTACATCGAATAGGTCTCCAAGAAGATCAAGGAGAACTTTGTATTGAGATTCAAAGAGAGAGAAGAAGCCATCTAGCTAATAACTATGGACCCGAAGGTCTGTGGTAAACTACTCATAACTCATAGGAGAGGCCTTGGAGATGATGTAGAGGCCCTCTGTGGTCGATTCCCCCTCCCGCGGAGCGCCAGCGAAGGCTCCAAGATGGGATCTCGCGGATACAGAAGGTTGCGGCGGTGGAATTAGGTTTTCATGGTGCTCTCTGATGGTTTCAGGGTACGTGAGTATATATAGGAGGAAAAAGTAGGTAGGTGGACGCTTGAGGGGCCCACGAGGGTGGGGGTCGCGCCCACCCCCAGGGGGTGCACTAGGCACCCTCGTAGCCGCCTCGGTTGTTTCTTGACGTCCACTCCAAGTCTCCAGGTTTGCATTTGTTCCGAAAAGATCACTCCCGAAGGTTTCATCCCGTTTGGACTCTGTTTGATATTCCTTTTCTTCGAAACACTGAAATAGGCAAAAAAAACAGCAGGTTGGGCCTCCGGTTAGTAGGTTAGTCCCAAAAATGATATAAAAGTGTAAAGTAAAGCCCATAAACATCCAAAACGGGTAATATAATAGCATGGAACAATAAAAAATTATAGATATGTTGGAGACGTATCAAGCATCCCCAAGCTTAATTCATGCTCGTCCTCGAGTAGGTAAATGATAAAAACAGAATTTTTGATGTGGAATGATACCTAGCATAATTCTCAATGTAATTTTATTTATTGTGGCATGAATGTTCAGATCTAAATGATTCAAAATAAAAGTTCATATTGACATAAGAAATAGTAATACTTCAAGCATACTAACAAAGCAATCATGTCTTCTCAAAATAACATGGCTAAAGAAAGTTATCCCTACAAAATCATATAGTCTGGCTATGCTCTATCTTCATCACACAAAGTATTAATCATGCACAACCCCGATGACAAGCCAAGCAATTGTTTCATACTTTAGTAATCTCAAAAATTTTCAACTTTCACGCAATACATGAGTGTGAGCCATGGACATAGCACTATATGTGGAATAGAATGGTGGTTGTGGAGAAGACAAAAAAGGAGAAGATAGTCTCACATCAACTAGGCGTATCAACAGGCTATGGAGATGCCTATTAATAGATATCAATGCGAGTGAGTAGGGATTGCCATGCAACGGATGCACTAGAGCTATAAATGTATGAAAGCTCAACAAAAGAAACTAAGTGGGTGTGCATCCAACTTGCTTGCTCATGAAGACCTAGGGCGTTTTGAGGAAGCCCGTCATTGGAATATACAAGCCAAGTTCTATAATGAAATTCCCACTAGTATATGAAAGTGATAACATAGGAGACTCTCTATCATGAAGATCATGGTTCTACTTTGAAGCACAAGTGTGGTAAAAAAGGATAGTAGCATTGTCCCTTCTCTCTTTTTCTCTCTTTTTTTATTTGGCCTTTCTCTTTATTTATTTGGCCTTTCTCTATTTATTTATTTAAGTCCTAAGTCTCATCCCGACTTGTGGGGAGATCATAGTCTCCATCATCCTTTCCTCACTTGGGACAATGCTCTAATAATGAAGATCATCACACTTTTATTTACTTACAACTCAAGATTACAACTCGATAGTTAGAACAAGATATGACTCTATATGAATGCCCCTGGCGGTGTACCGGGATATGCAATGAATCAAGAGTGACATGTATGGAATTCTGAAGGTGGCCTTGCCACAAATACAATGTCAACTACATGATCATGCAAAGAGCAATATGACAAGGATGATGCGTGTCAGAATAAATGGAACGGTGGAAAGTTGCATGGCAATATATCTCAGAATGGCTATGGAAATGCCATAATAGGTAGCTATGGTGGCTATTTTTGAGGAAGGTATATGGTGGGTGTACGGTACCGGCGAAAGTTGCGCAGCACAAGAGAGGCTAGCAACGGTGGAAGGGTGAGAGTGCGTATAATCCATGGACTCAACATTAGTCATAAAGAACTCATATACTTATTGCAAATATCTACAAGCCATTGAAAACAAAGTACTACGCGCATGCTCCTAGGGGGATAGATTGGTAGGAAAAGACCATCGCTCGTCCCCGACCGCCACTCATAAGGAAGACAATCGGTAAATAAATCATGCTCCAACTTCATCACAAAGCGGTTCACCATACGTGCATGCTACGGGACTCACAAACTTCAACACAAGTATTCTTTAAATTCATAATCACCCAACTAGCATGACTCTAATATCACCATCCTCATATCTCAAAACAATTATCAAGCATCAAATTGATCATAGCATCCAATTCACTTCCTATGATAGTTTTTATTATACCCAACTTGGATGCCCATCATTCTAGGACCAATTTTATAACCATAGCAAATACCATGTTGTTATAAAAGACTCTCAAAATAATATAAGTGAAGCATGAGAGATCAACAATTTCTTCAAAATTAAGCCACCTGTCGTGCTCTAAAAGATAAAAGTGAAGTACTAGAGCAAAAGTATCTAGCTCAAAAGATATAAGTGAAGCACATAGAGTATTTTAATAAATTCCAAATCAAGTGGGTCTCTCCCAAAAGGTGTGTACAACAAGGATGATTGTGGTAATATAAAAAGCAAAGACTAATATCATACAAGATGCTCCAAGCAAAACACATATCATGTGGCGAATAAAAATATATCTCCAAGTAAAGTTACAAATAAACAAAGACGAAAGAGGGGATGCCTTCCGGGGCGTCCCCAAGCTTAGGCTTTTGGTTATCCTTGAATATTGTGATGCCCTCGATTCAATCGTACACTAATCATACACGCAAATGCGTACGATCAAGATCAAGGACTCACGGGAAGATATCACAACACAACTCTAGACACAAATTGAAATAATACAAGCTTTATATTACAAGCTAGGGGCCTTGAGGGCTTGAATACATCGGCTTGAATACAAACGAGTCAGCGGAAGCAAAAATATCTGAGTACAGACATATGTTAAACAAGTTTGTCTTAAGAAGGCTAGCACAAAAGCAACATGATCGAAAAGGCAAGGCCTCCTGCCTGGGAGCCTCCTAACTACTCCTAGTCGTTGGCGGCCTCCACGTAGTAGTAACCATCAGCGGTGGCATCTGGCTCCTGGGCTCTGACATCTGGTTGCATCAACCAGAAAGAAGAAGAAAGGGGGAAAAGGGGGAGAAAAGAAACTGTGAGTACTCATCCAAAGTACTGGCAAGCAAGGAACTACACTACATATGCATCGGTATCAATGAAATGGGTTGTATATGTGGACTGAACTGCAGAAATGCCAGAATAGAGGGGAGAACCTAGTCCTATCGAAGACTAGCATCTTCTGGAAACCACCATCTTGCAGCAACAGGAGGGAGTAGAGTAGCAAAATGTAAAGTAGTAGTAGTGTTATCAACCTCGGCCAGAGATCCTTTCTCGACTCCCTACGAGAAAGCAATCCCAGAGCCATACTATCCAATTGTCATCACAATCCAATTCTCATCACCATCCAATTCTCATCACAAGTATCCAGTTCTAGTAGTATCGATCGGGATACAACTCCGAGTGTCCGTTACCGTAGGATAGGCTATCGATAGATGTTTTCTTCCCTGCAGGGGTGCACCAACTTACCCACCGCGCTCGATTAACTCCGGTCGGACACACTTTCCTGGGTCATGTCCGGCCTCGGCCAAACAATACGCCGCAACCCGACCTAGGCTTAATAGAGAGGTCAAGCACGCCGGACTAAACCTATGCCCCCAGGGGTCATGGGCCATCTCCCCGGGAACTCCTGCATGTTGCGTGGGCGGCCGGTGAGCAGACCTAGCTACCTCCTTAAAAAAAGCAGGTGTTTACCAGTCCAACTCGACGCGCGTCGCTCAGTCGCTGACGTCTATTAAGCTTCGACTGATGTATACGATGCAGAATGCCCATACTATGCCCACGTGATGGTTAGTGCTATCAGGCCAGAGGCCCCTCGGATCAAATATCCAAATCATAGTGGATTAGGAACGCGCGGTAACAAGCAGAGACTCACGAAAGATGTGACCCCGTTACCCCGTCTCGAGGACTTGCGGCAAGGGCTAAGAATGCTCGGCCACGCCTCGTAATTATCTCGCGGGCACCTTCCAGGTCAACCCGTCTCCACATCACTCACGGGTCCCCCTCAGGGTCGACCCGCCTTTTAAGTAACAGTTGTAAGGTCCAAGTATCCGTGTGTCCAATCATCAAGGGGAAAACCCGAGGAATCGCCCCCAGTGAATTCCACTTGATGTAATCATCAAGGTGAACGTAAGAGGGACCACCCTCGAGGTCCACCCTTGAGTGGTTGCACGACAGAGTCGTATCGGAAGTGGTTAAAGAGGAAATCACCCTCGATGACCACGACCAAATAGCTACACTACAGGGTTAACATTAGAAGTGCTGATGAGGCCTCACCCTCGGCACTCGATAGTAACCCACTAGTGTCGAGCAACTAAGGGGAAGTGATGTGCGGTGCCGGGGCCTGGTCTTCGATCCCGTTGATCGGGTCTTCGATGATGAAGCAGGGGTAACAAGGACAAGGTGGGGGTCACTGATGGATCACTAACCAACCTATACTAAGCAGTTTAGGATAAGCAGGTAAGGTACAACAGCAGATACAAAAGCAGGCTATGCATCAGAATAGGAGCAATCAATAACAGTAGCAAAATCTAATGCAAGCATGAGAGGATGGAATGGGTGATATCGGGATGATCAAAGGGGGGGCTTGCCTGGTTGCTCGGCGGCAAAGGCAGTGTCGTCAGCCGTGAAGTCGATCACAGGGGCAACATCGATCTCTGGGTCTACCGGACAAAAGAGGGGCAAGAAACAGTAAATATAAAGCACACATAGCATCACAAAGCGTATTATGGCAATATGTTGTGCCGGGTGTGACCTAACATATGGCTACACGATAAAGGTGAAGGGGGAATTCAACCGGGAATGTTTTCCCGGTTCCGGAACTGTGTCAGACAGATGACCGGAGAGGGAATGTTCCATGTTCAGCATGCTAGGGGCATGTGACAGATGAACAGACCGCGTATTCGAATTTGTCTCGTTTTTCTGAGCAACTTTCATGTAGAAATCATTTTCATCTGAGTTAAGGTTTATTTTATATGATTATTCAAAGATTAAAACAATATTCTGAAATAATTTTAACTATTTAATTTCGAATTAAATTGAACAAATGATAAGTGTACACTTTAATTCCTACCCAGTGTGTAAGACAAGCGGGGCAGTGTACACAGTTGACCCGGTCAACATTGACAAGTCAAAGTTAATAGTACGGGGGGTCCCACATGTTAGTGTATTCATAACTCCTAAAGGATTTATCTAATCTAATTAGGTGGGACTCATTTGCCATTTGCCAACAGGCTTAATTAGCATTAAAGTAATACTACTAAACTAAACCTACTACTAGTAGTAAACAAGGGCTGGTCGTTCGTGCGAGAGACACAGCCAGCACTGTGCTCACACATGCACACAACCACGGCGGCCAGAGCCGGCCGGCGCTAGGAGGCAGGGGGCTGGGAGCAACGACCGGCGGCTAGCGCAGGGAGCGGCGGCCGACGGCGAGCGGCACGCGGACACCGGCGGCAGCGGCGCAGCAGGCGGGAGCAGCAACAGTAAGTAGCAGAGCAAGCAGCAGTAGTAAGCAGTCAAACGCAGCAGTCAAACGCAGCAGAGCTTCAGCAGCAGCAGCGGCAAGAGTTCGACGAAGGCGAGGCTGCGGCTCTAGTATGAGCACCACGGGAGGTTCGAGCTGCTGCTTGGTCCTACGGCGAGCTGACACTCGCGCGGATACGCTGGAGGTGTCGGGAGAGCGCGGGGTGCTATGTAGCGATGACGGCGATGGGCGAGGCGGCGGCCGGAGCACGGTTCGGAAGCAATCGCCGTTTTGCGAGGCAAGAGGCCAAAGCCGGCACGGGCGGCCTCACGGGGATGTCCCAAGCACGTGGACGTGCTCTTCTGGCCCTGGATACGAACAACTGCGATGGGGCAAGCTCCATGACGGAGAAAAGCTACGGAGATGGTGGCGCTACTACTAGCGGGCGAGTCCGAGGGAGATGGGTGAGGGGGAAAGAAGAGTGGCGGCTCACAGAGTGTCACACGGCGGCCGGCGGGGGCTTAGGAGATGCCGGGGCGACGAATTCGACGGAGCTCGCCGGCGGTGGTCCGAGGAAGAGGAAGAAGCGGGCGGCGTTGAGGCGGCTCGTCGGCTCCAATCCAGGGGCGCAGGTGACGTAGGAGAGAGCGACGATCCTCCTGGACCGGTAGAGGGCGGCGAGAAGGCCACGGTGGCCACACCGGCGTCGAGGCAGTGGCGACGATGGCTCCCTGTTGCGTTGGAAGGAGAGAGGGAGAGGTGGATCTGGGCAAGCGGGCTGGGCTCCAGGCACTGTGCACTTAGGCCCAGTCCCCAGCAGTAGTCTAGGCCCTTTTTCTATTTTTATCTCTGCTTTATTTCCAGAGATAGTTTTCCAATAATTTGAGCCATCAAATGACTTAGTAAAAATGTGAAACTTGGTCACATAAATACTATGGTATATTCCACATTGCCACATAATGTTTGGGAAATTTTGGAATCCTTTGGCATTTTTCAAAAAAGAACTTAGACATTTATAGTGTTGTTTTGGCACTGATTTAAATGCTTTGGCCCACTTTGACTTGATGGTGATGTTGTTTTCCTTAACAACAAGTTGTTTTGGAATATTTGCTAACTGGTGAACATTTTTCCAACATCTTTTGTGCAACATCAAATTTCACTTTGAATTTGAATAGAGTTCACAGAAGGTTTTGTGAAATGAGATATTTAACCACTGTGATTAATCAATGCAAATGATGATGACTTGGCATGGTCGTAAGGGATTACTGTGGTGTGATACTGGGGATGTTACAAATATCTTGGGGTGCCATGGGCATCC
Organism: Triticum turgidum subsp. durum; assembly: GCA_900231445.1. Classification (NCBI taxonomy): domain Eukaryota; kingdom Viridiplantae; phylum Streptophyta; class Magnoliopsida; order Poales; family Poaceae; genus Triticum; species Triticum turgidum. The sequence goes on from LT934120.1 coordinate 536,630,913, forward strand.
CCAAGCTTAGGCTTTTGCCACTCCTTATTCCATAGTCCATCAAATCTTTTACCCAAAACTTGAAAACTTCACAACACAAAACTCAACAGAAAATCTCATAAGCTCCATTAGTGCAAGAAAGAAAAACCACCACATAAGATACTATAATGAACTCATTATTTATTTATATTGGTGTCAAACCTACTGTATTCCAACTTCTCTATGGTTCATACCCCCCGATACTAGCCATAGATGCATCAAAATAAGCAAACAACACATGAAAAACAAAATCTGTCAAAAACAGAATAGTCTGTAGCAATCTGTAACTTTGAATACTTCTGGAACTCTAAAAATCCTACCAAAATAGTAAGTCCTGGGAAATTTGTCTATTGATCTACAGCAAAAAGAATCAACGCAAAAGCATGTTCTGCGAATTACTAAATTATTTTCGTGTGTGCAAAATTTTCTGTTTTTCAGCAGAATCAAATTAACTATCACCGTAGGTTATCCTATAGGTTCTACTTGGCATAAACACTAATTAAAACATGAAAACACATCTAAACACAAAGTAGATGAAATATTTATTACTAAACAGAAGCAAAAAGCAAGAAACAAAAATAAAATTAGGTTGCCTCCCAACTAGCGCTATCGTTTAACGCCCCTAGCTAGGCATAAAAGCGAGAATAGATCTAAGTAGTGCCATCTTTGGCATTCAATTCATAAGTAGATCGCATGGTAGATTCATAAGGTAATTTACCTTTCTTTCTTGGAAAGTGGTCCATGCCTTTCCTTAATGGAAATTGGAATATAATATTCCCTTCCTTCATATCAATAATTGCACCAATCGTTCTAAGCAAAGGTCTACCAAGAATAATAGGAAATGAAAGATTGCAATCTATATCAAGAATGATAAAATCTACGGGCACATATTCCTATTTTCAACAATAAGAACATCATTGATCCTTCCCATAGGTTTCTTAATGGTGGAATTCGCAAGGTGCAAATTTAAAGAGCAATCATCAAAATCATGGAAACCTAGCACATCACATAAAGTTTTCGGAATCGTGGAAACACTAGCACCCAAATCACACAAAGCATAGCACTCATGATCTTTAATTTTAATCTTTATAGTAGGTTCCCACTCATCATAAAGTTTTCTAGGTATAGAAACTTCCAATTCAAGTTTTTCTTCATAAGATTGCATCAAGGCATCAACAATATGTTTGGTAAAAGCTTTATTTTGACTATAAGCATGAGAAGAATTCAACACGGATTGCAACAAGGAAATACAATCTATTAATGAACAATTATCATAATTAAATTCCTTGAAATCCAAGATAGTGGGTTCAATGCTATTTAAAGTCTTGACCTCTCCAATCCCACTTTTACCAAATTTAGTATCAAGATCTAAAAACTCCGAATTATTAGGACGCATTTTAACTAAAGTTGACTCATCTCCAGTCCCATCATTATCAAGATTCATATTGCAAAACAAAGATTTAATAGGGGACACATCTATAACTTTTAGATCCTTGTCATTATTTTCATGGAGACTAGAAGAACACGCTTTTACAAAGCAATCTTTCTTAGCACGCAACCTAGCAGTTCTTTCTTTGCACTCATCAATGGAAATTCTCATGGCTTTGAGAGACTCATTCATATCATGCTTAGGTGGAATAGATCTAAGTTTCAAAGAATCAACATCAAGCGAAAGCCTATCAATGTTCCTAGCCAAATCATCAACCTTAAGCAATTTTTCTTCAAGCAAAGCATTAAAATTATTTTGAGAGATCATAAATTATTTAACGCTATTCTCAAAATCAGAGGGCATCTTATTAAAATTTCCATAAGAGTTGTTGTAGGAATTACCATAATTATTAGAGGAATTACTAGGGAACGGTCTAGGATTAAAGTTTCCTCTATAAGCGTTGTTACCAAAATTATTCCTACCAACAAAATTCACATCCATAGATTCATTATTATTCTCAATCAAAGTAGACAAAGGCATATCATTAGGATCAATAGGAGCACTCTTAGTAGCAAACAATTTCATAAGTTCATCCATCTTTCCACTCAAAACATTAATTTCTTCTATAGCATGCACTTTTTTACTAGTAGATCTTTCGGTGTGCCATTGAGAATAATTAGCCATAATGTTATCAAGGAGCTTAGTAGCTTCTCCTAAGGTGATTTCCATAAAAGTTCCTCCCGCGGCCGAATCTAAAAGATTTCTAGAAGCAAAATTCAATCCGGCATATTTTTTTGTATGATCATCCATAAGTTCAAACCATGAGTAGGGCAATTGCATTTCTTTAATTCCATTCTTTCCCAAGATTGGGCAACATGCTCATGATCAAGTTTTTTAAAATTCATAATATCGTTCCTAAGAGAGATGATCTTAGCGGGAGGAAAATACTTAGAGATAAAAGCATCTTTGCACTTATTCCATGAATCAATACTATTCTTAGGCAAAGACAAAAACCAAGTTTTAGCACGATCTCTAAGTGAAAACGGGAATAACTTCAATTTAACAATATCGTTATCCGTATATTTCTTCTTTTGCATATCACATAAATCAACAAAGTTGTTTAGATGAGTAGTGGCATCTTCACTAGGAAGGCCGGAGAATTGATCTTTCATAACAAGATTCAACAAAGCATCATTGATTTCACAAGATTCAACATCATTAAGAGGAGCAATCGGAGTGCTAAGGAAATCATTATTATTGGTATTGGAAAAGTCACACAATTTGGTATTATCTTGCGCCATCGCGACAAGCAATCCAACACACAAGCAAACAAAAAGGCGATCAAAAGAGAGAGGAGATTGGGAAAGAGAGGGCAAATAAAACAGCAAGGGTGAAGTGGGGGAGAGGAAAACGAGAGGCAAATGGCAAATAATGTAATGCAAGGGAGATGAGTTTGTGATGGGTACTTGGTATGTCTTGACTTGAGCGAAGACCTCCCCGGCAACGGCGCCAGAAATCCTTCTTGCTGCATCTTGAGCTTACGTTGGTTTTCCTTGAAAAGGAAAGGGTGATGCAGCAAAGTAGCGTAAGTATTTCCCTCAATTTTTGAGAACCAAGGTATCAATCCAGTAGGAGGCTCCTCAAAAGTCCCACGCACCTACACAAACAAACAAGAACCTCGCAACCAACGCAATAAAGGGGTTGTCAATCCCTTCACAACCACTTGCGAAAGTGAGATTTGATAGAGATAATATGATAAGGTAAATATTTTTGGTATTTTTATGATATAGATTGGAAAATAAAAGATGCAAATAAAAGTAGATGATAAAATTATATGATAAAAGATAGACGCGGGGGCCATAGGTTTCACTAGTGGCTTCTCTCAAGATAGCATAAGTATTATGGTGGGTGAACAAATTACTGTCGAGCAATTGATAGAAAAGCGTATAGTTATGAGATTATCTAGGCATGATCATGTATATAGGCATCATGTTCGTGTCTACTAATATTACTCCACACATCGACCGACTCCTGTGTGCATCTAGAGTATTAAGTTCATGAAGAACAGAGTAACGCATTAAGAAAGATGACATGATGTAGAGGGATAAACTCATGCAATATGATATAAACCCCATCTTTTTATCCTCGATGGCAACAATACAATACGTGCCTTGCTAACCCTGCTGTCACTAGGAAAGGACACCGCAAGATTGAACCCAAAGCTAAGCACTTTTCCCATTGCAAGAAAGATCAATCTAGTAGGACAAACCAAACTGATAATTCGAAGAGACTTACAAAGATAACTTAATCACACATAAAAGAATTCAGAGGAGATTCAAATATTTCTCATAGATAAACTTGATCATAAACCCACAATTCATCGGATCTTGACAAACACACCGCAAAAAGAGTTACATCGAATAGATCTCCAAGAAGATCAAGGAGAACTTTGTATTGAGATTCAAAGAGAGAGAAGAAGCCATCTAGCTAATAACTATGGACCCGAAGGTCTGTGGTAAACTACTCACAACTCATAGGAGAGGCCTTGGAGATGATGTAGAGGCCCTCCATGGTCGATGAGGGAGTCCGGGATTAGGGGGTGTCCGGATAGCCGGACTACCATCATCAGCTGAACTATCATCGGCCGGACTATCATCATCGACCGGACTCCAAGACTATGAAGATACAAGATTGAAGACTTCGTCCCGTGTCCGGATGGGACTTTCCTTGGCGTGGAAGGCAAGCTTGGCGATACGGATACGTAGATCTCCTACCATTGTAACCGACTCTATGTAACCCTAGCCCTCTCCGATGTCTATATAAACCGGATGGATCTAGTCCGTAGGACACAACAACAACAACCATTACAATCATACCATAGGCTAGCTTCTAGGGTTTAGCCTCCTTGATCTCGTGGTAGATCCACTCTTGTAAACATCCACAATATCAATATCAATCAAGCAGGACGTAGGGTTTTACCTCCATCAAGAGGGCCCGAACCTGGGTAAAACATCGTGTCCCTTGTCTCCTGTTACCATCCGCCTAGACGCACAGTTCGGGACCCCCTACCCGAGATCCGCCGGTTTTGACACCGACATTGGTGCTTTCATTGAGAGTCCCTCTGTGTCATCACCGATAGGCTTGATGGCCTCTTCAATCGACAACGACGCAGTCCTGGGTGAGACTTTTCTCCCTGGACAGATCTTCGTATTCGGCGGCTTCGCACTGCGGGCCAACTCACTTGGCCATCTGGAGCAGATCGAAAGCTACGCCCCTGGCCGTCAGGTCAGGTTTGGAAGCCTAAACTTCACGGCCGATATCCGCGGGGACTTGATCTTTGATGGATCTGAGCCACAGCCGAGCGTGCCGCGCTGTCATGATGGGCACGACCTAACTCTGCCGCCGGACAGCACCTTGGAGGCCGCACACGAATCCGCTCCGACCCATAGTCCGGAGCCGATCGCTCAGACCGAGGACGGATGGCTGGACACCGCCTCGGGAGCTGCAACTTCTACGGCGAAGGAGCCGAACACTTATCTTGTCCCGCATAAAGCCCATGACTCCGAGGTGCCGGACCACCTGCCGGACTCCGAACCTCCTGCGCCCCTGCTAGTCGAATCCGATTGGGCACCGATCATGGAATTCACCGCTGCGGACACCTTTCAGCACTCACCCTTCGGCGATATCTTAAATTCGTTGAAGCATCTCTCACTATCCGGAGAGCCCTGGCCGAAATATGGCCAGGATGGTCGGGACGCGGACAATGAAGAAATTCAGAGCCCACCCACCACCCACTTCGTAGCCACCGTCGACGATCTAACCGACGTGCTAAACTACGACTCCGAAGACATCAACGGTATGGACGACGATGCCGGAGACGATCAAGAACCAGCGCCTACAGGGCACTGGAAGGCCACCTCGTCACATGACATACATATGGTGGACACCCCAAAGGGAAGCGATACCGAGGAACAACGGGACGCGGCAGAGGATAACCCCGCCGATAAACAACCAAAACGGCGACGTAGACGCCGCCCTAAGTCCCGCCTCGATTAAAGCAGCATTCCTAACGACCCAGCGATAGAGCAGGGCAAACCAGCGGACGACGAACATACAACCAAGCAACCATCCGAACAGGACGAACCGGATAATCAACCCCTTCACAGAGCAATCAACAGTCCGGACACACCACCGGAGCATAAGAACCTTCACAAAAGACTCGTCGCCACTGCAAGAAGTTTGAAGAAGGAAAAACGGAAGCTCAAAACAGCGGAAGACATACTTAGAATAAAGTGGAGCAAAATACTCAAGACCGCAGACAAATATGGCAATGGCCATCAAACAAAGAGCTACCCGAAGCTCAAGCTGCTGCCAGAATTTGACGAGGAAGCCATAGAGCCCTCACAGTCAAAAAATAAAGAGGCCGCCTGGCCGGATAGACGGCCAGATGACAGGCCAAAACTGACAAGCGGCACCACACACAAGCCGACTTATGATCCTGGGAAAACGGACGGCCCAACTAGGTCCATCTACGGGCCAAAAAGGAGGGCCCCAGGAAGTAACACAACACGACAAGTGTTCGAAGACAGCGGCACACCCAAATACAGGGGCGCCGCACACCCGCTATGTTTTACCGATGAGGTGCTGGATCATGAATTTCCAGCAGGGTTCAAACCCATAAACATAGAGGCATACGACGGCACAACAGACCCAGGAGTCTGGATAGAAGTTACATACTACACATACACATGGCTAGAGGAGATGATCTCCACGCCATAAAATACCTACCCCTCAAGCTCAAAGGGCCAGCTCGGCATTGGCTCAAAAGCCTCCCAGAAAACACTGTTGGAAGTTGGGAAGAGCTTGAGGACGCGTTTAGAGCAAATTTTCAAGGGACTTATGTCCGCCCTCCGGATGCAGACGATCTGAGTCATATAACCCAACAGCCCGGATAGTCAGCGCGCAAATTCTGGAACAGGTTCCTTACCAAAAAGAACCAAATAGTCGAATGTCCGGACGCGGAAGCCTTAGCAGCTTTTAAACACAACGTCCAAGACGAATGGCTCGCCAGACACCTCGGCCAAGAGAAGCCAAGAACAATGGCCGCGCTAACAAGCCTCATGACGCGCTTTTGCGCAGGAGAAGACAGCTGGCTAGCAAGATGCAGCACCAGCGACCCGAGTACATCCGAGATCAGAGATGGAAACGGAAAATCACGGCGCAGGAAAGATCAGCGCCGGAATAAAGAAAAAAGCCCAAAGGGCACGGCGGTCAACGCCGGATTCAAAAGCTCGCGGCCAAACAATAAAACACTGCCTCTTAAGGACAACAGCGACGAGCTATTAAATTTAAACAAAATTTTAGATCGGATATGTCAAATCCACAGTACCTCCGGAAGGCCTGCAAACCATACCAACCGAAATTGTTGGGTTTTTAAACAGTCCGGCAGACTCAACGCCGGACACAAGGGGCTCGATGCGCCAAGCGAGGACGATGACGAACCCCACCAGCAGAGCACCGGAAGTCAAAAGACTTTCCCACAAGAAGTCAAAATAGTAAGCTCACTTCATGTGATAGTACGGAAAACCAACCCGGCACTCACTAAGACAAGTGTCGCACGGTCCACCCCAGCGGAACATCGAGATTGGATGTCAAAACCAATCACTTTCAACCATCTGGATTAGTCCAGAAGTATCCGGAACACAGGATAGACTGCCCTGATATTGGATCCCATAATAGACGGACTGCAATTCACGCAGGTTTTGATGGACGGCGGCAGTGACTTAAACCTGCTATATCCGGACACAATCCACAAGTTGGGATAGACCCTACTACAATTTGGCATAGCCGCACTTCCTTCAAAGGAGTGGCGCCAGGCCCTTACGCCAGGTGCATAGTTTCATTATTAATAGAAGTTGTGTTCGGGTCACCTGACAACTTCCGACGAGAAAAGCTAACCTTTCATGTCGCCCCATTTAAAAGTATCTATCAAGCATCACTGGGACGGGAAGCTTTCGTCCGCTTCACTGCAATACCACATTACGCGTCTCTTACGCTTAAAATGCCCGGTCCACGTGGCATCATTTCATTAAAAGGTCGTCTGAGACCCCGGACACAGCTGGACGAGTCCGGAATAAATAAGCTAGGGGCTACCTAGCCACACACCCCTTCACAAGGGTTTGTACATATAAGCCATGATGAGCTAGCATAGGCTCCGCTTTATTAATCTATATTTCAAATTTTTTATGCACTTTCTCGCACGATTTATTTTCAAACTAAGTTCCTCTCTTTTTACAGATGAACAGCATGCACACCCGTCCAGGATACGGCACAACGGAGACACAGGCACAGACGTGCAGTAGGGACCCGTTGCAAGGACTCTTTTCAGACTAAGACCCTACGTAAACCTTTCTTACTGTCTCTTGTTGCTATAATCCCCAGGTTTCTCATTATAATCAGAGTGGAGACTGGCGTTTTGGCATCGGCCGCGCCAGAAGAACTTGCCCGTACCTGGACACAAGGGGCTTAGGGCATTGTTTTGCCCGCTATTGTAAAGACCGAACACCTTTGGGAGTGTTCGGCGTCTCGAGTTAGGCCTTATATGCATCAGCTCCGAATCATGTCTTTGGTCAAATGTTGGGTTTGCCCGGCTCCTGTGTTTTGCTGCCTTACATTCCGTATCATCGGCTAACGCGGCACCAGGAGAACTACTGCGATTGTGCCCCAGTTCGGCTGGGCGAGCACCTCAGTAGAGAAAGCCGAAAACTGACTGTCACGATACAGCGAGAGACTGGGCAACCACTCGATCGACCATGGGAATGTTTAGAATTCCTCCACTTTGACAAAGGGCCGTTTCCCGGTCAGGCACATACGCGCCCCAAATTCGGAGAGCGTCGTGCCCCCAGGGGCTATGTTGTAGCCCCACCCTCGAACTCCATGGCTAAGTGAAAGTGATAAAGCATTATAGTCCGGTTGCCTCGTCTGCTACGCTACCACCTCCATTACAGGACCGAGACGTCGGATTAAGTGTGAAAATGCGCTATTTTTTGCGAACACCCCCGCACCTTGTGCGTGGGGGCTGAAGCCGACGACTGCCATCTTTCAGGTTATACACACGTATACATGAACGGCCGCATAGGAGATATTCTATTACTTGAACGCACAAGTATAAAAGGCGCTTACATCATAAATATTGTTTTACATCATAAAAACGTTCACTCGAACGTAACATTTTTTGAGCACTGCGACTCTATTACACGAGCACCACGCAACACTTCACCAAAATAGTGCTCGGCGGGTAACCGGTTATCGTCCGAACCCGGGGTCGCAACAGCGGTGGCATCCATCTCTGTCCAATGTGTCTTCACACGGGCGAGTGCCATCCGCGCACCCTCTATGCAGGCCGACCGCTTCATTGCCTTCATATGCGGCACCGCCCCAAGAAATTGCTGCAATAAGCCAAAGTAACTCTTCGGCTCGGGCCTATCCGGCCAGACATGGGTCACTATATCCATCATAGCAAGCCCGGACAACCTATTTAGCTCAGCCCACTCGGCCAAATGGTCGGTCAGCGGAAGTGAGCACTCCGGACTATGGAATTGAGACCAAAACAGCTCTTCCGTCTTGTGATCCTTCTGGCTTCGAAAATGCACAACGGCATCCGCCGCACTCGCTGCTAAGTCCATATAAGGGTCCTCTGGACCCCACAGCTGGCCCAGCTGAGCATACTTTGGATCCATAAACCTTCGGCGCAGCAGAAAAGGCTTGCCAGCTACAATTTCTCCGGCCTGGCGCAGCTCTTCCTTTATAGCCCGCATTGCAGAGCGGGCATCCTTGGCTTCGGCGGTGGCCTTCTCCAGGTCTTCTTGCCCCGCTAGGCGCTCCTTCCCAAGAGCCTCATTGCAGTCGGTAGCATCTTTTAACTTCACGGCCATTTCGGCCATCTCTTCCCTGCTCCGGCAGTGTGCGGCCCTTTCGGCCGCTAACTCCTCGACCGCCCTCGAGGCTGCCGCATTACTCCTTCTGGCCTGCTCCTTGGCTTGAGCAAGTTCGGCCCGAAGGCTCTCCACAGCAGCGGCACTATCTGCATTTCACACACATGTTGTAAGGAGCTGGCTTCGGCCCCCTTACCAAGTCATCGCACAGAAACACTTACCTTGCAACTCATCAAGTCGCCTGTGGACCAGCGTGATGTCCGCATCCGCAACAGCGAGTTGCCGCTTTAGTTCAGCAACTCCATCAGTCCGGCTGGCCCCCGGACGACCCGCCACCTGCATCGGCATGGCGGAAATTTAAACCTGCGATTTTGATCCTCGGCACGCTGTCGATTTCGACAACCTACCGAGTCTCAGGGGCTACTATCTATACAGGGCGCATTCTATATGCATAACTGTTAAAAGGTGTGTCATTTTTACGTACCTCAAACCCCGCCAGCAAACTCCTGACGGCATTATGTAGCCCGCCTTCAGTGGACGAAATCCTTTCAATCACCATGCTCATCAATGCGTGGTGATCTTCTGAGATAGACGCCTTCTCAAGCAGATCCTTCAGCCGTACACCAGTTGGCGGCGAACTATCCGGCTTTGCCAAACCAGGGGGCTCCCTCCGTGACGACATTTCAGGCTCGTCCGCCCTATTCGACAGCGCCCCGGACGGAGGTGTCTCGCTCTCCATCATCTCCGGACGAAGGTCCCCCGAAGATGAGCTCATTTGCGAAGGACGAAGATCCGAACTACAAGGTAAAAACTTTAGTTATCCTTAGAAGCACAAGTAGGGATGTCCCTTATTATAAAACTCCTTTCTTTCTACTTACGGCTCGTTGGAGGACTGATTCTCCAAGGGAGATTGTGCGGCCGGGGCCTCCCCGGACGCAGGGCCCTCTGGCGAAGATTTCTTCCCTCGTTTAGGGGCTTTTGCCCCCGGGTCCTCGGAGGCAGTCCTCTTCTTCCCTTGGAGGGAGGGATTCTCGATCCCCCTCTTTCAAGAGTCTCCTTAGGCGAGGCAGTAGCTTTCCTGCTTTCCCCTTCGCCTTCCTCTGGAGGCGCAACCTCAAGCATCTGGACCAGCACGGAATCCGGCGTGGTATCGGGGAGGGGGGCCGGACACCATATCAATTTTGCTTCCGCTATCCACTCCTGTTTAGAAGGAAGTTGGTCATAAGGCGAATCATCGAAAGGCAAACAAATGGTATGTCCGGAATTGGAACTACTTACTTGAGTATCCGGGCGATTGCAGCTTAGGCTAGCATCCTCGGTCAATTCTGGACGCGCCTCTTGCGATCCGAAGAATAATTTGTACATCTCCAGGGGTGTCATACCCATGAAGTGTTGAAGAATCCGTGGGCCCTATGGATTGAACTCCCACAGCCGGAGAGGGCGGCGTTTGCAGGGCGGGAGACGCCTAATCAGCATAACCTGCATTACCACCACCATATCCACCTCCCTCGTTTGGAGATCTCGAATCCGGCCCTGCAGTAGGGGCACGTCCTTTGACGGCTCCCAGTTGAGCCCTTGGGTGACCCACGACATCAACCGTCGTGGAGGTCCCAGGCGGAATAAGGGCGGCGTCTTTTGTCTGCGGCCCCTCGGAACGGTAATATAGAACCACTCTTGCTGCCACAGGCCGAGCTCCTCTTGGAAGGAGCCAGCGGGCCACGGGGCATCGGCCCTCCTACTTATGGCTGCCCCGCCGCACTCCGCTTGACGCCCCTCAATCATCTTCGGCGCCACATTGAAGGTCTTCAGCCACAGGCCGAAGTGAGCGGCGACGCGGAGGAAGGCTTCACAGACGACAATAAATGCGGAAATATGGAGGATGGACTCCGGAGCCAAATCGTGGAATTCCAACCCATAGTAAAACATGAGCTCTCTCACAAAAGGATCCATCGGGAAGCCTAAACCCCGACGGAGGTGGGATACAAAAACGACGTACTCATCGGGCTCGGGGGTGGGGATGGCCTGCCCTTCGGCAGGCAACCTGTGCGAAATCTCATGAGCCAGGTACTTGGCCTCCCGCAGCTTTAGCACGTCCTCCTCCATGACGGAGGAGGGCATCCACCGGCCCTGGAGGTCGGAACCGGACATCGTTGAAGGTCCGAAGCGCTCGAATCTGGAGCTCTAGGTGCTGGAACTTGGAGCTGGGAGAGGATTCGATGGAGGATTGAAGAAAAGAAACGAGCCTTGGTCCCGTTATAAAGGGGGAGAATACCGAGAGCCGTCTCCGTGACCGTTTGGGACTCGCCTTCGATAGAGGGGGCGTGGTGACGGGCGCGGTTGGGTTACCCACGTCCGTATTGATGAGAATCCCGGATTAAGGGGGAACACGATCTCTGCTTCGACAAGACGTGCCAAGGAAACCGCTTCGCTAAATGCGCTGAGGTGGTAGAGTAAAAAACGATTCAAGTAATGGCTTGGTAGTGGTGTGATGTCATGCCACGAAAAACGTCAGCAGATCGAACTTGTGTATATATTATTCTCTCTACGGTGGAATGTGGAATTTATTTTGCAAAGCCGGACACTATCCTGGTGTTCACCATCTTCTATCATTCGGAGGAGGAACCTGCCTTGCAATGCCAAGCAATATACGCGCCGGACTTATCGTCATTGAAGCCTGGTTCAGGGGCTACTGCGGGAGTCCTGGATTAGGGGGTGTCCGGATAGCCGGACTACCATCATCAGCCGAACTATCATCGGCCGGACTATCATCATCGACCGGACTCCAAGACTATGAAGATACAAGATTGAAGACTTCGTCCCGTGTCCGGATGGACTTTCCTTGGCGTGGAAGGCAAGCTTGGTGATACGGATACGTAGATCTCCTACCATTGTAACCGACTCTATGTAACCCTAGCCCTCTCCGGTGTCTATATAAACCGGATGGCTCTAGTCCGTAGGACACAACAACAACAACCATTACAATCATACCATAGGCTAGCTTCTAGGGTTTAGCCTCCTTGATCTCGTGGTAGATCCACTCTTGTAAACATCCACAATACCCATATCAATCAAGCAGGACGTAGGGTTTTACCTCCATCAAGAGGGCCCGAACCTGGGTAAAACATCGTGTCCCTTGTCTCCTGTTACCATCCGCCTAGACGCACAGTTCGGGACCCCCTACCCGAGATCCGCCGGTTTTGACACCAACAGTCGATTCCCCCTCCGACAGAGCGCCGGCGAAGGCTCCAAGATGGGATGTCGCGGATATAGAAGGTTGCTGTGGTGGGATTAGGTTTTCGTGGTGCTCTCCGATGGTTTCAGGGTACGGGAGTATATATAGGAGGAAAAATTAGGTCGGTGGATGCTCGAGGGGCCCACAAGGGTGGGGGCGCGCTGGGCACCTTCATGGTCGCCTCGGTTGTTGCTTGACGTCCACTCCAAGTCTCCAGGTTTGCATTTGTTCCGAAAAGATTGCTCCCGAAGGTTTCATCCCGTTTGGACTCCGTTTGATATTCCTTTTCTTCGAAACACTAAAATAGGCAAAAAACAGCAATTCGGGTTGGGCCTCCGGTTAGTAGGTTAGTCCCAAAAATGATATAAAAGTGTAAAGTAAAGCCCATAAACATCCAAAACGGGTAATATAATAGCATGGAACAATCAAAAATTATAGATACGTTGGAGACGTATCAACTGAAAGCGGAAGCGTTATGACAACGCGGATGATGTAGTCGTACGTCTTCACGATCTGACCGATTCTAGCACCGAAGGTACGGCACCTCCGCGATCTGCACACGTTCATCTCAGTGACGTCCCATGAACTCTAGATCCAGCTGAGGTCGAGGGAGAGTTTCGTCAGCACGACGGCGTGGTGACGGTGATGATGAAGTTACCGGCGTAGGGCTTCGCCTATGCACTACGACGATATGACAGAGGTGGAAATATGTGGAGGGGGGCACCGCACACAGCTAAACAATCAACTTGTGTGTTCTAGGGTGCCCCCTGCCCCCGTATATAAAGGAGGGAGGGAGGAGGCGCGCCAAGGGGGGCAATCCTACTCCAAGTAGGTTTCGCCCCCCCCCCTTCCTATTCCAACAAGGAGAAGGGGGAAGGAGGAGGAGGAGAGAAGGAAGGAGGGGGCGCCGCCCCCTCCTCTTGTCCAATTTGGACTAGGGCAAGGGGGGGCGCACCACCTCCTGGCCGGCCCTCTCTCTTCTCCACCAAGGCCCATGAGGCCCAATAGCTTCCCCGGGAGGGGGGGGTCCTGGTAACCCCTGGTACTCCGGTTTTATCCGAAACTTCTCTGGAACACTTCCGGTGTCCAAACATAGTTGTCCAATATATCAATCTTTATGTCTCGACCATTTCGAGACTCCTCGTCATGTCTGTGATCACATACGGGACAACTAACAACCTTCGGTACATCATATCACATAAATTCATAATACCAATCGTCATCGAACGTTAAGCATGTGGACCCTATGTAGACATGAACGAGACTCATCTCCGGTCAATAACCAATAGCGGAACCTGGATGCTCATATTGTTTCCTACATATTCTACGAAGATCTTTATTGGTCAAACCGCATAACAACATACGTTGTTCCCTTTGTCATCAGTATGTTACTTGCCCGAGATTCGATCGTCGGTATCATCATACCTAGTTCAATCTCATTACTGGCAAGTCTCTTTAGTCGTTCTGTAATACTTCATCCCACAACTAACTCATTAGTCACAATGCTTGCAAGGCTTATAGTGATGAGTATTACCGAGAGGGCCCAGAGATTGATGTTGCTATGACTTTGCTATGCTTAATGATTGTCACTAGGGCCCGAGTGCCATGATTTCAGATCTGAACCTATTATGTTTTCATGAATATATGTGTGTTCTTGATCCTATCTTGCAAGTATAGTCACCTATTATGTGTTATGATCCGACAACCCCGAAGTGACAATAATCGGGATACTTCTCGGTGATGACCGTAGTTTGAGGAGTTCATGTATTCACTATGTGTTAATGCTTTGGTCCGGTTCTATATTAAAAGGAGGCCTTAATATCCCTTAGTTTCCACTAGGACCCCGCTGCCACGGGAGGGTAGGACAAAAGATGGCATGCAAGTTCTTTTCCATAAGCATGTGTGACTATTTACGGAATACATGCCTACATTACATTGATGAATTGGAGCTAGTTCTGTGTCACCCTATGTTATAACTATTACATGAGGAATCGCATCCGACATAATTATCCATCACTGATCCATTGCCTATGAGCTTTTCACATCTTGTGCTTCGCTTATTTACTTTTCCGTTGCTATTGTTACAATCACTACAAAACCCAAAAACATTACTTTTGCTGCCGTTACCTTTATTATCATACTACTTTGCTACTAAATACTTTGCTGTACATATTAAGTTATCCAGGTGTGGTTGAATTGACAACTCAACTGCTAATACTCAAGAATATTCTTTGGCTCCCATTGTGTCGAATCAATAAATTTGGGTTGAATACTTTACCCTCGAAAGCTGTTGCGATCCCCTACACTTGTGGGTTATCAAGACTAATTTCTGGCGCCGTTGCCGGGGAGCATAGCTCTATTCTCTGAGTCACTTGGGATTTATATCTGTTGATCACTATGAAGAACTTGAAAGACGCTAAAACCAAGATCTATCCCTCAACTATGAGGGGACGTAAGGAACTGCCATCTAGCTCTGCACTAGATTCTCCTTCTGTTATGAGTAAGTTAGTGACACCTAAACCTCTATGAATTCTGATATGTCGCATGTTATTGATGATGCCACTTCTGCTTTGCATGATACTTATGATGAAACTACTTCTGTGCGTGATACCACTGTGCCATTAGGTGAATTTCTTGATGAACAACTTGCTAGGGCTAGAGAGAATGAAATTATTGAAGATGCTATTGTTGATGATAGTGATGATGAAGGTTCTCGGAATGATTATGAATTGCCTGTTGTTCCTGAGGGTTATGTTATGCATGAAGAAACTGCTAGAGATTTTCTTGCTTGCAATGATAGATCAGATCTTAAGAAATTGTTAGCTAAGCTGAAACAAAAGACTTTAAATGCTAAAATGAAACATGACCCTGCTTTTGCCACTTCACCTATCTTTGTTACTGATAAGGATTATGAATTCTCTGTTGATCCTAAGATTATTACTTTAGTTGAATCCGATCCTTTCTATGGCCTTGAATCTAAAACTGTTGTGGCACATCTTACCAAGTTGAATGATAAAGCTACCCTTTTTACTCATGATGATAAATCTCGCTACGTTTATATCCTTAAGATATTTCCGTTCTCATTAAAGGGTAATGCTAAGACTTGGTATAATTCTCTTGCTCCTGGTTGTGTGCGTAGTCCCCAGGATATGATTTATTACTTCTCTGCTAAATATTTCCCTGCTCATAAGAAACAAGCTGCCTTGCGGGAAATATATAATTTTGTGCAAATCAAAGACGAGAGTCTCCCACAAGCTTGGGGGAGGCTTCTCCGATTACTAAATGTTTTGCCTGATCATCCTCTCAAGAAAAATGAAATACTTGATATCTTTTATAATGGACTAACCGATGCTTCCAAGGATTACTTGGATAGTTGTGTTGGTTGTGTTTTCAGGGAAAGAACAGTTGATGAAGCTGAATTACTATTGAATAATATGTTGACTAATAAAAATAATTGGACTCTTCCTGAGCCAGTTCCTGAGGCAATTCCTGAACCAATTGAGCCAACTCCTGAGCCTATCCCTAAACCCACTCTGAAGAAGAGAGGTGTTTTATTTCTCAGTCCCGAACATATGCAAGAGGCAAAGAAATCAATGAAAGAAAAATGTATTAAAGCTGAAGATGTCAAGAATTTACCACCTATTGAAGAAATACATGGTCTTAATATACCGCCTGTTGAAGAACCACATTGTCTTGATGACCCGACACAGGTAGTAAAGGTAAATTCTCTCTATAGATATGATAAAGTTGAAATTCCCTCTACTAAATTTCATAGCCCATGCTTAGATGAATTTGATGAATTTATGGCTAGACAAGAAAGTTTTAATGCTTATGTTGGTAGAGAGTTAAAGAATAATGCTTTCGAGATAGGACGTGTGAGTGATAATATGGCTAGAGTTAAAGGTGAACTTAAACTCATTAGCAAATATGCGTCTATGGTTGCTACTCAAGCTGAGCAAGTACTTAAAGCTCAAAATGATTTGCTTGATGAATTAAATAATAAAAATGACTTTGCTATTAGAGTGGCTACTAGAACTGGTAGAATGACTCAGGAACCTTTGTATCCTGAAGGCCACCCTAAGAGAATCGAGCAAGATTCTCAGAGAAACAATTTAGAAGCACCTAGTTCTTCCAAAAAGAAGAAAAAGAAAAACTATAGGAATTTGCATGCTTCTAGTGAACCTACTGTAGACACACCTGAGAATCCTAATAATATTTCTATTTCCGATGCTGAAACACAATCAGGTGATAAACATGAACCTAGTGATAATGTTAATGATAATGTTCATGTTGATGCTCAACCTAGCAAAAATAATGATGTAGAGATTGAACCTGCTGTTGATCTTGATAACCCACAATCAAAGAATCAACGTTATGATAAGAGAGATTTTGTTGCTAGGAAGCACGGTAGAGAAAGAGAACCATGGGTTCAGAAACCCATGCCCTTTCCTCCTAAACCATCCAAGACAAAGGATGATGAGGATTTTGAGCGCTTTGCTGAAATGATTATACCTATCTTCTTACGTATGCGCTTAACTGATATGCTTAAAGTAAATCCTTATGCTAAGTATATGAAGGATATCATTACAAATAAAAGGAAGATACCGGAAGCTGAAATTTCCACCATGCTTGCTAATTACACTTTTAAGGGTGGAATACCAAAGAAACTTGGAGATCCAGGGGTACCAACTATACCATGCTCCATTAAAAGAAACTATGTTAGAACAGCTTTATGTGATCTTGGAGCCGGTGTTAGTGTTATGCCTCTCTCTTTATATCATAGACTTTAATTGAATAAGTTGACACCTACTGAAATATCTGTACAAATGGCTGATAAATCAACTGCTATACCTGTCGGTATTTGTGAGGATGTGCCTGTTGTCGTTGCAAATGTCACTATCTTAACAGACTTTGTTATTCTTGATATTCCCGAGGACAATAGTATGTCAATTATCCTTGGTAGACCCTTTTTGAACACTGCAGGGGCTGTTATTGATTGCAGCAAAGGCAATGTCACTTTTCATGTTAATGGTAATGAGCATACGGTACACTTTCCGAGGAAACAATCTCAAGTTCATAGTATAAATTCTATTGGAAAAGTTCCAACTATTATTATTGGAGGTTTTGAATTTCCTCTCCCTACTGTCAAGAAAAAGTATGATATTCTTATTGTTGGGGATTTTCATATCCCCGTTGAGGTAACTTAGTGTTATTCGAAATTTCTCCGGTTTCGTGTTATTCAGAATGAGTTTGTTAACAAGACTTGATCAACCTTGTTAGTGGATTCATTTTGATGATCATGAGATGGATGAAACTAGAAGGCACAACCTTCTGTACCCTCTTTTTACTTTCTGTTATTTAGAATAAATAAAGCAAAAATATTATTATCCATCTGTTTTCTGAATTATCCGTGCATTAAAAAAATATCCCGAAAATAAAAGTGCTCCAAATGCCCTGTAAATTTAGTATGATTTTTATGGAATATTTGAGGATTTTAGACACTGAAATCACTGCAGGAGGGGCAAGCACCAGGCCACGAGAGTGGAGGGCGCGCTCACCCCACCTGGGCGTGCCCCCTATCTTGTGGGCCCCTGGTGGCCCCCCTCCACTTATGCCAGCACCCACACACTTCATCTTCTACCCAAAAAATCCCCATCCAACTCAAACACGAGTTCTAGCTCATTTTGCTGTGATTTTCGATCTCCTTGCTCAAAGCTCCATTCACAAAACTGCTTTGGAAGATTGTTGCTTGGTATGTGACTCCTCCATTGGTCCAAATAGTTTTTGTTCTAGTGCTTTATTCATTGCAAATTTTTGCTGCATAGGTGACCATGTTCTTGAGCTTGCATGTTAAATTTATGAGGTCTCAAGCATTTCTAATGCATGATATAGGCTCTAGGCACTTGTAGGAGTGGTTGCTACCAATCTTGTTTAGTTTTATTCACTTTTATTTTGAAGTTACTAAAATTTCAGAAATTTTCAGAAAATGTTAAGGAGACTTTTGAGGGGCTCTTCTAGCCAAGGCTCTCAGGAAAAACAAGCTAAAGAGAAGGAAAAGTCAAGTATAATCTTCCTCGCTTAGCGGAAGTACGGCCGTGTGAATGGCCATGTGATAATTTCTTGAAAGAACCTGGAATTCATGAAGATTTTTATTCTTTGATCGAGAATGCGGACCTCGCCGATTTCCTCCACGACCGGATGGATCAGTATCTCTTACTTACCAATACTTTCATGCAAATTTTTTATTATTATCCTAAGAAGTCACCGCCTTCAGTACCATTTCATTTATATGATGAATTCAGAGAAATGCCTTTACTTGATTTTTGTGTGGTATGTAGGATACCCTTTGAGGGAGAATTAGAGGAACCGCATTGTAAAGATGTGGATGGCTTTGTTAACACTATAGCTGTAGAGGAGCCAAAGAAAGGTTCTGAGGCAAAAATCTCTAGCATACACTTTCTTGTTTTACGCTACTTTGCCATATTTGCTAGTAGATGCTTGATTGGTCGTGGAAATAGTGGAAACTTTAATGTTCCTGATATTATCATTCTTTAGCATGCCCTATTTGGAGACAATAGTTTTAGTATGGGCGCCATCATTGCTAAACGGCTGAGCCTGAATCGTACAAAAGGCCCCATATTTGGAGGTATCTATGCTTCACATCTTTCTAGACATTTTGAGATACCTATTAGGCACCATGAGAAAGAGGAGACAAAATTGCCTCCTCATGTTTTAGATTACAAGAGCATGGTAGCTTTTGACAACGAAGAGAAGATGCTATTGTATAACCTTGGATTTAATAAGAAACACAATGATACTATTATTTTGCCTGCACCTTTGTTGTTTGATTTGCTTGCAGATAATTTTCTTGTTACGCCAGAGGCGGTGTATGCTCATCGAGCCCAAGCATCCACTCCAGAACCTGAACCTGAGCCGGAACCTGCACTGGAACCTTATCGCGAATCATCTTTCCAGTGGGATCCGGAGATGACCCGCCAATGGTATCCTGATTACACTACCCAGTACACCGGGGAGAGTAGCAGCGGTCCTTGGTATTAGACCAACTTAGGCCAAAAGTCTAAGCTTGGGGGAGTACGTATTTCTCACCGACTTTACATTCATGTTCACACACTATTCTAGTCGTCGGTGCTCATACTCTTTCATTATATTATTCATGCTAGTTTAAATTTATTTTTCTAGTCTTCTTCTTGTGTGTTTGATAAACCTTAAGAAAAACCAAAAAAATTAGTTAGTTTAATTTCCATGCTTGTAGTAGAATTAAAATGAAAACCCAAAAAGATTTCTCGTTCTTATTCTTACTTGTTGAGAGCTTTCCCGTGTAAATAGTTATATTTTCTTTTATTTTCTTTGGGGGTCGAGAAGACCATATTGAAAATGTTTAGTGGCTCTCATATGCATGATTGTTTATTTAACTTAGAGCCCATATTACCATGTCTTCTCTTTTGAGTTGAATGCTTGCAGATTCCAGCTTAGTCCAATGCACATGCACTATTATTATTATTATACACATCGTTCGTTCGTGCAAGTAAAAGGCAATAATGACGATATATGATGAACTAACTGAGATGGAGAAAAGCTGGTATGAACTCGACCTCTCTTGTTTTTGTAAATATGATGAGTCCATCATTCCTGATTCAGCTTATTATGAAGTAAACATATTTGCAATAACATTTAGAGATTATAATTGCTTGTGCCATGCTTGATTAGCTATGAGTTATAATGGTTTACCTTGTGTGCCAACATGCTATTAGAATGATTATGATGTGGTATGGTGGGATGGTATCCTCCTTTGAATGAATTGAGTGACTCGACTTGGCACATGTTCACGCATGTAGTTGAAACAAATCAACATAGCCTTCACGATATTTATGTTCATGGTAGATTATATCCTACTCATGCTTGTACTCGGTGTAAATTAATTTTAATGCATGTTTATGACTGTTGTCACTCTCTCGGTTGGTCGCTTCCCAGTCTTTTGCTAGCCTTCACCTGTACTAAGCGGGAATACTACTTGTGCATCCAAACTCCTTAAACCCCAAAGTTGTTCCATATGAGTCCACCATACCTTCCTATATGCGGTATCTACATGGCGTTCCAAGTAAATTTGTATGTGCCAAACTCCAAACCTTCAAATGAAATTATGTTTTGTATGCTCGAGCAGCTCATGTTACAACTAGGGCTGCCTATATCTTCCATGCTAGGTGGGTTATTCTCGAGAGGAGTGGACTCCGCTCCTAATTCACGAGAAAGGGCCGGTAACCGGGATGCCCAGTCCCATAATCCAAAAAGATCAAAGCAAATCAAAATAATTAAACAAAACTCCCCCAGGGTTGTTGTTAGTTGGAGGCACTCATTGTTTCGAGCAAGCCATGGATTGATGCTTGTTGGTGGTTGGGGGAGTATAAACTTTTACCATTCTGTTTGGGAACTGCCTATAATGCATGTAGTATGGAAGATACAGCCATCTCATAGTTGTTGCGTTGACAGTGAAAGTATGCCGCTCAAAATGTTATACAATCTCTATTTTAAAATCGAGCTCCAGCACCTCTACAAATCCCTGCTTCCCTCTGCGAAGGGCCTATCTATTTACTTTTATGTTGAGTCATCACCCTTCTTATTAAAAAGCACCTGCTGGAGAGCACACTGTCATTTGCATTCATTATTATTAGTTTATATTGGGTATGACTTGACTGGATCTCTTTTACCATGAATTACAATGTTTAGTCAGTCCTTTATCTTTAAAGGTGCTCTGCATTTATGTTTTGCGGTCTCAGAAAGGGCTAGCGAGATACCATTTTGTTATATCATGTTATGATTATTTTGAGAAAGTGTTGTCATCCGAGTTTTATTATTATGGCTCGCTAGCTGATTATGCCATTGATATGAGTAATTGTGAGACCTAAGTGTTATTGTGAGTATGTTTAGTTCATAATATTGTTGAAACCTAAATGCTGGCTTTGCATGTTTACAACAACAAGAGCAAACAGAGTTTGTAAAAGTTTTTCTTTATCACTTTCAGTTTATCAACTGAATTGCTTGTGGACAAGCAAAGCTTTAAGCTTGGGGGAGTTGATACGTCTCCAACGTATCTACTTTTCCAAACACTTTTGCCCTTGTTTTGGACTCTAACTTGCATGATTTGAATGAAACTAACCCGGACTGACGTTGTTTTCAGCAGAACTGCTATGATTGTGTTTCATGTGTAGAAAATAAAAGTTCTCGGAATGTCCTGAAAATCCATGGAGGCACTTTTTGGGAAATAAAGAAAATACTGGAGAAAGAATCAAGACCAAGGGGCCCACACCCTATCCACGAGGGTGGGGGCGCGCCCTCCCCCCAGGCGCGCCCCCCTGTCTCGTGGGCCCCCTAAGGCTCCGCCGACCTCAACTCCAACTCTATTTATTCCGTCTTGCGGTGAGAAAAATCAGAGAGAAAGTTTCATCGTGTTTTACAATACGGAGCCGCCGCCAAGCCCTAATCTCTCTCGGGAGGGCCGATCTGGAGTCCGTTTGGGGCTCCAGAGAGGGGGATTCATCGTTGTCGTCATCATCAACCATCCTCCATCACCAATTTCATGGTGCTCACCACCGTGCATGAGTAATTCCATCGTAGGCTTGCTGGACGATGATGGGTTGGATGAGATTTACCACGTAATCAAGTTAGTTTTGTTAGGGTTTGATCCCTAGTATCCACTATGTTCTGAGATTGATGTTGCTATGACTTTGCTATGCTTAATGCTTGTCACTAGTGCCCGAGTGCCATGACTTCAGATCTGAACCTATTATGTTTTCATGAATATATGTGTGTTCTTGATCCTATCTTGCAAGTCTATAGTCACCTATTATGTGTTATGATCCGACAACCCTGAAGTGACAATAATCGGGATACTTCTCGGTGATGACCGTAGTTTGAGGAGTTCATGTATTCACTATGTGTTAATGCTTTGGTCCGGTTCTCTATTAAAAGGATGCCTTAATATCCCTTAGTTTCCGCTAGGACCCCGCTGCCACGGGAGGGTAGGACAAAAGATGTCATGCAAGTTCTTTTCCATAAGCACGTGTGACTATTTATGGAATACATGCCTACGTTACATTGATGAATTGGAGCTAGTTCTGTGTCACCCTATGTTATAACTATTACATGAGGAATCGCATCCGACATAATTATCCATCACTGATCCATTGCCTACGAGCTTTTCACATCTTGTGCTTCGCTTATTTACTTTTCCGTTGCTATTTTACAATCACTAAAAAAACCCAAAAACATTACTTTTGCTACCGTTACCTTTATTATCATACTACTTTGCTACTAAATACTTTGCTGCAGATATTAAGTTATCCAGGTGTGGTTGAATTGACAACTCAACTGCTAATACTCAAGAATATTCTTTGGCTCCCATTGTGTCGAATCAATAAATTTGGGTTGAATACTTTACCCTCGAAAGCTGTTGCGATCCCCTACACTTGTGGGTTATTAGTGATGCATAGCAACGATAGGGAAGAGTGTGTCCACATACCCACGTAGACCGAAAGCGGAAACATTTCAATAACGTGGTTGTTGTAGTCGAACTTCTTCGCGATCCAACCGATCCAAGTACCGAACGTACGGCACCTCCGCGTTCAGCACACGTTCAGCTCGATGACGTCCCTCGTACTCTTGATCCAGTTGAGGATGAGGGTGAGTTCCGTCAGCACGACGGCGTGGCGACGGTGATGATGATGCTATCGGCGCAAGGCTTCGCCTAAGCACTACGGTGGTATGATCGAGGTGTGTAACTGTGGAGGGGGGCACTGCCCCCCTCCTAGTCCAATTCGAACCCAAGAGGGAGGGGCGCGCGGCCTGCCCTGGCCGCCCCTTTCTCTCTCCACTAAGGCCCATCGAGGCCCATTAGTTCCCCCCGGGGGTTCTGATAACCCTCCGGCACTCCATTTTTATCCAAAACTTCTCCGGAACACTTCCGGTGTCCGAATATAGTCGTCCAATATATCAATCTTTATGTCTCGACCATTTCGAGACTCCTCTCATGTCCGTGATCTTATCCGGGACTCCGAACAAACTTAGGTCATCAAAAACACATAAATCATAATACATATCATCATCGAACGTTAAGCGTGCGGACCCTACGGGTTCTAGAACTACATAGACATGAACAAGACTCATCTCCGGTCAATAACCAATAGCGGGACCTGGATGCTCATATTGGTTCCTACATATTCTAAAAAGATCTTTATCGGTCAAACCGCATAACAACATACATTGTTCCCTTTGTCATCGGTATGTTACTGATACGTCTCCGTCGTATCTATAATTTTTTATTGTTCCATGCCAATATTCTTCAACTTTCATATACTTTTGGCAACTTTTTATATTATTTTTTGGACTAACATATTGATCCAGTGCCCAGTGCCAGTTCCTGTCTGTTGCATGTTTTATGTTTCACAGAAACCCCATATCAAACGAAGTCCAAATGGGATAAAAACAGATGGAGAATTATTTTAGAATATTTGTGATTTTTGGCAAGTAAAATCAACGCGAGAGGGTGCCTAAGGTGGCCACGAGGCACGGGCCCACGCCCACTCTAGGTGGCCGCGCCCCCCACCCTCCTGGGCCCCTCATAAGGCGGTTGATGCCCTTCTTTGTCCGCAAGAAAGCTAATTTTTGGAAAAAGATCTGGGCAGAGGTTTCAATCCAATTGGAGTTACGGATCTCCGGATATAAAAGAAACGGTGCCAGGGCAGAATCTGGGAGCGCACAAACAGAGAGAGACAGAGAGATAGATCCAATCTCGGAGGGGCTCTCGCCCCTACCATGCCATGGGAGCCAAGGACCAGAGGGGAAGCCCTTCCCCCATCTAGGGAGAAGGTCAAGGAAGAAGAAGAAGAAGGGGGGCTCTCTCCCCCTTGCTTCCAGTGGCGCCGGAGCGCTTCCAGGGGCCATCATCATCACCGCGATCTACACCAACACCTCCGCCATCTTCACCAACAACTCCATCACCTTCCCCCATCTATATTCAGCGGTCCACTCCCCGCAACCCGCTGTACCCTCTACTTGAACATGGTGCTTTATGCTTCATATTATTATCCAATGATGTGTTGCCATCCTATGATGTTTGAGTAGATTTTCATTGTCCTATTGGTGGTTGCTGAATTGCTATGATTTATTTAATTTGCTTGTGGTTATGTTGCTGTCCTTTGGTGCCCATCATATGAGCGCGCGCGTGGATCACACCATAGGGTTAGTTGTATGTTGATAGGACTATGTATTGGAGGGCAAGAGTGACAGAAGCTTCAACCTAGCATAGAAATTGATGCATACGGG
Source organism: Triticum turgidum subsp. durum (assembly GCA_900231445.1). Taxonomy (NCBI): domain Eukaryota; kingdom Viridiplantae; phylum Streptophyta; class Magnoliopsida; order Poales; family Poaceae; genus Triticum; species Triticum turgidum. Next base: position 536,655,865 of record LT934120.1, read on the forward strand.
ATTGAAGGGGGACCAATATATCTTAATGCTATGGTTGGGTTTTACCTTAATGAACGTTAGTAGTTGTGGATGGATGCTTGCTAATAGTTCCAATCATAAGTACATAGAATTCCAAGTCAGGGATGACATGCTAGCAGTGGCCTCTCCCACATAAAACTTGCTATCGGTCTAGTAAAGTAGTCAATTGCTTAGGACAATTCCGCAACTCCTACCACCACTTTTACACACTCGCTATATTTACTTTATTTCTTCTTTATCTAAACATCCCCTAATTTTTATTTACGTGTTCTTTATTATCTTGCAACCCTTTCCAACAACACGTACAAAGTACCTCTAGTTTCATACTTGTTCTAGGTAGAGCGAACGTCAAGCGTGCGTAGAGTCGTATCAGTGGCATATAGGACTTAAGAGAGTATTTGTTCTACCTTTTAGCTCCTCGTTGGGTTCGACACTCTTACTTATCGAAAGAGGCTACAACTATCTCGTATACTTGCGGGTCATCAAGACCTTTTTCTGGCGCCGTTGCCGGGGAGTCATAGCGTGGGGTGAATATTCTCGTGTGTGCTTGTTTGCTTTATCAATAAGTAATTTTTATTTGTTGTTCTTAGTTGTTCTCTCTCTTTAGTTATGGATATGGAACACGAAATACCAAAAAAATAGGTGTACTTGCTACTCATGGAGATGGGGAACCTCCTAAAACCCTCGATGCTGGTTATGTGAAAGATATTATGTACTACTTTGATAATCCGTAGAAAACCCCATTCAATTATGTTATGGGAGACACATTGGATCAACGTGAATACTTTAGGGATTATCGCTTGACACAAAAGGGAAACTATTATGAGATCAAATTCATATGTTACGTTGGTATGCTCGTCAACTATGCTTGATGCATGATTATACTTGTTGCTCTAGGATGAAGGCTCCACACCTTCCCTTTTCATGCAAATTCAATGATAATAAAACCTTGGCTTCTTATGCTAATGGTATCTATGATTACTATGATGTGGAACAAATAGAAGAATTTGTTGCTTTTATGGGTGCTTATGGGATTGAATCTATGTTTAAAGAGTTTGATGATTTTGATGATTCAGTTTATAGACCTGAAAATTTTGCTATACTTAGATATTGCTATGAAAATTATGAATTCAATTCCAATATTGATGCAATTATTGAGAAAGTCTCCGCTGCCCAAGAAGAGACTAATATTTTGCAGGAAGCTATGGAAGAAGAAATTGATGAAACTGTGAGCTCATTGGATGAAAAAGATGATGAGGAGAGCGAAGAACAAAAGGAGGAGGAGCGGATTAGCTACCTGTGCCCACCTTCTAATGAGAGTAACTCTTCAACTCATACATTGTTTAATTCCCCTTCATGCTTACCGAAGGATGATTGCTATGATGATTGTTATGATCCCGTTGATTCTATTGAAATATCCCTTTTTGAGGATGCTTGCTATGCTTGTGGCCAAGATGCCAATATGAATTATGCTTATGGAGATGAACTTGCTATAGTTCCTTATGTTAAACATGAAATTGTTGCTATTACACCCACGCATGATAGTCCTATTATCTTTTTGAATTCTCCAAACTACACTATATCGGAGAAGTTTGTGCTTATTAAGGATTATATTGATGGGTTGCCTTTTATCATTGCACATGATGATTTTGATAGATATAATATGCATGTGCTTGCTGCTCCTACTTGCAATTATTATGAGAGAATATCTCCACCTCTCTATGTTTCCAATATGATAAAATTGCAAGAAACTGCTTATACTATGCATTGGCCTTTACTTGGTGTGCCTGAATTGTTCTTTTATGACATGCTGATGCATAGGAAGAGAGTTAGACTTTGTTGTTGCATGATATATGTTACTTTGTGCTCACTACTAAATCACAAATCATTGTTAATTAAAATTGGCTTTGATATACCTTGGGATCCGGGTGGATCCATTACTTACGCACTATATGCCTAGCTTAATAGTTTTAAAGAAAGCGCTGCCGGGGAGACAACCTGGAAGTTTTAGAGAGTCATTTATTTCTGTTGAGTGCTTTTATATAGTTTATAAACAAAAAAATAAAGAGGGGAACCCAAAAACTTTTAAAAAAGCGAAAGTGAGAGAGACAAGCATTGTTGAAGTGGGAGCTAGCCTTGAACTTTGTTCATGCTCACGGAAACTTTGTGAATCTTGATTACAGAAACTTTTCATCAAAAATAATTATCCCATTGTACAATTCCATTGTATTATAAAAATAATGTGCCAATGTTTGCCTTTAGGATGTTTACAGTGCTTGTTGGTTCGTATGGTGCAGGACAGAAATTTTGGTTGTAGTGCGAGATTTTAAATTTTTAACTGGAATGTCAAACGGTTCTGATTCTTTTTGCATTGTCTTTATGTACAAATTGTTTATTTTTCTAATTTTGGTAGAATTTTTGGGGTACCAGAAGTATGGTTAATGTTCAGATTGCTACAGATTGTTCTATTTTTGACAGATTCTGTTTTTGATGCATAGTTTGCTTGTTTTGATGAATCTACCAATTTCTATTAGTGGATTAAGCCATGAAAAAGTTATGTTACAGTAGACACAATGAAAAAACAAAATATGAATTGGTTTTCAACAGTACTTAGAGTGGTGATTTGCTTTATTATACTAATGGATCTTACCGAGTTTTCTATTGAAGTTTTGTGTGGATGAAGTGTTTGATCGAGGAGGTCTCGATATGAGGAAAAGGAAGAGAGGCAAGAGCTCAAGCTTGGGGATGCCCAAGGCACTCCAAGTAAATAACTCAAGCGTCTAAGCTTGGGGATGCCCCGGAAGGCATCCCCTCTTTCTTCAACAAGTATCGGTATGTTTTCGGATTCGTTTCGTTCATGCGATATGTGCAAGTCTTGGAGCGTCTTTTGCATTTAGTTTTCACTTTTATTTTATGCACCATGCTGGTATGAGATAGTCCTTGGTTGATTTATAGAATTCTCATTGCACTTCACTTAAATCTTTTGAGTATGGCTTTATAGAATGCTTCATGTGCTTCACTTATATCATTTGAAGTTTGGATTGCCTGTTTCTCTTCACATAGAAAACCGCCATTTGTAGAATGCTCTTTTGCTTCACTTATAATTGTTAGAGCGTGGGCATATCTTTTGTATAAAGAATTAAACTCTCTTGCTTCACTTATATCAATTTAGAGAGATGACAGGAATTGGTCATTCACATGGTTAGTCATAAAATCCTACATAAACTTGTAGATCACTGAATATGATATGTTTGATTCCTTGCAATAGTTTTGCGATATAGAGATGATAATATGTGGGAGGTACTAGTAGATGGTTGTGTTTAGTAAGGATATTGGTGTTAAGGTTTGTGATTCCCGTAGCATGCATGCATGGTCAAAGTTGTGTGACAAATTTGTTGCATGGGGTGCTCTTTTAATTGTCTTCCTTATGTGTGGAGGTCGGGATCGCACGATTGTTAACTCCTATGAACCCGTCCCCCAGGAGCATGCATAGTAGTACTTTGCTTTGAGGGCAAGTAGACTTTTGCAATAAGTATATGAGTTCTTTATGACTAATGTGAGTCCATGGATTATACGCACTCTTACCTTTCCGCAATTTGCTAGCCTCTATGGTACCGTGCATTTCCCTTTCTCACCTCGAGAGTTGGTGCAAACTTCACCGGTGCATCCAAATCCCGTGATATGATACGCTCTATCATACATAAGCCTCCTTATGTCTTCCTCAAAACAGCCACCATACCTACCTATCATGGCATTTCCATAGCCATTCCGAGATATATTGCCATGCAAACTTCCATCATCATCATATACATGACTTGAGCATTCATTGTCATATTGCTTTGCATGATCGTAAGATAGCTAGCATGATGTTTTCATGGCTTGTCCATTTTTTGATGTCATTGCTATGCTAGATCATTGCACATCCCGGTACACCGCCGGAGGCATTCATATAGAGTCATATCTTTCTTCTAGTATCAAGTTGTAATATTGAGTTGTAAGTAAATAAAAGTGTGATGATCATCATTATTAGAGCATTGCCCCAGTGAGGAAAGGATGATGGAGACTATGATTCCCCCACAAGTCGGTATGAGACTCCGGACTTTATGAAAACTAAAAGAGGCCAAAGAAGCCCAAATAAAAAAAAAGGCCAAAGAATCCCACCAAAAAATGAGAGAAAAAGAGAGAAGGGGCAATGTTACTATCCTTTTACCACACTTGTGCTTCAGAGTAGCACCATGTTCTTCATAGAGAGAGTCTCCTATGCTTTCACTTTCATATACTAGTGGGAATTTTTCATTATAGAACTTGGCTTGTATATTCCGATGATGGGCTTCCTCAAATGCCCGAGGTCTTCATGAGCAAGCAAGTTGGATGCACACCCACTTAGTTTTCAGTTTGAGCTTTCATACACTTATAACTCTAGTGCATCCATTGCATGGCAATCCCTACTCCTCGCATTGACATCAATTGATGGGCATCTCCATAGCCCGTTGATTAGCCGCGTCGATGTGAGACTTTCTCCCTTTTTGTCTTCTTCACACAACCTCCATCATCATACTCTACTCCACCCATAGTGCTATGTCCATGGCTTGCGCTCATGTATTGCGTAAGAGTTGAAAAAGCTGAAGCGCGTTAAAAACTATGAACCAATTGCTTGGCTGAAACCGGGGTTGTGCATGATGGGAGTATTTTGTGTGATGAAAATGAAGCATGGCCTAACTATATGATTTTGTAGGGGTAGCATTCTTTAGCGTTGATATTTTGAAAGACATGATTGTTTGTTGGGATGCCCTAAGTATTGTTGTTTTTATGTCAAATGATAGACTATTGCTTTGAATCACTCATGTTTAATATTCATGCCATGATTAGATTACATGATCAAGATTATGCTAGGTAGCATTCCACATCAAAAATTATCTTTTTTATCATTTACCTACTCGAGGACAAGCAGGAATTAAGCTTGGGGACGCTGATACGTCTCCGTCGTATCTATAATTTTTTATTGTTCCATGCCAATATTCTTCAACTTTCATATACTTTTGGCAACTCTTTATATTATTTTTGGGACTAACATATTGATCCAGTGCCCAGTGCCAGTTCCTGTCTGTTGCATGTTTTATGTTTCGCAGAAACCCCATATCAAACGGAGTCCAAACGGGATAAAAATGGACGGAAAATTATTTTGGAATATTTGTGATTTTTGGGAAATAAAATCGACGCGAGACGGTGCCCGAGGTGGCCACGAGACAAGGGCCCACGCCCACTCTAGGTGGGCGCGCCCCCTACCCTCTTGGGCCCCTCATAAGGCGGTTGATGCCCTTCTTTGGCTGCAAGAAAGCTAATTTTTGGAAAGATCTGGGCGAAGATTTCAATCCAATCGGAGTTATGGATCTCCGGATATAAAAGAAACGGTGTCAGGGCAGAATCTGGGAGCGCAGAAACAGAGAGAGACAGAGAGATAGATCCAATCTCAGAGGGGCTCTCGCCCCTCCCACGCCATGGGAGCCAAGGACCAGAGGGGAAACCCTTCTCCCATCTAGGGAGAAGGTCAAGGAAGAAGAAGAAGAAGGGGGGCTCTCTCCCCCTTGCTTCCGGTGGCGCCGGAGCGCTGCCAGGGGCCATCATCATCACCGCGATCTACACCAACACCTCCGCCATCTTCACCAACAACTCCATCACCTTCCCCCATCTATATTCAGCGGTCCACTCTCCCGCAACCCGTTGTACCCTCTACTTGAACATGGAGCTTTATGCTTCATATTATTATCCAATGATGTGTTGCCATCCTATGATGTTTGAGTAGATTTTCGTTGTCCTATTGGTGGTTGATGAATTGCTATGATTGATTTAATTTGCTTGTGGTTATGTTCATGTCCTTTGGTGCCCATCATATGATCGCGCGCGTGGATCACACCATAGGGTTAGTTGTATGTTGATAGGACTATGTATTGGAGGGCAAGAGTGACAGAAGCTTCAACCTAGCATAGAAATTGATGCATACGAGATTGAAGGGGGACCAATATATCTTAATGCTATGGTTGGGTTTTACCTTAATGAACGTTAGTAGTTGCGGATGGATGCTTGCTAATAGTTCCAATCATAAGTGCATAGAATTCCAAGTCAGGGATGACATGCTAGCAGTGGCCTCTCCCACATAAAACTTGCTATCGGTCTAGTAAAGTAGTCAATTGCTTAGGGAAAATTCGGCAACTCCTACCACCACTTTTCCACACTCGCTATATTTACTTTATTGCTTCTTTATCTAAACAGCCCCTACTTTTTATTTACGTGTTCTTTATTATCTTGCAACCCTTTCCAACAACACCTACAAAGTAGCTATAGTTTCATACTTGTTCTAGGTAGAGCGAACGTCAAGCGTGCGTAGAGTCATATCAGTGGCAGATAGGACTTGAGAGAGTATTTGTTCTACCTTTAGATCCTTGTTGGGTTCGACACTCTTACTTACCGAAAGAGGCTACAACTATCCCGTATACTTGCAGGTCATCAGTTACTTGCCTGAGATTCGATCATCGGTATCATCATACCTAGTTCAACATCGTTACTGGCAAGTCTCTTTACTCGTTCCATAATACTTTATCCCGCAACTAACTCATTAGTTACAATTCTTGCAAGGCTTATGGTGATGAGCATTACCGAGAGGGCCCAGAGATACCCCTCTGAAACACGAAGTGACAAATCCTAATCTCGATCTATGCCAACCCAACAAACACCTTCGGAGACAACTGTTGTAGAGCACCTTTATAATCACCCTTTTACGTTTTGACGTTTGGTAGCACACAAAGTGTTCCTCCGGTATTCGGGAGCTGCATAATCTCATAGTCTGAGGAACATGTATAAGGGCCAGTTCTTTTGCTAGCTTTTTTGGGCTTCCAGAATAAGCTACCCCCTACCCAGCTTATTCTAGAAGCCCAACCAAAATTTTCTTTTTAGAAGCCTACTAGTCAAGTCTTAACTACTAGGCTTCTAAAAAATTAAATTTGTTTGGGCTTCTAGAATAAGCTAGGTAGGGGCAGCTTATTGCAGCTTATTCTAGAAGCCACCAAAAGAACTGGCCCTAAGTCATGAAGAAAGCAGTAGCAACGAAACTGTAACGATCATAATGCTAAGCTAACGGGTGGGTCATGTCCATCACATCATTCTCCTAATGATGTGATCCCGTTCATCAAATGACAACACATGTCTATGGTTAGGAAACATAATCATCTTTGATTAACGAGCTAGTCAAGTAGAGGCATACTAGGGACAATATGTTTTGTCTATGTATTCACACATGTATTGAGTTTCCGGTTAATACAATTCTAGCATGAATAATAAACATTTATCATGAAATAAGGAAATAAATAATAACTTTATTATTGCCTCTAGGGCATATTTCCTTCCGAAACATCATATGATCTGACTATATTAACAAAGCCCATGATATAGATCACAAGAGAGAGAGAGAGACCAAACACATAGCTACTGGTACAAACCCTCAGCCTTGAGGGTGGACCACTCCCTCCTCATCGTGGTGGCCGCCGGGATGATGAAGATGGCCATCGGAGATGATTCCCCCCTCCGACAGGGTGCCGAAACGGGGTCTAGATTGGTTTTCGCGGATATAGAGACCTTGCGGCGGCAGAACTTCTAATCTAGGTTAACCCCGATGGGTTTCAGAATATTTGTGAATTTATAGGGTAAAGAGGGGTTGTGGGAGGCTACCGAGGTGGGCACAACCCACCTGGGGGCGCCAGGGAGCCCTGGCGTGCCCTAGTGGGTTGTGCCCCCCTCGGGGCACCCCCCAGGTGCAGCTCTGGCCCATTGGGTTCCTTTTGGTCCATAAAAAATCTCCATGGAGTTTCGTTGCATTTGGACTCCGTTTGGTATTGATTTCCTGCGATGTAAAAAACATGCAAAAAATAGCAACTGGCACTGGGCACTGGGTCAATAGGTTAGTCCCAAAAAATGATATAAAGTTGCTATAAAATGATTGTAAAACATCCAAGAATGATAATATATTAGCATGAATACTTCATAAATTATAGATATGTTGGAGACGTATCAGCATCCCCAAGCTTAATTCCTACTCGTCCTCGAGTAGGTAAATGATAAAAGAAATAATTTATGAAGTGTGAGTGCTAGAAAAGTGCATAAGTTTGATCAATGAAAATTTCAGTCACTTTTCCTAGCATCATAACAACAATTCTTTCTTATAGAACTTCTCATGTTATAGTAGCAACCACTTCACATGTTAAGGTTCAAATAATGAATTCTCTTGAAACTCAACAACCTATGTTCTTAGTCACTAAGCAATTTCATTTCAACTTATTCAACAGAGTCTAAGTAAGAGCTCCACATACCCAACCATCATATAGTCTTTTATGATTGCTAAGCTCACCGCATACACATGAGCAAAATGCTTCAACCCGACACATAGAAATATAGGGGCTTATAATTTCGCCTCCCAACGTATTCACCTTTGGGTGATGTCAACAATAATAACTCATGCTACCCATATTCAACTGGATATATGTGCCTAGATCTTTCCTCACCACATGATGCTTCCCAAAAGAGAAAAATAAAAAGGAATAGAGAGGAAAACTTTGACTCTTTGCATAAAAGTAAATACTGAAAAGTAAAAGATAGGCCCTTCGCAGAGGGAAGCAGAGGTTGTCATGCGCTTATTTGTTTGTATGCTCAACCCCTTAGTGCAAAAGAACGTCACGTTATATTGCCCCTTATGATATCAACCTTTATTATGCAGTCTGTCGCTTTTATTGCTTTGCCATCACAAGTTCGTACAACGCTCAATTTTCTCTTACACTAAATGATCTAACACTTTTCGAAGCAATTTTTATTGCCTTATTGCACCAATGACAACTTACTTGAAGGATCTTGCTCAATCCATAGGTAGGTATAGTGGACTCTTGAAAATAAGATTTGGGTTTAAGGGTTTTTGGATGCACAAGTAGTATCTGTACTTGGTGCGGAATTTTTGGCTAGCAAAGATGGGGGGCAAACACCACATGTTGAAGGATCTATGACAATATAACTTCTATGTGAATATGAACAAACATAAATCATGTTGGGGATCGTAGCAGAAATTTAAAAAATTTCTGCGCATCACCAAGATCAATCTATGGAGTTATCTAGCAACAAGAGAGAGAGGAGTGCATCTACGTACTCTTGTAGATCGCAAGCGGAAGCGTTCAAGAGAACGGGGTTGATGGAGTCGTACTCGTCGTGATCCAAATCACCGATGATCCTAGCACCGAACGGACGACACCTCCGCGTTCAACACACGTACGGAGTGGAGACGTCTCTCGTGCCTTGATCCAGCAAGGAGGAGGGAGAGGTTGAGGAAGAGGGCTCCAACAGCAGCACGACAGCGTGGTGGTGGTGGAGAGGCAGTACTCCGGCAGGGCTTCGCCAAGTTCTTAATGGAGGAGGAAAGGTGTTGGGGAGGGGAGGGGCTGTGCCTTGGATGTGGTGTGCAGCTCTCCCCTCGCCCCTCTATTTATAGGGGAAGGGGAAAGGGGCCGGCCCCCTCTAGATGAGATCTAGAAGGGGGGCAGCCAAGGGGAGGGGGCTTGCCCCCCAAGCAAGGGGGGCGCCCCCTCTAGGGTTCCCCCCCCCCAACCCTAGGCGCATGGTCCCAAGGGGGGATGCGCCCAGCCCTACAGGGGCTGGTCCCTTCCCACTACGGCCCACGAGGCCCTCCGAGAGAGGTGGCCCCTCTCGGTGGACCCCTGGAACCCCTCCGGTGGCCCCGGTACAATACCGATATGCCCCCGAACTTTTCCGGTGACCGTATGACAACATGCCATATATAAATCTTCACCTCCGGACCATTCCGAAACTCCTCGTGACATCCGGGATCTCATCCAGGACTCCGAACAACATTCGGTAATCACTTACAAGTCTTCCTAATAACCCTAGGGTCACCGAACCTTAAGTGTGTAGACCCTACGGGTTCGGGAATCATGCAGACATGACCGAGACAACTCTCCGGCCAATAACCAACAACGGGATCTGGATACCCATGTTGGCTCCCACATGTTCCATGATGATCTCATCGGATGAACCACGATGTCAAGGATTTAAGCAATCCCGTATACAATTCCCTTTGTCAATCAATACGTTACTTGCCCGAGATTCTATCGTCGGTATCCCAATACCTCGTTCAATCTCATTACCGGCAAGTCACTTTACTCGTACCATAATGCATGATCTCGTGACCAACCACTTGGTCACATTGAGATCATTATGATGATGCATTATCGAGTAGGCCTAGTGATACCTCTCTGTCATACGGAGTGACAAATCCCAGTCTCGATCCGTGTCAACCCAACAGACACTTTTGGAGATACCTGTAGTATACCTTTATAGCCACCCAGTTACGTTGTAACGTTTGGTACACCCAAAGCACTCCTACGGTATCCGGGATTTACACGATCTCATGGTCTAAGGAAATGATACTTGGCATTAGAAAAGCTCTAGCAAACGAACTACACAATCTTGTGCTATGCTTAGGATTGGGTCTTGTCCATCACATCATTCTCCCAATGATGTGATCCCGTTATCAATGACATCCAATGTCCATGATCAGGAAATCGTAACCATCCATTGATCAACTAGCTAGTCAACTAGAGGCTCACTAGGGACATGTTGTGGTCTACGTATTCACACATGTATTACGATTTCTGGATAACACAATTATACCATGAACAATAGACAATTATCATGAACAAGGAAATACAATAATAACCATTTTATTATTGCCTCTAGGGCCTATTTCCATCAGTCTCCCTCTTGCACTAGAGTTAATAATCTAGTTACATTGTGATGAATCAAACACCCATAGAGTTCTGGTGTTGATCATATTTTGCTTGCGGAAGAGGTTTAGTCAACGGATCTGCGACATTCAAATCCGTATGCGCTTTGCAAATATCTATGTCTCCATCTTGAACATTTTCACGAATGGAGTTGAAGCGATGCTTGATGTGCCTGGTCTTCTTATGAAACCTGGGCTCCTTGGCAAGGGAAATGGCTCCAGTGTTGTCACAGAAGAGAGTCATCGGCCCCGGCACATTGGGAATAACTCCTAGGTCGGTAATGAACTCCTTCATCCAGATTGCTTCATGTGCTGCCTCTGAGGCTGCCATGTACTCCGCTTCACATGTAGATCCCTCCACGACGCTTTGCTTGCAACTGCACCAGCTTACTGCCCCACCATTCAAAATATACACGTATCCGGTTTGTGACTTAGAGTCATCCAGATCTGTGTCGAAGCTAGCGTCGACGTAACCCTTTACGATGAGCTCTTCGTCACCTCCATAAACGAGAAACATATCCTTAGTCCTTTTTAGGTACTTTAGGATATTCTTGACTGCTGTCCAGTGTTCCATGCCGGGATTACTTTGGTGCCTTCCTACCAAACTTACGGCAAGGTTTACATCAGGTCTGGTACACAGCATGGCATACATAATAGACCCTATAGCCGAGGTATAGGGGATGACACTCATCTTTTCTCTATCTTCTGTCGTGGTCGGGCATTGAGCCGAGCTCAATTTCACACCTTGCAACACAGGCAAGAACCCCTTCTTGGACTGATCCATATTGAACTTCTTCAATATCTTATCAAGGTATGTGCTTTGTGAAAGACCTATGAGGCGTCTCGATCTATCTCTATAGATCCTGATGCCTAATATGTAAGCAGCTTCTCCAAGGTCCTTCATTGAAAAACACTTATTCAAGTAGGCCTTAATGCCGTCCAAAAGTTCTATATCATTTCCCATCAAAAGTATGTCATCTACATATAATATGAGAAATGCTACAGAGCTCCCACTCACTTTCTTGTAAACGCAGGCTTCTCCATAAGTCTGCATAAACCCAAACGCTTTGATCATTTCATCAAAGCGAATGTTCCAACTCCGAGATGCTTGCACCAGCCCATAGATGGAGCGCTGGAGCTTGCATACCTTGTTAGCATTCTTAGGATCGACAAAACCTTCCGGCTGCATCATATACAATTCTTCCTTAAGATAGCCGTTAAGGAATGCCGTTTTGACGTCCATTTGCCATATCTCATAATCATAGTATGTGGCAATTGCTAACATGATTTGGACGGACTTTAGCTTCGCCACGGGAGAGAAAGTCTCATCGTAGTCAACCCCTTGAACTTGTTGATAACCCTTAGTGACAAGTCGAGCCTTGTAGATGGTAACATTACCATCTGTGTCTGTCTTCTTCTTAAAGATCCATTTATTTTCTATCGCTCGCTGATCATCGGGCAAGTCTGTCAAAGTCCATACTTTGTTTTCATACATGGATCCTATCTCGGATTGCATGGCTTCAAGCCATTTGTTGGAATCTGGGTCCGCCATCGCTTCTTCATAGTTCGAAGGTTCACCGTTGTCTAACAACATGATTTCCAGGACAGGGTTGCCATACCATTCTCGTGTCGAACGTGTCCTTGTGGACATTCGGAGTTCAGTAGCAACTTGATCCGAAGTACCTTGATCATCATCATTAACTTCCTCTCTAGTCGGTGCAGGCACCACAGGAACATCTTCCTGAGCTGCGCTACTTTCCGGTTCAAGAGGCAGTACTTCATTGAGTTCTACTTTCCTCCCACTTATTTCTTTCGAGAGAAACTCTTTCTCCAGAAAGGACCCGTTCTTGGCAACAAAGATCTTGCCTTCGGATCTAAGGTAGAAGGTATACCCAATGGTTTCCTTAGGGTATCCTATGAAGACGCAGTTTTCTGACTTGGGTTCGAGCTTTTCATGTTGAAGTTTCTTGACATAAGCATCGCATCCCAAACTTTTAGAAACGACAGCTTAGGTTTCTTCCCAAACCATAATTCATACGGTGTCGTCTCAATGGATTTATACGGTGCCCTATTTAAAGTGAATGTAGCTGTCTTTAGAGCGTATCCCCAAAATGATAGCGGTAAATTGGTGAGTGACATCATAGATTGCACCATATCCAATAGAGTGCGATTATGATGTTCGGACACACCGTTACGCTGAGGTGTTCCAGGCGGCATGAGTTGTGAAACGATTCCACATTTCCTTAAGTGCGTACCAAATTCGTGACTTAAATATTCTCCCCCACGATCTGATCGTAAGAACTTTATTTTTCGGTCACGTTGATTCTCTACCTCATTCTGAAATTCCTTGAACTTTTCAAAGGTCTCAGACTTGTGTTTCATCAAGTAGACATACCCATATCTACTTAAGTCATCAGTGAGAGTGAGAACATAACAATATCCTTTGCGAGCCTCAACGCTCATTGGACCGCACACATCAGTATGTATGATTTCCAATAAGTTGGTTGCTCACTCCATTGTTCCAGAGAACGGAGTCTTGGTCATTTTGCCCATGAGGCATGGTTCGCATGTGTCAAATGATTCATAATCAAGAGACTCCAAAAGTCCATCGGCATGGAGCTTCTTCATGCGTTTGACACCAATGTGACCAAGGCGGCAGTGCCACAAGTATGTGGGACTATCATTATCAACCTTACATCTTTTGGTATTCATACTATGAATGTGTGTAACATCACGTTCGAGATTCATTAAGAATAAACCATTGACCAGTGGGGCATAACCATAAAACATATCTCTCATATAAATAGAACAACCATTATTCTTGGATTTAAATGAGTAGCCATCTCGTATTAAACGAGATCCAGATACAATGTTCATGCTCAAAGCTGGCACTAAATAACAATTATTGAGGTTTAAAACTAATCCCGTAGGTAAATGTAGAGGTAGCGTGCCGATGGCGATCACGTCAACCTTGGAACCATTCCCGACGTGCATCATCACCTTGTCCTTCGCCAGTCTCCGCTTATTCCGCAACTCCTGTTTTGAGTTACAAATATGAGCAACGGCACCGGTATCAAATACCCAGGAGCTACTACGAGTACTGGTAAGGTACACATCAATTACATGTATATCACATATACCTTTGGTGTTGCCGGCCTTCTTGTCCACTAAGTACTTGGGGCAGTTCCGCTTCTAGTGTCCGCTTCCCTTGCAATAAAAGCACTCGGTCTCAGGTTTGGGTCCATACTTTGACTTCTTCCCGGCAACTGGCTTACCGGGCGCGGCAACTCCCTTGCCGTCCTTCTTGAAGTTCTTCTTACCCTTGCCTTTCTTGAAACTAGTGGTTTTATTGACCATCAACACTTGATGTTCCTTTTTGATCTCCACCTTCGCTGATTTCAGCATTGAAAATACCTCAGGAATGGTTTTCACCATCCCCTGCATATTGTAGTTCATCACAAAGCTCTTGTAGCTAGGTGGGAGCGACTGGAGGATTCTGTCAATGACCGCGTCATCCGGGAGATTAACTCCCAACTGAGACAAGCGGTTGTGCAACCCAGACATTTTGAGTATGTGCTCGCTGACAGAACCATTCTCCTCCATCTTATAGCTGTAGAACTTGTCGGGGACTTCATATCTATCGACCCGGGCATGAGCTTGGAAAACCATTTTCAGCTCTTGGAACATCTCATATGCTCCGTGCTGCTCAAAACGCTTTTGGAGCCCCGGTTCTAAGCTGTAAAGCATGCCGCACTGAACCAGGGAGTAATCATCACTACGCGACTGCCAGGCGTTCATAACGTCTTGAGTTGCTGGGAAAACGGGTGCTTCACCTAGCGGTGCATCTAGGACATATGCTTTCTTGGCAGCTATGAGGATGATCCTCAAGTTCCGAACCCAGTCCTTATAGTTGTTGCCATCGTCTTTCAGCTTGGTTTTCTCTAGGAACGCTTTGAAGTTGAGGGCAACATTAGCGTGGGCCATTTGATCTACAAGAAATATTGAAAAAGTTTTAGACTAAGTTCATGATAATAAAGTTCATCTAATCAAATTATTTAATGAACTCCCACTCAGATAGACATCCCTCTAGTCATCTAAGTGATCCATGATCCGAGTCAACTAGGCTGTGTCCGATCATCACGTGAGATGGACTAGTCATCATCGGTGAACATCTTCATGTTGATCATATCTTCTATACGACTCATGTTCGACCTTTCGGTCTCTTGTTTCTGAGGCCATGTCAGTACATGCTAGGCTCGTCAAGTCAACCTAAGTGTTTTGCATGTGTAAATCTGTCTTACACCCGTTGTATGTGAACGTTAGAATCTATCACACCCGATCATCACGTGGTGCTTCGAAACAACGAACTTTCACAACGGCGCACAGTTAGGGGGAACACTTTCTTGAAATTATTATGAGGGATCATCTTATTTACTACCGTCGTTCTGAGCAAACAAGATGCAAAAACATGATAAACATCACATGCAATCAAATAGTGACATGATGTGGCCAATATCATTTTGCTTCTTTTGATCTCCATCTTCGGGGCGCCATGATCATCGTCGTCACCGGCATGACACCATGATCTCCATCATCATGATCTCCATCATCGTGTCTTCATGAAGTTGTCACGCCAATGATTACTTCTACTACTATGGCTAACAGTTTAGCAATAAAGTAAAGTAATTACATGGCGTTATTCAATGACACGCAGGTCATACAATAATTAAGACAACTCCTATGGCTCCTGCCGATTGTCATACTCATCGACATGCAAGTCGTAATTCCTATTACAAGAACATGATCAATCTCATACATCACATATATATCATTCATCACATCCTTTTGGCCATATCACATCACAAGGCATATGTTGCAAAAACAAGTTAGACGTCCTCTAATTGTTGTTGCATGTTTTTACGTGGCTGCAATAGGGTTCTAGCAAGAACGTTTCTTACCTACGTAAAACCACAATGTGATATGCCAATTTCTATTTACCCTTCATAAGGACCCTTTTCATCGAATCCGCTCCGACTAAAGTGGGAGAGACAGACACCCGCTAGCCACCTTATGCAACTAGTGCATGTCAGTCGGTGAAACCTGTCTCACGTAAGCGTACGTGTAAGGTCGGTCCGGGCCGCTTCATCCCACGATGCCGCCGAAACAAGATAAGACTAGTAGTGGCAAGTAAATTGACAACATCTACGCCCACAACAAAATTGTGTTCTACTCGTGCATAGAAACTATGCATAGACCTAGCTATGATACCACTGTTGGGGATCGTGGCAGAAATTTAAAAATTTTCTACGCATCACCAAGATCAATCTATGGAGTTATCTAGCAACGAGAGAGAGAGGAGTGCATCTACGTACCCTTGTAGATCGCGAGCGGAAGCGTTTAAGAGAACGGGGTTGATGGAGTCGTACTCGTCGTGATCCAAATCACCGATGATCGTAGCGCCGAACGGACGGCACCTCCGCGTTCAACACACGTACAGAGCGGAGACGTCTCCCGCGCCTTGATACAACAAGGAGGAGGGAGAGGTTGAGGAAGAGGGCTCCAACAGCAGCATGACGACGTGGTGGTGGTGGAGAGGCAGTACTCCGGTAGGGCTTCGCCAAGCTCTTAACGGAGGAGGAGAGGTGTTGGGGAGGGGAGGGATTGCGCCTTGGATGTGGTGTGCAGCCCTCCCCTCGCCCCTCTATTTATAGAGGAAGGGGAAAGGGGGCCGGCCCCCTCTAGATGAGATCTAGAGGGGGGCAACCAAGGGGAGGGGGCTTGCCCCCCAAGCAAGGGGCGCCCCCTCTAGGGCTCCCCTCCCCAACCCTAGGCACATGGGCCCAAGGGGGGATGCGCCCAGCTCTCCAGGGGCTGGTTCCCTGCCCACTACAGCCCATGAGGCCCTCCGAGAGAGGTGGCCCCTCTCGGTGGACCCCCGGAACCCCTTCGGTGGCCCCGGTACAATACCGATATGCCCCCGAACTTTTCCGGTGACCGTATGACAACTTCCCATATATAAATCTTCACCTCCGGACCATTCCGTAACTCCTCGTGACGTTCGGGATCTCATCCGGGACTCCAAACAACGTTCGGTAATCACTTACAAGTCTTCCTAATAACCCTAGCGTCACTGAACCTTAAGTGTGTAGACCCTATCGGTTCGGGAATCATGCAGACATGACCGAGACGGCTCTCCGGCCAATAACCAACAGCGGGATCTGGATACCCATGTTGGATCCCACATGTTCCATGATGATCTCATCGGATGAACCACGATGTCAAGGATTCAAGCAATCCCGTATACAATTCCCTTTGTCAATCGGTACGTTACTTGCCCGAGATTCGATCGTCGGTATCCCAATACCTCGTTCAATCTCGTTATCGGCAAGTCACTTTACTCGTACCGTAATGCATGATCCTGTGACCAACCACTTGGTCACATTGAGCTCATTATGATGATGCATTACCGAGTGGGCCCAAAGATACCTCTCCGTCATACGGAGTGACAAATCCCAGTCTCGATCCGTGTCAACCCAACAGACACTTTTGGAGATACCTGTAGTATACCTTTATAGCCACCCAGTTACGTTGTGACGTTTGGTACACCCAAAGCACTCCTACGGTATCCGGGATTTTCATGATCTCATGGTCTAAGGAAATGATACTTGACATTAGAAAACCTCTAGCAAACGAACTACACGATCTTGTGCTATGCTTAGGATTGGGTCTTGTCCATCACATCATTCTCCCAATGATGTGATCCCGTTATCAATGACATCCAATGTCCATGGTCAGGAAACCGTAACCATCCATTGATCAACGAGCTAGTCAACTAGAGGCTCACTAGGGACATGTTGTGGTCTACGTATTCACACATGTATTACGATTTCCTGATAACACAATTATAGCATGAACAATAGACAATTATCATGAACAAGGAAATATAATAATAACCATTTTACTATTGCCTCTAGGGCATATTTCCAAAAAATCATTATGGTGTCTTCCTTGTCCAAAGTCAACAATTTTGGCATATAATATTTTGATGGGGGCTCACAATCACAAAAGATTTCCAAGATAGTGTATTTTCATGTGAAAGTTCTCTTCCTTATACTAATTATTCGTGAATTGCTTGTATGACCAATATTGTGATTGTCAAGCTTCAAAAGCTTTCGCTTCCTAAACCGAATGTGAAGCCACTACTAGGCATGATAAGAACATGTAATTTCAACTTCATGATATTCAATTCATTCAACAATTTACTCATAGGATATAAGTGAAGCACTAGAGCAATTCCATAGAAAAGAGCTTCGTTCATGGGATGTGAATGCCGCTTACCTAGTCTCCTATTTGAGGACTCTATTTTATTTAAAAACTTTCAGGTCTAAGTATTTTATTAAAACAACAAGCAAAATGAAAATAAAATGACATTTCAAGAGTAGCACAACTCATGTGAAGAAGCAAAAACTTAGGCTCAACCAATACTAACCGATAATTGTTGAAGAAGAAAGGTGGGATGCCTACCGGGGCATCCCCAAGCTTAGATGCTTGAGACTTATTTAAATAATAGCTTGGGATGCCTTGAGCATCCCCAAGCTTGAGCTTTTGTGTCTCCTTAATTCCTCTTATATCACGGTTTCCCTAAATCTCAAAAACTTCATCCACACAAAACTCAACAAGAACTCGTGAGATAAGTTAGTATAAATCAATGCAAAACCTTATCATTCTCTACTGTAGCAAATCACTAAAATTATTATTCAACATTGCATACTAAATTCCTCTGCATATTTAATACTCCTATCCTCAAATAGAATCATTAAACAAGCAAACATATGCAAACAATGCAAACATAACAGCAATCTGCCAAAACAGTACAGTCTGTAAAGAATGTAAGATTCATCATACTTCCCTAACTCCAAAACTTATGATAAAAATACTACACTGTAGAAAATTTATAAGAGATTATTTTGCAAAAGGTTTCAACAATTTATCATATTCTGACTTTCTAGGGAATTTTTGCAACATCGATAAACTTTCTGTTTTCAAACAGCAACAAGTATACTTGCAAAATAAGCATGGCAAAGGCTATCATTGCCACTTCTATTGAAATAAAAGATGCAAAAAATTCTTCTAAAGAACAGCAAGAAAATCCTAGAAAAATAAATTGGTGCTCCAAGCAAAACACATATCATGTGACGAATGAAAACATAGCTCCAAGTGAGGTTACCGATAATGTTGGAGACAAAAGAGGGGATGCCATCCGGGGCATCCCCAAGCTTAGCTACTTGGATCTTCCTTGAATGTTACCTTGTGCGTGCCTTGGGCATCCCCAAGCTTAGGGCTTATCACTCCTTATTCTCCTCATATCGACATCTCACCCAAAACTTGAAAACTTCAATCACACAAAACTTAACGGAACCTTGTGAGATAGGTTAGTATGATAAAGAGCAAACCATTTCACTTTTGGTACTGTCGAAGACAAGATTCATAATTGTTTCCACACAATGCCTACTGTATCATATCATTTCTACAATTTATATTGAGCAATATAAGCCATAGAAACTAGAAAACAAGCAAACTATGCACTGAAAACAGAATCTGTCAAAAACAGAACACTTTGTAGTAATCTGTACTCAAACCATACTTCTGCTACTCCAAAAATTATGAAAAAATTGGACCACATGATCAATTTGTATATTAATCTTCTGCAAAAAGAATCAACTCAAAAGCACTCTTTTGTTAAAAATGAGAGCTAATTTTCGTGAGCGCAAAAGTTTCTGTTTTTCAGTAAAATCAAATCAACTATCACCCAACATGATCCCAAAGGCTTTACTTTGCACTTTATTGAAACATGGACAATAAAACATGATTACTACAGTATCATAATCATGTGAACACACAAAAACAGTACATAAGAGTGTTGGGTTGTCTCCCAACAAGTGCTTTTATTTAATGCCTTTTAGCTAGGCATGATGAGTTCAATGATACTCGCATAAAAGATAAGAATTGAGACATAACAAGAGCATCATGAATCACATGGCAAGCAAATTTAAGTCTATCCCACTTCCTATGCATAGGGATTTTGTGAGCAAACAACTTATGGGAACAAGAATCAACTAGCATAGGAAGGCAAAACATGCATAACTTCAAGATTTTCAACACATAGAGAGGAAACTTGATATTATTGAGATATGTAAAAATCATATATTCCTCTCTCATAATAATTTTCAGTAGCATCATGTAGAAATTTAAAAAATAACCATCACATAAAGCATTATTTTCATGACACATAAGCATAGCAATTTTGTTACTCTCCACATAAGCAAAATTATTCTCATGAATAGTGGTGGAAGCAAACTCAACAAAATAACTATCATGAGATTGAAAATTAAAATCATGATGACAAGTTTCATGGGTATAATTATTCAATATAGCATACATGTCATCACCATAATCATCATAGATAGCAACTCTGTTATCATAGTCAATTGAAGCCTCATCCAAGATGGTGGATTCATTACTAAATAAAGTTATGACATCTCCAAATCCACTTTCATCATTATAATCATCATAAATAGGAGGCATTCAATCATTATAAAAAATTTGCACATCAAATCTTGGGGGACTAAAGATATCATATTCATCAAACATAGCATCCCCAAGCTTATGGCTTTGCATAACATTAGCATCATGGATATTCAAAGAATTCATACTAACAACATTGCAATCATGCTCATCATTTATGCCAAACATTTTATTAAATTCTTCTTCTATCAATTGAGCACAATTTTCTGAACCATCATTTTCAAGAAAGATATTATAAAGATGATCAATATTCTTGTAGACATGTGTTGGGCCTCCAAGCGTAGAGTTTTTTAGGACAGTAGCAATTTTCCCTCAAGTGGATGACCTAAGGTTTATCAATCCGTGAGAGGTGTAGGATGAAGATGGTCTCTCTCAAACGACCCCACAACCAAATACAAGAAATCTCTTGTGTCCCCAACACACCCAATACAATGGCAAATTATATAGGTGCACTAGTTCGGCGAAGAGATGGTGATAAAAGTGTAGTATGGATGGTAGAAATATATTTTTATAATCTGAATAAATAAAAACAACAAGGTAGAAAATAGTAAACGGGCACAAAAAGGGTGTTGCAATGCTTAAAAATGAGGCCTAGGGTCCGTATTTTCGCTAGTGCAACCTGTTAACAATGCTAACATAGTTGGATCATATGATTATCCCTCAAAGTGCAATAAAGAATCACTCCCGAGTTCCTATTAGCGGAGAACAAAAGATAGGAATTGTTTGTAGGTCACGAAACTACCTCAAAGCTATTCTTTCCGTTCGACCTATTCAAGAGTTCATACTAAAATAACACAAAGCTATTTTTTCGTTCGATCTACCCTAGAGTTCGTACTAGAATAACACCAAAGAAAATTCGTATTCATAATACTCAATCCACACAAAGAACTATAAAGAGACCCAAAGTTTTCGTCAGAGAAAAACGTGCATCAACCCCTATGCATAGATTACCCCAATATCACCGCGGGAATCCGCGAGTTGAATGCCATAACACATATCAAGTGAATCAATAAGATACCTCATTGTCACCTCAAGTATTCATATTGCAAGACATATATCATGTGTTCTCATTTCTGAATATTCAATCCGACAAGACAAAACTTTGAAGGGTAAAGATTCAATTCATCATAACAAGAGTATATAGGGGAGAAACATCATATGATCCGACTATATTAACAAAGCTTCAAGACAAAACTTTACCCTATATCGTGTGTTCTCATTTCTGAATATTCAATCCGACAAGACAAAACTTTGAAGGGTAAAGATCCAATTCATCATAACAAGTGAATCAATATGATCCGACTATATAGGGGAGAAACTCCCAGGTGCAGCTCTGGCCCATTGGGTTCCTTCTGGTCCATAAAAAAATCTTCGTGGAGTTTCGTTGCGTTTGGACTCCATTTGGTATTGATTTCCTGTGATGTAAAAAACAAGCAAAAAACAGCGACTAGCACTGGGCACTGGGTCAATAGGTTAGTCCCAAAAAATGATATAAAGTTGCTATAAAATGATTGTAAAACATCCAAGAATGATAATATATTAGCATGAATACTTCATAAATTATAGATACGTTGGAGACGTATCAGGCGGCTGCGGTGAGGTCGAAGGCGTGCTCGATCGATGGTGGCGATAGAGGAGTTGAGGGAGAGGGAGGAGAGGGGGGAGGACTTGGCAAAATTTTGAGCGTGCGCGGGGTTAAGTCAAAATAGCAGTAGCGCATTTTGGAAAAAAACACTATAGCTAAGTTAACTATAGCGCTTTCTACTAAAACACGCTACTGCTATAGGAAGTAGTTATTTATTTTCCTTTTTCTTTCCCTTTTATCTAAGGAACATAGCTATAGCGCGTGCTTATAAAACACGCTACTGCTAGCGTAACTATAGCGTTTGTAGAACAATCGCTACTGCTATGTCTTTCTCCTTTATTTATTTTTTTCTTTTGTTTACTCTTGACATTTTCTTTTTTTTCATTCCTCCTTTTTCTACTTCTTTCATTTTCATTTACTTTTCTATTTCTTTTTCATTTTATTTTCTTTCTTTAGCAGTAGTGCTCTATACAGGAAATGCGCTACTACAAGGCACTTAGCGATGGCGTGCTTTCTACGGCATCGCTACTACTATTTCTAGTCTACCGGCAACAGTGTGAGAATTATAGTAGTAGCGCTTTTTCTGCAGAAGCTCTACTGCTATAACCATATCTGTAGCATGCTTTTTTGACACGGCTACTACTAAGTAGCAATAGCGCTATGTTTTAACCAGCGCTACTGCTATACCTCTATGTATAAGGTTTTCCCTAGTAGTGGTAGCTCGTGACTTGTTGTCACTCACCATAGCAGTGGTTTGAACAATGCCACTGTCGAGTTCGTGAGCTTGTTGGACACCAACGCCATCGACACCGATCAAGCCATGTTCGCTGAGTTCGATTACAATGAAATGGAGGGTGGCGTGGATGATCACGGTGGTGAAGATGAAGTGAAGGAGGTGGATGAAGGGGCGTATGAGCAAGCGCAAGCAAAAAATGTGAGATCGAAGAACTACACGATCTTGGAAGATCAAGGCTTGGAGTGCGTGAAGTCGCTTTTGCATGAAGTTCTTTTGCATTTGTCGTACCAAACTATGTTTCTATTTGCCCGCGAACTATGTGTTATTGTTTGAATTTGAATTCAATGTCGGAATCACTGTCAAATTCGCTTATCGGAGGTTTTAGGTTTGCGGGTCGACGCGGGCTGCGGCCGAGCAGACCCCGCGTAGCCGAACCGTAAAAGAGCATATTCTGCGAATATCCTTTTATACGGGTCCGTTTTGCGGGGTCTGACTCTGCCGCCGCCCGCACTGATCCGTAAAGCCGTTTTTTTGCGAACTGTATACGTATTTTGCGGGTCGGCATTACACGGGGTTTGCTAGAGATGCAGTGAGCGGTTTTGGACCAAACCCAAACTGACCGTGTGCAGGAGAGATGTTGCAATAATCCAGAAATCTTAGGGGGCAAAGCGAAAAATCCAGAAAAACGCTATCCTGCCCCTTGCGCGTGCGGCCTTCACGACCCACCCATGATGGCGGCGGCGGTGGCGTCGGCGGCGAGGCGCGCCGCCACTGGTCTCTTCCCGCTGCTCCTCTCCTCACATTCCCGAGCCCTCGCGCGCCACGGAGATCTCCTAGCACTGCCCTCCCTCGTTCGCCCCCGCCGCCTCCCTTCCCACCCCGCCAAGCTCTTCTTCTGCTCCGCCGCCGCCTCCAATGGCACGGCCCCGGAGAGGGCCCGGGACATGCACCTGTACAACACGAGGTCGAGGAGGAGGGAGCCGTTCCGTCCGCGCGCGCCCGGCGGGGAGGTCGGCATGTACGTCTGCGGCGTCACGCCCTACGACGACAGCCACATCGGCCACGCCCGCGCCTACGTCGCCTTCGATGTCCTCTTCAGGTTCGTCCGTCCACTAGCCATTCAAGCTCGGCGCTGCTGATTCCATGGCAGTTTTGGTCCACTTGGCTGTGTCCTGTGTTTGTGCCAGCGAGTTCGTGTGGGTCAAATGGTGGAAATCAGAAACGATTTTGCAACTGTAAAAGCAATGCTAATACCTAATAATTGAATTTCATAGGCCATTTTATCTCTGTATATCTCTAGATGGAGAGGCCAGAAGCAATTTGTTCATTTGATAGTCAACACTTGATAGTACCCATTTTTGTGATATGCACAGCTCAGTTTAGGAAGTTCTAACATCAACACCATAGCAAACTGTGCTATAATGGTCCAGTTGTTCGACTAAACTTGAATATGCTAGTAAAATTTGGCTATGGGCTTACGCATCCGCTGATAGTCTGGCATTCTAAAACACTATGCATTTAGTGTCACCAGAGAACATTTGGTCCTCTCTTGTTTTCGTCAAGTATTTTTTTTCCAGGTAGGGAATCGGAAGCACTGGATCTGATTATCTTTGGTCTCCTGACATGTAATTATGGCCATCTTAGGTACTTGCGTTATTTGGACTATGAAGTACGCTATGTTCGGAACTTTACTGACATCGATGACAAGGTGATTTTCAGGTTAAATTTGTTTGCATATAACTACAAGTGATGTTTGGTTCTTAGTTTTTAAACTAATTTACAAAAAATGCTACTATTGTATTTATAGCTTCTCTTGTATCATCTCCATTTAAAAGTTGTTAAATTATACCATTACCATCCAGAGAAATGATTATGACCTGAACTGAAATAGAGAAGGCAGAGGTCTTCTTTGGATGCTCATGTAATATAAACTGTTCATTTCAGACTTATCCCTGAATTTAGTTTGCTCAGTTCATATCCACTGCATTCAGTTCGCTGTTAATTGTATTAAGCTAGTTTACCTGGAAAACTAGAAAGAAAATTGAAACACCGATTGCATCTGCACAGGAAACCTGAGTTGCACTTCTGGAATTCTGTAGATAATTGCGAGAGCTAACCAATTGGGGGAAGATCCTTTTAGCTTAAGCAAAAGATACTCTGATGATTTCCTGTCGGACATGGCTCATCTTCAATGTCTACCACCATCTGTGGAGCCCCGTGTTTCAGATCACATTGATCAGATTGTAACCATGATAAAACAGGTAAGGTGTACTTGTAACGTGGCTCATTGGTGTCATAACTGTCTTGTGTGCAGTACTTTTTACATACCTGTGTGTGTGTGTGTGTGCAGTTGGTTGTTGTTATTTATCTTTTGTTTTTATACTGCTTTCTGCAATAGCCTTGTTAAGTGGATTTGCTCCTATATTTGGTTGCAATACCCTTGTTTGGACGTACTCTTATCCATCCAGAGCATTCGGCTGTTATCATTATAATGTGCTGCTTTCATGGGGTTGGTCAATGCATTTGGGCTTCATTTTTAAGCAGGTTATCTAATAAAAATAGAATTCTTGTACGAAGGACATCCATTTTCAAAGTAGGTTGTTACCATGGCAACCTAGGAATTTGCCATTACATTCAGTATACTCACATCCTCTTCATTTATGAAAAAAACAACAACCTGAGATTGCACTAAGTTCTTTGCACATGTATAATGTATATGGCAATGTTGGATGTGATATAATTCTGTATATGCAGCTGTGGACATGAAGAACAATACTTTGTGTTATTGATGTTTAGTACTCCCTCCGTCCCACAATATAAGACGTTTTTGCAAGCTACGTCTTATATTGTGGGACAGAGGGAGTATCTCTTACTGTTGATCTGAGTTCTAGTACCTATGTAATATGTTTACGCAAATCCAAAATAAATTACAGACACTTACAGTTCTCATATTTTCAGAGTATAAATGTTGTCATAATAGAGTTCTTTTCTTTTGGTTTGACTTCCTTTTTTTATGCTATTTTTCTTGGAACAGATCATCGATAACGGTTGTGCATATGTAGTAAGTGGGGATGTCTATTTCTCTGTTGACAATTTTCCTGAATATGGGAAGTTATCGGGTCGAAAACTAGATGATAATAGAGCTGGTGAAAGGGTTGCAGTTGACGAGAGAAAGAAAAACCCAGCTGATTTTGCTCTATGGAAGGTAATAGACGTCCCATTTCCCCATTTCAAGTATGTAGATTGTTCCGTATCTGCTCTGTGAAGAGTTGATTTAGATATTTATTTCAGCGCCAAGTTAGTTGATTCTGTGTGAACTGTAGGCTGCAAAAGATGGGGAGCCATGGTGGGATAGCCCTTGGGGCCCGGGTAGGCCAGGATGGCACATCGAATGCAGTGCCATGAGTGCACAATACTTGGGCAATTCTTTTGACATTCATGGTGGCGGGGAGGACCTGATATTTCCACATCATGAGAATGAAATCGCTCAAAGCCGTGCAGCATGTTGTGACAGCAGCATAAATTACTGGGTGCACAATGGTTTTGTCAATGTAAATGGCCAGAAAATGTCTAAATCGCTTGGTAACTTTATCACTATACGCAAGGTAATTCATTACATGAATACTCTGTTTTCTGAATATCTATACCCTGCTTTCTCAAAGATTGCCAACTTTTTCAGGTCATAGAGCTGTACCACCCACTTGCTTTGAGGATGTTCTTGCTTGGTACCCACTACAGGTCACCAATCAACTACACAGTAGAGCAGCTTAATGTTGCATCGGATAGATTGTACTACACTTATCAGGTATATTCTATCTTTATATGTTCATGGCTTCACACTGTTGCTATCTTTTGCTACTATGGTCACATGAATTGCTTACACGCTTAATAACTGTTTGTATATGCTGTTAGCCTATACTATGGCATATTGTTTCAAAATCGAAGCGATGGGTCTCTCTGGATGTTGGGGTAGTGGCTGCAGGAATGTTCGAATAACACCAATCAGTTTAAACAACATTGAGCCTATTTATATGAATTTGCTTGTAAATCGTAGGCGTCTGTTGGATATGAGGATCACTTCCTTGGATACAGGAGCTCACAAAATTTTCAGGCCTCCATATTTTGACTTTTCTTATAACAAGGATGTGTACATTTTCCAAATGTGACCTTCCTACAAAATTAATGCCAGTGAACCTTACAATGGCATGCACAAAAAGGTCGCTGTTATTCTTATGCCAACGTACTTGCGTATCTAGAAGCAAATTTAGCGATTTCACTATTAGTTGGATACACTATGCCTTTTGTCTCATGTTCTTGAAATGGACTTGTAGCATGGTTTCAATGCTAATTCTGCTGTACAACTTTCAGTAACTGAATAATCAATGCTCAACCTGGACTAGCTTATGAGATTGTCCCTGGATGTTGTTATCCTGGTCAGAAATTTTAATCTGAACCTTTTGTGGCCTAGGCTGGCTTAATCTGAAGAACTGCTTTTTTTTCCCTAAACTGATATATTTTATATATTTTGACCTCCCTGATTTCATCCTGCCTGAAGTGCTGACAGATCAGCCCAAAATTTAGAGTTACTATTCCAGCCATGGTCTTGTGCTTCCACATGGTGTCACTCGACAGTGTTGCTTTAGAATCCATGGGAGCACAGTAGTAGTCGCTCTGTGTCTCTAGCTGAAGTCGGTCAGTTTACAGCCAGCAACGGGTAGCTTTTGTATCCATGCCTGAGAGTATGAAATTGCTCCTTGTGCCTGACTAGTCGGAACTCTCGACTTGTGTTGGCACTGAAAGTTACATTTCACCATTCTTGTTATTTCATCAGGCGATATTTTAAATGCCATTACTTGTAATTCATGGCCTTATGCTGAATCATTTCCTACATACAGACATTGCGCGACTGTGAAGAAAGCACCCAGCAGGACGAAAGCAGTAGCGGAGGTTCACTACCTTTTACTACCACGCACTGCATCGAGAAGCTTCACGAGGATTTCGAGGCATCAATGTCCGACGATCTTCACACTTCGGTGGCGCTGGCTGCTATTTCCGAGCCGTTGAAAGTTATGAATGATTTGCTGCATACTCGTAAGGTAAAGCCAGTGATAATAAACTTGTGAAGGTACATTTTAGATTCACTACTCTACCCAGCACTACTGCTACTCAGGTAGTGTCTGTCTGAATGAGTTGCGCCGCTGTTAGACAAAGGTAGAAGTACTAGTCGCCTTGACTAGACTTTCTTTCCTCTGGCGTTGTGTTTGGTCAGGGAAAGAAGCAGGAGAAACGGCTGGAATCGCTCGCGGCCTTGGAAGGGAAAGTGAGAATGGTGCTTTCTGTCCTGGGGCTGATGCCTTCGAGCTACCATGAGGTGAGCAATCACCGTGTTCTCTGTAAAACGAAAACAGCGGATTTGTGGCCACCGTTCTGATGCTTGGTTCTCCCGGTTAAGAAGAAATGTTGTTTCATGCTGTAGATGCTCCACTGACAACGACAACGACCTTGTGCTGTTTTCTCAGGCTCTGCAGCAGCTGCGGGGGAAGGCGCTGCGGAGGGCGTGCGTCACCGAGGAGCAGGTGGTGCACAAGATCGAGGAGCGGACAGCGGCGAGGAAGGCGAAGCAGTTCGGTCGGTCGGACGAGATCCGGGACGAGCTGGCGGCCCTCGGCATCGCCCTCATGGACGGCCCCGACGGCACCGCCTGGAGGCCCTCGGTGCCGGCCTCGGAGCAGCCCGTGGCCGCCAAGAGCAGCACATGAACCCCCAGCGCGGCACGCTCGGGATCTTGGGACAGTTTTGAGAAACCGCGATGTATGTTATCGATGATCTCTTTGACGAGGACAGTTTTGAGAAACTACAGTAGTATAGTGAATGAAATGTAGAGAGGCAGAGAGTTTTGATCGATGCCTGCAATGTGCCAACAAAAAAAAATTGAGCCAGAAAGTCTATCTACTACTATCTATTAATAATACTCCCTCCGTCTAGGTGAGTAAGTCATTTTAGGTTGTGCACCGTGACCAAGTAGGAGGAAAAAACAAGAAAACTTAATGTTCATTTGCTAATTAATAGCATTGCATGCAATGAACTAACCATTGCATGTCGTGTTTGGTAGTCTTAAGTCATTAAAAGCATGCACACCTTACTTCTCTTATTGATTGATATGTCAAGAAATAAGAAATGAGGTAGAATTTAATGCACCGCGCCTAAGTGTTTTGGGATTATTTGGTTTTCGTAAGATGACTTACACACCTAGACGGAGGGAGTACTTGCATTTCTTTTTCCTGGCTGCCTAAGGAGGTGGTAGCATAGCAAGGCAAGTAGAGTGGCAACGGTTTCCACGTGACCGTATCGGGGCGTGGTCCCACCGGTCGGTGGCCGAGGGGCGACCCCAGCCACACGCTCGTCGCCGTCCCCTCCCCGCCGCGGAGCAGCGGCAGTGGCACGCGACACGCTTGCTCCGCTGCCCATGGCCGCTCGTTCCGCCCCTCGCCGCGTGTACGCCTCCCCTCCTCCTCCTCTCTGAAACCCCACCGAGAAATTTCAAACTCCACTGCAGCGCCACGCCTCGCTCCCAAGCCCCGAGCGAAGCGGCCATGGCGATGGCGGCCTCCTCCGCGCTGCAGCCCGAGCGCTGCCTCCTCCCCCTCGCCGGGCCCCGCCGCCGCATGCTCCCGCCGCGCCTGCTCGTCCTCCCGCACCGGCGGCGCGGGGCAGTGAGGCGGTTCTCCTCCAGGGACGGCGGGGGCGGGGGCGGGCCCGCGGGCGCCTTGGAGAAGCGCTCCGTGGTCCCGGAGGTGGCGGCGGAGAGGAAGGGAGGAGGGGATGCGCACGCGGAGGAGGCGGAGGAGGCGGAGGAGGAGGTGGACGGGGCGCTGGAGCTGCGCTGGCCGCCCTGGGAGGGGCTGCCTGAGCGCTACAGGCTCATCGGCGCCACCTCCCTCGCCTTCGTCATCTGCAACATGGACAAGGTGCTTGCGCGCGCTCCGCTCTCTTTCCCCCTCGTCTAGGGGCATTCCTTGCTGCTTCATTAGCCTCTATCCACTAGTACGGAGAAACTGAAGATGGGGAAAAGCATGGCTTAAAACTGGGGCGCAGGCGGCAATCGTGGAATCGCACGCGGTTGCAGCTAGACTGAATCAAACACCATTGTTGCGTCAAAGCGTCGACAGAAATTGCAGGCGTCGCATTTGGGAGAACGCCAATATCGGTTTGCTCATGATCAAAGCAAGCGGTTACCATTTACCACCGCGCATCTGCCACGCTCAACAGGTTTTGATACTTGGGGTGGCTTTCGGTTCTCCTCTACCCGCATGTGCGCCGCAGAGAGGGCGTAACTGTGAGAAACTTCAGCTCAAGCCTACCGGTTGGGATTTTCCTCTTATGACTTTGCTACACGGTTCATTCCATACCAAACATGATATCTGTCAGGTTGTGCGATATCCGTTCTGGCATTCGTCTGCATCCATATTGCACGTATTTTTTGTCCTTGTTGATGTCGACCAAAGTGTTTCTGCACCATTAATTGTCTCGCTGGCAAAGCATCTGACTTGCTCAAGGTTGTTAATGCGGTCTTGACATGCGCTTCTTCACTTAGCGTAGCTAATTACTAATACGTGTAGCTTATCTAGGCAGGTCAGTTTTTGTTTCCTCGGGAATTTCTGCTAAACGCAACTACTCTCCTTTTCAGGTTAACTTGAGTGTTGCAATCATTCCAATGTCACATCAGTATGGTTGGAGCTCATCGACTGCTGGCCTAGTTCAATCATCATTCTTTTGGGGCTATGCTTTGAGTCAACTACCTGGGGGCTGGCTGGCAAAATTGATTGGTGGAAGGTTTGTTTGGGGTAACAAAAAGCCTCCTGTACATTTTATAATAAATATACAAATACAAAGTTATCTTTGATTTTGCATACACAAAGATTTTTTGTATCATAGGTATAGTTATTGACTGCTGGTGACTCTAATATGGCATTGTCCCAAATAAAAGTTAAATGTGTTGATGACAGTTGTTTCTTCTTCACCTATGCTATCTAACTAAAACCATCTATCCGTATCATCGGAAGAATCTTTAGACTAAGTGTAGTAGGTAAGGACAAATGCAAAAGAGCAGTATGATGTGCTAAATGCTACTCCCTCCGATCCAAAATAAGCGTCGCAGTTTTGAACTAAAGTTAGTTCAATCTTAGTTCAAACATGCGACACTAATTATGGATCGGAGGGAGTATAATATGTTTTGTGAGTTCTACCTGGCTTTATAATGATATTTTACCTCTTTTCCGGTTGCATTTTTTATGTTATCAGTCTAGCTTGACTCTGTTAAATTCTTAGCCACAAAAATTCAAAGGCGTAAACCAACAATAGATGAATTAAGAAACAAGCATGTAACTTGTTTAGCAGGCGCTTCTTGCATAAATCAAAGGCCATCTCTTATAATTTGATCGTATGCTCTTTCTCATCTTATATTCTCATATAATGCATATTATTCATTTATTTATTTTCATATTGCAATAATTGTTTTTCTCATATGCTAATTTCAGGACAGTGCTTAAGGCCGGTGTTCTTGTGTGGTCTTTGGCCACAGCTGTTATTCCTGTTGTAGCAGGATTCATGCCAGGACTTGTGCTATCAAGGATTCTGGTATACCTCTACTCATTAGTTAGCCTCTAGAAACTTGTTGTTCATATATGATCCGGTACACTTAACTTCTTTTTTGCTTTTTTTTACCATGTTTTGTACAATGGTTTCATTTTTGTATTAGGAACACATACCCTTACAAAGCATACTTTCATCCGAGAGTGATGGTTGTTATTATTTGGGTTAACGTTTCTGTGTATTCTGAGCATAAATTAGCATAAATTGGGTTACCTATAAAAACATTTTGTTAAGATGATGATTGCTATATTATTTCATATGCACATTTCCAGGTGGCAGGTGTATACCTATTTATCTATAAAAATGTGTTTTGGTGCAAAATAAGTGTCCCTTCACCTTACCATATAAAGCACCCCATGCATTATTGCAATACCTACATGTCAACTTTGGTTTTTGGAGCATTCCCATGCGAGGCAATACCTAGTTTCTGTATCACATCTTCATGTCAGTACGGTGGGAGTGTTCCTAGTAATAATTTACTATTTAAATATTATCCTTGTATTTATTCATTTTAACTTTGTTGCTATGCTAGGTAGGCATTGGAGAAGGAGTCTCACCATCAGCAGCTACAGATTTAATTGCACGGTAAGCCTGAAATACCTTCTCCTTGGAAGCAGGCTACCATTTACATCTCCTTCATGTGAATTTTAGGCTGCTTCCTAAAATTTTAAGCAGGAATTTCAGGGTTCTCATGTAGTTGTAGAGATATTTATTAGAAATACCCTGTATCGATGATGGTGAGTCTTGTGACTATACAGTCTTCACTAGCTAACTAGTGTATTGGCATTGTTTTTGTGGATATTTAATGTTTAGATGGATTCTTTTTTAGCTGCCTCTGCTAAATCGCAGGTGGTAGCTATTCACGTTCTTTTATTGAAATACACAAAAGATTGATGTACGTCTTATTCTGGATTTTTTTTTATGACAATTATATTGCATAACTTTCTCAATGGTTCAGTTGCCATTGGTGTGGATATGATGTTGACACGTTTATGAGAGAAAAAAGAACTATGTATTACTTGTTATGCTTAAAGGAAATCCAATAGAAAACTACTTTATCTCCCTGCTGAGATCTTAATTCTATTGAACATGATAGAGGGTAGTAGAATTATTGCTGCTCTCTGGAAGAAGATAGAATAAACATATTAAACTTGAGAAGCATCATTCTCATACATTATTATTGCATATTTAACTGCTATGGCTGCACATGCAGGACCATTCCTCTTCAAGAAAGATCAAGAGCGGTTTCTGTTGTTTTTGGTGGTTTAGCCTTTGGAAGTGTCTTAGGGTAAGTGTTTTGCAGTATTTTCTAGATATATTCAGGTCATGTAATAGTTTTTGGGTCTAAGCAGAAACTTTCATCTTTACAGAAATCCTGATAGATTATCAGACCTTTGTAACCTGATGTAACTTTTTGATTGGTTCTAAAACAACATTGCATTGCATTTTGACTGTATGACATTATGATTACACAACTTAATTGATAATGCTACGAGATAGTTAACTCCTGGTCTATGATAATATTACAGACTTCTGTTTGCCCCTCCCATCATTCAGAACCTTGGCTGGGAATCTGTCTTTTACATATTTGGTCTTCTTGGAATTATATGGTAAGCAAAAAACTTCTTAGCAGCAACTAATTGAATATTTCTTCTGGTTTAGCTTCATCTTCTTTTATTTCCACAGGTGTCTGGTGTTTGAATCTGTACAAGAACTACAGCCAGGTGACAATGAAGACATATTAAGTAAGTGCACATCTATTTTTACAAGTCTTAACAACCATGATAGAAACTGTCCATTGAAACTTGCAATGAATGTTACTTCTAATCATATCTCTTTTCCAATATAATCCGTTTGTGTGTGTTTATAGAAGAAAATGAATTGTGGCATGCTAGTTTAGCTGAAGGAATCATATTGTGGTCTTAATGATATCATTGTTTGTATTTTTCATAAGCAGATATGACATATCTACTGAAAAATCATAGCTTGATGCAATTACCCAAACCATCTTGGTTTGTGTAATCGTATATGAACTGTAGAATATTCGGCAACCTTGTATAGTCAGGTTGTCGGTTTGGTTTGATCTTGTGATCGTGACTGTACAATCTGGTCTTCGTAATCTCTATGTCAAGTCTGATCTAACATAAGTGCCATGCCCGACCCAAGTTTACGTATCGTGGCAAATCCTATATGTGCGCTTCTGACTGTTTGAGCATCAAGGTAACTTGAAAAATTCCCCCCAAAAAAGAGAGAAGCAAAGAGTCACCCATGTAGTCTATTAAGTAACAGTTGTTAAACTTGGAAGATAGAAAAGGGAGATCAATGTGATGCTGACACAGATTTATGTCAGGAAATCATCCTTTCAATCTAACACAAATCAGTTTTAAATATGAGAAATTTCAGTTGTGCAGCAGATACATCAAGGACTACCTCAAATTTGGTAGTTCCAAATTGAATTGATGTAGTAACCAATATGTTTGCATGATTATGTTTGAGTGTGGTTTGCACTAGATTTATCCATACTATTACAAAATAGCATTCAATATGATTAGTATTAAGTATTCTTTGAGCTTAGCTGTACCTGTTTGCTAAAAATATTTGTCCATTATGATCTTACTATTTCTCCGCAATCAGTACAAAATTTCAACTACAATATCTGAAAATATCATCTACTTTACAGATCTTGAAAATACTTCTGCTGGATCTAATGGTCATGTCTCATCATCCGTGCCTTCAAAGTCATCGGGCTCATCACTTGAAGAGATGACAGACTCACTAAAGGTTTGAGAGCTGACTGATTCACTAAAGAATTTTTTCCACCAGTTGAAAAGTAGCTATTGGCATGTCACTTAACGTCTTTGTTAGAACATAGAAGACATGAATCAAGTTAAAAGTGTTACAAAGTTGTGACATTGATGAAAAGGTTTCAGAATCAAGATACATCAACTAATATGATAGCCTTTTTAGTTCGTGGGATACACCAATTTACATCAAATGGTCTGAGAAACTTTTCAGTTCATTGGAAAGAAATATGGTTGCTAGAGTGTTTCAAATTGTGAATTTGTGTGAACTGTTTGGTGTTCTAAAAGTGTGAAGACTTGAGAATCCTCTCAAGTAGTTAGTATGTGCAATATAATCAAGACTATTGTTGGTGTAGATTTTGTGCGAGCTTCTGCAAATTAATTTGTTCGAATGGAAAATTATTTTAATCTCTTTGTTTACAAGGCATTCTTAGTTTTGTTTACTATATGCCCAGAATAGCCAATAGACTGTTCTGGTAGTCTGTGCTGTGTGGTGAGACTGCAAAATATAAATGCTGCTATAGACTTCAGTGGGGTTGCAGAAAGATGCCCACTGTACTTGGAAGACATCATTTTGTAATAACGATAGGCCAATGAACCAATGAAAACTGTGCCTTCCGGATAAGGATTTTTTCACCTGTATCACATGGCCATCTTGGTCTAACTATAACACATAACTATGCTTTTGTTAACTTGCATAACATTAAAGGCATAATACTGAGCCTCTCCCTATTTGTAAGTTGTATACAGTACATGTTGGGCTTTCCCCCATCAAGAGACAGTTCAGCGTGAATGCTGTGACCTATTTCACTTAGCTGTAGATGTAGTTTATAATTCCCAATAAAATAAAGTGACCCTGTCGGTGGGAGTGATGCATTATTATGTATAAAATAGTGTAGGTGCTTGATTTACAAGCATTACTGATATTGCAAGTTTTATCCTTTGCGTTGTAGGATGTGCCTTGGGGGGAATTCTTTAAAAGCAAGGCAGTGTGGGCAATGATATACACTCACTTTTGTGGAAGCTGGGGCCACTATACTTGCTTGTCTTGGCTTCCAACATTCTTTAGGTTTGGCACTTTGCATATTTGTCGTGTCATTTTGCACTCAATGTATCCCCTTCCGATTAACTAACTGTCTTATTTTCATGAACTGTCCCTGGTGAGTTGGACACACCTATTTATTTTACTATTCAACATTTTGGTGCTACTATTGAGATTGAATTGTTAGGATTTCGTTCACCAACTTTTCAGTGTGTTAACAACCTATATGGACAACTTGCTTGCACGTGCACACTTTTCCTACTCGTTCAGTTCAGTTTTCAGAAAGTGGATTGACTTCAACAAAGATAGAACCAAATGAAACAGGAGATTTTTACATATAAATTTTCTGAAACTTGTGTTCAATTTGAGACTGGACATTATAGATTTACGGGGCGCTGTATTGCATAGCTGCTTCCGTATCATAGTTGCATTTGTTGTGATATGTCAATTTAATAATGCTTTAGAAGTCCAGCAAAACTTTTGTGAGCGCTGTTCAGCACATTATGTTAAATATTTGTAACAATGTCCTTGCTTTTTTGTGATATATTCCTGTTCAATTCTTATGCAGTGAGGAGCTAAACTTGAACTTGACAGACGCTGCATGGGTATGTACATGCTTTCATTTCTTATAATTACAGGAACACCCTTGTAGTGAAAGCCTCATATCCCTCCTCGTTCTTACTATGTGATCATTTCGTGTCCTTGTTTTTCATTTACGACTACTGCTCCAGTCTCATGTCTTACGAAGTCCCATATTTGGTATTTGTTGTAGGTGTCAATTCTTCCTCCTTTGGGCTCGATGGTTATTACATCTATTGCAGCACCTTTTGCAGACAACTTGATATCAAGTGGAGTTGACACCACAAAGGTAAATCATTGCCTTGAAGATGAAAAAGGAATAAATAAAAACCTGCTTGCTCCGATTTTAGTTGCCCCCCTTTATTAGGTTCCTACATGGATGCTCCTAGAGTTCATTTGTAAAGGTTGGAATATTTAAAAATCATCACTGCAAATTACCATGAGATGTCCAGTTTTCTTGTGTAAATAAGGCCTTTTTACAGGATAATGAAAAAGTTGAGTCTAAGTTGATTAATTTCTTTTGTAGGTACGGAAAATATGTCAAGCAATTGCGTTCTTGTCACCTGCAGCTTTTATGATGCTTTCCTCTGTCGATCTTGGACTGCCTCCCTGGGTCGTTGTTGCTTTCCTTACAGGTGGTATATCACTCTCCAACTTCGCATTATCAGGTAATTGTTCTAAGCTTGCAGCAATTCCTTTTCCTTCCATGTTTCCAACATCCAAAACCTTAATGTTTCGGTTTACAAACAGGTCTTTATTGCACCCATCAAGATATATCTCGTGAATATGCAAGCATTCTCCTGGTAAGGCATGCAACTTATAACCGTTTTCTGGGAAAAAAGATTCTGTGTTTGTCCTGTAAAAAATGGAATGGTAAAAAGAAAACAAATTCCCTTTGTTTCGACCAGATATTTGGTTGTAATTTTGTTTGTTACTATATCAGACCCCGGACAGGGATTCGTAATTAAAACCCTTGAGATTTTACTTGATAGTAAATGCTAAACATTTTCAGAGGAATAGCCCACATCCTAGTGTTTCTAGTTTTGGTAGTTTCAGACTTTTAGTGCCTACCACTAACGAGTCTGTATAATTCATCAAACAATGGTTGTTGCTGAAGGCACTGGTGGAAAGGGGAAGCAGAGTTGGCAAGAGAAAAGGCAATTTCTTCTATGGGTAGTTGTTGACTCACTGCCTTTGCATTCCAGGGAATCACAAATACCGTAGGGGCCGTGCCTGGAATCGTTGGTGTCGCGCTAGTCGGCTATCTTGTCGACACAACTCATTCTTGGAGTGTATGCTTGCCAACACCACAAATCTGATCAATCTCCTTGACCTGTATTTTCTATCACGTATCATTCTAACAACTCATTACCGTCTTTTGTACATGTGCAGATGTCGCTCTTTGCTCCTTCAATCTTCTTCTACTTAACGGGCACTGCCGTCTGGTTGACATTCGCCAGCAGCGAGCCCCAGGATTTCAACAAGTTGGCGTCGGAGTCGTTAACAGAGAGTGATCAGTAGTCGAAGGACCATTCAGAAGGAAAATCCGTTGGGAGTTTAGCTCACCCTGCCCAGCAAATTTATGGAGCTCCTGGGCACTGGATAGACTGGTAGGAACAAGTAGACAGTGTATGTACATGCCGCATGGGCGTCCAGATACGGTAGAGATCTATGTATATTGTATAGGCCTTTTCTGCCGTGCATGTATGTTTAGTATGTTCTGGCACAATTTTGGAATGGAAGTGCCTGTCACTGTTTGTTTTCCATTGCTGGGAGCTGTGTTGTCCCATCCTGAAACACTGAGATCGCGAGAACAGAGTTCACCATTCAAACAAAAAAGGGTGAAAGAATGTCTCAAATGCTTATTCGGTTCTTCTATTAGATTGACATGCCTTTTCCTTCCAAGTTATTCTTTTTTTTTTTTTGCGAGAACCTTCCAAGTTATCCAAATCCAAACATTCAGATAGTAGTGATACAAACTCTGCAATATTCATTCACCAGAATGATAAAGAATCTGGATTTCATACAAGTTGAACCCAAAAGCCATTCAAAGCACATGTGACAACATGGAGTAACAAGAATTAGATTGAATGGTATCACAGCTCCAATAAACACAGACATCAACACCGAAATGTTAAGACTACTTGCACAACGCAGGAAACAACATTAGAAGTTCAATGTTCTACCCTATGAGACATCAAACCACCACGACACAGAAGCTACATAGGTCGGTGTGTACCAGACCCGCTCAATCATCATCTAGACAGCAGATAAACTAAGGGACTGAAACACGACAGCAGGAAAGCAGATCATTTCTTCTTCTTGGCCGGCGGCTGGTCCTCATCTTCCTCATCCTCCTCATCGTCGTCCTCGTCATCATCATCGTCGTCCTCGCCATCTTCACCATCATCATCGTCATCATCACCATCATCATCGTCGCTCCCCGCACCAGCGTCATCGCCGTTCGCCTCAGGGTCCTCGTCCTCGTCATCGTCCTCACCTTCTTCACCCGAGAAGTCCTCCCCAGCATCAGCATCATCATCATCAGCATCACCAGTTTCATCATCCTCGTCTTCATCATCATCGTCGTCGTCATCAGACCCTGCATCCTTGTTCTCAGGAACAGTCTCGGATTTGATCCTGCCAAATTGCCTTCAGCGTTGCACAAACCAGTCAGCAACAGAAAACTATACATTGCAGTGGAAGTCATATGCAGAATAGGGTAATTAATTTACTTGATAATTTCTTGCTGGTCCTCAGTGAAGATATCTGCTCCATTGTTTACAGCTTCCATCTGAACATGATTCAAGTCATGTCAGCACATGAAGATAGGTAGTAATAAGAAATAAGGTTATCATAACAATTCAATGATATAAATAAATGCATATACAAAGCTTATTCAACCATGGTCAGTAAGCAATCCCTTTGTATACAGAATAACCACAGCACTACAATTTTATTTATTATTGACATAAGAGATGACATTTAATTCTACAGTCACAGTGCAGAGATTTTCAATAAAACCAGTTTGGGCTTTTCCGTTAACATCACAAAAAACCCTGCTTAGGCTTTCCTCAACTCATTCGACAGCCATAGTACTTTCTTTTTCATTAAATTAATTCAAGGGCTTCCGTAAGAGCTAATTCCCAACAGCAAACGTAATCACGACAATTTTATTGGAACTTAATAAAACATTACCAAAAACATAACTTAGAACCTAACCGTTTTTTATAGTGGACCTATGGCCAATCACACGCAACAATTGCTAGGAAACTACTACTGTAACGGTAACCGTTATCCATTCACCCACCAAATTCTTATTCACAGCATCATTTACTGCTCTAACCAAACAGGGCACGGTAACAAACCCACGTCCCGAGTCCGAATGACACTCGGAAACAAAAAAAATGCGCTCCATGATGGGACACAGGTGGAGTCCAAGCGTCGAAAGTAGTCTTGGGTAATCATCGTGCTCTACAACTGGCAAAACCCGACAATAACAATCTTCCCTGCTTGGCAGAGTTGAGGCTTGGAATCATCAACACCTGCCCTGATGTAATGCAACAAGATATTTTCTCTGCTTGGCACAATGTACCGACCTAGCTTTGCACCTGCAACCGAACCTCCCCTGATGCAGCCACCCAGATCTGCCTATATGCCCTAGATCTACCCGCAGAAACCAACCGCGGAAACTAAACAAACACTGTTTAGCAGGACACAGAGGTCAAAATTGCCTAAGCATTACGGTCAAGAGCATACACCTCCAGATCTAGGGGCCAAACCAGCCGGATTCCTTGGGTCAAACCCTCAGGGACGCAAACCACACCATGACTTTGCCTAACGAAGGAGGAAAATTCAACTCCACCAGCGCTGGAATCACGGTCAACGAGCCAATCTGATAGCAACTCGTAACAACAAACAGAATAACGAGGGAGGCAGCACGAGCGCGCAGACACAATAACAAGGCGGAGGTAGTAAATAGTGGAGAGGGACGCCGGAGGCTCACCGCGAGAGCGAGGAGAACCAGCAGCCTCTGCGCGGCGACGGCCAGCGCGCCCGCCGCCTGGCTCCCGTGGAGCGCCGTCGTCGTCGCCACCGCCGCCATCTCTGCACGGAAACCGGCGAAGCAAACGGGTGAGGCGCGGTTTCTGGGCGCGGAAGCGGCCAAATCTGGGCTGCGGACCCGGAACCCTAGGGCGGGGGAGAGCGGGGGGAGGGGAGGGAGCAG
>LT934120.1:536696397-536756586 GCA_900231445.1 Triticum turgidum subsp. durum
TGCTGCGCCGAGGGGGGGGTGGGGAGGAAAGAGATGACGGGATAGGAGGGGCGAGCGTGCGCCGGATTTCTTGGGGCGGAGGCTTTAATAGTTGGGAGGTGGGGTGGGGGGTTAGGGTTTTGGGCTCCGCGGTGGACTGTGGGCTAGGCTGGGGTGGAGTGGAGCCGCGGCCGTGCCCGTCCCGTCCCGTCCTAGGGTTTTGGTGCGAGGAGGGGCTGACGGCTGGGGCCGGGGCCGGGTCCGTTCGAGATTGAAGACGGCGAGGTGGGTGGTTCCTGCGGCTGCTGCAGTC
This sequence comes from Triticum turgidum subsp. durum, assembly GCA_900231445.1. NCBI lineage: Eukaryota > Viridiplantae > Streptophyta > Magnoliopsida > Poales > Poaceae > Triticum > Triticum turgidum. Next base: position 536,696,690 of record LT934120.1, read on the forward strand.
CACTGGCTTCGATCGGCTTGGATTTGGGCTGGCTGCCAAGCAGGGCCCATCTGCCAGGGAGTTGCCCGCTGCTGCTGTCCAGCCTAACAATATACTTGTCTAAAAAAAAAAGCCTAACAATATACTCTCCCTAAAAAAACCTAACAATATACTATTTGGTCTAGCCCGTGGCACACAGCTACTTTATTAGTTTATTATTGTCCTTAAAAAAAACCTTGTTTGACTGAGCTCATGTTCCAAGAGCAGAAGCAACATGAGGATCAAGCACCAACATTTCATTGTCCAAAAAATGTCTTTCAAAAAAAAAAAAAAAACTTCCATCCACACTTCTACTCGAGGATGAAGAAAGGAGTTTGTCGCCGGTCACCGGAAGAACAAAATCACACATTCAACCATTATCTGGTGGGAATGCTGTATTATCGTTGGTGATGTCACAAAGTGAGGTAGAAGCAAAGATGGTTTGAATGCTAACCTTGATTCAATTGATAATCATATTTCCCAAGGGCACATTTAATAAACTAGTTTGCTCATACACACTGGCGGAGCTACAGCCAAGCAAAACTGTGCTATGGCCCGCCCAAGTTTAATAAAAATACACTAGAATATGAGAGCAAATGAGGCATCAGATTAAAATAGTTGGACTTTCCTTCAATTTGGCCCGCCCAGTTTTTTATGTGTAGCTCCGCCACTGCTCATACACCACTAGGGTCTATATGGCATACATATAATTTGAATGTGTCTCTAACACAAACGTTATATCTACAAGAATGGCGTGCTAGCACTTTAAGTGCACTAGTACATAATCAGACATAGGCCAGGGCAGCTGCGTCCTATGCCACAAATGAGCCATCATTGGGGCGAGGTAGGCACTTGTTCCCTAATCCGGCGGTCCTTGGAGCCCATTTTCCGAGCATCCTCCATTATGAACTCCAAATCATCCCACCACACTGTTGTTGTTCTTTCTCCTCCTGTTGTTGCTTGATGGGTGGGGGGGGAGGGTCTTGGCAACGGCGGCCATTGGGTCGCAATATGCCATTGAGAAAGTAGAGAAGTGGAAGGGGAGGTGCAAGAGAGGGGAGTGAAGGGGAAGGCGCCAACCATTTATATCCGTGACTGGCTGACGACCGAATAAGGATTGAGGGTGGGTGGTTGGGCAGGCGGCGGGGTGACCTTTAAGGGGCCCATTTCCTGGTGGGAAACACAACACAACTTTGGTTATGGTGCAGCCTCCACTAGTTGCAATGTGAGCTTGCATACTCTGCCCCTTCTATTTGACCTTGCATGCAGCGATTTAATGCACCGTTGAATCTGAACATGGGATGGAGGTAATTGAAATTGGTACTGACAAACTAGAAAAACAAAAAAATGAGATAGGCCCTTCAAGATTGAAGGGTGTTAGTAATAATCATCCAAATTATTAAGTATGCATACATCACTATTAAGTATCTAGAAAATGAAATTGTTGTTTATTTTGTGCAAATAGGGTTATGTACACATATCATTGCTATTGCGATATTTTAATATGCACAAATCACCATTTTTGTTGTAAAAGTGTTTTGTGCAGCGTAACTAAAGTGTCACATTGGTGGTGTAGCTTTATTTTGTGTGTACATCATGTCAAAATTGTTATCTAAATGGTGGCAACTATTATAGTACATAGCAACTCATGAGAATTCTTTCTGATGTAGCATGGCAATCTTATCTGTTGATAGTTAGCCATGCCATACTATCTATAGCACGTCAATTCTTTCCGCTCTAGCATGGCAATTCCTTTGTATTTAGATTCCTGGCAACTGTAATTGGGGGAAGGGATGAAGGCTGCCAGGAAGACAACCATGATCTACATGGTAAAAGCGAGAGATTGGGGATGGGGGGCAACTTCTTTTTTGAGATCAAGCCATGAGGGGAGAAGAGATCAGGCAATTGGGGTGACACGGGACAATAGGGTCAAAGTCGAAGGAGGAACGTAACTAATATTTACGCTGAAATTATTTGCTCTCAGTTTCTCTAAGCATACATACAAACATAATATTAGTTTTAGTTATTCTCCCAAAAATGCTCGTGAGTCACACTCATGCTAACTTAGTTACAACTGTTGGGGAACGCGGTAATTTCAAAAAAATTCCTACGATCACGCAAGATCTATCTAGGTGATGCATAGCAATGAGAGGGGAGAGTGTGTCCACGTACCCTCGTAGACCGAAAGCGGAAGCGTTATGACAACACGGTTGATGTAGTCGTGCGTCTTCACGATCCGACCGATCCTAGCACCGAAGGTACGGCACCTTCGCGATCTACACACGTTCAGCTCGGTGACGCTCCCGAACTCTAGATCCAGCTAAGGTCGGGGGAGAGTTTCGTCAGCACGACGGCATGATGACGGTGATGATGAAGTTACCGGCGCAGGGCTTCGCCTAAGCACTACGACGATATGACCGAGGTGTATAACTGTAGAGGGGGGCACCGCACACGGCTAAAACAATTGTCAACTTGTGTGTCTTAGGGGTGCCCCCCTCCCCCGTATATAAAGGAGCAAGGAGAGGGGCCGGCGACCTTATAGGGTGTGCCCCAAGGGGGGAATCCTACTCCTACTAGGAGTAGGTTCCCCTTTCCTAGTCCAACTAGGAGGGAAGGAAAGAGGAGGAGGGGAGAAGGAAAGAGGGGGTCGGCCCCCCAAAGCCCTAAACCAATTCGGTTTGGGCCTAGGGGGGCGCGCCCCACAGCTCCCTTGTTGCCCTCTATTTCCACTAAGGCCCATGAAGGCCCATTGACACCCCCCCGGGGGGGTCCGGTAACCTCCCGGTACTCCGGTTTTATTCGAAACTTCTCCAGAACACTTCTGGTGTCTGAACATAGCCGTCCAATATATCAATCTTTATGTATCGACCATTTCGAGACTCCTCGTCATGTCTGTGATCACATCCGGGACTCCGAACAACCTTCAGTACATCATATCACATAAACTCATAATACCAATCGTCATCGAACATTAAGCGTGCTGACCCTACGGGTTCGAGAACTATGTAGACATGACCGAGACATGTCTCCGGTAGATAACCAATAGCGGAACCTGGATGTTCATGTTGGTTTCTACATATTCTACGAAGATCTTTATCGGTCAAACCGCATAACAACATACATTGTTCCCTTTGTCATCGGTATGTTACTTGCCCGAGATTTGATCATCGGTATCTCAATACCTAGTTCAATCTCATTACCAGCAAGTCTCTTTAATCGTTCCATAATACTTCATCCCGCAACTAACTCATTAGTCACAATGCTTGCAAGGCTTATAATGATGAGTATTACTGAGAGGGCCTAGAGATACCTCTTCGAAACACGGAGTGACAAATCCTAATATCGATCTATGCCAACCCAACAACACCTTCGGAGACACCTGTAGAGCACCTTTATAATCACCCTTTTAAGTTGTGATGTTTGGTAGCACACAAAGTGTTCCTCCAGTATTCGGGAGTTGCATAATCTCATAGTCTGAGGAACTTGCACAGGTCATGAAGAAAGTAGTAGCAATGAAACTGTAACGATCATAATGCTAAGCTAACGGATGGGTCTTGTCCATCACATCATTCTCCTAATGATGTGATCCCGTTCATCAAATTACAACACATGTCTATGGTCAGGAAACATAACCATCTTTGATAAACGAGCTAGTCAATTAGAGGCATACTAGGGACACTATGTTTTGTCTATGTATTCACACATGTACTAAGTTTCCAGTTAATACAATTCTAGCATGAATAATAAACATTTATCATGATATAAGGAAATAAATAATAACTTTATTATTTCCTCTAGGGCATATTTCCTTCAGTGTCCCACTTGCACTAGAGTCAATAATCTAGTTCACATTGCCATGTGATTTAACATCAATAGTTCACATTTGTATGTGATTAACATCCATGCATAGTTCGCATCGCCATGCGACCAACAACCAAAGGGTTTACTAGAGTCAATAATCTAGTTCTCATTGCTATGTGATTAACACCCAAAAGAGTACTAAGGTGTGATCATGTTTTGCTTATGAGAGAAGTTTAGTTAACGGGTCTGTCACATTCAGAGCCATATGTATTTTGCAAATATTCTATGTCTACAATGCTCTGCATAGAGCTACTCTAGCTAATTGCTCCTACTTTCAATATGTATCCAGGTTGAGACTTAGTCATCTGGATCGGTGTAAAAGCTTGCATCGACGTAACTCTTTACGACGAACTCTTTATCACTCCCATCACCAAGAAACATTTCCTTAGTCCTCACAAAGGATAATTTTGACCGCTGTCCAGTGATCTACTCTTAGATCACTTATTGCACCCCCTTGCCAAACTCATGGCAAGGTACACAATAGGTCTGGTACACAGCACAACATACTCTATAGAACCTATGACTGTGGCATAGGGAATGACTTTCGTTCTCTTTCTATCTTCTGCCATGGTCGGGCTTTGAGTCTTACTCAACTTTACACCTTGTAATACAAACAAGAACTCCTTCTTTGACTGATCCATTTTTAACTCTTTCAAAAACTTGTCAATGTATTTACTCATTGAAAAATCTTATCAAGTGTCTTGATCTATATCTCTAGATCTTGATGCCCAATATGTAAGCAGCTTCACCGAGGTCTTTCATTGAAAAACTCTTATTCAAGTATCCCTTTATGCTATCCAGAAATTCTATATCATTTCCAATCAACAATATGTCATCCACATATAATATTAGAAATGCTACAGAGCTCCCACTCACTTTCTTGTAAATACAGGCTTCTCCAAAAGTCTTATAAACCCATATGCTTTTATCACACTATCAAAGCGTTTATTCCAACTCCGAGAGGCTTGCATTAGTCCATAAATGGATCGTTGGAGCTTGCACACTTTGTTAGCACCCTTCGGATTGACAAAACCTTCTGGTTGCATCATATACAACTCTTCTTCCATAAATCCATTCAGGAATGCAGTTTTGACATCCATCTGCCAAATTTCATATAATCATAAAATGCAGTAATTGCTAACATGATTCGGACAGACTTAAGCATCGCTACGGGTGAGAAAGTCTCATCGTAGTCAACTCCTTGAACTTGTCGAAAACCTTTTCCGACAAGTCGAGCTTTGTAGATAGTAACACTACTATCAACGTCCGTCTTCCTCTTGGAGATCCATTTATTCTTAATGGCTTGCTAATCATCGGGCAAGTCCACCAAAGTCCACACTTTGTTCTCATACATGGATCCCATCTCAGATTTCATGGCCTCAAGCCATTTTGCGGAATCTGGGCTCATCATCGCTTCTTCATAGTTCGTAGGTTCACCATGGTCTAGTAACATGACTTCCAGAACAGGATTACCGTACCACTTTGGTGTGGATCTTACTCTGGAAGACCTACGAGGTTCGGTAGCAACTTGATCTGAAGTTTCATGATCATCATCATTAACTCCCTCACTAATTGGTGTAGGAATCGCTGGAACTGATTTCTATGATGAACTACTTTCCTATAAGGGAGAAGGTACAATTACCTCATCAAGTTCTACTTTCCTCCCACTCACTTCTTTCAAGAGAAACTCCTTCTCTAGAAAGGATCCATTCTTAGCAACAAAAGATTTTGCCTTCGGATGTGTGATAGAAGGTGTACCCAATAGTTTCCTTTGGGTATCCTATGAAGACGCACTTCTCCGATTTGGGTTCGAGCTTATCAGGTTGAAGATTTTTCACATAAGCATCGCAGCCCCAAATTTTAAGAAACGACAAGTTTGGTTTCTTGCCAAACCACAATTCATAAGGCGTCGTCTCAACGGATTTTGATGGTGCCCTATTTAATGTGAATGCAGCTGTCTCTAATGCATAACCCCAAAAAGATAGTGGTAAATCGGTAAGAGACATCATAGATTGCACCATATCCAATAAAGTGCAGTTACGATGTTTGTACACACCATTATGCTATGGTGTTCCATGTGGCATGAGCTGTGAAACTATTCCACATTGTTTTAAATGAAGGCCAAACTCGTAACTCAAATATTCTCATCTACAATCAGATCGTAGAAACTTTATTTTCTTGTTACGTTGATTCTCCACTTTACTATGAAATTCTTTGAACTTTTCAAATGTTTCAGACTTGTGTTTCATTAAGTAGATATACTCATATCTGCTCAAATCATCTATGAAGGTCAGAAAATAACGATACCCGCCACGAGAATCAACACTCATTGGACTGCATACATCGGTATGTATTATTTCCAATAAGCCACTAGCTCGTTCCATTTTTCTGGAGAACAGAGTTTTAGTCATCTTGCCCATAAGGCACGGTTCGCAAGCATCAAATGATTCATAATCAAGTGATTCCAAAAGTCCATCTTTATGGAGTTTCTTCATGCACTTTACACCGATATGACCCAAACAAAAGTGCCACAAATATGTTGCACTATCATTATCAACTTTGCTTATTTTGGCATCAATATTATGAATATGTGTATCACTACGATCAAGATTCAGTAAACCATCAAGATTGGGTGTATGACCATAAAAGGTTTTATTCATGTAAACAGAATAACAATTTAGTCTCTGTCTTAGATGAATAATCGTATCACAATTAAAATGATCTAATCATATTTATGCTCAACACAAACACCAAATAACATTTATTTAGGTTCAACACTAATCTCGAAAGTATAGGGAGTGTGCAATGATGATCATATCAAAATTGGAACCACTTCCAACACACATCATCACTTCACCCTCACCTAGTCTCTTTTTATTCTGTAACTCCTGTTTCGAGTTACTAATCTTAGCAACCGAACAAGTATCAAATACCCAGGGGCTACTATAAACACTAGTAAGTTACACATCAATAGCATGTATATCAAATATACCCTTGTTCACTTTTCCATCCTTCTTATCCACCAAATATTCAGGGCATTTCCGCTTCCAGTGACCATTTCCTTTGCAGTAGAAGCACTCATTTTTAGGCTTTGGTCCAGCTTTGGGCTTCTTCACGGGAGTGAAAACTTGCTTGCCATTCTACTTGAAGTTCCCTTTCTTTCCCTTTGCCCTTTTCTTGAAACTAGCGGTTTGTCAATCATCAACACTTTGATGCTCTTTCTTGATTTCTACCTTCATTGATTTCAGCATCACGAAGAGCTCGGGAATCGTTTTCGTCATCCCTTGCATACTATAGTTCATCACGAAGTTCTAGTAACTTGGTGATGGTGACTAGAGAATTCTGTCAATCACTATCTTATCTGGAAGATTAACTCCCACTTGATTCAAGCGATTGTAGTACCCAGACAATCTGAGCACATGCTCACTGCTTGAGCTATTCTCCTCCATCTTTTAGCTATAGAACTTGTTGGAGATTTCATATCTCTCAACTCGGGTATTTGCTTGAAATATTATCTTCAACTCCTGGAACATCTCATATGGTCGATGACGTTTAAAACGTCTTTGAAGTCCCGATTCTAAGTCGTAAAGCATGGTGCACTAAACTATCAAGTAGTCATCATATTAAGCTAGACAAACGTTCATGACGTCTGCATCTGCTCCTGCAATAGGTCTGTCACCTAGCGGTGCATCAAGGACATAATTCTTCTGTGCAACAATGAGGATACACCTCAGATCACGGACCTAGTCCGCATCATTGCTACTATCATCTTTCAACTAAGTTTTCTCTAGGAACATATAAAAACATACAGAAGCTATAACGCGAGCTATTGATCTAGAACATAATTTGCAAAATACTATCAGGACTAAGTTCATGATAAATTAAAGTTCAATTAATCATATTACTTAAGAACTCCCACTTAGATAGACATCCCTCTAGTCATCTAAATGATCACGTGATCCAAATCAACTAAACCATGTCCGGTCATCACGTGAGATGGAGTAGTTTTCAATGGTGAACATCACTATGTTGATCATTGAAGGAAATATGCCCTAGAGGCAATAATAAAGTTATTATTTATTTCCTTAATTCATGATAAATGTTTATTATTCATGCTAGAATTGTATTAACCGGAAACTTAGTACATGTGTGAATACATAGACAAAACATAGTGTCCCTAGTATGCCTCTACTTGACTAGCTCGTTTATCAAAGATGGTTATGTTTCCTGACCATAGACATGTGTTGTCATTTGATGAACGGGATCACATCATTAGGAGAATGATATGATGGACAAGACCCATCCGTTAGCTTAGCATTATGATCGTTACAGTTTCATTGCTACTGCTTTCTTCATGACTTGTGTAAGTTCCTCAGACTATGAGATTATGCAACTCCCGAATACTGGAGGAACACTTTGTGTGCTACCAAACGTCACAACGTAAAAGGGTGATTATAAAGGTGCTCTATAGGTGTCTCCGAAGGTGTTGTTGGGTTGGCATAGATTGATATTAGGATTTGTCACTCCGTGTTTCGGAGAGGTATCTCTGGGCCCTCTCGGTAATGCACATCACTATAAGCCTTGCAAGCAAAGTGACTAATGAGTTAGTTGCGGGATGATGCATTACAGAACGAGTAAAGAGACTTGCCGGTAACGAGATTGAACTAGGTATGATGATACCGACGATCGAACCTCTGTAACATCCCAAATTTTCAATTTGGTATGTTATACATAGATCATCATTGCATAGCATATTTATTGCATTTTTGTTTGATCCTAGAAATTCTACGCAACTCAAGGACCCGCAGAGAGAGTTGGGGATTTCATTATTTTGAGTTTTCTCAAATTTTGAAAAGAGGATCATTTGGTTTTAATTATTTTTCTCTCCGAATATTTCCAATATGAAAATAAAAGAGTGGGGATAAAATGACTTTCCCAAAATAAAGAAATATTCGAGGTTAAATATTAAAATCAAATAAGAATTGTATTCGGAGTTTTATTGCTATTTTATTTGAATTAGAAAAAATGCACGTTTCCAAAAATTATATTCTAGGCCAAGAAAATGTTCACTTCATTCTAAATATTCCATTTAGACGGTGAAAATTTGTTTTGGCATTTTTAGAATTTTATTTTATTTATTAGGATTTTTTTTCTGTTTAGTGGAATTGTTTAAAAAAAGTTCTGCCCGACCGGGCCGAGGCCCAGCCAAGCCGGCCGGCCAAAGCCAGTGCCGCAACCGACTTCGCCGGGCGAGTCCGAGCCAGACACGCCTCGCCGCCGCCGTGCCCCCTCGCCCAAGCCGCCTCCTCCCCCCTTATAAGCTGAAGCCCGGGGACCCCAAGCCGCCGCCGCCGATGCCCTCCGCCGCCGCCTGCCGAGCGCCTCGCCGCCGCCATCGCCTCGCCACCCCGTCGCCGACCCGCACCGCCCCGGAGCCCCGCCGCCGCAGCCGAGCCCCACCGCAGCCGCCACCGTTGTTCGGTTTTATTTTAAAATCGTTCATTTTTTTAGAAACCCTAGATTCATTTTTTTATTAGATCGTTCGGTTTTTCTGGTTTAGTTAAATAGCAGACGTTCGTCCGTACATTCGTTTTAACGAACGGTGTTCACCCGTTAGCCGCAGACAGTGAATGTTCGTTCGTTAGCCTGTTCATTAGTTTTTCTTTTTCCAGGGTTTTTCCGCGATTATTTTTCGATCGCGATTTCAGCCCTGATCTTCGTTTTAGTTTATATTTTTGCTCGTTTGTCGGAATCAGGCGATTCAATTGCCTAGATCTTTGTCTCGAAGCCCTCTTTCTGTTTAATCAACTTGAACAAGATTTTGGTACTGTAAAATTTGACTTTAGTCCAGATTAGTAAACGGATCTTGTTTCTTTCGTAGTTTGAGTTTCGTTGCTTCGTTTGATTTGTTTCTTTTTGCAAACCGGTGTTCTTAAGTTGAAATTTCTGGTTAAATCTTTTATTTGAGTTTTTTACCGTGCTTGTAGTTGAGTGCTTATGTTTGTATCTGTTTGTTTGCAATAGAGTAATCGGAGTGCGAAGCGAGCTACTACGAGTCTCTAGGTTTTGCGGATCCTCAGCAAAGGCAAGTAACACTTTGATCATATCCCTTTATTACCCAATTTTTATTGCATTAGTTCAATCCTCAAACATTGCATGGTTAGGGTCTGATTAACATGTGAGTTTGGGAAGTAGATGATGAGGTATAACCTATTGCCCTGTTTATTATCAAACCTTTGGGAGTTACTTCTACGTTATGCTTATGATTGCTATGCTATGCTTGTAGACATGGATTGGGTGATTGTATCCATGACAGAAGTGAGTATTGTTAATTAATGGTTAACTTAAGGTGGCTACTTAAATACACATCTGGGTGGATTGCTTGAGGCACCCTAGAGTACCCAGTGGTTGTCAGGGTACCTAGAGAATCCAGTGTTGTCCTAGGATATCCCGGAGTACCCGTGTGATCATCCTACGGTCCGCCACCCAGGCTCAAAGGGATCGTAAGATTATTCATGCTAGAAACTTCCGTGTGCAGCCACAAGCCATTATGGGCTCTGGCATAGTTGAGTAAGTTGCATGAAGCTCTTGAAGAGGTAGACTAGCAGATGTAGTGGGTTGTAGGTGGTACTGTCTACCCGGAGTAGAGAGTTAATGCCTAAGAAAGATTGTGTCTCAAATCTTCGACCATGGATGTATTCGAGTCTTGTGGGGAAAAGTGCGCAAACCTCTGTAGAGTGTACAAACTAATCATGGTTAGCCGTGTCCCCGGTTATGGACGTCTTGAGTATCTGGTTCTTGGATTATCATGTTGATCTCATCACTCTAAATTAATTTGATTGGGTTTTAATGATGATGCTTAATTGGGATTGAGTTGGAGGAACCTTCTCAATGTTTAACAACCACCATGGTAGTTAAATAAAATTTATTCCTTTGTTGTAGGGAAAAATTGGCTTTATGCAAAACTGTAACCATAGAGCTTTCCACCAGCCATTTTGCATGTAGTGTTAGCGTTTCTTCTGATCATTACTCTTTGTGTTACATTGCCAACATATTCCATGTGATGACCCGTTTCGGGCTGCATCATCTCATGTTGCGGACTTTTCAGATGACGAGTAAGGTGCCATAGGTCATTGTCTTTCACTCAGCTATGTCGTTGGAGATGATGGACTCACTTTATCTTCCAAGCCTTCCACTGTTATTGTTTTTAGATGGCCTTAAGCCATATTATTGTAATAAGTTCTCTTTTGAGACATTCGATGTAATAAGTGTGTGATTGCCACTCTATTATAAATCCTCGAGTATTGTGTGTGTCAGCATTACCGACCTAGGGATGACACTGATGCACAGAGATCAGAATGTTTGAGGTCTGGTCGCTACAAGATGGTATCAGAGCACACATTGACTGTAGGACACGACCATTAAGCTAAGACCATAGTACACTCTTCTCTACTCATTTCTGACTTCTCTCCCTTTTCTACTCTATAGGATGGCGGATGCAAGGAACAAGTTTACCCAATCAGATGAAGATACACCTTTTGGACGACACTTGAAGGAAGTTACTAGGTACCTGAACATTGGAATGCCAAGCTTCACTGGGACCTACATCGCCACTTTACCAGAAGAGGAGCGTTGGATGATTCAAGTTCAAGTTCCATGAAGGACATTCATGCCAGTCATAAGCCCATAGAGTTTTCCTTTGATGCACCAACCTGGAGTTTAGGAAAGAGCATGGCGGCCCACATCACCATGGGACGCATTGGAGAAGTTTACCACAAGGATCTTAAGGATACTATTTACCAGATTTGTGGGCGCCGAGATGAGCACTGGAAGATAACCAGCACCAGGAAGGATAGATCCATTGCAGCTTTTATCCACGAGTTAAACCAGCACATTCGTCGCCAGGAGAACTAGATGTGCGCAGGCATGATGGATCTGAAGAAGGCAATGATCAAGATCACGGAACTGGAGGAAGAACTCAAGTCTACATGTGATGGATATGAGGAGTAAATGACGATACTCGTGGAGAAGAATGATGATCTAACAAGGAAGCTAGGAGTATTCATGGGAGACCCCGCTCCAAGAGGAGAAGACGACGATTCCATTCGTTCGAAGGACTACATCATCATTGATGACACCGACTCAGACCCCGACGATAGTGATGATGACTATGTTGATGAAGCTGGAGCAGATATCATGGAGCCTTCTACAGATTAAAACTTCTAGTTGACCACCATATCAGTAGTAGTATTCCCCCATGTATATAGTATAGTCCGAGCACTTTTGTAACGATAGTTGCCCTTGTTTGAATTGAATTGAAGTGAATTGATTGTGTTTGTCTCATGTGCATATGGGTAGTGTTTTCCCTCTAGACCTCACTCTATTCTATTTTCTCATCTTTTCTAAACCCTCAGATGCCTCCGAGACGTGACAATGGATTTGCGTTCCCGCCGGAGCTCACTTAGTTGATCCAGCAGTAGAATACCCTGATGCAGCTACTAGTACAGAACCAGAACCAGGGGAACAACAACAACAACACACCACCACGACCACCTGTTGATCACTTAGCCCATTTCCTAAGGCTGAATCCATCGGTGTTCTCTAGTAGCACCGAGCCGATTGTTGCAGATGATTGGCTCCGCAAGATTGGAAGGGAGTTAACCACTGCAGGATGCACAGATGTGGAGAGAGTGCATTTTGCCGCACATCAGCTAGATGGACCCGCATCATCATGGTGGGAGAATTTCACAGCCACTTACCCCATCGACACTGTTACATGGGATCGGTTTCAGCAGGCTTTCTGCCCTGCCCATGTTTCAGCAGGAGCTATGGCCATGAAGAAGCGTGAGTTTCGCAACTTGCGCCAAGCAAGACGTATAGTGGGCCAATACATGGATGATTTGAGTAAGCTAGCATGTTATGCCCCTGACGACATTGCTACAGATGCTGCTAAGCAGGAGAAGTTTCTGGAAGGACTGAATTATGAGCTGAGCATGCAGTTGATGATGGCAACCTTCAACAACTACCAGGAGTTGGTAGATAGAGCTCTCATGATTGAAGGGAAGCAGCAATAGATTGAGAACCGCAAGAGGAAGTATGGACAAGGGAAGTACAATTCAGGAGCTCAGCAGAGACCTCATTTTACCCCAAACTCGGGAGGACACATTCACCATAACCATGGAGGTCATAATTCCAATGGACGAAGTTCGCATAACCATAGTGGTCCCAAGAATGGGAATGGGAATGGAGGGAGTAACGGCCAGAACCGTTCCAACCCAGCAACGCCCGCCAAGAAGGATCTAAGTCACATGACTTGTTTCAAGTGCAGGAAGAATGGACACTATGCCACCAAGTGTTCTGAAGCAAATAATGGAAATGATAATGGAAGCTCTGGGAAGAAACCCAACCCTTTCAATAGGGGACAAGTGAACCACGTTAGCTCTGGTAAGTTTTTGGTTAAGTCATTTACTACAATCGTTCTTTTTGATACTGGTGCATCGCATTCATACATATCAAGGGAATTTGTGGATAATTATAACCTGCCAACCCAAGCCCTTAGGTCGCCCATGTTAGTAACCTCGCCAGGAGCAGAGTATATGGCTAGCCTATGGTGTGATCGGTTACCATTAAGGATTGGTAACTACGTGTTCCCCTCAGACCTAATAGTATTGGAGTCACAAGGACTGGATGTAATATTAGGCATGGATTGGTTATCGAAGTATGGGGGGGGGGACATTGACTGCGCTAGTAAGTCGATTTTTCTCACCACCCCAGAAGGAAGAAGGATTAAGTATGTATCCCGACATGTGCCGAAGAGGACTCAAGTGAATTCCTTATTAGGAGTTGTACAAGAGGAAGTACCAGCGGTGAAGTATTTCCCTGATGTATTTCCAGAGGAGTTGCCAGGCATGCCACCGGACAGAGACATTGAATTTTTGATTGAGCTTTTGCCAGGCATTGGGCCAATATCAAAGAGACCGTATCGGACGCGCGCACATGATTTGGAGGAAATTAAGAAGCAGATTAAGGAGTTACTGGATAAAGGCTATATCCGCCCAAGTTCGTCACCTTGGGGATCACCAGTGCTTCTAGTGGAGAAGAAGGATGGATCGTTAAGGATGGTTGTTGATTATCGTGGATTGAACGAAGTGACGATCAAGAACAAGTACCCACTGCCAATGATCAATGACTTGTTTGATCAGTTGCAAGGAACTAAAGTATTTTCCATGATCGATCTGCGATCAGGATACCACCAGCTGAAGATTCAAGAGCAGGATATACCTAAGACAACTTTTACCACAAGGTACGGGCTATATGAGTATACCATTATGTCATTTGGTCTGACTAACGCGCCTGCCTATTTCATGAACATGATGAACAAGGTGTTTATGGAGTTTTTGGACAAATTCATCGTAGTGTTCATTGACGATATATTGGTCTACTCGAAGAATGAAGAGGAGCATAAGGAGCATTTGTGTTTGGTTCTCGAGAAGCTCAGAGAACATGAGTTGTATGCCAAGTTCAGCAAGTGTGAGTTTTGGTTGAAGGAAGTTGGATTCCTCGGACATGTTATATCCAGAGAAGGAATAACAGTAGAACCCACCAAGGTTGTCACTGTGACTAATTGGGAAGCAACCACATCAGTTGGAGAGATCCGGAGTTTTCTTGGACTCGCAGGATAATACAGGAGGTTCATTGAGAATTTCTCAAAAATTGCGAAACCCATGACGGAGCTGTTGATGAAGGACACCAAGTTCAAATGGACCGAGGAGTGTGAAGCCAGTTTTCAGGGGTTGAAGAAACGTTTGGTTACAGCCCCAGTGTTGATTCTTCCAGATCAATGGAAGGATTATCAAGTGTATTGCGACGCTTCATGTCGAGGACTTAGAGCAGTGCTTATGCAGGAGGGAAGAGTTGTTTCATATGCATCACGATAGCTTAAACCCCATGAGTTGAATTATGCTACACACGGTTTGGAGTTAGCAGCCGTAGTGCATGCGTTGAAGACATGGAGACATTTTCTCATCAGAAACCATTGTGAGGTGTACACGGATCACAAGAGCTTGAAGTATATCTTCACACAGAAGGATTTGAATCTCAGGCAGAGGATATGGTTGGAGCTCATTAAGGATTATGATATGAGGTTGCATTATCATCCCGAAAAGGCTAACGTAGTAGCCGATGCGTTGAGTCGCAATAGTCATGTCAATACTCTCATGACCGGAGGATTACCTAAGGAGTTAGCAGAGGATCTTCGTGAGCTATGTTTGGAAATAGTTCTGAGAGGCTATGTAGCAGCATTGGAAATTTATTCTACCTTGATGGATAAGATCAGAGAAGCTCAGAAGACTGACAAGGAGATTGCCGAGATAAAGGAACGGATGAGCAAAGGAAAGACTAAAGGTTTTCGTGAGGATGAGCACGATACCTTATGGTTTGAGGATCGCGTATATGTGCCTAATGACCCCGAGAGCACGAAGCTGATTCTGCAGGAGGCCCATGATTCACCATATTCGATTCACCCAGGAAATACCAAGATGCATCTGGATTTGAAGGACAGTTTCTGGTGGACCGGAATGAAGAAGGATATTGCGGAGTATGTAGCAGTTTGTGATGTATGTTAGAGGGTGAAGGCAGAGCATCAGAAGCCAGCAGGATTGCTACAACCATTGTCGATACTCGAATGGAAGTGGGATAAGCTAGGCATGGACTTTATCACGGGATTGCGCAGGACCCGTTCAGGCTATGACTTGATATGGGTTGTAGTAGACTGGTTGACGAAGGTAGCTCATTTCATCCCAGTGAAGACCACTTACACCAGTGCTAAGTTGGCAAAGATATACATGACCAGGATCGTATGCCTGCATGGAGTTCCGAGGACCATAGTATCAGATAGAGGATCCCAGTTTACCTCGAAGTTTTGGAATCTGTTGCATGAGACTTTGGGTACCAGGCTAGAGTTCAGTACAACCTTCCATCCATAGACAGATGGACAGACCGAGAGAGTCAATCAGATTCTGGAGGACATGTTGAGAGCTTGTTCACTAGATTATGGATCTAGTTGGGACGACAATTTGCCATATGCAGAGTTTTCTTACAATAACAGTTATCAAGCCAGTTTGAAGATGGCCCCTTTCAAAGCTTTGTACGGAAGGAGGTGCAGGACACCGTTGCTGTGGGATGAAGTTGGAGACCGTCAGTTGTTTGGACCAGATTTGATTAAAGAATCTGAAGAGAATGTTAAGTTGATTCGTGATAGACTCAAAGTAGCCCAGTCTAGGCAGAAGAGTTACGCAAATTCTAAAAGCAAGGAGACAGTTTACGAAGTCGGAGACAGAGTTTATCTTCGTGTGTCCCCACTTCGAGGAGTTAAGCGTTTTGGAGTTAAGGGAAAGTTAGCACCATGTTTTGTGGGCCGTACAAAGTTTTGGAGCGCATGGGAGAAGTTGCTTAGAAGTTGGAATTGCCAGAAGGATTCTCAGGAGTTCATGATGTGTTCCACTTTTCCCAGTTGAAGAAGTGCCACGCAGAGATGGCCGATATCCCTCTAAGAGACACAGCGCCGCTGGAAGCGATTCAGTTGGATAGCAATTTGACCTACGAGGAGAAGCCAGTGAAGATTCTCGAGTTTGCCAGCCGAGTCACACGCAGCAAGGTTATCAAGTTCTGCAAGGTTCAGTGGAGCCACCATACCGAGGATGAAGCCACCTGGGAACAAGAGGAAGACCTACGGAAGGATCACCCGTACCTATTTTCTAGCCAACCCGGATCTCGAGGGCGAGATTCATCTTAAGGGGGGTAGGTTTGTAACATCCCAAATTTTCAATTTGGTATGTTATACATAGATCATCATTGCATAGCATATTTTATTGCATTTTTTTTAGAAATTCTACGCAACTCAAGGACCCGCGGAGAGAGTTGGAGATTTCGCTATTTTCATATTTGAGTTTTCTCAAATTTTGAGAAGAGGATCATTTGGTTTTAATTATTTTTCTCTCCGAATATTTCCAATATGAAAATAAAAGAGAGGGGATAAAATGACTTTCCCAAAATAAAGAAATATTGGAGGTTAAATATTAAAATCAAATAAGAAATTTATTCAGAGTTTTATTGCTATTTTATTTGAATTAGAAAAAAATGCATGTTTCCAAAAAATGCATTATAGGCCAAGAAAATGTTCACTTCGTTCTAAATATTCCATTTAGACGGTGAAAAATTTGTTTTGGCATTTTTAGAATTTTATTTCATTTATTAGGATTTTTTCTGTTTGGCGGAATTGTTTAAAAAAAGTCCCGCCCGACCAGGCCGAGGCCCAGCCGAGCCTGCTGGCCCAAGCCAACGCCTCCACCGACTTCGCCGGGCGAGTCCGAGCCGGACACGCCTTGCCGCCGCCGTGCCCCCTCGCCCAAGCCGCCTCCTCCCCCCATATAAGCCGAAGCCCGGGACCCCCTCGGGACCCCAAGCCGCCGCCGCCGACGCCCTCCACCGCCGCCTGCCGAGCGCCTCGCTGCCGCCGTCACCTCGCCACCCCGCCGCTGACCCGTGCCGCCCTGGAGCCCCACCGTCGCAGCCGAGCCCTGCTGGAGCCGCCCCGCCTCGCCGAAGGTACCCGCCGCCGCCGCCGTTGTTCGGTTTTATTTTAAAACCGTTCTGTTTTTTTAGAAACCCTAGATTCGTTTTTTATTCGATCGGTTCGGTTTTTTCGGTTTAGTTAAATAGCGGACGTTCGTCCGTACATTCGTTTAACGAATGGTGTTCAACCGTTAGCCGCAGATAGCGAACGTTCGTCTGTTAGCCTGTTCGTCAGTTTTTCTTTTTCCAGGGTTTTTCCGCGATTATTTTTCGATCGCGATTTCAGCCCTGATCTTTGTTTTAGTTTATCTTTTCGCTCGTTTATCAGAATCAGGCGATTCAAGCGCCTAGATCTTCGTATCGAAGCCCTCTTTCTGTTTAATCAACTTGAACAAGATTTTGGTACTGTAAAATTTGACTTTAGTCCAGATTAGTAAACGGATCTTGTTTCTTTCGCAGTTTGAGTTTCGTTGCTCCGTTTGATTTGTTTCTTTTTGCAAACCGGAGTTCTTAAGTTGAACTTTCTGGTTAGATCTTTTATTTGAGTTTTTACCGTGCTTATAGTTGAGTGCTTATGTTTGTATATGTTTGTTTGCGATAGAGTACCCGGAGTGCGAAGCGTGCTACTACGAGTCTCTAGGTTTTGCGGATCATCAGCAAGGCAAGTAACACTTTGATCATATCCCTTTATTACCCAGTTTTTATTGCATTAGTTCAATCCTCAAACATTGGATGGTTATGGTCTGATTAACATGTGAGTTTGAGAAGTAGATGATGAGGTAGAACCTATTGCCTTGTTTATTATCAAACCTTTGGGAGTTACTTCTACGTTATGCTTAGGATTGCTATGCTATGCTCATAGACGTAGATTGGGTGAGTGTATCCATGACAGATGTGAGTATTGTCAATTAATGGTTAACTTAAGGTGGCTACTTAAATACACATCTGGGTGGATTGCTTGAGGCACCCTGGAGTACCCAGTGGTTGTCAGGGCACCTGGAGAATCCAGTGTTGTCCTAGGATATCCTGAAGTACCCGTGTGATCATCCTACGGTCCGCTACCCAGGCTCAAAGGGATCATAAGATTATTCATGCTAGAAACTTCCGTGTGCAGCCACAAGCCATTATGGGCTCTGGCATAGTTGAGTAAGTTGCATGAAGCTCTTGAAGAGGTAGACTAGCAGATGTAGTGGGTTGTAGGTGGTACTGTCTACCCGGAGTAGAGAGTTAATGCCTAATAAAGATTGTTTCTCAAATCTCCGACCATGGATGTATTCGAGTCTTGTGGGGAAAAGTGCGCAAACCTCTATAGAGTGTACAAACTAATCATGGTTAGCCGTGTCCCCGGTTATGGACGTCTTGAGTATCTGGTTCTTGGATTATCATGTTGATCTCATCACTAAATTAATTTGATTGGGTTTTAATGATGATTCTTAATTGGGATTGAGTTGGAGGAACCTTCTCAATGTTTAACAACCACCATGATAGTTAAATAAAATTTATTCCTTTTTGTAGGGAGAAATTGGCTTTATGCAAAACTGTAACCATAGAGCTTTCCACCAACCATTTTGCATGTAGTGTTAGCGTTTATTCTATTCATTGCTCTTTGTGTTACATTACCAGCATATTCCATGTGCTGACCCATTTCGGGCTGCAACATCTCATGTTGCAGACTTTTCAGACAACGAGTAAGGTGCCATAGGTCATTGTCTTTCACTCAGCTATGCCGTTGGGGTTGATGGACTCACTTTATCTTCCAAGCCTTCCGCCGTTATCATTTTTAGATGGCCTTAAACCATATTATTGTAATAAGTTCTCTTTTGAGACATTCAATGTAATAAGTGTGTGATTTCTACTCTGCTATAAATCCTCGAGTATTGTGCGTGTCAGCATTACCGATCCAGGGATGACACTGATGCACATAGATCAGACTATTTGAGGTCTGGTCACTACAACCTCGGGCAAGTAACATATCGATGACAAAGGGAACAACATATGTTGTTATGCAGTTTGACCGATAAAGATCTTCGTAGAATATGTAGGAACCAATATGAGCATCTAGGTTCCACTATTGGTTATTGATCGGAGATGAGTTTCGTTCAAGTCTACATAGTTCTCGAACCCGTAGGGTCCGCACGCTTAACGTTCGATGATGATTGCTATTATGAGTTTATGTGTTTTGATGTACTGTAGATAGTTCAGAGTCTCGGATGTGATCACGGACATGATGAGGAGTCTCGAAATGATCGATACATAAAGATTGATATATTGGACGACTATATTCGGACACCAAAAGTGTTCCGGGTGATTTCGGAGAAAACTGGAGTGCCGGAGGGGTACCGGACCCCCCCAGGACAGTATTGTAGTGGGCCTTAGGGGAGAGAGAGGACAGCAGACCAGGAGGTGCCCCCCAAGGGGACTCCGAATTGGACTAGGGGAGGGGGGCGCGGCCCCTCTTTCCATCTCCCTCTCCTTCGTTCCCCCTTCCCCCTCCTAGTTGGACTAGGAAAGGAGGAGTCCTACTCCTACTAGGAGGAGGACTCCTCCCCTCCTTGGCGCGCCCCAAGGGCCGGCTGGCCTCCCCCTTGATCCTTTATATACGGGGGCAAGGGGGCACCCTAGAACACACAAGTTGACATTGTTTAGCCGTGTGCGATGCCCCCCTCCACAGTTACACACCTCGGTCATATCGTCGTAGTGCTTAGGCGAAGCCCTGCGCCGGTAACTTCATCATCACCGTCACCACGCCATCGTGCTGACAAAAATCTCCCTCGGCCTTAATTGGATCAAGAGTACGAGGGATGTCCCCAAGCTGAATGTGTGCTGATCGCGGAGGTGCCGTACGTTCGGTGCTAAGATTAGTCGGATCGTGAAGACATACGACTACATCAACCGCGTTGTCATAACGCTTCCGCTTTCGGTCTACGAGGGTACGTGGACACACTCTTCCCTCTTGTTGATATGCATCACCATGATCTTGCATGTGTGTAGGAAAATTTTGAAATTACTACGGTCCCCAACAGTGGCATCCGAGTCAGGTCTATGCGTAGATGTTATATGCACGAGTAGAACACAAAGAGTTGTGGGCGATAATAGTCATACTGCTTACCAGCATGTCATATTGTTGGATGAAGTGGCTCAGACCGACATTATGCGTACGCTTACACGAGACTGGTTCTACCGACGTGCTTTGCACAAAGGTGGCTGGTGAGTGTCTGTTTCTCCAACTTGAGTTGAATCGAGTGTGGCTACGCCCGGTCCTTGTTGAAGGTTAAAACAACACACTTGATGAAAAATCGTTGTGGTTTTGATTCGTAGGTAAGAACGGTTCTTGCTAGAAGACCGTAGCAGCCACGTAAAACTTGCAACAACAAAGTAGAGGACGTCTAACTTGTTTTTGCAGGGATTGCTGTGATGTGATATGGTCAAGCATGATGTGATATAAATTGTTGTATGAGATGATCATTTTTTATAACAAAGTTATCGGCAACTGACAGGAGCCATATGGTTGTCGCTTTATTGTATGCAATGAAATCACCATGTAATTGTTTTACTTTATCACTAAGCGGTAGCGATAGTCGTAGTAACAATATTTCGCGAGACAACAACAATGCTATGATGGAGATCAAGGTGTCGCGCCGGTGACGTTGGAGATCATGACGATGCTTCGGTGATGGAGATCATGAGCACAAGATGATGATGGCCATATCATGTCACATATTGTGATTGCATGTGATGTTTATCCTTTATGCATCTTATTTTGCTTAGAACGTCGGTAGCATTATAAGATGATCCCTTACTAAATTTCAAGGTACAAGTGTTCTCCCTAAGTATGCACCATTGCTACAGTTCGTCGTGCTGAGACACCACGTGATGATCGGGTGTGATAAGATCTACGTTCACATACAACGGGTGCAAGCCAGTTTTGCACATGCAGAATACTCGGGTTAAACTTGACGAGCCTAGCATATGAAGATATGGCCTCGGAACACTGAGACCGAAAGGTCGAGCGTGAATCATATAGTAGATATGATCAACATAGTGATCTTCACCATTGAAAACTACTCCATCTCACATGATGATCGGACATGGTTTAGTTGATTTGGATCACATGATCACTTAGATGATTAGAGAGATGTCCATCTAGGTGGGAGTTCTTAAGTAATATGATTAATTGAACTTTTATTTATCATGAAGTTAGTCCTGATAGTATTTTGCGAATAATGTTGTAGATCAATAGCTCGCGTTGTTGCTTCCTTATGTTTTATATGTGTTCCTAGAGAAAACTAAGTTGAAAGATGATAGTAGCAATGATGCGGACTGGGTCCATGATCTGAGGTTTATCCTCATTACTGCACAGAAAAATTATGTCCTTGATGCACCACTAGGTGACAAACCTATTGCAGGAGCAGATGCAGACGTTATGAATGTTTGGCTAGCTCAATATGATGACTACTTGATAGTTTAGTGCACCATGCTTTACGGCATAGAATCGGGACTTCAAAGACGTTTTGAACATCATGGATCATATGAGATGTTCCAGGAGTTGAAGTTAATATTTGAAGCAAACACCCGAGTTGAGAGATATGAAGTCTCCAACAAGTTCTATAGCTAAAAGATGGATGAGAATAGCTCAAGCAGTGAGCATGTGCTCAGATTGTCTGGGTACTACAATCTCTTGAATCAAGTGGGAGTTAATCTTCCAAATAAGATAGTGATTGACAGAGTTCTCTAGTCACCATCACCAAGTTACTGGAACTTTGTGATGAACTATAGTATGCAAGGGATGACGAAAACGATTCCAGAGCTCTTCATGATGCTGAAATCGACGAAGGTAGAAATCAATAAAGAGCATCAAGTGTTGATGATTGACAAGACCACTAGTTTCAAGAAAAGGGCAAAGGGAAACAAAGGGAACTTCGAGTAGAATGGCAAGCAAGTTGTCAATCCTGTGAAGAATCCCAAAGCTGGACCAAAGCCTTAAACTGAGTGCTTCTACTGCAAAGGAAATGGTCACTGGAAGCGGAAATGCCCAGAATATTTGGTGGATAAGAAGGATGGCAAAGTGAACAAGGGAATATTTTATATACAAGTTATTGATGTGTACCTTACTAGTGTTTATAGTAGCCCCTGGGTATTTGATACTTGTTAGGTTGCTAAGATTAGTAACTCGAAACATGAGTTATAGAATAAACAAAGACTAGTTGAGAGTAAAGTAACAATGTGTGTTGGAAGTGGTTCCAAGATTGATATGATCATCATCGCACACTCCCTATACTTTCGAGATTAGTGTTGAACCAAAATAAATGTTATTTGGTGTTTGCATTGAGCATAAATATGATTAGATCATGTTTATTGCGATATGATTATTCATCTAAGACAGAGAATAAATTGTTATTCTGTTTACATGAATAAAACCTTCTATGGTCATACACCCAATGTTGATGGTTTATTGAATCTTGATCGTAGTGATATACATATTCATAATATTGATGCCAAAAGATGCAAAGTTGATAATGATAGTGCAACATATTTGTGGCACTGCCGTTTGAGTCATGTCGATGTAAAGCGCATGAAGAAACTCCATAAAGATGGATTTTTGGAATCACTTGATTGTGAATCATTTGATGCTTGCGAACCGTGCCTTATGGGTAAGATGACTAAAACTCTGTTCTCCAGAACAACGAAACGAGCTAGTGACTTGTTGGAAATAATACATACCGATGTATGCGGTCCAATGAGTGTTGATGCTCGTGGCGGGTATCGTTATTTTCTGACCTTCACACATGATTTGAGCAGATATGGGTATATCTACTTAATGAAACACAAGTCTGAGACATTTGAAAAGTTCAAAGAATTTCAGATTTAAGTGGAGAATCATCGTAACAAGAAAATAATTTTTCTACGATCTGATCGTAGAGGAGAATATTTTAGTTATGAGTTTGGCCTTCATTTAAAACAATGTGGAATAGTTTCACAGCTCACGCCACATGGAACACCACAATGTAATTGTGTGTCCAAACGTCGTAAACTGCACTTTATTGGATATGGTGCGATCTATGATGTCTCATACCGGGTTACCACCATCGTTTTTGGGTTATGCATTAGAGACATCTGCATTCACTTTAAATAGGGCACCATCAAAATCCGTTGAGATGATGCCTTATGGAACTATGCTTTGGCAATAAGCCAAAGTTGCCGTTTCTTAAAGTTTGGGGCTACGATGCTTATATGAAAAAGCTTCAACCTGATAAGCTCGAACCCAAATCGGAGAACTGCGTGTTCATAGGATACCCAAAGGAAACTATTGGGTACACCTTCTGTCACAGATCCGAAGGCAAGATATTCATTGCTAAGAATGGATCCTTTCTAGAGAAGGAGTTTCTCTTGAAAGAAGTGAGTGGGAGGAAAGTAGAGCTTGATGAGGTAATTGTACCTTCTCCCGAATTGGAAAGTAGTTCATCATAGAAATCAGTTCTAGTGATTCCTACACCGATTAGTGAGGAAGCTAATGATGATGATCATGAAACTTCAGATCAAGTTACTACAGAACCTCGTAGGTTTTCCAGAGTACAGTCCGCACCAAAGTGGTACGGTAATCCTATTCTGAAAGTGATGTTACTAGACCATGATGAACCTACGAACTATGAGGAAGCGATGATGAGCCCAGATTCCGCGAAATGGCTTGAGGCCATGAAATCTGAGATGGGATCCATGTATGAAGACAAAGTGTGGACTTTGGTGGACTTGCCCGATGATCGGCAAGACATATTAAATAAATGGATCTTTAAGAGGAAGATGGACACTAATAGTGGTGTTACTATCTACAAAGCTCGACTTGTCACAAAAGGTTTTCGACAAGTTCAAGGCGTTGACTACAATGAGATTTTCCCAACTGTAGCGATGCTTAAATCCGTCCGAATCATGTTAGGAGTTGCCATATTTTATGAAATCTAGCAAATGGATGTCAAAACTACATTCCTTAAAAGAATATTCCTTAAAGAAGAGTTGTATATGATGCAACCAGAAGGTTTTGTCAATCCTAAAGATACTAACAAGGTGTGCAAGCTCCAGTGATCCATCTATGGACAGGTGCAAGCATCTCGGAGTTGGAATGTACGCATTGATGAGTTGATCAAAGCATATAGTTTTATACAGACTTGCAATGAAGCCCGTATTTACAAGAAAATGAGTGGGAGCTCTGTAGCATTTCTGATATTATATGTGGATGACATATTGTTGATTGGAAATAATATAGAATTTCTAGATAGCATAAAGGGATACTTGAATAAGAGATTTTCAATGAAAGACCTCGGTGAAGCTGCTTACATATTGGGCATCAAGATCTATTGATATAGATCAAGACGCTTAATTGGATTTTCACAAAGCATATACCTTGGTAAAGTTTTGAAGAAGTTCAAAATGGATCCGTCAAAGAAAAGGTTCTTGCATGTATTACAAGGTGTAAAGTTGAGTAAGACTTAAAGCCCGACCACGACAAAAAATAGAAAGAGAGTGAAAGTCACCTATGCTACAATCATAGGTTCTATAAAGTATGTTGTGCTGTGTACGAGACCTATTGTGTACCCTACCCTGAGTTTGGCAAGGGAGTACAATTTTGATCTAGGGGTAGATCACTGGACAACGGTCAAAATTATCCTTAATGAGGACTAAGGAAATATTTCTCAATTATGGAGGTGATAAAAGAGCTCGTCGTAAAGAGTTACATTGATGCAAGCTTTTACACCGATCCAGATGACTCTAAGTCTCAATCTGGATACATATTGAAAGTGGGAGCAATTAGCTAGAGTAGCTCCATGCAGAGCATTGTAGACATAGAATATTTGCAAAATACACACGGCTCTGAATGTGACAGACCCGTTGACTAAACTTCTCTCATGAGCAAAACATGATCACACCTTAGTACTCTTGGGGTGTTAATCACATAGCGATGTGAACTAGATTATTGACTCTAGTAAACCCTTTGGGTGTTGGTCACATGACGATGTCAGCTATGGGTGTTAATCACATACAGATGTGAATATTTGTGTTAAATCACATGGTGATGTGAACTAGATTATTGACTCTAGTGCAAGTGGAAGACTGAAGGAAATATGCCCTAGAGGCAATAATAAAGTTATTATTTATTTCCTTAATTCATGATAAATGTTTATTATTCGTGCTAGAATTGTATTAACCAGAAACTTAGTACATGTGTGAATACATAGACAAAACATATAGTCCCTAGTATGCCTCTACTTGACTAGCTCGTTAATCAAAGATGGTTATGTTTCCTAACCATAGACATGTGTTGTCATTTGATGAATGGGGTCACATCATTAGGAGAATGATGTGATGGACATGACCCATCCGTTAGCTTAGCATTATGATCGTGTTAGTTTCATTGCTACTGCTTTCTTCATGACTTATACAAGTTCATCAGACTATGAGATTATGCGACTCCCGGATACCGGAGGAACACTTTGTGTGCTACCAAATGTCACAACATAAAAGGGTGATTATAAAGGTGCTCTACAGGTGTCTCCGAAGGTGTTTGTTGGGTTGGCATATATCGAGATTAGGATTTGTCACTCTGTGTATCGGAGAGGTATCTCTGGTCCCTCTCGGTAATGCACATCACTATAAGCCTTGCAAGCAATGTGACTAATGAGTTAGTTGCGGGATGATGCATTACGGAACGAGTAAAGAGACTTGCCGGTAACAAGATTGAACTAGGTATGATGATACCGATGATCGAATCTCGGGCAAGTAACATACCGATGACAAAGGGAACAACATATGTTGTTATGCAGTTTGACCGATAAAGATCTTCGTAGGATATGTAGGAAATACTATGAGCATCCAAGTTCCGCTATTGGTTATTGACCGGAGATGAATCTCGGTCACGTCTACATAGTTCTCGAACCCGTAGGGTCCGCACACTTAATGTTCGATAACAATTGTTATTATGAGTTTATGTGTTTTGATGTACTGAAGATAGTTCGGAGTCTCGTATGTGATCACAGACATGACGATGAGTCTTGAAATGACCGAGACATAAAGATTGATATATTGGACGACTATATTCGGACACCAGAAGTGTTCTGGGTGATTTCAGAGAAAACTGGAGTGCTGGAGGGGTTATCGGAACCCCCCGGGGAAGTATTGGGCCTTAGTGGGCCTTAGGGGAGAGAGAGGGCAGCAGCCCAGGAGGTGCCCCCCAAGGGGAGTCCAAATTGGACTAGGGGAGGGGGGGCGCGACTGAGGGAGTCCCGGATTTGGGGGTATCTGGACAGCCGGACTATATACTTTGGCCGGACTGTTGGACTATGAAGATACAAGATTCAAGACTTCATCCCGTATCCGGATGGGACTCTCCTTTGCGTGGAAGGCAAGCTTGGCAATTCGGATGTTAGATCTCCTTCTCTGTAACTGACTCTGTGTAACCCTAGCCTCCTCCGGTGTCTATATAAACCGGAGGGTTTAGTCCGTAGGACGAGAACAATCATAATCATAGGCTAGCTCCTTGGGTTTAGCCTCTACGATCTCGTGGTAGATCAACTCTTGTAATACTCATATCATCAAGATCAATCAAGCAGGAAGTAGGGTATTACCTCCATCGAGAGGGCCCGAACCTGGGTAAAACATCGTGTCCCTTGCCTCCTGTTACCATTAGCCTTAGATGCATAGTTTAGGACCCCACTACCCGAGATCCGCCAGTTTTGACACCGACATTGGTGCTTTCATTGAGAGTTCCTCTGTGTCGTTTCAGCAAGGCTCGATGGCTCCTTCAATCATCAACAACAACGCGGTCCAGGGTGAGACTTTTCTCCCCGGACAGATCTTCGTGTTCGGCGGCTTCGCACTACGGGCTAATTCGCTTGGCCATCTAGAGCAGATCGACAGCTACGCCCCTGGCCATTAGGTCAGGTTCGAAAACTTGAACTACACGGCCAATATCTGTGGAGACTTGATCTTCGACGGATTCAGGCCTATGCCAGGAGCGCCGAACAGTCACGACGAGCACGACTTAGATCTGCTGTCAAACAATATTCGGGATGTCGCACCTGCAGTAGCTCCGGACCTAAATCCAGGGCAGATCGCGTCGTCCGAGGACGGGTGAATGGACCCCGCCCCGGAGGCCGCATACTCATCGACAGTAGAGCCGAACATAGACTCCACCTCTAAGGAAGTCTGTGTCACTGGACCCCCAGACTTTTGTCCGGCTGTAGGTTCCAGACCGTATGCACCCGGGCCCATCGAATCCGATTGGGCTCCAGTAATGGAGTTCACCACTGCGGGTATCTTTCAGCACTCGCCCTTCGGCGACGTGCTGAATTCATTAAGGTCTCTCTCTTTGTCAGGAGACTCTTGGCCGAACTATGTCCGGCTCGAGTGGGAAGCAGGCAGCGAAGAAATTCGTTACCCACCCACCACCCACTTCATTTCCACTGTCGATGACTTGACCGACATTCTTGACTTTGACTCCAAAGACATCGACGGTGTGGACGACGATGCAGGAGAAGAACAGGAACCACCGCCCACAGGGCACTGGACAACCACCTCCTCGTATGATATATATATGATGGACACTCCCAAAGAAACCAATGGCGATGAGGCAATAGAGGATAACCCTTAGGGAAGAAATCAAAGCATGGGCGTCATCGGCGCTGCTCTAAGCCCCGCCACAACAATACCAGCACAAGAGACGAAAACAATCCGGATGGTGCCGAAGATGAATACAATCCCGATCAGCCTGCCTTTGAGCAGGACGAACAGGAAGACGGGCACGTTAGCCCAGATGAACAGGCGACGGACGGATACTTGGATGAGGACAACTATATGCCTCCCTCTGAAGACGAGGTGAGCCTCGGCGACGATGAATTCGGTGTACCTGAGGATCCCCTAGAGTAGGAGCGCTTCAAACGCCGGCTTATGGCCACTGCAAGAAGCCTGAAAAAGAAGCAACAACAGCTCCAAGCTGATCAAGATCTGCTCACAAACAGATGGACTGAGGTCCTGGCAGCCGAGGAATACGGACTCGAGCGCCCCACCAAAGGTTACCCAAAGCACAAGTTGCTACCTCAACTCGAGGAGGAGGTCCTAAAGCCCACACCTTGACGCCAATACATTACGGCCCGGGGAAATACGCAGGACCTGCGAGACATCATCCATAAACCTCGACGCAACAAACATAAGCGTCACAAGAACAATGATGACGCCCAAGACACGGCAATCGATGCCGGATTCCGCGGCTCCCAGTCCGGTCAGCAGAAAAAGAACAATTCGGGCCCATCTGGCCCGGGCCGCATACTTGACCGCCCATGTCAAATTCATGGTACCCTGGAATGCCCAATAGAGAATGCCGGATCTTCAAAACAAACCAGCCGGTCACGCGACGGAAACAATAAGAAGGGGTCTCAAAGCTATGAAGACAATGAGGAGCCCAGACCATCAAGCATTATGGGGCAAAAGAAAATTCTCCGCAAACCAACAAGGTGAACGTGATAAACACCACCCACATCCCCAAATGGGAACGAATGTGTACTCCTCGGGACGCCGACTCAACAATACAAGTCATCCCACGGTACAAAAATATGGCCGATCATCTCCGATCATATAGACCGTCCAGCCAATTTCAACCATGGCAATTCAGTTGCACTTATCCTTGACCCGATAGTTGGCGGGTTCCACCAGATACGAGCACCTATGGTCAGAGACAGCAGCCCAAACTTGCTGCACGGGGACATAGTGCGCCAGATAGGTATTGATCGCTCGAGGATCAAACCCGCTAAAAACATCTTCTCAAGATGTCGTACCAGGTGCAAAGGTGAGTTTTACAGGCCCACCACCCTGGAGGTTGTCTTCGGATGACCAAACAATCACCATACCGAAGAGTCAGTCTTCGACATTGTCCCCCTATACAGTAACTATTACGTACTGCTGGGGCGAACCGCGTTGGCTCGATTCAACGCGGTACCACACCATGCCTATGGCAAGCTTAAAATACCAAGCCCATGTGACATAGTCACAATTACGGGCAGGGCCGAACTCCACCCCGACACCGGAAAGTATACCGCCATTGAGGCAGCAAGTTGTGCCTTTTTATCGAACCTTGATTCTACAGCCAACCTCCTAGACACCAACAAAGGAGTCCGAGTTACTTTAGCGCATGATAGCCCGGCTCGACCAGGCTTCAATCAAGCACTCCGGCACAAGATGGGGAGAGCCCCGTGGTTCAACCACTCTATGACACACAAATGTCTCTAAGCATTTTCTTTATAGGCTCACTTTGGCGCAGAACAGGACTGGCGACATGGAATCAGCTTGGATGCACAAAGAGGGAATATATGAATATTCCCCAAGAAGACAATCCGAATACACTTCGGATCCGCACAAAGCTTCCTCCCGCCCGGTCCCAGCAGGTTCCGCCATCATACCTCTTTTTATAGCATAAACCATACTCATACGCATAGATGTGTCACTCGACTACAACATATAGAGTTATATGACACTCACCGGCCGCCATTCCTCATTGACACCTTTTTTGTCATAACGGCATCCGCACATTGTGTCATGCCCTAATACGCCAGGGGCTTCATTGTACCCATAATATGGCAACAAAGTCCGGCCACCTTCTCGGTTGCTCGGCACCCCGAACTTATAGCATTATATGCATCAGCTCTGAATCATGTCTTGGGTCATTAGTTGGGTTTGCCTGGCTCCCATGTTTTGGTACCTTACATTCCGCTCTATCGGCTAAGGTAGCACTGGGAGAACTACTGCGATTGTGTCCCGATTCTTCCGGACGAGCACCTCAGTAGAGAAAGCCGAAAACTGACTGTCATGATACAGCGAGAGCTGGTCAGCTATTCGAGAGGTTGTAAAATCTTTAAGGATTTATTCCGCATAATGCCATAAAAAATGAAGAGTGCGACGGATCGGTCTTCCGACCAGGTGTTGTTAGAGCCCCTCGTACGGTCTTCTGAACACCAGGGGCTGCGCCTACCATACTCGAATTCCTATGGCTAAGTGAGAGTGATAAAGCCCTATAGTCTGTTTGCCTGGTTCGCTGTGCTGAACACCTCCTTCAAGGACCCAAAAATGGGATAAAGAGTGTTCAAGTTTGTCCCGAACACCCCCGTACTTTCTACGTGGGGGCAGAAGCCGATGACTGGCCAACTCTCAGGATTCATATATATCAAATGGCCGCACAGGAGGAAAAACTTTTATAACAGGCAATACATAATAAAAGTGCCAGCGTTCCGCATTACAAAGGACAGAATGACTGTCTTCATGGAAATATAATGTCTTTGGCACATTTCTCCGCCACAAGGTGGGCTCCTTTCAGGACACCATCATAATATAATTTGGGCTTGCGGTGCTCCTTACCCTCCGGCGGTCCCTCAGTCATCAGCTCTTCAGCATCAAGCTTCCCCCAGTGCACTTTTGCATGGGCAAACGCCATTCATGCACCTTCTATATAGACCAACTGCTTAATGACTTCGAGCGGAGGGCAAGCACCCAGAATCCGCTTCACGAGCCCGAAGTAACTGCTTGGAATTGGCTTGTCAGGCCATAGTCGGACAACTAAGTCCTTCATGGCTAGCTCGGCCGCCTGGTGCAGTTCGATCAGCTGCTTCAGCTGGTCGACAAATGGCACCGGATAATTCGGCGCCAAATACTATGACCAGAAATGCTTTTCCGCAGTCTTCTTCTCCTCAGCTTGATAGAATTGAGTAGCATCAGATATGCTGCATGGCAAGTCCGCAAACGCCCCGGGAGAAATAAGAATTCAATTTGTCACTCTGAATTTCTCCTGTTACTACATAAAAATCGCTTTGAATAAGAAAAAAGCCTTACCAGCCGCAATCCTCCTCGCCTCCTGAATGTCCTTCAGAGCACCTTGGGCTTCTTCCCGAACATCATTTGCGCCTTGGAGAGCTTGGGCGAGTTAGGATTCTTTCCCTGATAGACTCTACTCCAAAGTCTCACTTTTCTTCACGGCCTCCTGGAGCTCTCGTTCAGCTTCAATGACCCTGGCCTCATGCTTTTCGCGAAGAGCCTGCTTAGCAGTGGCCTTATTGTCAGCTTCAGCCACAGCCTTTTTAAGTGCCTCAATTTCGGCATTTTCTCCTAGAGCACACAATACAAATAATTTCATCAGGCACAACTACTCATTTGTGCTAAACTTATCAAGGTTTCGACATACCTTGCTTGTCCTCCAACTGCTTCTTCATTCGGCCAAGTTCTTCTTCGGCCAGCTCCAGACTCTGCTTCAGTCCAGATACTTCCGCAGTATGAGAGGCGGTCGTCACTACAGATGCTTGTTTATAAACAAAGAGATATATGCCATCAACTGAGTCTCCTGCGAAGCGGATATTTGATCCCCCGTCCGGTTCTCTCTTTCACCGGATAGTGCATCAGGGGCTACTATCCATACTATGACAATCTTCAAAGGTTCCTAAAACATACCTCAACGCCTTTTATAAGGCTGATGCAGGACTCATTCAGTCCACTCTCGGCAGACTAAATCTTTTCAATCACCGCACCCATAAGGGCGCGATATTCATCGACGATGGAAGCACTCTTTAGCATTGTCGATAAGTCGCCCGACAGCTCTGGTTGGACAGAGGTTGCTGGTGGAGCGGGCTCACCTCCTTCAGTCAAGGGGGGCTGCTTGCCTGATCCTGGAGCCTCAAAGGTCTCCGGGACCGTGTCCGGCTGTGGGCCGAATCTAAGATCACCCCCGCCGTCGACGCTCATGGGAACCGTTGCTCCCATGTATCCAGCCCCAGAGGTGCGCCCTCCCTAATCTGGGTCCTACTGGGACAACTCCTCGGTGTCACGCCCAGGCTTCGGGGAAGGGGCCTTCGGAGGCGTCTCGCTCTCTAGGGCATCTGAGCTCAGCGAATCCTCCGATGAGGACTGCTCGGCGCGAGACCTCGCCGGGCTGGACAAAGTATGGCGCAAGTTAAAATATTACACCTTAGTGATCCTAGGACCCGTAGGCGTGTTTGGATTTCGTGTACTCACGATTTTAGCAGGGGCTGGGCCCTGGGATCCCACTACGGGCTGCTATTGGTAGCCATGGTGGACGCCTCTAGAAGGGGATTTTCCCCCTCTTTGGCGATTCGGTCTCCAAGGATGAGGAGGCCGTCCTTTTCTTTCCTCCCCCAATGGAGGACTCGTCTTCTTCCTCCTCCTCGTCACCTTCAGAGGAAGGATGGGCGTTGGAGTCTTCAGATTTTGTGTCCGAAGCACCGCAGCGACGGAGGCTGCTCCGGGTCTCCTTGGCCTCCTTGAAGGCCTCTTTCTTCGACACCATGTAAGGCACTGGGACTAGCATCTTTGTCAGAAGTGGTCCTGCCGGTTCTTCTGGCAACAGGGCCGGACAATGTATCCACCCCGCACTAAAAAAATACACTTCCATGATGATACATGTTTGTCACAGTAGGTCGCGTTTTTTGTCATGCATGCACATCCATGACAAATTTATGACAGAATCAAGATAGTCATACATGTGTTGTCGTAGAAGTGTTCCATGACATTACCAAAATTATCATCATGGAAGTGTCCACTTCCATGACGATAAATCACGCGTCATAGAAGTGCTTTCGTCAAGGGTGACCGACACGTGGCATCCACCGTAACGGAACGCCGTTAAGCTATCGGGTCGGGTTTTGGATCCGATAACCCATTAACAGCCCCGACCAATGGGGATTTTCCACGTGTAAAATCATCATTGGCTGGAGGAGACACGTGTCAGGTCCGCGCTGGCACAGGTGTCACTCATCCAATGGGCGAGACGCGCCTATGATATGTTGACACGTGGACCGGCACATCAAGTTTAAATGGGTTGGCCTAACTAAAAGCCCACAAGATTTTGCGGATGGCCGGCACAGCTAAAGGCCCACGAGATTTTGCGGGCCATAATGGGCTGGCCCAGCTAACAGCCTAGAAGATTTCGCGGGCCATAATGGGCCGGCCCAGGTAAAGGCCCACAAGATATTTGTTTGCCATAATGGGCCGGCCCAGGTAAAGGCCCACAAGATTCTTGCGGATCATAATGGGCCGGCCCAGCTAAAGGCCCACGAGATTTCACCGACATTAACGGGCCGGCCCAGCTGTAGGCCCACAAGAATTTGAGGGCCCTAGTAGGCCGACCCATTAACTGGCTGCCATGTTTTGGGCCAAATGCTGGCCCATATTTGATCCGGTCCATTAATGGCCTACCACGTTCCGGGCCTAATAGTGGCCCATATGAGATCCGACCCATTAAAAGCCTACCATGTTCTGGGCCAAATTATGGCCCAGATCAGTTACGGCCCTTTAAGAGGCTATGGGCTCAATTATGGCCCATATCAGATTCGGCCCGTCAACTGGACACTATGCTTTTGGGCCCACTTGCTAGAGGCCCACTTAGGAATTCGGCCTGACATTAGTTTTGGCCTCTTAAGGACCCGTTTAACATTTTGGCCCTATATTAATTTCGGCCTGTTAAATGCCTGTCATATAGTTGGGCCTAACTACGGCCCGGTTTGCATCCGGCCTGCTCGCAGCCGATATCTGATTAGGCCAAACAAGGACCGAGACAATTTTGGCCTGTTAAAAGCCTGTGATTTCATTCGCACAATCATGGGCCGGGGTTCATTTCGGGCTGCTGCCGGCCCATTAGTTGTTCGACACGTTTCAGGCCCAACCTACATCGTGATTGCATGATGGCCCGATTACGTACCGTAATTTTACGGTTTGGCCGGTTTACTGCGAAGACAGTAAAATAACTGCAGCATCGTGAATAAAAAAAACCTAGACTATACAATAAAGAAATTACAGCATATTACATCCACTGGGCATCAAAGTTCGCCACTATGATAATAAAGCACAAGCAGACAGCAGATTACATACACTGGGCATCAAAGATCGCCACCAGTGCAAATAAACACGCCGACAAAATAATATACAAAACTGACAGCACTTCAATAGAGTTCAAGAAAGGTTAGCCCTGTTGGGGAGCTGCAGCGCAAGCAACTAAGCAAGATGATGAGACTGCGCTTGTTCAACACTTAAATCTTCCTCACTCTGAAAGATAAACAAGCAGACAGATGACAGGTTTTGCACATAAAAGTATCAGTGCTGACAATTCATCACATTTCTTACTGACAAATAAAGTGACACAGTTTAAAATTGCATTAACACAATATGGTATTGTTCAGGTCAAGACATGGCAGGAAATGACATTGTGAAGGAGTTGGCAGCTTCACGACACCACTGGATTACAGATCAAGAACTCATAAGTATCAATGGTTAGTGTGCTGTCAATTTATCCCATTTCAGATTGGCAAATAAAGAGACGGTTTAAATAATACTCCCTCCGTCCAGAATTACTTGTCATCAAAATGGATGTGTCTAGAACTAAAATACATCTAGATACATCCATTTCAATGACAAGTATTTTCGGACGGAGGGAGTAGTAGAATGATATGACATTGTTCATAGTTAAGACATTGCAGAATATGACATTGTGCTGTAGTGGGTAGGTTCACCACACCACTGGATTACGGATGAAGAACAGAAGCATACATGCAGTGCAAAAGAAGATCATTGGCTCTATATACTTTAATTTACATGGTATGAATAAGGAACTTGGTTGTACAACTGAAAACTTAAATTGAGAAAGGACAAACTTTTGTTTATGAACTACTCCCTCCGTTCTAAAATAGATGACCCAACTTTATACTAACTTCGGTACAAAATTGGGTCATCTATTTTGGAACGGAGGGAGTACATAATAAACTTTAAACATGCAATTTGATGCAAACACCAAAAATAAATAGCTGTTGCAGTCATGCCTAACCAAATATATACAACAAAGTTTGAAGGCTTGAGATGGACAAACTTACATTATTGGTGAAGACAGGCTCTATAAAGGCCTTGTCCATGCTGATGGGGGGGCAATTCAAGAAGTTTACCACAGAATCTTCTTCATAAGCATTGCCTTTATTCTACATTTTGTTAAGAGTAAATATAGATGTGATAATATACAAAAAAATGGAGAATATTTAAGATAAGATGAAGAGTGATGCTACATAACCAAGTAGCTATAAATGTAAGTGCAACGATACATGAAAAAGGTATAGCCAAGAGCAATGCACAACTAAACTTCTTCAGTACCAACCTTATGGTAAGAGTAAATATAGATCTGATGTGTAGAAAATGGAGGGCAAAGGAAAATAAGCTGCAGAGTGATGGTACATGAACAACTACCTGTCATTATAAGTACACTGATAAAGGACATCATGTACTTACAAGAACAATGCAGAGCTAAAAATACATTGGCATTGGATACTGAAGAATTTGGAGCGAACAATTGATAAGCAAGCTAGCATGCATACTGCTGTCACATAATGAACCAGGTATGTATGCAAGTACAGTGATACAGGAAAATAGGTACTAACAAGAGCAAAGCAGCGGGCAGCATATTTGCGATATCCTATCATTCTTTTCAAACCGGAATTCTTCTTCGAGCAGATTTCCTGCAAACAAGATCCGTAAGGCACATGCGGAAAAGTAGAAGTTCAAATTGTCATGTGATTTCATAGATAGTACCTCATCCTGGGAATGAGACCAGTGCATAACAATGTTTTTCCATTCAATGTCTTCTAAATTTAGCACATGAGACTTCACTGGAAATTCGTTTATAGATTTGCCACCAAAGTGTGATTTCCTCAGGTAACACCGATACTGCCGCAATGCTTCCTTGAAAAAGCACAAGCAAGCTTTCCTTGTCATGTCTATCCAGATTGACCCTCGCCTAGTTACAACAATGTAATGTAAATCATTGATGTGTTCAATCAGCAGAAAACAGGAAAATAATAACCATGAATAATAGCACTTACACGTAAGTTGGACAGGAAGATGTGAAAATGGTGTTTGTCTTCACAATAATGTTCCCATGATGGGAATATATGCACGTAGTCCCTAACAACATTGAAAGCATTGTCTTTTAAACTGGGAATAAATGGAATGGGGTTCCAATCTGCAGGAATTGGCCGTCTCTGCAGTTGGGATAGGTCTTCGGCCGGTGGACTTGCTGTACTTTTTGCTGGAGTGGGATTTTTCTGTGGTACAACTGGTGCTATGGCAAATGAAATCGGTATACCTTTTGCTGGAGTGCAGGTCCTGTGTGGTGGGGCTAGTGGTGTGGCCAGTGAAGTATGGGTACAGTTTGCTGGAATCGGTCCTACGTTTTGTGTCACAGCTCTATTGAACATGGTAAAGAAGAGCAAGCAGATTTTGGATAATAAAATGTTGGTTGCGCAGTGCCCACACATGATGAACCAGAGTGCATTAAGAATGCAACTCCCAGCTGTCTCTCGACCATTTCAGGCGGTTGGATGAAGATCCTACGTCTCCTAACCCTTCTTCTTCCTCATCTGTGATTCTTCCCATACAGAACACCGCACGGGCCGCCAGCCGGACCACCGGCCCCCATCGCCTGTGTTCCTCCACCACCCCCACCTCCCACCCACGTCGAGTTTTCTTCGTTCGGCGAGGCCCCACAACCACCCGAGCCCCTTGGATCACACCGGCGAACTCCGGCGAGCTCTGAAAAATCGACTGACCCAATTTTGAAATTTAGTCTAATGTGATTTAACTAGTATGAAACATAAAAGGGGAAAACCATAAGCATTGGGAGTATAGTGTTGAGCGTGCCATGGCGGATCTGAAGGTGCAAACCGGACAAAGGCAACTTCGCAACCAAGACAAGAAATCAGAGTAAAGCAGTGGCGATCTATTTTCTTGCTGCGATAAATAAGTTGAGCAGATACGAAAGAGTACCGCCTCTGGTGCGGCGCCGTGTACGCATCTGGTGAGAATTTGACAGTGCTGCGGTAGCGATGGCTGTCGGCGGCGTGGAAGCAGATCTAGGAGGGTAGACGGTGGTCGCGGGGCGCGGTGGACGAGACAGTCGTACGAGCGGCACCGGCAAGGTGGATGACATCGGGGATGAAGTGAGAGGACGGGATGCAAGGATCCCGGTCCGAAGGCGTGGATGAGAGAGGTCGATCTCTTGTAATGGACGGCGGCATCGGGGTATCAGCTCCGACATGGTGGAGGAGGACGTCGGTGGATGGGGTGGCGGATGGCGGCGGACGGAGGAGGGTGGGGTGGAGAGGGTGTTTTGGTGCCCACGGAGTATGAATGGGGAAAAGGGAGGTAGAGAGGAAGGGGGGGGGGACCATGTAGTCAGGGCGCGCTTGACTCAAATGCGAGGAAATTTACAAACTTAGCCCCCGTTTCAAATTTCTACTACATCACAACAACATTAGTCGGTTGGGGATAGGACGGTAATCTCGCATACACCGAATATTTGCCGACGAGAGTTTGTTTTTGGCGCCCACCGTGTATGAATATGAATCGGGGAGGGAGTCGATTTCGGCTGAGGTCACACTGTGTTTTGGCGCCCACCGTGTATGAATCCGGGTGAGAGGCGGTTACGTCATGTTTGGGTGAAATTACAAACCTACCCCTATCGAAACCTATAGAAATCCAGCAAATAGGCTTTGCGCGGCAGGGATAGGCAGTAGTGATTTCCATCTTGCAAATTTTGGTTTCGGGCGGTTACTGCGACTTTCCCCACTTCGTTCAAATTTTGCACAGTGCACGTTTACCATGCCAACTCAATTCGAATACCGCTTGTATTCTACTATTTTTTCGGGCGAGATCCATTTTCAATTGGAATTACATTCTATATACATCATTTTTTACATATATACTTTCAAAAGCACAACAAAGAATGCTCCTTTATATGTATAATATGATTTACAAATACAACGATCTCGAAATTTAAGGTTGAATTCGAATTTTTTTAACCAAATTATGTTCTACTAAAATGTATGGATAAGTAATATCTACATATTAAATAACATAGATGTGCGTGAATTCATATGAGTATGCATGTTTGATAGATCAATTTTGGTTCAAGTATGGATTACATGTATCATCATCTCGAATTCAAATATTTGAATCCCTTTTTTGTTCACTCCTTTCATGCCCATCTCTCTCGCATGCATGCTCCTTCAGGTAGCCATCACTCTCTTTTCTCCAGCTCACCCGCACGCTCACTTCATATTTCTCCTATCCTCGCAAACATGGTTTCTTGACGTCTCCCTTCAGAAGTGTCACACTCTCCCTATCATTATACATTACACGGTTTTCATTATCTCTCACGTCTCTACTGTTCTCTAGTATCACTCGGTACCTAAGCTTTCTTTTTCAACGCCACACACACAGTCTCCACTCGTCTTTCACTTTGTCTTTCTCTCTATGGGATTCTCTCACACACCCTATATGTCTCTACATATGACTCATACCACTAAAATTACTCTCTCTCTCTCTCTCTCCTGTAGACACAACATTTGTTGCGGTCTCCTTTTTGTCTCCATCCCAGACTGACACCGATCACACAACCCCGACTACCGTCTCCTCTCTCTCTCACAGACACACACACACACACACACACACACACAACTCCTGCTTCCACCCCCTTCCCGACTACCGTCTCTCTCTCACACACACACAAAACTCTCGCTTTCGCACTCCGACTCGTATTTCTCTCACAAGCATTTATCGACTAGCTAGCCTCTAGGTAGGTTTATACACCCGCACACTCATGCTTCCACCATCGCATACATGTCTCTCTCTCGCTCCTTGTATCTATGTAGCTTTTTCTTCCCTTCTTGAGACACGCCCTCTCGATCACGCACACACACACTATCGCCTCATTTTAAGCTGATACCTATCGCACACACACTACTTGTGTCTTTGTCACACATGCACTCCGTCCTCCTCCACTCTTCCTCTCTCTCACACACATGGGCTTTTTGCAACAACTAGCAAGATGCCATGCGTTGCACGGAACATCAAGATGCATTTGTATGAGTAGTTTATATTGTGGGGGAAAAGGATGAACGAGGGAATACCTTATTTGCAAATATGGAGAGGAGTGTGGGTATCTTTTTGCAAAATTGCCATAGTTTCCTTCCTATCCGTCAGATATAGATCGGATGGCCTATATTGCAGTATGGCAGGCACACGATCATCACCGACAATGCTTTTTATAAGAGTAGGGATAAAATATAGAGTTGGTGATGATGGTGGGCCTGCCATCCTGCAATGTAGGTCGTCCGATTTATATCTGACGGATAGGAAGGAAAATATGGCAATTTACCCACACTCTTCACCACATTTGCAGATAAGGCCTTCCCTCGTTCATCCTTTTCTCCCACGAGATTTTGATGTTCCGTGCAACGCACGGGCATCTTTCTAGTAAGAGTAGAAATTAGACATATACCACTTCTCGAATCTTGAAACCAACAACATGCCTCCCTTATCTCATCAAAACCACCAAATGAATATATTTTGAGTGAAACATAACATATTTTTAGTGATATACATATTTCAAAACTAGGTTTTTTTCTATCAAATCGGTGAATATGTATTAATCTACTTTGATCGTGTGGCAACGCATTGGCACATTGCTAGTAGTTATTATAATTTTTTGGACACCAGACAAACGGTGGAGTACATATACGAAGAGAAGAAGCGCACGCACACAGTCGGCCTCTCGCTGTCTCGCACACATGAGTGTTACGTAAAGCCGACGTTAACAAATAAACCCTAAAACCCTAGGTGCATGATTGCTGCATTCGCGGGTACCGGGTACATGGTGGAGCACCTTTGTAGGAGTTGATGGTCGGGACCACAGGTGAACGACTTGAAGCGCGGTGGCTCGCCAGTTGCCAAAGACTGAGTAGCCACGTTTAAAATATCATTTTTTAGCGGGGTTAAGAGTTCCGATTTTAAATGGCACGTTATAAGTAGTAAGTAGTTTTTAGAATGATTGGTATGGAGCGAAAATGGAATTCATAGTACTACGTACCTCCTTGGCGTATGGTTGTATGGGTTTATGTTACGAGATGTTGAACCTGGTAGTTCTAGGGTAAATACTATGGTTTAGATTTAGATGCTGATTTTCAGTAATCGGAAGGGGAAACCCTTCTTTGATTAAAAAAAACTACTACCTCCATTCTGGTTTACTAGTCCCCATCGTACTTTGGGTCAAAGTTTGTCCACGAATTTTACTTGTAAAATGTGAATGGAAAATGAGATTTTGTTATACCCAAACAAAAAAGGACTGGAGGGAGTGATTGCTTTGACACGGACGCGACCTCTCATAGCGCAGGCATTGAACCGGCACGCCGGCCAAGAGGGCCGCACTCGCTGCATGCCTGGCTGAGCACGCCTCCTCGCTGCGGGCAACCAGCTTAAGACTGCCCCGCCTGCCTTCATTGAATCCGCACGTGTGCCGGCAACACGTCCTTCCGCGAGCCGGCAGGCATTTTAGAACACAAAAAATGACTAAAATATAATTAATTTATGCATGGTCTTGACTTGTTGTGCTCGCACTGGTAGCAGGAACTAGTAGAGGTTTTTCTTTATTTATAACTCTCCTCACATTTTTTTGGCTTTGAAGTGAATCATGGTTGTGGACATTATGTATGAATGTGCAGATATCTGTGAACATGAGTTTGATGTGGAAGTTGGACTTGGAATGTCGGGCTTGTGCATGAACTATACCATGTCCAATGCTTCGTCTCTAATTGTTTGGAAAGTAATTGCTGTTATTACATGACCCGAAAAAACATTTTGTGCCACATCAGTAGATGCACAGACATCACAACAGGCATGCTGACTGGATAAACATTTGAACCTAGCTATTATGAAGGAAATTTTGTATTGACAACAGTTTTAGATAGCAGGAGACGCCTAGCCTGCTCTGCTAGCTTATTTCTGGCTTCTTCCATCTATTCTTTGGCTTGGGTGAAGAGAGCATCGATTGCTCTTTTCGCTTCTTCAGGAACTCAGCTACATTCTCAAGGGCTGCTGCATGCTTTCTTTCAGCCTTTACTAATGCCACGAGGACACGAACAGCTGACGACTCCACCTGGCTTGTGTGTAATCCAACATCATCTGGGAATTTGCACCTTGTGTATAATCCAGCATCATTAGGGAACTGGCACCTTGTGTGTAATCCAGCCTCATTTTGGAAACATGATCTCGAGGTTGACCATACTTCCCTCCTCGTAGGAACTGCATCCTGACATGAAGTTACTTCTTTTTTAGATCAATACCCAGAGAAACCTAGATCCATTTAGTAGAAGCCAGATAAACAGAACTCGGAGAAGTTAATTCAAAAGGAAAAGAAATATAAAAATAGACTACACGGTGAGAACACCCACTTCCTACATCAAGTTAAAAACGAAAGCATTAGGACGATTAAGACTCTTCTTATTACACATCGAAGAACACCACGCTTAAGAGAAACAGAAACTACAACATATACACATCGGAGAACATGAGGCTAAATGAAAGTAATTCAAAGGGTGTTACTTACCAAAGCTCGTTTTACAGGTTCGGTGCAGCTCCTCTTTAACTTGCCACGCTCCTTGAAGATGTCCCGAATATCCCGTGTTTGGTCTTCATTGCTCCTCTGCATGTTCACACTCGTGGTTTCAAAATCTCAATATGGCAAGAAAAATACTACTAGTAATACTCATGCATCTTGTGGGCAACATTAAAGCACTCGTCTGCCATGTTAGAGCATCTCCAACAGAATCACAACGCGCGGCGCTTTAAAAAAGCGTTTACAGTGCTGAGATCGAGAAGTAGATACTAGAGAGTAGAGGATAGTTCTCAGCATAGATAGATACAAAAAAGATAATTCAACTAGTCCTCGTCGTCCGACTGCTCCTCGGTGATGTCCTCCTCCGATGTCTGACTGTAGGCGTGAAGATACCGATCATCGTCGGATTCCCAGGGCGACGCTGCTCCTAGCCTCATGTTGAATTGAGCGTCCTCTTTTCGCCTACGCTTGTCCTCGCGATAGGCGGCTCGCTCCACCCTCCTCTTATCCCTCTCCGCCCTCCTTTGCGCGTAGAACTCGCGCTCGTTGATGATGTCCTGCGGGAAGTGTTGGTGCCACAGCGCAATGGATTCCTCGTCCATCTCGGCGATGCCGAGACGGTGCTCCCGCCTTCGGTTGTCGCGACGATCCTCATCGGTGCTAAGCCGTGGCAGAGGCGCGAGCTCCTGCGCCCGCTCCCGTGTTGGCACGTTGGGGAAGTTCGATGTTCTATGAGGCCACCGGAGGCGCCACGCCGCCGCGTCGTACGCGCGGGCGGCCTCGGTGGCGGTGTCGAAATTGCCGAGGCCGAGGCACATCCCGCGGAACTGGATCTCGGCGGAGAAGCCGCCGGAGGGGCGCGTGCGGACGCCGCGGTATCCCCAAGTTTCCCGGCGACGCGGCGGCATGGTGGCGCGATGGTGGCGAGGCGAAAAAGGGCGGGGAGAGAGCGGTGGCGAGGCACAGAGCGGTGGCAAGGCACAGAGCGGTGGGAGGGCGTTGGATTTTGTAAAGCGCCGGACGCCGCGCGCCAAAACTAGCGCACGCCCGACCGCTTATTCCCGCGCGCGCGATCCTTTCCCGACGTCTCTGCTATCTCTACTCTCTTCTCTACGGTTATATTTATTTTATATTTAATATTTAATATTTATCTCTACTTCCTTTACTGCCTACTTTTTTTCTCTATACTTTTTTTTCTTGCAATATAGGCCGTCCGATTTATATCTGACAGATAGGAAGGAAACAAATGGGAATTTTGCAAAAAGATACCCATACCCCTCTCCAGATTTGCAAATAAGGCCTTCCCTCGTTCATCCTTTTCTCCCACAAGATAAACTACTCATACAAATGCATCTTGATGCATGCAACGCATGGGCATCTTGCTAGTTCTAAAAACCTTTCCATCATTTGCCACACTGCTGGTTGCAGATGAAAAACCTACCCAAGCACAAC
The DNA here is from genome assembly GCA_900231445.1 of Triticum turgidum subsp. durum. Classification (NCBI taxonomy): domain Eukaryota; kingdom Viridiplantae; phylum Streptophyta; class Magnoliopsida; order Poales; family Poaceae; genus Triticum; species Triticum turgidum. The sequence continues at coordinate 536,740,062 of LT934120.1, forward strand.
GTGATACAAGAGCGACACACAATTACAAGCTGATATTCTGTTGGACAATGGAGGCTATAACCAATTACTTTTACGGGAACAATAGCACCCTGGAAAATTGAAGGGTAGGTATGAACAAAATTGGAACTGCACATGTACTGCTAAGTGATTCAATACACACATTACCAATCGAGGAGGAGAACGATGGTCGCGGCGGCCTCTGTGAGTCATGGTCGGCAACGGGAGTCAGTTCATTGTCCACGACGGTGGTACTTCTGCGCTTGGCGTCGGTTTCCGAGAAGCAGATCCGAGACCGTGGAAGACGATGCTGGGGAAGAGGCTCCGTCTACGACGATGATGGTGGACCGGCTCCAGTGCGGCGTACGAGGTCGTCGATGAGGCAGATGCGCTACGGTGGACAAGTGCGCCGATGTAAAGGGGAGGAGCACGAAGGCTGCGGTGTCGTGGAGAAGTCTATTTTGTGGTGAGGATAGAAAATGGGGAGTATTCAGGTGTACTACTCTGGGTGCCGGGGTGGGGCTGGCTGGGTAGGGTGAACCTGAAGTTATGAAAACAGCCCCCTACCAAGCGTCGTACGTAGGCCTGTTCCGAAGGCTATGATGGTAACTTCCCACTGCTCGAATCAGGGTCGCGGGAGATTTTCCCGCCGACCTCAAAATTTTGTGACACTGGACTCCCCGTGTGGCGTGTTGAGTGATTCGGCTAAGCAACTAGCGAGTAGTAGTAGTAAACTCTGCATATTAGGTTTGACCAAAGTCAAACTTCCTAAAGTTTGACCAAGTTTATATAAAAATATAAACATTTACCATAACAAATATGTATGATGTGGAAGTACATTCAATAATGAATCTAATGGTATTTATTTGTTATTGTATATGTTAATATTTTTTGTTATAAACTTTCTGAGAGTTTACAAAACTTGACTTTGACCAATGCTAATACACGGACTTCAATAAAAATGGAGGGAGTACACATTTGTTTTCTTAGTTTGTAGTGAACTAATCATTTGTTGAAATTGTGAAATAAATATATTAGGCTATTGACTTCGAATGTAATGGTCTATACAATTCAATAGTTACAATCATTGTCGAATCCCAAGATGTATACAAGGTCTATAGTACTTCACAACATGCTCAAACTCACATAATCCCAGTCAAATGAGAATATAAATGCATTTCATAGTTATTACTTTGTAGGATGCAACAAAAACAACCAAAACTCTACATCAGCCATTATAGAAGCAACATTTTGACATATCCCATTGTGTGAATGAAATGTGCAGAGAGAGCTTTTGAAGATGGAGCAGATAGGGCGGGAAAGATTGTATGTATGTGGACGAGAGAGTAGGAGACAAACCTAACGACAAACACACACACACACTCACACACACACACACAGAGAGAGAGAGAGGGAGAGAGAGAGAGAGAGAGAGAGAGAGGAAGAAGTTAGGTCTATGAGAAAGATGGAGACATGTAATATACGTGATTCTGTATACATGGAAGGAGAAGAGACAACATGTTTGATGAGAGAGCTGGAAAAACATGGACGAGAGGGGAAGGATCTCATGGGTTGAGGGATTGAAAATTTTGTGCGGGGGAGAGAGGGATTGGTAATTTTGTGCAAGAGAGAGAGAGAGAGAGAGAGAGGGTGGGGGGAGGAGTCAGTCAGCCATCGTCACATCACCCTGCTTCCAAATGACCCCGCATTCTCTAGTGCTGCATGCGAGAGTGGTCGCCGTATAACCTTGGATGGGGATGAATTGTGTGCTCGGGGGAGTGTGTGTGTGTGTGTTGTGCTGCATGCGAGCGCGTGTGTGTGTGCGTGCGTGCGTGTGTGTCTCTCTCTCTCTCTCTGTGTGTGTGTCAGATATTGAGCGAAAACAAACCTAAGGAGAGAAATGGGTATTCACGAAGAGATTGCGCGGGCCTTGAGGTGGGCAGGGGCCGAGTGAGGGTGTCAAAATGTGCGCGTTGATGCATATGTTGCATGTGATCGTGCGAGGGACGGACGAATCGAGAGAGATGGTTGTTGTGTTACGGATGCTCCTCTCTCTCTCCCTCTCTCTCTCTCTCTCACACACACACACAAGTAAACTAGAAGACCGTTCTGTCATGTATACACAACGTATCGGCATCTATCTATGTCTCACTCATGCATGATCGTTTGCACATTCACACCTCTCTATGTCTATATCACACGCACACCGTCTCCACATTGCCCTTCCGCCACAACACACATATGGACACATACACACGTTCTCTCTCAGTCACACACACAAAATAAGTATTAAAAAAAACTAGGGCGCACGTAAAACGTCCAAATCCAAATAAACACAAACTGGAGCTAAATTCAAATATATGGAAATATTGCAGCGTCAAGAACTTTCCCAGGAAAAAAAGTCGAGTAACATTCGAGGATTGTTTTCACACACACAAAAAGGTTCGGTGGATGTGCTTCGAGTGCGACACGGTGACGCACCGTTCGACGATCGCACGGCCGCGGTTCACGCGCTTGCACATGATTTCGTATCGTGGTTGTGGTACTAACTTCAAAAAAAAAGCGCTGCCTAAGTCTAATGTTTACGTGTACTAGTACGGTTTTCTTTTAAGTTTGACCAACCTCATATAAAACTAAAGTAAGCTCCCATACGTGCACTCATCAATATACCGCCGCCGCCGTTGCGCATGCCGGCGCCCGCCTGCTCCGGCCAACAATTTCTCGCCCATCACCGCCGTGTCGCCGCCATCCCTGTGCCATGAAGCTGAAGGCTCGCCCGCTCACGTCGTCTGCAGTCCCTCCTCGCCATGCCGCCACGCTGCCAAGCACACGAGCAGCTGGTGGAGCCGCGTCTATGCACGCAGCGTACAAATAGGAGGATGAGCGCGTGCTCCAGCATGCCGGCGAGGAGGAACTAGCGTGTCATTGTCGTCTCCGCCCGCGCGGAGGAGGCGCGGATGGTGGCTGTCGCGGCGGAAGCCGGTCGCGCGCGCGTCGAGCCCGCAAACCGGGTGCGGACGCAGAATCTACCTTCGAGACCCTAAATGCCACGTGGATCCTGCAATCTGAAGGAGCAATTTGGGTCAGTCGACTCATGTGAGCCGTTTGATGCAACATGGATGGCTAGAAGGGCTTCTTCCACTTCTTCTGCCGTCTTCTTCCTTTGCTCCGTCGAACTTCTTTCACAAATCGATTGACCCAAATTATACTACTAGTACGAACGTATTAAGTATAGTGGGAACACGAAGGTACGGGCAGTAGTACCAACTACAAGAAGAACAATAGTAAGACATAGTACTAGTACTACTCTACGTACTAAACAGTTCAAATAACGAGAAAGAACATAAACATAGTTCTGCTGGGGCCTCAGCACAACACACCCTTGAAAATAAACTAAGCAACTAGTCAGCTTGACACTGCAGTAGAATCAGCATGAGCGACAGCACTACCACCTACTTGGAGTCTAAGTCCACGTCCTCGACTTCGTCCTCGTCCCTCTTCCTCTTCCTCTTCGCCGATGCTTCTTTGCTTGAACCGGACACTGGGCTATGCTTCTTCATCCAACCCATGTAGATATTTAAACAAAGGTAGGCATCCATTGCTGCGTACAGGATGTGATCTTCATCTAATGTCTTCGACTCCCATGCATAATGAAACTCGTGATGAGGTTTCTTCAGTTTAGCGTACGAAGGATCAATCATGGCTGCTGCCAGGGTCAGCATTGAAGGTTGAGAGGAGGACACCAGGCTTGCCTTCTGGAGATCAAAGGGCTGGCCTACAACAATACCTATCCGATGCAGGACTTCTTTGTCGTTCTTAAAGCCTATAGTAACGGATTTCACTCTTTTGTCCTTGAGGAAGTTCTTAAAATCCTGGCACTCAACGTCGGCATGGCATATGTGGTAGACCAAGCAAACGTTATGTATGCAAACCTGGATCACGACGGGCTTCTTCCTCTCTTCGTCCTTTAGATCCTTCTCTTGTCCCAGGATTGTGGTGTACTCAACATCTAGCCCAGCGACCCACTCATCCCTTGAACTGTTGAACATGCGTAGGAAGCGAGCAAGCCATGCTTTCACCGTCGCGGATCCATGTGTGTAGATGATGATGAACTGATCGCCGGTGATGGCTCTAACCTGGTACTTAGCGGGGACCATGGAGATTTGGGAGGCCATGGATTTTGGAGGAGGGTTAGGAGAAGTTGAACTGTTGTACCCCGCAAAAACTGGGAGCGAACTAATGTGAAAGGACGGGACGACTGGGAGCGAACTGTTGTGAGGTAGAAGACGAGGACGAGTAGGGTGTGCGAACGGCATGGGGTTGCTGGCTTGCCCGGTGGATAAACGGCTGCAAGCCCCCAAAGAGTTCTCGAGAACTATGCGGGACCCACTAGATGTCATGTCTACTAGACCCATATCGTAAGCCTGGCGGTATATCTTCTGCCTGTTTGCACGCCATGCCGGCGCGTGGATGTAACTTCACTTAATTCCGTCAACCATCGCGCCTCCCACAACCTTCGCCTCCCTTGCGCGGTCGCGCCCTTTGAGACTTCGACCGGCTAAAAATGAGCAATTTTGTTTGCCTACTCCGCATGCATGATACTCCCTCTGGTCCTTTTTACTCCCGTCAACCGTTTGCAAAGTGTTTGACCAAATATATACTTTTTTAAACACCACCTTATATTAATTAACCAGCCACACCAGTACACTCATTCGATACAATATTCACCACACAGGGCGGTACGTTATTTACAAGAATACCATATAATCTATTGTCAAAGCTATACTTAGCGATTAAGTGTGGCACCTTATTGGCCGAATGGCAATCTTTGACAATTGAAGATTGTTGATCAACTTCGAGATGCTCAACGCTTTCATCTTCAGGTCACGCATAGCAGACCTGTCATAGTCCCCCGATGCAAGAGACGCCACCACAAAAGCGCAATCACTCTCTAAAATTACAGGATTATGAAGAGAAATACCTATGTAGAGACCGGCAATGCAAGCCCTAAGCTCTGCTTCCTCCACGCTTTGACAGTCATCAATGAATTCTCACGACCAAATTTATACTAAAAATATCAATATCTACAATACTGATTATAATGAGTATAAGAACTACGTTTTATAATGAGTATAAAAATATTGATTTGACATTGTGAATGTTGATACTCCCTCCGTCTAGGTGAGTAAGTCATCTTAGGCTGTGCACCGTGACCAAGGAGGAGGGGAAAACGAGAGACATTAATGTTTATTTGCTAATTAAATAGTATTGCATGCAATGAACTAACCACTGCATGTCATGTTTGATAGTCTCAGGTCATTAAAAGCATGCACACCCTCATCTCTTATTGGTTGATATGTCAAGAAACAAGAAACGAGGTAGAAGTTAATGCACCGCGCCTACGTGTTTTGGGATTATTTGGTTTTCGTAAGATGACTTACACACCTAGCTATTAGAGTACCACTACCTCCCTTCTAGTTTAAAGGGCTCGACTCAAAAATTTCACCTACTCTTAGCAAGATAGTAGAGGCGGTGGAATAGTTTTTGAAGTCTGCAAAAGTACTCAACTAATGCTATCGTTCTTCACAAAAAAATGTGTTTACCAATGCATGCATGAACACTAGTTAGTATAACCCCCCTCTCTTCTTTAATTCTTTGCCACATCAGCATGTTTGCTATTCCCGTGTACCAGCTAAGATACCACCATGATGGCCAGCCTTAATCATCGCATGCAATAATTTAGTGCACCTTGAAATATGAACATGTGTGGGGCGTGTATGTTTTTAATGACTTGAGACTATACCTAGCCCGGCATGCAAGATGACTTATTATGCACCGTTCCCCATACTTGCAGGAAGCCCGTTCGTCTCCAAATCTTTTCCTCTCCATGTGTGGAAACAATATGCCTGCCAAACTCTCCTTCTCCCTCCGGCGGTCCCACCACTCCACCCCGTGTGAAAAAATCTGCATGCATGACTCTCCTCCCCCCATGCTCGTCCAATCCGTTGTGACCAGCAATATTTCCACCCCTTCGCTCCCCCGTAATTTACTCCAACAAATATGCCCACGTAGCTTTTACTTAACTTCAGGTGCATTGGGTCATTGACATACGGGCCCAGCAGCGTACTGGCCCACATGTCAGTGATGCAACTAGACCTGCAGTTAAGTCAGTGTAGCTCATTCCATATCTTACGTAGGTGTGCCATTGCTCGCTATAAATACTGCGCCTCCCACGACATCGCTATCTCCTCCCCCTCACGTTCACGCTCACCGATATCTCCTCCCCCTCCCTCTCACGTCGACCACCATGGCATCTCCCCTCCCAAGCCCTAGGAGCCCCTCGCTGCACCGCGCGGACGGTCATGCGTCGCCTTTCCGTTCCTTGTCGCCACTAGTCGAGGAGGACGTGTCGGTGTTCCGCTCCTCACCGCTAAGCGACGCGTCGCCGTTCCGTTCCTCGCCGCCACTAGTCGAGGAGGACGCGTCGGTGTTCCGCTCCTCGTCGCGACGCGATGGGTCGCTGTTCCGTTCCTCGCCGCCACTAGTCGAGGAGGACACATCGGTGTTCCGCTCCTCGTCGCGACGCGTCGAGGTGGACGCGTCGGCGTTCTCAATCTTGCCGGCACGCGCGTCGGAGGACGCGTCAGCTCCCCGCTACGTGGAGAACACCGCGCCGCCCGCCGAGCCCCCCCAGCCTTGAGGAGCTTTGGAAAGAAATGGATGTCGCCTTGTGGGAGGCTTTGCCTCCAGCAGAGCGCGCCAAAATAGAGGCGGAGAAGAAGGCCGAGGAAGAGAAGCGCACCGTGCAACAAGCTTTCTGGGAGATCTATGTCGCGTCCGAGAGAGTCAAGCAATTGGTTCTTTGGCAGAAGGCTCGTGCGAGGGCCATGAAGGTGGCGGAGGACGCCCGTGCCGACGCCCTAAGTGCAGTCGGGCCCAAGCGCCTCATCTACGCTTGGCGGTACATGGACCGGGTGCACGCTTCCAGCCAGGAGGAGTACCTGTTGGCGCCGGATCACCACACCGGTGAGATCGCGCTCTCCCGTCGGCAAGCCGCCAATCATCACCTCATGAGTTGCGAGGCTGAGGAAGAGGCGTTGTGTCGGCGCGCTGGGAAACAGCCGCACACCAGGGCACTCGTGGCGCGCCACAAGCGCTCTCGCGAGCGCCGTGGCTTTTAGGAGGAGTATAATTTTTGTTTCGTAAGGCGATCTCATTATTTCGGGACGTAAATGATAAATCCTGAACGTTCAGGAATTTTTAGCGTCCTTAATTAAGTATGTAAAAGGGAAAGTTTCGAAATGTTGTGTATTATTACGCATTTTGCAAGTACGTGCATATAGCACAAACTTTACTATATACTATCGGACTACACGTCTCTCTCGATATATGCTTGCAGACTGTGCTACTCCCTCTGTCCAGGTCAATAAGTCATCTTTGGTTGTGCACGGTGACCAAGAAGGAGGGAAGACTTGTACACCTAGACGGAGGGAGTACTACTATTACTTATGTACGTGCAAATGCACGTTTGAACATTACGATGCGGTTTTTGTAAAAGTGAAAAAACAGCACTAGTCAAGCTTGTGAAACGATTCAATGCAAAACAAATGCAAAAATGCTCATTTGATTGTTTACTTTCAGCTTCCTTCTCTGTGGTTATTTCTCTGTGCACCATGACCAAGGAGGAGGAGAAAACGAGAAACGTTAATGTTTATTTGCTAATTAATAGTATTGCATGCAATGAACTAACCACTGCATGTCGTGTTTGATATCTCAAGTCATTAAAAGCATGCACACTCTTTATCTCTTATTGGTTGATATGTCAAGAAACAAGAAACGAGGTAGAAGTTAATGCACCGCGCCTAAGTGTTTTCGGATTATTTGGTTTTCGTAAGATGACTTACACACCTAGATGCACCGCGCCTAAGTGTTTTGAGTAACATTTTATCAGTTAAATCTTTGGTCAAAATTTAGCACAAATTACAATGGTGAGGAATAAACCAGGACGGAGTAGTAGTTTAGAAGCCCAAATAAATGAGCGAGGCGCCTTATTGTTACTCTCCACTGTGACTAGTCTTGTGGGAAAAGCTGGGGAAGCCGCCAAAAGAACTGGCCCTAGGAGTAGTAGCTAGGGATCGAGTGTGGGAGATGAACCGGAGAAAGTAAATGCAGAGAGATGAAATGCAAAAAAGACGGAGGGATGTGATGGTTGCTTGTCTGTTTATTTTACCAGGCCATTTATTACTGGGAGTGGTTGGGTTGTGTGATATGACGGCTTTACTGCTGTGCCACGAGCGGGGTGAGAGGTGAGACTCCCGTGCAACGCCGTCCTATACACTTGTACTACATCGGTTGTGGTTTATTAGTCCCCCATTGAATTTGACTGAAGATTTAACTGACAAAATGTTAGTGCATGTCAACAAAAACTATATTGTTGGATTCGTATTTGAACATAGTTTTGAATGATATAATTTTAGGTGACATGCATCAGTATTTATCGTACTATATATAATGTTAGTTCATTTTTTGGTCGTACTAATCTATAGTAGTAAAGTGCCCGTACGTTGCACGAAAGAGTGAAATGCATTGATCGGGGAGTTGTTTATTTTGACAAAGGATGTGGGGGTCATCTCATGTGTAATGGGTATCGATAGGTTTCTTCGGATATTATCTCATCTCTAGAGCTCACAAACATCCGGGTGAAATAGATAAAAAGGTATCTTTTGCAAACAAAAGCGTTCAACTGTTCAACTTGCATCCAAAACTTGTGAAGAAATAACACTTATTGTGCTTTGCAAGAAATGATCTTTAAGAATTAGTTTTTGAGTATCGATTGTTATACATGTTGGCTACAAATGACATGACACTTTCTTATTGTCAATAGTTGGCTATACTATTAAGTAATATTAACCATGCCCTTATACACCTAGAGGGAGGGATTAAATCAGGATGACTTGGAAGGGGGCTGAGGAGATGTAAGAAATGGTTCATCGTAAGTCTTTCACCAGTACTGTAGTAAAAATTCATACATGGAAGATTCTAGACTAAACCATAAACGGATACACTTTTATTCATGCACGATACTCCAATAGAGCAAGATCCTGCATGGAAGTCTCCACATGCTTAGACAGCGGATTACATTGAGCGAAGACTAATGATCAACATTTAACTTGATAATGCATATTTCTTTTAGTAGAAGAACAGGGAGGCTCCTCCCCGGTTCCATTATCAAATGAAACCCAAAGTGTCTTACATCAGCTCACTGAGAAGAGCAGTTCAAAGGAAGGACTGCGGCGAAAGCCACTCAAGTTTAACGACAAGCTTACAGAATCAAAAGCGGCAAAGACACGGGCCATAAGCGCCCACACACACACTACATGTTTTCTAAGTGCACTTGATAATGCGTATGTCCAGGTGAACCTCCTTGGAGTCCCCCTGCACCGAGTCGGCGGGTAAAGGATAGAACGAATGCCATGGGTTTTCCAAGTCCACATTGGTGGGATAGTCCCAGCTCCTCAGATTCCAAGTCTATCCGATGAGGCCGGTTTCGCCGCCCACGTGACCCGGAGGGGTAGTAACATTGACCTTGCACCCGTACATCTGCCTCGTGTCAGTGTCAGCGTCAGCGGCGACGCCCCTGACGCACGCTACAAAGATGGGGCGGCGGCCTACGCGGGCCTCGCCTGTGCCCACGATCAAGAGGAAGACGCTGCCGTCCTCCTCCGAGACTAGCAGGCGGCGGTGATCCTCCAGTGACTCCGACATGGTGAACCGGTAGCACATGTCGTACTTGATGTTCTCCGCCAAGGGCCAGCAGTGACCGCTGCACACATCCGTGAGGTGATGCACCATGTCCGCCGGCGAGCCACAAAACAGCATCGGGCACTCATAGTAGTGGACGAAGGGCTCCTTGGAGGCATCTACTAGGCCGTCCATGAAACAGGAGTGGCTATAGGAGATGTTGCACCAGTTGAATATGTGAGCAAGTTATTACGAGATTTAATCCGAATAAGCACAAAATAAATCATGATGGCTATAACAGAGATGAAACTAACCATGTGGACTATCATAGTAGTAGGATACAGAGTAGAAACATGAATTCTACCATGATTTCAAACAGGAAGGACAGAAACACATACGGTGCAACGGGAGCAGCACCGTTGGCGTTGAGGTTGTCGCCCATGTCGTTGAGGAAGAGGTTGCCGAGGTTGGGGAAGAAGTCTCCATCGGTGAAGTCATGGCTGCCAGCAGTCGCGAGAATGCGCTCCCCAGATTTCAACAGCGCCCGTCGAATGGAGCGCAGGAGGGAGTGGCTGTAGGGGACGTTGCAGTGGCCGAATGGAGCGCAGGAGTAGCACACGAAGCAGTAGACGGTGTCCTTACTAGTACTCCCTAGTCTCTATCTATCTATATCTATATATATCTACTCTTCTAGAAAACCGAGTTGGTGATGATGGTTTGACTGCCATCTTGTAATATAGACCGTCCGATCTATATCTGACGGATATAAAGCCAACTATGACAATTATACAAAAGATACCCGCACCTCTCTTCACATTTACAGATAAGGCCTTACCTCGTGCTCCTCCCTATGTCTCTATCTCTACAAGTACTTTTTTATAACAAATCGAATAGTGCTGCGCCGTCCGCTGCACGCCCGACTGAACACGCCTCCTCGCCTCCATCATCACGAACTGAGTCTTTTATAGGAGTAGGAGTAGAGAAAAAACCGAGTTGGTGATGATGGTGTGCCGTGCAATGCACGGGCATCTTGCTATTTTTTTTGCATATAAGTCCAAACACCACGTAGACACGGTCTTTGAGCACGGTTCATAGTTGTTCCACGATCGGGCATCGAAGTTTGTAACTATTTTAGATTAGAATATACTACTCCTCCGGTGCTAGTAGTAGAGCAGAGTCCTACTCTACTACTCTACTCTAGCAAGCTAGGGCATATTACTGTAGTAGGTACTGTAGGGAGTACCAGTACTGTGATCACTCAAGCAAGTTGTCTGGCATCGATATGACCCTACGCTGCTGGTATGTGTCTCGTAAGTCAAGCGGCGTGCTGTAGTCATCATCACCTGTCCACTTCCCGCAGCACATATTTGCTTCTCCATCTTTGTCCGCACATAATCTCGTCCAAGCTTCCATCCCTGCTAAGGCGCCTCCCCCCTCGTCCGAAACCCAAGCATAACAATGGCAGAACCAAGCAGCGTCCGCCGAAAGAGTGGCTGGAATTCACTCCCCACAAAGGTAATCAAGCTCATTGTTTCGCGTGTGGACAATCTCAGTATCATGCCGCTCGCCGCGTGCTCGTCGGGGCTGTACCGTTTACTCAAAGCCCTCAGGCCGGAGCTTTTTAAGCCAGCTCCTTGCTTGCTGATGCCGCCTGATCTTCAGAAACGACGTGTCACGCAGCATAACGATCGTAGGGTGGCGAGCATCAACCCCCTTCACTGTGATCTGATCCCCATCAGCCTCAGCTACATTAACGGTATGTACTGGGTCGGCATGAACACGTCTTTGGATGGTGCTCGTCGACCGTCGCGCCAGCTGGATGCTTGTGGAGGTCTACACCCGGCGATTGATCCCCCTTCCTTCGATTAACACTGCACTGCTTTGGCACCGCGGCCCAGAATACTCGGAATCTTACAGTAGCCAACATGATACCAAGTTTGATTTGCTCAAGGTTGTAATCTGCCAAGTGCCCACAAGATCTGGGAATTATAAAGATTTCAGGCTAATTGCGTTGTTCAACCGCGGTCTCGCCTATCTGACAGGTCACTGCGGTAAGTGGATAAATCTGCACGTCCATCGCAGGATCATACATCCTCCATGGTTCTCTGATGCCATTGAACACAAGGGCTTCATTTACACTGTCGACTCCTTCTATGGCTGGACGTATTGATGGCCTACTCCAGTCATCGCTACAAACTGCTGTTACAGCAGTATGTTACTTTCCTATGATATCATGATGGCTTGCTTATATTACTGTCAACATTTACTGAAAAAATATTCATGCTCATAACATGCTGTTCTTAAGATTGACTAGATCAAGAGCCCTTTTTTATTTGACTCCAACTTGATATGATGTTGTAGGCCGCTTGGTGTCCCTACCCTTCCTAATCCCAGAACCTTTCAAAGAAAAGCGGCACGCCAGTTGCAGGTGGTTCCTGGCTCGATTAGACGACAGTGAAAGATTGATGATCGTTCGCACGTACCGGATGTGTTGTTTCGTGGAATACAATCACAGTCACTGCAAGGTCTTTGAGCAGGATCCCAGCTTCTCTGGGCCTTCAGGAATTTTGGACTGGAGGCTGGTAAGTAGCCTTGGCACACGCTCTCTGTTTGTCGGACTGAATTATCCGATTAACCAGGAGATAACCGACAGCAAGCATCATGATGGCAGCGCGGTTTCGTTCATCAGGCAAAACTGTGTGTACACAGCGTAGCATGCGTCTCTGCATGCACCATACCCTGATATGTGCCGCCACGCTCTGCAGCCCAAAGTAGGAGAGAGGGTCGCAAGTATCAGACTTCGACCTGCTGGCTGGAGTTTCCCCCGTCAGGCACCCATCTGGTTCAAGCCGTCAGCCAATCTCCACAGCTTAATAAATAGTAACGTCTAACTGAGCCAGTTAGTTAGATGCGTACACTTGGTGTAGTAGGATCTTTATTTAGTGTGATGCATACACTTGTTCTTTTTTGGTAGCCCTTTTGTAATGATGGCTGATGTTTGGTTTGGAAGAGAGAGTTGCGTCTTCACTCTTCTGGCCTGCTTACTGCTTCTGTTGCACCCCCAGCCCTGGTTGCTGCTGTTGTTTTCAATGTACAATCAGTAGTATATTTCGTCTGTTGGTTGAATATAAATGTGTTGTTAGAACGACAAACACAATGTTTTGGAAGTCGTTGCACAGTTCGATCCTTTAGTGCCCCGTACCGTACGTAGCTCATACTATTTTTCGTACGGAACACATTTTCCACTCGTTGATAACATGCAGCCCACTTATGAAGGCCCAATAGAGAAGCCCATAATTAACTGGAAGGGACGCTCTCACATGAATCCGGCCCAGGTACATGCTCATGGTCCCCTAAACATAAATAAGTAAATAAATAAATAAAGCTAAATGCGCATGCACCAGTTCTTTGGGAAAATAGGTAGCCCAGTATTTCTTTTTGAAGAATACCCAAGCTAGGCCTATTTGTTTTCTCCGAATTACTGGGCTGCAAATCTTTCAAGACGAGCAAATGGGATATTAGTTTTTTTTGAATTTTGTTCTTCACTGATATCTTATACGTATTTCATTGGATTTAACATGACATAGTACTAACTTATTTTTAAATTTGTTTTAGTATGGCTATTAAGTTTTGGATTAAGAATATTTCGTTCCCCAGCAAAAATTTCCCACATATTTAGTTAATTTTTTGACCCTGGTACTGACCAGAAAATGGCCGGCAATTCTAAAAATGGAAAATGGGCTGCAATAAATTCCATATGAATTAGAAAATGAGTAAAAATTATAAAAATAATAGCAAATGGGCTGTACACGCCATAAATTTCGAGGCTGACTTGTTTACGCAAGGCTTTGTCAGGGAACACATGATTCTAGCTGCCGTGCTTCTTCAATCTCTGATCTTCCTGCTCCAGCCGCCTAAACTAGCGCCGACGGGACTGCCTGCTCCCTCCTCTTGTGGCCCGCTGTGATGCCGCGCAGGCTTCCCCGGCCTACCCTACTCCCTCCGCTGGCCTAGCCGCACGCAATCAACTGCCTCCTTATTACTTGAAAAAAATGATTCCTCCCACTGACATCTGGGGCGCACCGGTTGGGAGGCTGACCTGTGGGCCTACTACGTTGACGCGTACGTAGGGCTTGTCAAGTTAGTCAACAAACGATTCTAGCAGCAGTAACCGTTGGATTTGAATCGAACGGTCCTGCTGCTTCTTCAATCGCTGCTCTTCTTGCACCAACCGCCCAAACCAGCGCCAGGGAGACCGCCTGCTCCTGCCTCTAGTGGCCGGCTATGCTTCCGTTGAGGCCTCATCGCCCCCTACTACTCCCACCGCTAGCCAGGCCCTGCGGCGACGGCAGCCTCACACCGCAGCCGAACCAGTGAACCCTGGTACTCCTCTCCACGTGGGCATCCACTGCAGCGTCTTCCCCGGCTCCGCATCGTCCCCTTCCTAGGCCTCGCCGTCGTCCACCGCCTTGGTGCTCTCGGCGCGGTTTGGTCAATGTGGTCAACGACATTCCATCGGGAGAGTACTGTATGTGTAGAGGCTGATAGCTGGGTCCACGACCACAACCCAGTTTTTTTGTGATTTGCCAAGTAAGTCGCTTTGTCAGGCCTGTTGGGCTGCAAATCTTTCAAGACGAGGAGAGCTTTCATTTAGTTGGCCGAGAAACTGGCCCATCAGTAATGAGAAATGGGCTGTACATTTTTAAAACACATCAAACCAGCAGTTAGTTTCAATTTTTTTTTCATTTTGAGATTTTAAATTACATTAATTTTTATGCATGGAGAATTTGTTGGATTTTATATTGATATACATTTATTTTTAAAATTAGTTTGAATGTGAGTCGAAATTTAGGGATTAAAAACAGTTCAAACCGCACCGAAATATGCAAAATTTCGTATAAGTTTTTAACCGTGGCCACAATATGGGATGTAATGCTAACAAAAAGAATACGGGCTCCAAAAAAAACCTTAAGAATTAGCAAATGGGCTGTAAATTATTAAAAATAATGGCAGATGGGCTGTATGCTGTTTTCCACAGATTTGAGGCTTTCCTAAAAAAAGGTTGATGCACAAGCAGTGACTGTTGGATGGCCATCCAACGGCCGTCGTGCTTCTTCAATCTCTGCTCTTCCTGCTCCAGCCGCTCAAACAAGCGCCGGCGGGACTGCCTGCTCCCTCCTCCCCGCGGCCAGCTCTGACAGCTCGGACCCACCAGTTATATCTTCATACGCAAGGAAGTGCCTCCTTATTACGCAGAAAAAAATGAATACTCCCCCGTTAGCTGGGACCCAGTATAGTGGCAGGATGACTTGTGGGCCTACTAAGTTGACGGGGACGGAGGGCTTTGTCAACTTAGTCAATATGCACGTTCTAGCTCCAGTGACCATACGATGTCCATCCAATGGCCGTAGTGCTTCTTCAACCTCTGGTCTTCTTGCTCCAGCCGCCCAAACCAGCGCCGGTCGTGCCTCGTGCTCCTGCCTCCCGTGGCCGGCTGTGATGCGGCGAAGGCATCACCGCCTCCTACTACTCCCACCGTTGGCTAGGCCATCCCTCTACTCACCCACACCCCCTGTTATTCTGCAGCGACGGCAACTTCACACCGCAGCGAACCAGTGAACCCTCGTACTCCTCTACGCGTGGGCATCCACTGCCGTGTCTTCCTCGGCTCCGCGTCGTCCCATTCCTAGGCCTCACCGTCGTCCATCGCCCTAGTGCTCTCGGCGCGGCGTGGTCAACGTGGTCAAGGAATGGCTTCCATCGGACGTGGACTGTACGTGAAGAGGCTGACAGCTGGGTCCACGGCCGCAACAAGGAAGTGCCTCCTTATTACGCGCAAAATAATTATTCCTCCACCTGACAGCGGGGACCCACCGGACGGGCCACCATATTTAGCAAAAAAAAAAACGTTTCCCCCTGACTGCTGGGACCCACCAGCTACACCTTCGCAAGCAAGGAAGTGCGTCCGGGCAAAAAAAATGATTTGCCCCCCTGACTGTTGGGACCCACCAGCTACATCTTCGCACGCAAGGAAGTGCGTCCGGGCAAAAAAAAACGATTCGCCCCCCTGATTGCTGGGGCCCACTAGCTACATCTTCGCATGCAAAGGAAGTGGGTCCGGGCAAAGAAAAAACGATTCGCCCCTCTGACTGCTGGGACCCACCAGCTACATTTTTGCACGCAAGGAACTGCCTGACAGTCGGGACCCACCTGGTCGAAGCGTACGTAGCATTGTCATTCTGGTCGCGAACTTGTATGTACATATATACTGGTCGATGTAGAGGCGCGCACGTGTCGTAGTAGAGGCGCGTACGTGTCGTAGTAGAGGCGCGCACGTAGCATGTACACGTCCGTACAGCGGCCAGGGTGCAAGAAAGAAAATACGACCACGTATGTGTACATACGGGCGGGGTCTTGAACGCCTAGTCGCGCATACGTACGGCGAGGGCTCCTGTTCATGGGGAGGCAACATAATGCGTCGTGTTCATGGGGAGGCAACGGAATGCGCCGTGTTCATGGGGAGGCAACGGAATGCGTCGTGTTCATGGGGAGGCAAAAGAATGCGTCGTGTTCATCGGGAGGCAACGGAACGCGTGGGGGCCAACTGGCTTGGATGGAATAGGCGATGGAAACGAGGCCTGGCGTATCGCAGAACGGAGGAAACGGACCTCATACGGTCGAAACGGGGTCCTGTTGATCGGGAGGGGTGTGGCGTACCGCAAAACGGACCTCCTACGGTCGAAACGGGGGTCCTGTTGATCGGGAGGGGTGTGGTGTACCGCAAAAC
>LT934120.1:536756707-536793097 GCA_900231445.1 Triticum turgidum subsp. durum
GTCGACCTCCTCCAGCCTCCACGGGCTACCGTCGACCTCCTCCAGCCTCCATGGGCTCATGTTCATCCATCCTCCACCGCGCGCTACTCCACCGGCTACTGTTCAACCACCCCTCCACGGGCACCCCTCCACCGTCTACTGTTCATCCAGTCCTCCACACCACGGGGTCCTGTTCAACCACCCCTCCACCATCTACTGTTCATCCAGCCCTCCACACCATGGGTTCCTGTTCATCCAGAGGCAACGCCACCGCTCACTGTTCATCCAACCCCCCCGCAACGCTCACTGTTCATCCCAGAGGCAGCATCGATCGGCTTCAGTTACCAGTAGTAGCGAAGGAATCGCTCCATCAGGTTCAGTTAACAGCCATCGATCGATCTCTCGGGTTCAGTAACGCGTAGCCTGCAGTGCAATCGCTCGGGTTCAGTTAGAGCCCAATGCCTCGCTCGGGTTCAGTTAGAGCCAATGCCTCGCACACACGCGCGTACGTACGAGAGAAACACGCATCGATCTGCCCCCGACCTCCCACCGTAACCGGCAACTCCCCGAAATTTTCCTCCCCCTCGCTTCTACCACGGTTTTTTTCGTCATGGATGGCCCAAAGTGTTGGGGAACGTAGCAGAAATTCAAAATTTTCCTACGAGTCACCAAGATCTATCTATGGAGAGACTAGCAACAAGGGGAAGGAGAGTGCATCTACATACCCTTGTAGATTGCTAAGCGGAAGCGTTCAAGAGAACGGGGTTGAAGGAGTCGTACTCGTCGTGATCCAAATCACCGGAGATCCTAGTGCCGAACGGACGGCACCTCCGCGTTCAACACACGTATAGCCCGGTGACGTCTCCCATGCCTTGATCCAGCAAGGAGAGAGGGAGTGGTTCGGGAAGACTCCGTCCAGCAGCAGCACAATGGCATGGTGGTGGTGGAGGAGCATGGCAATCCTGCAGGCTTCGCCAAGCACCGCGAGATATGAGGAGAAAGAGAGGCAGGGCTGCGCCAACAGGAGAAGAACTTCGTGTGTTGGTCTGCTCCTTTGCCTCCACTATATATAGGGGGAGAGGGGGCTGCGCCCCCACCTAGGTTTCCACCCCTAGGGGCGGAGGCCAGCCCTAGATCCCATCTAGGGGGGCGGCCAAGGGGGGGAGAGGGGGAAACTTGCCCCCCAAGTCAGGTGGAGGCGCCCCCTCCCCAAACCCTAGGCGCCTTGGGCCCTTGTGGGGGGGGGGGCGCACCAGCCCACCTGGGGCTGGTCCCCTCCCACACTTGGCCCATGCAGCCCTCCGGGGATGGTGGCCCCACTTGGTGGACCCCCAGGACCCTCCCGGTGGTCCCGGTACGTTACCGATAAAACCCGAAACTTTTCCGGTGACCAAAACAGGACTTCCCATATATAAATCTTTACCTCCGGACCATTCCGGAACTCCTCGTGACATCTGGGATCTCATCCGGGACTCCGAACAACATTCTTTAACCACATACAAACTTCCTTTATAACCCTAGCGTCATCGAACCTTAAGTGTGTAGACCCTACGGGTTCGGGAACCATGCAGACATGACCGAGACGTTCTCTGGTCAATAACCAACAGCGGATCTGGATACCCATGTTGGCTCCCACATGTTCCACGATGATCTCATCGGATGAACCACGATGTCAAGGACTCAATCGATCCCGTATACAATTCCCTTTGTCTAACGGTATTGTACTTGCCCGAGATTCGATCGTCGGTATACCGATACCTTGTTCAATCTCGTTACCGGCAAGTCTCTTTACTCGTTCCGTAACACATCATCCCGCGATCAACTCTTTGATCACATTGTGCACATTATGATGATGTCCTACTGAGTGGGCCTAGAGATACCTCTCCGTTACACGGAGTGACAAATTCCAGTCTCGATTCGTGCCAACCCAACAGACACTTTCGGAGATACCCGTAGTGCACCTTTATAGCCACCCAGTTACGTTGTGTTGTTTGGTGCACCCAAAGCATTCCTACGGTATCCGGGAGTTGCACAATCTCATGGTCTAAGGAAATGATACTTGACATTAGAAAAGCTTTAGCATACGAACTACGATCTTTGTGCTAGGCTTAGGATTGGGTCTTGTCCATCACATCATTCTCCTAATGATGTGATCCCGTTATCAACGACATCCAATGTCCATGGTCAGGAAACCGTAACCATCTATTGATCAACGAGCTAGTCAACTAGAGGCTTACTAGGGACATGGTGTTGTGTATGTACGCACACATGTATCTGAGTTTCCTATCAATACAATTATAGCATGGATAATAAATGATTATCATGAACAAGGAAATATAATAATAACTAATTTATTATTGCCTCTAGGGCATATTTCCAACACAAAGAATGTCATGCAGCCGCGTCTCCGGCCCGCCTAGGACGAAAAGCCCATTTTCTGTCATGATTTTTTGTCATAGAAGTAGGAGCCCACCACATCTATGATGATACCAGGTTTTGTCACAATTATCGTCATAGAAGTGTCATATGTATGACAGAAAAAAATTTCTTTCGGGCCAAAATGTCACGGATGTGTCTTTTTTTTGTAGTGCTGCCTTCTTCGGCCAATCCTGGGGTAAATGGGGAAAGCATGATAAAGCGTCTTCCTCGAGATATGCCAGCTAAGTATGGACGGACAAAACATAGCGATAACTTACTAGACTTGCGGGGCGGGACAGTTGATACCCACGATCCTCGGCGGAGTCCGGCCACGGTTTGCCAGACTTGAAGAGCACCTTCCCGATATCCTTGTGTGAGGAGCCGTAGAGCTCCCGCAGGGTCTGGTGCTCGGCCGGATCATATTCCCACAAATTACAGGTCCGGTGTTGGCAAGGAAGAACCAGGCGAACTAACATCACCTGGACTACATTGATGAGTTTGACGTCCTTGTCTACCACGCCCTTGACGCGCGTTTGGAGCACTGACAGCTCATCGGACGAGGACCAGTTCAGGCCCTTCTTGGGCCAGGACGTGAGCTGCAGGGGGCTCCAGATCTGAATTGAGCAGCGGCCCACTTTTTGCCGCACGGCTCAGTGATGTAGAACCACTGATGCTGCCACTCCTGGACGGAATCATTGAAGGTGCCTGTCGGCCATGTGACCTTGGGCATCTTGCTCACCATGGCGCCTCCGCACTCGGCGTGCTCACCGTTCACTACCTTGGGCTTCACATTGAAGATCTTCAGCCATAAGCCGAAGTGTGGTGAAATACGGAGAAAGGCCTCACACGCGACGATAAACATCAAGATGTTAAGGAAAGAATTAGGGGACAGATCATGAAAATCAATCCCGTAATAATACATGATGCCGCGAACAAATGGGTGAAGGGGAAACCCGAGCCCGCGGACAAAATGAGGAAGAAACACAACCCTCTCATGAGACTCCTGATTAGGGACGATTT
Organism: Triticum turgidum subsp. durum; assembly: GCA_900231445.1. Lineage (NCBI taxonomy): Eukaryota > Viridiplantae > Streptophyta > Magnoliopsida > Poales > Poaceae > Triticum > Triticum turgidum. The sequence goes on from LT934120.1 coordinate 536,760,125, forward strand.
GTCCCGCCGTCGGAAGATGGTGGCCGATTTTCTTGGCCAGGTACCCAGCCTCTTGAAGCTTTTTGACATCCTTCTCCTAGACGGTAGAGGCCATCCACTTGCCTCCTGCTCCGGATCCGGACATCTTCGGAGAACCTCTTTTGGTGGAGAAGACGAACGCTTGGGCGCTAGGGCTTGAGCGGAAGGGAATGGATGAGCGGAAGGAAAGGGCGTGTGTGAAGAGGAAGAGGCCTTATGTCTTTATAGAGGCAATAAAAACTTTTGCGCCTCCCTACTTGCCTGATGGAACCTACTCGTTCCCCACTCGCCGTGATTGGCGGTATGGTTGGGCTACCCGCACCCGTATTGATGAGAGTCCCGTGATAAGGGGGACATGATCTCTGCTTCGACAAGACGTGCCCAGGAATCCGCCTCGCAATATGCATAGTAGTTGGTTGAGAAACGGTTCGGATAAGGACCGGGCCACAATGTGATATCAAGTTATGAAAAAAAATGTCAGCGGATTCGGTTCGTGAAAAAGTATGCTCTCTGCGGTGGTGTGTGGAAATTGTTTTGAGGAGCCGGACACGATCCTTGTGTCCAGAATCTACCTTGGAGTATTCGGAGATGGAACCCGCCTTGCCATGCCGAAGACAATCTGCGCGCCAGACTCATTGTCATTGAAGCCTGGTTCAGGGGCTACTGAGGGAGTCCTGAATTTGGGGGTATACGGACAGCCGGACTATATACTTTGGCCGGACTATTGGACTGTGAAGATACAAGATTCAAGACTTCGTCCCGTGTTCGGATGGGACTCTCCTTTGCATGGAAGGCAAGCTTGGCAATTCGAATGTTAGATCTCCTTCTCTGTAACCGACTCTGTGTAACCCTAGCCTCCTCCGGTGTCTATATAAACCGGAGGGTTTAGTCCGTAGGACGAGAACAATCATAATCATAGGCTAGCTCCTAGGGTTTAGCCTCTACGATCTCGTGGTAGATCAACTCTTGTAATGCTCATATCATCAAGATCAATCAAGCAGGAAGTAGGGTATTACCTCCATCGAGAGGGCCCGAACCTAGGAAAAACATCGTGTCCCTTGCCTCCTGTTACCATTAGCCTTAGATGCATAGTTCGGGACCTAATACGTCTCCAACATATCTACTTTTCCAAACACTTTTGCCCTTGTTTTGGACTCTAACTTGCATGATTTGAATGAAACTAACCTGGACTGATGCTGTTTTCAGCAGAACTGCCATGATGTTTGAGGGAGTCCTGGACTAGGGGGTGTCCGGATAGCCGAACTATCATGGTCGCCGGACTCCAAGACTATGAAGATACAAGATTGAAGACTCCGTCCCGTGTCCGGATGGGACTTTCCTTGGCGTGGAAGGCAAGCTTGGTGAAACGGATATGTAGATCTCCTACCATTGTAACCGACTCTGTGTAACCCTAGCCCTCTCCGATGTCTATATAAACCGGACGGCTTTAGTCCATAGGACGAACAACAATCATACCATAGGCTAGCTTCTAGGGTTTAGCCTCCTTGATCTCGTGGTAGATCCACTCTTGTAACACACATCATCAATATTAATCAAGCAAGACGTAGGGTTTTACCTCCATCAAGAGGGCCTGAACCTGGGTAAAACATCGTGTCCCTTGTCTCCTGTTACCATCCGCCTAGACGCACAGTTTGGGACCCCCTACCCGAGATCCGCCGATTTTGACACCGACATTGGTGCTTTCATTGAGAGTTCCTCTGTGCCGTCACCATTAGGAAGGATGCCTTTTCCTGTCTTGAAAGACGACACCATCGTCAAGGGAGCTTTGGCCGCCGGCCAGACTATCCGGCTAGGCGATTTTCTTATGACCGCCTGTTCGGCCGTCGCTTCGACAATGACCTCTCAGGTCATTAAAAGAGATCTTCACGTCAGCTCAGAATTCGCCGAGCAGCTAGATCCGATTGAGCTCTCCTCCATAAACGAGCTCTTGGATTGCATCGCCGCCCTGGGAGTCGCTACCGACTATGATCAGATTGGGCTTAAAACCGACCTGAGAGAAATTAATTCTCCCCAGGTTACCCATCACGTTGTTGTGGTAGAGGAACAATGCGGCGACTCTTCTTCTATGTTAAAAACCAACTATGTCCGGATTCCCGATCCCTCCATGCCGGATTCCCGCGGAGGGACGGACGCTAATCAAATACTAAACCTAAAGTCAGGCATCGGACCAGAGTTGTTGGAAAGCATCTAGCAAACCAAGCTTCTGAATCCGGAAGCTTCTTGGCCTTTGAGCCTCAGATCGGGCGGGGTTCCGAACTTAATTCCACCCGCCCACCCAAACATAAGCGATCTATATCAAATACGGCAAGAGCCCGATGAAACAGTACATCATTAATGGGCCAGATTCCTCCTGGTTATGAACAGGATAAAGGACTGCCGTGAAGAAAGCGCGATTTCAATTTTCTGCAACAATTGCACGGACAAGGGAATCATAAACGGCATCAGTCGTCGCGAAGTTACACGCTTTGCCGACCTAGCGACCATTGTACAAAAATACTGCGTGATGGAGAGTGTCTGGAAAACCGAAATTAGGTTTTGGGACAATCCGGCCCTGAATACAACCCCAATCCGAAATAAAAGGGTGCGTCATACTCAAGCACTTGGGTTAAAAACCAAAAACCAAAAATCCACAGTACGGAGGGCGCCACTCCAACACATAGCCTTCGAGCATGTTGGATACTACAGCAGGTGGCCAAAAGTGGTGAAGGCTTTTTAGCCCCAGGCAACTAGCCCAGCAGTACCAGTACGGTATTAACAGTCTTCGAGACTTTCTCATCAAATAACATGCGGAAACGAACAATCCACAGCCTCGCCGAAGTCTACCAAGTAGCAACAACAAATCCATGGAGCGACACGGCTATCACCTTCAATGCCAGCGACGAACCTAAATTCCGAACAACTAGAGCACCAGCCGCATTTGTCCTTAGTCCGATAGTGGACGACTTTCGTCTTACCAAGGTACTCATGGATGGCGGCAGCGGATTAAACCTCATCTATGAAGAAACCCTTCAAAAGATGGAAATTGACTGGAGCCGCATTGAGCGAAGCAGCACAACCTTCAGGGGAATAATCCCTAGTCGAGAAGTACGCTGCACAGGAAAAATCACACTAGATGTAGTGTTTGGCTCGCCGGACAATTACAGGTCCGAAGAGGTCACATTCCAAGTGGCCCCATTTGGCAGCGGATATCACGCTTTGTTAGGGCGAGAGGCATTCACAATCTTCCAAGCTATACCCCATTACGGGTACATGAAGCTCAAAATGCCCGGACCCAATGGAATAATCACTCTCGCCAGTGATCCAGATACAGCACTCCGCGCTGAAAATAAGATAGCCGCACTGGCCCTAGAGGCATTATCCGAAGCCCTAGCGGCAGAGGAACTAACTGCACTGCGCTCCACGGTGGATAGGGACGATGTGATACTCGATAAGAGGTCCAAGTCCACCTCTTTCAAACCAGCAGACGAAATAGTCAAATTCCAGGTCCATCCAACGGACCCCACAAAGACGGCCTCCATAGGGGCACAACTAAACCCTGATGTAGAAGCCGCACTACGAGAATTCCTTCGGGAAAACTGCGACATTTTTGCCTGGCACCCTTCAGACATGCCAGGAATCCCACGCAGGCTGGCAGAGCACAGCCTAAATATCCTAAAAGGATTCAAGCTAGTCAAACAAGCTCTTCGGCGATTTTCGGAACCCAAAAGATAGGCAATGGGAGAGAAGCTAGCCAAACTCTTAGAAGCCGGATTCATCAGAGATATAAAACATCCGGACTGGCTAGCCAACCTAGTAATGGTACCAAAAAAGGACAAATCCTGGCGCCTCTGCGTCGATTTCAAAGACCTTAACTAGGCCTGTCCAAAGGACCCTTTCCCTCTCCCTCGCATCGACCAAATCATCGATGCTGCCGCAGGGCACGATTCATTGTGCTTCCTCGACGCATACTCCAGATACCATCAAATCAAGATGGCGGAGAAAGACCAGGCCGCAACGGCATTCATTACTCCATATGGGCCATTCTGCTTCAACACAATGCCCTTCGGACTCAAAAACGCCGGCGCAATATATCAGCGCATGATTCAGACATGTCTGGCTACCCAGATAGGCAAAACAGTAGAGGCATACATAGATGATGTGGTCGTCAAGACCAAACATGTCGAAACTCTACTAGACGACTTGAGGGTGACATTTGACAACCTCCGAGCATATGACAGTAAGCTCAACCCAGAAAAATGTGTCTTCGGAGTACCAGCCGGAAAGCTCTTGGGCTTCATTGTATCCGGTAGAGGAATTGAAGCAAACCCAGCCAAGATCCGAGCTCTGTCACAATTGGATATTCCAAAAGACCTCAAGCAAATACAAAAACTAACTGGATGCGTAGCGGCTCTAAGTCGCTTCATCTCCTGTTTGGGAGAAAAGGCTCTGCCCCTCTATTGCCTCCTCCGGCGCACCGAACACTTCGAATGGACGGATGCTGCCACGGCCAGACTCGAAGAAATAAAGGCCATACTGGCAACAAATCCGGTCCTGGCCGCGCCCAACCTGGGCGAACCTATGTTATTATATATCGCAGCAACACATCAAGTTGTCAGCGCGGTACTCCTCGTCGAACGAGAAACAGAAGGGCACAGATTCCCTATTCAAAAACCAGTGTACTACGTATCCACTGTCTTAACTCCATGCAAGTCCCGGTACCCACATTATCAAAAGATAGCATATGCGGTGTTCATGGCATCCCGGAAGCTGCGACACTACTTTCAAGAGTGTTCCATAACGGTGGCCTCCGAAGTACCTCTCAACGATATTATAAACAATCGCGACGCAACGGGCAGGATTGCAAAGTGGGCCATTGAGCTCTTACCATTTGACATAACCTACAAACTACGGCGAGCTATAAAGTCGCAAGTTCTGGCTGACTTCGTCGCTGAATGGACCGAAGCCAAACTCCGTAAAGAGTACGGAGCGTACTCCAATTGGATCATGCATTTCGACGGATCCAAAATGTTCGCTGGCTTGGGGGCTGGCGTCGTCTTGACGTCCCCAACTGGAGACACAGTCCAATACGTACTTCAAATAATGTACATGGACTCCAACAACGCAGCCGAATACGAGGCCCTTCTACACGGCCTCCGGATGGCAATCTCCATGGGCATTCAACGCCTAGAGGTGCACGGGGATTCAAACCTCGCAATATCCCAAGTAAATGGAGACTTTGACGCCAAAGATCCAAAAATGACAGCTTACCGCAACGCCGTCCTAAAAATGTCAGCTCGGTTCGAAGGACTCGAATTCCACCATGTAGCCCGGGATAATAACCAGGCAGCAGACGTGTTGGCACGCATCGGCGCAAAACGCGACGCCGTCCCTCCAAACATCTTCTTGGAACGGCTATTTAAGCCATCCGTATTATGGGAAGAGGAGTCCGAAAATAACAATCCGAAGCCAGCTGCATCACCTAACTCAGACCACTCTGACACAATCAGCAGCTCAGCCAATGAAATAACACCTTCAGCCCACGAAATAATGGCAGTAATTGCCCCATGGACGGAACCATTCCTAGCCTACTTAATCAGACAGGAACTTCCCGAAGACCAAAATGAGGCCCGCTGCATAGTTCGGCGATCTAAAGCCTACAAGGTCCATGAGGGAGAACTTTATAAATAAAGCACAACTGGAGTCCTTCAAAAGGTGTATCTCCTAAGAGGAAGGGCGAAATCTCCTGGCTGAAATTCACGCCGGACTCGGCGGGCACCACGCTGCAGCCCGGGCCCTTGTAGGCAAGGCCTTCCGTACAGGATTTTATTGGCCGGCAGCCCGGGCAGATGCTCAGGACTTAGTCCAATGATGCGTCGGTTGCCAGCTCTTTGATAATCAGAGCCACATGCCACCCACCGCCCTCAAAACTATACCCATCACCTGGCCGTTCGCGGTCTGGGGGCTTGACATGGTCGGACCCCTTAAAGGGGGAACCCACAAGCACAAATACTTATTGGTCATGGTGGACAAATTCACCAAATGGATTGAGGCCAAGCCGGTTAAAACGGCAGAATCCGGACCTGTGATAGACTTCATATCCGGGGTAGTACACCATTTTGGCGTCCCCCACAGCATCATCACTGACAACGGCAGGAATTTCATGGCCGACGAGGTTAAACTCTGGTGCAAAAACATGGGCATCAAGCTCGACTACGCTTCAGTCTATCACCCCCAAACTAACGGTCAAGTCGAGCGAGCAAATGGTCCAATGATGAGCGGCATTAAACCCAGACTAGTGTGGTCCCTCAAGGAATCTAACACGCACTGGGTAGAGGAGCTCGACTCCGTACTCTGGGGGCTGCGGACCACGCCAAACCGAACTACCGGATTCACACCACTTTTTATGGTGTATGGCGCAGAGGCAGTTCTGCCCTGCGATATAATTCATGACTCACCTCGCGTGCGCATGTACGAAGAAAGAGAAGCCGAGTTGGATCGGCAGGACAGTTTGGACGCCTTAGAGGAGGAGCGGGACGTGGCAAAAGCTTGTTCTGCATTTTATTAGCAGCAGGCTCGAAGATATCAAAGCAGAGAAGTACGGGCCAAAACTTACAATGTTGGCGAACTTGTTCTACGCCTGCCGGACAAGAAAAAGGACAAACTTAAGCCCAAGTGGGAAGGTCCCTTCATCATCGACCAAGTCCTGACCGGCGGAGCATACCGTCTACGTAATGCATCCGACAACCGACTCGAGCCGAACCCATGGAACGCAGCCCGTCTCCGAAGATTCTACGCCTAACGCCGGACTCAGAGTTCATCTCACTCCTCCGTCCACCTTTTTACATTTTCACTGTCTCTTGTCCCCCTCCTTCTTCCCACTTTTTTTTCAATACCCTTGATTTGCGCATTGTTCGCACACACTTGATGTGCTCCTAGCACTCATTATACCTGGGGGCTTCTTTAACATAAGCTTATTTATACGGGCTTCATGCCCAACACATGTGTTATACTTTCGCATGTACCTTTTATTCACCATTATATGCATCGATATGACTTAAGTTTTGGCCAAGCTGGGTTGCCTGGCTCCTGTGCTTACCCCTACGTTCCCGATTGTTCGGCTAGGAGGTAAAGGGAGCACCTCTGCGATTGTTACTGCCGGGTCAGCTGGATGTGTACCTCAGACTAGGTGAAGCCGAAAGCTACCGTTCTTAAGAGAATATTCGGTCGGTGACTTGAAAGATGATTTATTACTTACTTATTTATCTGCCCCCAGATGCTTTTTCTGCTATTTTCGCAGTCCGGACATGCACTTTAGGGCATGCCTCCCAGGGAAAGGAACCCTTAACGGAACTATTCTCCCTGGAAGATGTTTCTTAATAACCATGTAATATAACATAGCTAGTTGGGCACTTGTCTGATAAAGCAATTATGACCCCGATGCCTTGTCTCCATGCATGCCCCGGTTCTTTTATAACAGTAAGGGTATTCGGACACACTCCGGACTGTTGGGTCCCAAGGTTGAAGTGAAAAGGTCCGCAAAGACAAACGATCTACAATCCGGCTAGAAGGCATTCTATATGTCATTTCAAAATTACATCGTCAAACTGACTGATTGTACTCCTCTTCAATCCCATCTAACAGGCTGCCTAATTTACAGTCCTGTTGGGAATATTTCGCGGCCAGCTCTACTTGGCCGTACATCAAGCTCACAGGGATCTCCTTCCCATCAGGCCCCACAGGTCCGACCTCGGCCATGTGGTTTGGGTCAGCCTTCGGGTACCGCGTCTTCACCATGGCCCAAGCCTCCCTGGCGCCTTGATGGCAGGCTGATATCTTCCACAGACGAAGACGTCGCCGTACCCCCTGAAGCTTCTCAGCAAGCCCTCCAAGGCCCTCAGGTAGGGAGACGGAAGGCCATAAGGCCTGAAAGACGCCACTCATCGCCTGCCGAACACGTTCGAGCAGTTGCACCAGCTCGGGAAGTTGGTCACCCGTTGAACCGGGAATTTCCTCCGCAGGGCGACCTGTGAGCACACCTAAAGACACATTTCTTTCAATCGACTTCCTCGCCGAATTCTTCTTTTCAAAGGAATTTGCTCAAGCACTTACTATAAATGCCGCGATGAAGCCGCTGATTCTCCTTCACGGAGCCAGACAGCTGGGCCCGAACATCTTTCAACTCTTCTCCTAGCTGGGTGTGGGCATCTTGGAGCTTGTTCCTCTCCTGCTGCACCTTCATAAGCACCCTCTCGCTGGCCTTTAGCTGACGCAGTAGCTGTTGCTTGTCCGGATCTAGTCCGGCGCCCTCTGCAATATTATTGTCAGATTTACGCACACGCCGCACTTTGTTAAGAACTTATCTTTTCGAAGTACGTATTACCAGCGGGGGTCTCTGTGGCTCCCCCTGTGGCGGCCAGTGCGGCCTCAAGTTGGGCCTTGCACTCTTGAAGCTCCTGGGATAGGTGGGTATTCTTCTCCATAAGATCCTGCATAATAAATGATCCTTAAATCAGTTATTTTAACTATTTTAAGTCTCGGGGGCTACTGGCATATATAACTATTAAAATTACTTACCGGTATGTATTTCACATACTGCTCCATGGCTCTGGTTAAACCATCTTGAGCGGCACGGAGGTGCGCGTCTCTCGCTTCAAAGGCATTCAACGCCTCCGGGGAGAAACACGCGTCACGAAGAACTGTCCGGCGACGCCTGTGATTCATGGCGCTCTCCACCTCAGACCAGGTGGCGGACAGCCTGTCGGCATCCTCCGTCGGAGGAACATCCGGCTCATGCCTTGTGTTCGCCTCCCCTTCTGGACCACGCGATGGAGCCTGGCTGGCGGAGGCTTGATTGGCAACCTCTCCGAACACTGTCCGGCGAGCGCTCTTTCTCCTGGAAAAGTTGTGAGCATTAATATACCTCCTAGGGATCCTTCCCTTAAAAACATCGGTGCGCCGTACCATTGCGGTGACGTTTCGATTCACGTCGCACTCCTCTTCCGCCTGCTGGGCCGAACTGACCCTTGCTGGTCAGCCGCCGCAGGTTCGGCTTCCCGCCTTAAAGGCACCTCCTGTGATGCACCATCAGTATATGATGGTCAGAATTGAGCACGGATCAAATGATGATGTCAAGACCTCAGTCGTAGTCACCTGGGAGGCCGGAAACAAACCGGGGTAGTCAGCCATAATGGCGACTAGGGCATTGTCCATGCTAAGTTGGTGGAACACCCCGTCGATAAGCTCCACCTTTATGTCCGGATCCTCTTCGGAGGCCGGATGAAGGGATCGTTCCGGATCCTCGGGCTGTGGAGTTAGGCTTTGTATGCCCTCCATGTCCCGGCGCAGTTCCTGCGTCGAAATCACAAAGTAAGATACTTGACTTTGGAAGTATGGATCGGGTAGATAAACATCTGCTTACCCAGCTCCGAGGGTTATTCATGGAGAATCCATTCAATGGATTCATGCGGAGGAAGTCCTCCTCCTCCCCCTTGTACATGCCGGACAGGATCTTTGCCAGATCGGTTGCCGAGCCCGGCCCTCTGCGGCCATGACGGGTGGCGTCATCTCCCCCGTTGAAATCCCACATCGGGTGGCCCCTGTATTGGAGTGGCTGCACCCCTCGCATAATGCACGTGTCCATGATTACAATCATGGTCAATCCGGAGTGGGCCAGTAACCTAATCCGGCCCATCAGATAATGGACGCTTCCATCATCCTCCCGTTGAGGGCTCCGCGGGCGCCAACTCAGGCGTTTCTTCAAGGGAGCATTGCTGAACTCTGGGAGGCCGATCCGAACTGGATCCGGCAGAGGGGCGTCCTCCATGTAGAACCATTCCGAAGGCCAGTCTTTGGAAGCCTTCTTCGGGGTGCCGGATAGATATCCGGTACCGGTGATGCGCCATATTTCGGCTCCGCCCACTTGATATATCGACCCCTCGTAAAAACGGGGTACGAGGCAAAACAATCTCTTCCACAACGCAAAATGGGGCTCGATGTCCAAGAACAGCTCGCAAAGAGCTACAAAGCCCGCGATGTGCAAAATGGAGGCAGGTGTGAGGTGGTGAAGCTGGAGTCCGTAGAACTCCAGGGCCCCCCGGAGAAACGGATGTATAGGAAATCCGAGTCCCCTTATTAGATAAGGGACAAAGCATACCTGCTCTCCTTTGGAAGGGTTGGGAACGCTCTCCGCCTGCTTTGCACCCCTGAAGGTGGCCAGTCCGGCTCGAACCGGAACCATGAAAGCTGGGAGAAGATATCACTCGGTTTAGAGCGCCACTAGCTCGCTGTGTGGAACTGAGCATCTCCCCCAATCTCCTGGCTTAGGGCTGGGAGCGCGAGAGGAGGAGCCGCGTCGACTATCCATGATAGAATGGATTTTTGTCAGAGGCGCTTTGATGAGAACTTGCGGATGGAGGATGGTGTGAGCTGGATCTAGATCCTCGCCTCTCTTATAGGCGGCTCGTTCGCACGGCTAGGGGGTAAAATGTAAAAATACCCTAGCTTTTCGCATTCATATGACACGTGGAAGAAGGCCATTATTGGGCGTAGAAGCCAAGGAGCGCACCATTTATAAGGAAGCCGGACACTATTCGACAGGAACATGAAGTTTGAAGGAGAACCCGCCTTGCAACGCAGAAGACAATATACGCGCCGGACTCGCCGTTGCTGAAGCCTGGTTCGGGGGCTACTGAGGGAGTCCCGGACTAGGGGGTGTCCGTATAGCCGAACTATCATCGTCGGCCGGACTCCAAGACTATGAAGATACAAGATTAAAGACTTCGTCCCGTGTCCGGATGGGACTTTCCTTGGCGTGGAAGGCAAGCTTGGCGATACAGATATGTAGATCTCCTACCATTGTAACTGACTCTGTGTAACCCTAGCCCTCTCCGGTGTCTATATAAACCGGACGGCTTTAGTCCATAGGACGAACAACAATCATACCATAGGCTAGCTTCTAGGGTTTAGCCTCCTTGATCTCGTGGTAGATCCACTCTTGTAACACACAACATCAATATTAATCAAGCAGGACGTAGGGTTTTACCTCCATCAAGAGGGCCCGAACCTGGGTAAAACATTGTGTCCCTTGTCTCCTGTTACCATCCGCCTAGACGCACAGTTCGGGACCCCCTACCCGAGATCCGCCGGTTTTGACACCGACAATGTTGTTTTACGTTAGAAAAGAAAAGTTCTCGGAATGTCCTGGAAATCTATGGAGGCACTTTTCAGATTTAATAAGAATTTTTGGCAAAAGAGTCAAGGCCAGGGGGCCCACGGGCTGTCCACGAGACAGGGGGGCGCGCCCCCCTAGGGGCGCGCCCTCCTATCTCGTGGGCCCGCCGGACCTCCTCCGACCTCAACTCCAACTCCATATATACCGTCTCGGGGAGAAAAAAGTCAAGGAGAAAGTTTCATCATGTTTCACGATACGGAGCCGCCGTCAAGCCCTAATCTCTCTCAGGAGGGCCGATCTGGAATCCGTTCGGGGCTCCGGAGAGGGGGATTCGTCGCCGTCGTCATCATCTACCATCCTCCATCACCAATTTCATGATGCTCACCGCCGTGCGTGAGTAATTCCATCATAGGCTTGCTGCACGGTGATGGGTTGGATGAGATTTACCATGTAATCAAGTTAATTTTGTTAGGGATTGATGTTGCTATGACTTTGCTATGCTTAATGCTTGTCACTAGGGCCCGAGTGCCATGATTTCAGATTTGAACCTATTATGTTTTCGTGAATATATGTGTGTTCTTGATCCTATCTTGCAAGTCTATAGTCACCTATTATGTGTTATGATCCGACAACCCCGAAGTGACAATAATCGGGATACTTCTCGGTGATGACCATAGTTTGAGGAGTTCATGTATTCACTATGTGTTAATGCTTTGGTCCGGTTCTCTATTAAAAGGAGGCCTTAATATCCCTTAGTTTCCACTAGGACCCCGCTGCCACGGGTGGGTAGGACAAAAGATGTCATGCAAGTTCTTTTCCATAAGCACGTGTGACTATTTACAGAATACATGCCTATATTACATTGATGAACTGGAGCTAGTTCTGTGTCACCCTATGTTATAGCTATTACATGAGGAATCACATCCGGCATAATTATCCATCACTGATCCATTGCCTACGAGCTTTTCACATATAGTTCTTCGCTTATTTACTTTTCCGTTGCTACTGTTACAACTACTACAAAACCCCCAAAACATTTACCTTTCCTGTTGCTACCGTTACCATTACTATCTTACCACTCTTGCTACTAAATACTTTGCTGCAGATACTAAGTTATCCAGGTGTGGTTGAATTGACAACTCAACTGCTAATACTCAAGAATGTTCTTTGGCTCCCCTTGTGTAGAATCAATAAATTTGGGTTGTACTTCACCCTTGAAAGCTGTTGCGATCCCCTACACTTGTGGGTTATCAAGACTAATTTCTGGCGCTGTTGCCGGGGAGCATAGCTCTATTCTTTGAGTCACTTGGGATTTATATCTGTTGATCACTATGAAGAACTTGAAATACGATCGAACTACTATTTTTCCCTCAACTACGAGGGGAGGTAAGGAACTGCCATCTAGCTCTGCACTAGATTCTCCTTCCGTTATTAGTAGGATTGTGACACCTAAGCCTGCTACTACTATGAATTCTGATATGTCGCATGTTATTGATGATGCCACTTCTGCTATGCATGATGAAACTACTTCTGTGCATGATACTACTTTGCCATTAGGTGAATTTCTAGATGAACAACTTGCTAGAGTTAGGGGGAATGAAAATATTGAAGATGCTATTGATGATAGTGATGATGAACGTTCCCCCAATGATTATGTTTTACTTGTTGTTCCTAAGGGTTATGTTATGAATGAAAAAGCTGCTATGGAAATTCTTGCTTGCAATGATAGATCCGATCTTAAGAAATTATTAGCTAAATGGAAGCAGCACTCTCTTAATGCTAGAATGAAACCCGATCCTGCTTTTGCTACTTCACCTATTTGTGTTACTGATAAGGATTATGAATTCTCTGTTGATCCTGATATTATTACTTTAGTTGAATGTGATCCTTTTTATGGCCTTGAATCTGAAACTGTTGTGGCACATCTTACCAAGTTGAATGATATAGCCACCCTATTTACTCATGATGAGAAGTCTCGCTATTTAAAAATCCTTAAGATATTTCCGTTCTCATTAAAGGGTGATGCTAAGACTTGGTATAATTCTCTTGCTCCTGGTTGTGTGCGTAGTCCCCAGGATATGATTTATTACTTCTCTGCTAAATATTTCCCTGCTCATAAGAAACAAGCTGCCTTGCGGGAAATATATAATTTTGTGCAAATCAAAGAAGAGAGTCTCCCACAAGCTTGGGGGAGGCTTCCCCGGTTACTTTATGCTTTGCCTGATCATTCTCTTAAGAAAAATGAAATACTTGATATCTTTTATAATGGACTAACCGATGCTTCCAAGGACCACTTGGATAGTTGTGCTGGTTGTGTTTTCAGGGAAAGAACAGTCGACGAAGCTGAAATATTATTGAATAATATGTTGACTAATGAAAATAATTGGACTCTTCCAGAGCCAGTTCTTGAAGTAATTCCTGAACCAATTGAGCTAACTCCTGAGCCTATTCCTAAACCCACTCCGAAGAAGAGAGGTGTTTTATTTTTCAGTCCTGACGATATGCAAGAGGCAAAGAAATCAATGAAAGAAAAAGGTATTAAAGCTGAAGATGTTAAGAATTTACCTCCTATTGAAGAAATACATGGTCTTAATTTACCGCCTGAAGAACCACATTGTCTTGATACCCCGACACAGGTAGTGAAGGTAAATTCTCTCTATATAGATATGATAAAGTTGAAATACCCTCTACTAAATTTCATAGCCCATACTTAGATGAATTTGATGACTTCATGGCTAGACAAGAAAGTTTTAATGCTTATGTTGGTAGAGAGTTAAAGAATAATGCTTTCGAGATAGGACGCGTATGTGATAATCTGGCTAGAGTTAAAGGTGAACTTCACCGCGTTAGCAAATATGCTTCTTTGGTTGCTACTCAAGCTGAGCAAGTACTCAAAGCTCAAAATGATTTACTTGATGAATTGAATAATAAAAATGACTTTGCTGTTAGAGTGGCTACTAGAACTGGTAGAATGACTCAGGAACCTTTGTATCCTGAAGGCCACCCTAAGAGAATCGAGCAAGATTCTCAGAGAAATAATTTAGAGGCACCTAGTTCTTCTAGGAAGAAGGAAAAGAAAGACGATAGAACCTTGCATGCTTCTAATGAACCTACTGTAGACACACCTGAGAATCCCAATGATATTTCTATTTCTGATGATGAAACACAATCAGGTGATGAACATGAACCTAGTGATAATATTAATGATAATGTTCATGTTGATGCTCAACCTAGCAAAGATAATGATGTAGAGATTGAACCTTCTGTTGATCTTGATAACCCACAATCAAAGAATCAACGTTATGATAAGAGAGATTTTGTTGCTAGGAAGCACGGTAAAGAAAGAGAACCATGGGTTCAAAAACCCATGCCCTTTCCTCCTAAACCATCCAAGTCAAAGGATGATGAGGAGTTTGAGCGCTTTGCTGAAATGATTAGACCTATTTTCTTACGTATGCTCTTAACTGATATGCTTAAAGTAAATCCTTGTGCTAAGTATATGAAGGATATCATCACAAATAAAAGAAAGATACCGGAAGCTGAAATTTCCACCATGCTTGCTAATTACACTTTTAAGGGTGGAATACCAAAGAAACTTGGAGATCCGGGTATACCAACTTTACCATGCTCTATTAAAAGAAATTATGTTAGAACTGCTTTATGTGATCTTGGAGCCGGTGTTAGTGTTATGCCTCTCTCTTTATATCATAGACTTGAATTGAATAAGTTGACACCTACTGAAATATCTTTGCAAATGGCTGATAAATCAACTGCTATACCTGTCGGTATTTGTGAGGATGTGCCTGTTGTGGTTGCAAATGTCACTATCTTAACGGACTTTGTTATTCTTGATATTCCCGAGGACGATAGTATGTCTATTATCCTTGGTAGACCTTTTCTTAATACTGCAGGGGCTGTTATTGATTGCAACAAAGGCAGTGTCACTTTTCATGTTAATGGTAATGAGCATACGGTACACTTTCCGAGGAAACAATCTCAAGTTCATAGTATCAATTCTATTGAAAAAGTTCCAACTATCATTTTTGGAGGTTTTGAATTTCCTCTCCCTACTGTCAAGAAAAAGTATGATATTCTTATTGTTGGGGATTTTCATATCCCCGTTGAGGTAACTTAGTGTTTTTCGAAATTTCTCCGGTTCCGTGTTATTCGGAGTGAGTTTGTTAACAAGACATGATCAACCTTGTTAGCGGATTCATTTTGATGATCACGAGATGGATGAAACTAGAAGGCACAACCTTCTGTACCCTCTTTTTACTTTATGTTATTTAGATTAAATAAAGAAAAAAATAGTATTATCCGTTTGTTTTCTGAATTATCCATGCAATAAAAAATAGTCCGAAAATAAAAGTGCTCCAAGTGCCCTGCAAATTTAGTATGATTTTTTTCTGGAATATTTGAGGATTTTAGGCACTGAAAACACTGCAGGAGGGCCAAGCACCAGGCCACGAGAGAGGAGGGCGCGCCCCCCTATAGGGCGCGCCCCCTGTCTCATGGGCCCCTGGTGGCTCCCCTCCACTTATGCCAGCACTCACACACTCCATCTTCTACCCAAAAAAATCCCCATCCAGTTCATGCCCGAGTTCTAGCTCGTTTTGCTGCGATTTTCGATCTCTTAGCTCAAAGCTCCATTCACAAAACTGCTTTGGGAGATTGTTGCTTGGTATGTGACTCCTCCATTGGTCCAACTAGTTTTTGTTCTAGTGCTTTATTCATTGCAAATTTTTGCTGCATAGGTGTCCATGTTCTTGAGCTTGCATGATAAATTTTTGAGGTCCCAAGCAATTCCAATGCATGATATAGGCTCTAGGCACTTGTAGGAGTAGCTGCTATCAATCTTGTTTAGTTTTATCCACTTTTATTTTGAAGTTACTAAAATTTCAGAAATTTTCAGAAAAATAAATATGCTTAGAAGAATGTACCAAGGTGGTTCCTCGGCAAAGAAAGGGCCAAGAATTGCTATACGTGAACAAGATGTTAACTTGCCAAGGGACGCAAATGTACGGGCTTGCGAGTGGCCATCCGATGATTTTATGGTCGAAGCAGGCTTCAAGGAGGAATTTGACGCGTATGTGCGTAATGCCGAGCTGGAGGACTTCTTACAAGACAAGTGTCCTCAATATTATCAATTGACTGATTCCTTTGTGCGGAGGTTCGAATATATTTCTTCGCGTAATTCTCCTAGTGTTATGTTTGATATTTATGATACATCTTATACCATGGATTTAGAGGATTTTACAACTGCTTGCAAACTCCTGCAGTGGGGTAATATTAATGATCCTCCCAAATCTGAAGTTAGAAATTTTCTTACTAGTATTATTGTGGGAGAATCTAGGGACGTAACACAAACTACCATAGAGAGCATTCATTTTCCTGCTATACATTACTTTGCTCTTTTATTGGTAGATGCATTAACGGTAAGGACGAAGCATGTCACATGTGTGCCCCTGATCTTTATGTCCTCAAGAGTGCTATGTCTGGTTACAGAGGTAATAACTTGGGGGCAATAGTTGCACGTAGGTTGCATAATAATAGTAAAAAGGGAAATTTCTTTGGAGGAATTTATGCAACCCGTGTGGCAAATTTTCTTAATATAGCTCCACGAGAGGGGGATATGATTGTACCTCCTGCTTATTTAGATAAAGAAGCTATGTTTGATCATCAATTTCTTGAGAGGAATGAACAATTCCTCCATTATCGACTAATCTATGATAGATGCAACGTTGTCCCTGTTACTCTTCCTGCTCCCTACCTTTTTGATTATCAGGCAAGAGGAAGATATGTTGTCACCAGGGAAGAAGCAGCTGAATATGAGAGGGGAATGGAGGCAGCTCGCCAACACGCTGCTGCCGAGGAGGTTGTTGCCTCTGCATCTCGGTACAATCCCAGTTTCACTTATGAATATCAGCCAAGCGGTCCTTGGTATTAGACCAACTTAGGCCAAAAGCCTAAGCTTGGGGGAGTACGTATTTCTCACCGACTTTACATTCACGTTCACACACTAGTCATCGGTGCTCATACTCTTTCATTGTATTATCCATGTTAGTTTAAATTTCTTTTTCTAGCTTTCTTCTTGTGTGTTTGTTAAACCTTAAGAAAAACCAAAAAAAATAGTTAGTTTAATTTCCTTGCTTGTAGTAGAAATTAAAATGAAAATCCAAAAAGATTTCTAGTTCTTCTTTTTTTTGTTGGGAGCTTTCCCGTGTAAATAGTTTTATTTTCCTTTCTTTCTTTTGGGGGTCGAGAAGACCGTATTGAAAATGCTTAGTGGCTCTCATATGCATGATTGATTATTTATATTTAGAGCCCATTTTACTTGTCTTCTCTCTTGAGTTGAATGCTTGCAGATTCCAGCTTAGTCCAATGCACGTGCACTCTTATTATTATACACTTCGTTCGGTCGTGCGAGTGAAAGGCAATAATGATGATATATGATGGACTTATTGGGGTGAGAAAAGCTGGTATGAACTCGACCTCTCTTGTTTTTGTAAATATGATGATTCATCGTTCCTGAGTCAGCTATTATGAAATAAACATATTTGCAATGACATTGAGAGATTATAGTTACTTGTGCCATGCTTGATTATCTATGAGTTATAATGGTTTACCTTGCGTGCCAACATGCTATTAGAATGATTATGATGTGATATGATGGGATGGTATCCTCCTTTGAATGAATTGAGTGACTCGACTTGGCACATGTTCACGCATGTAGTTGAAACAAATCAACATAGCCTTCATGATATTTATGTTCATGGTGGATTATATCCTACTCATGCTTGTATCCGGTGTGAATTAATCTTAATGCATGCTTACGACTGTTGTCGCTCTCTCACTTGGTCGCTTCCCAGTCTTTTGCTAGCCTTTACCTGTACTAAGCGGGAATACTGCTTGTGCATCCAAACTCCTTAAACCCCAAAGTTGTTCCATATGAGTCCAATATACCTTCCTATATGCGGTACCTACCTGCCGTTCCAAGTAAATTTGTATGTGCCAAACTCCAAACCTTTAAATGAAATTATGTTTTGTATGCTCGAGCAGCTCATGTTACAACTAGGGCTGCCTATATCTTCCATGCTAGGTGGGTTATTCTCACGAGGAGTGGACTCCGCTCCTCATTCACGAGAATGGGCCGGTAACCGGGATGCCCAGTCCCATGATCCAAAAAGATCAAAGCAAATCAAAATAATTAAACAAAACTCCCCCAGGGCTGTTGTATGTTGGAGGCACTCGTTGTTTTGAGCAAGCCATGGATTGATGCTTGTTGGTGGTTGGGGGACTATAAACCTTTACCATTCTGTTTGGGAAATGCCTATAATGCATGTAGTATGGAAGATACAGCCATCTCATAGTTGTTGCGTTGACAGTGAAAGTATGCCGCTCAAAATGTTATTCAATCTCTATTTTAAAATCAAGCTCTAGCAGCTCTACAAATCCCTGCTTCCCTCTGCGAAGGGCCTATCTATTTACTTTTTATGTTGAGTCATCACCCTTCTTATTAAAAGCACCCACTGGAGAGCACACTGTCATTTGCATTCATTATTACCAGTTTATATTGGGTATGACTTGACTGGATCTCTTTTACCATGAATTACAATGTTTAGTCAGTCCTTGATCTTTAAAGGTGCTCTGCATTTATGTTTTGCAGTCTCAGAAAGGGCTAGTGAGATACCATTTTGTTATATCACGTTATGATTATTTTGAGAAAGTGTTGTCATTCGAGTTTTATTATTATGACTCGCTAGCTGATTATGCTATTGATATGAGTAATTGTGAGACCTATATGTTATTGTGAGTATGGTTAGTTCATAATATTTGCTGAAACTTGAATGTTGGCTTTTCATGTTTACAACAACAAGAGCAACAGAGTTTGTAAAAGTTTTTCTTTATCACCTTCAGTTTATCAACTGAATTGCTTGAGGACAAGCAAAGATTTAAGCTTGGGGGAGTTGATACATCTCCAATGTATTTACTTTTCCAAACACGTTTGCCCTTGTTTTGGACTCTAACTTGCATGATTAGAATGAAACTAACCCGGACTGATGCTGTTTTCAGCAGAACTGCCATGATGTTGTTTTATGTGTAGAAAAGAAAAGTTCTCGGAATGTCCTGGAAATCCACGGAGGCACTTTTCAGATTTAATAAGAATTTTTGGCGAAAGAACCAAGGCCAGGGGGCCCACGGGCTGTCCACGAGACAGGGGGCGCCCCCTAGGGGCGCGCCCTCCTATCTCGTGGGCCCGCCGGACCTCCTCCGACCTCAACTCCAACTCCATATATACCGTCTCGGGGAGAGAAAAAAAATCAAGGAGAAAGTTTCATCGCGTTTCACGATACGGAGCCGCCGCCAAGCCCTAATATCTCTCGGGAGGGCTGATCTGGAGTCCGTTCGGGGCTCCGGAGAGAGGGATTCGTCGCCGTCGTCATCATCAACCATCCTCCATCACCAATTTTATGATGCTCACCGCCGTGCGTGAGTAATTACATCGTAGGCTTGCTAGACGGCGATGGGTTGGATGAGATTTACCATGTAATCAAGTTAGTTTTGTTAGGGTTTGATCCCTAGTATCCACTATGTTCTGAGATTGATGTTGCTATGACTTTGCTATGCTTAATGCTTGTCACTAGGGCCCGAGTGCCATGATTTCAGATCTGAACCTATTATGTTTTCATGAATATATGTGTGTTCTTGATCCTATCTTGCAAGTCTATAGTCACCTATTATGTGTTATGATCCAACAACCCAGAAGTGACAATAATCGGGATACTTCTCGGTGATGACCGTAGTTTGAGGAGTTCATGTATTCACTATGTGTTAATGCTTTGGTTCGGTTCTCTATTAAAAGGAGGCCTTAATATCCCTTAGTTTCCACTAGGAACCCGCTGCCACGGGAGGGTAGGACAAAAGATGTCATGCAAGTTCTTTTCCATAAGCACGTGTGACTATTTACGGAATACATGCCTACATTACATTGATGAACTGGAGCTAGTTCTTGTCACCCTATGTTATAGCTATTACATAAGGAATTGCATCTGGCATAATTATCCATCACTGATCCATTGCCTACGAGCTTTTCACATATATTTCTTCGCTTATTTACTTTTCCGTTGCTACTGTTACAACTACTACAAAAACCCCAAAACATTTACCTTTCCTGTTGCTACCGTTACCATTACTATCATACCACTCTTGCTACTAAATACTTTGCTGCAGATACTAAGTTATCCAGGTGTGGTTGAATTGACAACTCAACTACTAATACTCAAGAATATTCTTTGGCTCCCCTTGTGTCGAATCAATAAATTTGGGTTGTACTTCACCCTCGAAAGCTGTTGCGATCCCCTACACTTGTGGGTTATCAGGACCCCCTACCCGAGATCCGCCGGTTTTGACACTGACAGCGGCCCCTCTTTCCCTCTCCCTCTCCCTCTCCTTCCTTCCCCCTTCCCCCTCCTAGTTGGACTAGGAAAGGAGGAGTCCTGCTCCTACTAGGAGTAGGACTCCTCCCCTCCTTGGCGCGCCCCAAGTACTGGCCGGCCTTCCCGCTTGCTCCTTTATATACGGGGGCAGGGGGCACCCTAGAACACACAAGTTGACATTGTTTAGCCGTGTGCGGTGCCCCCCTCCATAGTTACACACCTCGGTCATATTGTCATAGTGCTTAGGCGAAGCCCTGTGCCGGTAACTTCATCATCACCGTCACCACACCGTCGTGATGATGAAACTCTCCCTCGGCCTCAACTGTATCAAGAGTATGAGGGACGTCCTCGAGCTCAACGTGTGCTGATCGCGGAGGTGACGTACGTTCGGTGCTAAGATCGGTCGGATCATGAAGACATACGACTACAACCACCACTTTGTCATAACGCTTCCGCTTTCGATCTAAGTGTACGTGGACACACTCTCCCCTCTCGTTGCTATGCATCACCATGATCTTGCGTGTGCGCAGAAAAACTTTGAAATTACTACGTTCCACAAAAATCATATCTACTATATGATTCACGCTCAACCTTTCGGTCTCCAGTGTTCTGAGGCCATATCTGCATATGCTAGGCTCATCAAGTTTAACATGAGTATTCTGCGTGTGCAAAACTGACTTGCACCCGTTGTATGTGAACGTAGATCTTATCACACCCGATCATCACGTGTTGTCTCGGCATGAAGAACTGTCGCAATGGTGCATACTCAGGGAGAACACCTATACCTTGAAATTTTTAGTAAGGGATCATCTTATAATGCTAGCGCCGAACTGAGCAAAATAAGAAGCATAAAAGATAAACATCACATGTAATCAAAATATGTGACATGATATGGCCATCATCATCTTGTGCCTTTGATCTCTATCTCCAAAGTACCGTCATGATATCCATCGTCACCGGCATGACACCATGATCTCCATCATCTTGATCTCTATCAATGTGTCGTCACATGGTCGTCTCACCAACTATTGCTTTTGCAACTATTGCTATTGCATAGCGATAAGTAAAGTAATTATATGACGATTGCATCTTATGCAATAAAGAGACAACCATAAGACTCCTGCCAGTTTCCGATAACTTTAACAAAACATGATCATCTCATACAACAAATTATATCTCATCACGTCTTGACCATATCACATCACAACATGCCCTGCAAAAACAAGTTAGACGTCCTCTACTTTGTTGTTGCAAGTTTTATGTGGCTGCTATGGGCTTAGCAAGAAACATTTTTACCTATGCATCAAAACCACAACGATTTTTCGTCAAGTGTGTTGCTCTAACCATCAACAAGGATCGGGCGTAGCCACACTCGATTCAACTAAAGTTGGAGAAACAGACACTCACTAGCCACCTGTGTGCAAAGCACGTCGGTAGAACCAGTCTCGCGTAAGTGTACGGTAATGTCGGTCTGAGCCGCTTCATCCAACAATACTGCCAAATCAAAGTATGACATGCTGGTAAGCAGCATGACTATCATCGCCCGCAACTCTTTGTGTTCTACTCGTGCATATAACATCTACGCATAGACCTGGCTCGGATGCCACTATTTGGGAACGTGGTAATTTCAAAAAAATTCCTACGATCATGCAAGATCTATCATGGTGATGCATAGCAACGAGAGGGGAGAGTGTGTCCACGTACCCTCGTAGACCGTAAGCGGAAGCATTATGACAAAGCGATTGATGTAGTCGTATGTCTTCATGATTTGACCGATCCTTGCACCGAAGGTACTGCACCTCCGCGATCTGCACACGTTCAGCTCGGTGATTTCCCACGAAATCTAGATCCAGCTAAGGTCGAGGGAGACTTTTGTCAGCACGACGGCATGGTGACGGTGATGATGAAGTTACCGGCGCAGGGCTTCGCCTAAGCACTACGACGATATGACCGAGGTGTGTAACTGTAGAGGGGGGGCACCGCACATGGCTAAAATAATTGTCAACTTGTGTGTCTTAGGGGTGCCCCTCCCCCATATATAAAGGAGCAAGGGGAGGGGGTCGGCAGCCTCATAGGGTGCACTCCAAGGGGGGAATCCTACTCCTACTAGGAGTAGGTTCCCCCTTTCCTAGTCCAACTAGGAGGGGAATGAAAGAGGAGGAGGGGAGAAGGAAAGAGGGGCCCGCCCCCAAAGCCCTAAACCAATTTGGTTTGGGCCTAGGGGGTGTGCCCCACATCTCCCTTGCTGCCCTCTATTTCCACTAAGGCCCATGAAGGCCCATTGACCCCCCGGGGGGTTTCGGTAACCTCCTGGTACTCTGGTTTTATCCGAAACTTCTCCAGAACACTTTCGGTGTCCGAACATAGCCGTCCAATATATCAATCTTTATGCCTCGACCATTTGAGACTCCTCGTCATGTCCGTGATCACATCCGAGACTCCGAACAACCTTCGGTACATCATATCACATAAACTCATAATACCAATCATCATCGAACATTAAGCGCGCGGACCCTATGGGTTTGAGAACTATGTAGACATGACCAAGACATGTCTCCGGTCTATAACCAATAGCGGAACATGGATGCTCATATTGGTTTCTACATATTCTACGAAGATCTTTATCGATCAAACAACATAACAACATACGTTGTTCCCTTTGTCATCGGTATGTTACTTGCGCGAGATTCGATCGTTGGTATCTCAATACCTAGTTCAATCTTGTTACAGGGAAGTCTCTGTACTTGTTCCGTAACACTTCATCCTGCAACTAACTCATTAGTCACAATGCTTGCAAGGCTTATAATGATGATTCGTAGACACCTGTAGAGCACATTTATAATCACCCTTTTATGTTGTGACATTTGGTATCACACAAAGTGTTCCTCCGGTATTCGGGAGTTGCATAATCTCATAGTCCGAGGAACTTGCATAAGTCATGAAGAAAGCATTAGCAATGAAACTATAACGATCATAATGCTAAGCTAATGGATGGGTCTTGTCCATCACATCATTCTCCTCATGATGTGACCCCGTTCATCAAATGACAACACATGTCTATGGTCAGGAAACATAACCATCTTTGATAAACGAGCTAGTCAAGTAGAGGTATACTAGGGACACTATGTTTTATCTATGTATTCACACATGTACTAAGTTTCCGGTTAATACAATTCTAGCATGAATAATAAGCATTTATCATGATATAAGGAAATAAATAATAACTTTATTATTGCCTCTAGGGCATATTTCCTTCAACAACAAGGATTACAAGTTGACTATGTATTGTTTCTCTAAGAAAAAGCGAGATCTACCGCATCATAATAGGGTTACAATCCATATCCACCAGGTGTGAGACAAACTACGACCATGTGGTACCTGCACAACACTGCCATGATCTCTAGACTGAACTAAACCAAAGTATGAGGAACCCTATCATGATCACTACACTAGTAGAAAACATGATTTTCGTTCTAGCTGGATCAGAGCAATAGTCCCAGTCGCGTTACGAACCGGGACTAATGTGAGCATTAGTCCTGGTTCGAACGGCTAGGACGCCGGACGGGGCTCGGTAGGCATCAATCCTGCTTTGAATGGGACCCTTAGTCCCGGTTCCAGACACCAATCAATCCCGGTTTTAGACCCCAACTGGGATTAAATATTTTTCTATATGTATCCTCGCCCCTGCCCGCAATAATTCCTTGGGAAAATAAACCCGAACAAGCAAAAATTGCTGGGATTAGTTGCACCTGGTTTATTTGTTGTAGCGGTCTGAAGAAAGGTTACTCCCAAAATTGGGACTCGATCCGCACACCCATTGCCTAATGGGTGATGAAGCAAAGGCATGACGATGCTGGCAAAGGTTGGCTCGCCGAGGCAAAGCCCGTAGTCCAGCTAATGTGATGAAGCTGGTCGACCGGTGACGCCGGAGTCTCTGAGGTAAGTTGATGAATGGAAGACGAAGCCCCCAGTCCAGGCAAGGAGACGGTGCAGGTCGGTGAGGAGATGTCTCAGCCGAGGTGTTGAAGTAGTTCGGCGTGATGGACATCGGCTCGATGAAGCAACAGTTTGGACATGCCGATGCAGGTCGTAGCTTGTGACGTGATCAATGCTAGCTTGATGAAGTGACCGTGCGGCGATGCCGGTGTGCCCGCTCTGTGTAATCCATGGGGCGGCGATGTTCGTGACAATTTATCCTTCGCGATGCCGAACTATTGTTTGGCTGGCCGAGATGATGATCCAAAGAAGTTGAGCCCGGCTCAACAAAGCGACGACGTGTCTAGCGCAGGTCGGCCACCGTGGAGTGATGTTGTCGGGCCGGTTTGACACCGGCGCGATGGTAAAGATCGTATTGTAAAAATACTTTTAATATTAATGGGATGTGTTTAAGAATAAAACACAATACCCCATACGAAAACGTCCTTAAAAAAGGATGTCCGAAATCCCGTTCGTAAAGGAGATGAACTCGGGTCAGATTCGTTCTCGCGCAGAAAACAGATCCAAAAAGTGATGCACTAATCGGAAGGTTCCCGGAGTTTGGATGGTCAGATCGAGCTGAATTTTTGGCAGGTGGTAGGTATGGGAACTCCACAGCCGATCAACGGTTGGATCTTCCAAAGGACGTCCGAGCTAGATGCTGGACACCCCGCTCCATACTCGTCCGGATTCTCGTCCAGATTCAACAGGGCCCTGGTATATCGGAGATTGCTGGAGATTCCTCCATCGGAACTCAACGAAATTTTTGTAGGGTTGTTGTAGACTTAATTCCAAATAATTCCACCGAAGAAATCATTTAGGAGACACTTGAGGAGGTGGTGACAGCGGATACGAGTTTGCTCTCCAGAAAAACAGCACGGTCGCCCGAGGGCAATGTTGACGTTGAGCCCCCGAGCTCCATGGATGACTCCTCCATGATCTTGATAGAGATCGGAGTTGATGTTGATGAAGGCCCTCATCCGAACATGACGATCGAAGGTAGGGCGCAGTCCTCGGTCAAGCCAAGGTGACCAGTCGACCTGGTGACGAAGAAACCGACATCACAGTTGACCTACAGTCGAGCCATTGATCCTTTCGTCGATCACACTGCGGAACTCTTAATGAAAGGACCAATGTCGGTGTCAAAACCGGCGGATCTCGGGTAGGGGGTCCCGAACTATGCGTCTAAGGCTAATGGTAACAGGAGACTGGGGACACGATGTTTTACCCAGGTTCGGGCCCTCTCGATGGAGGTAATACCCTACTTCCTGCTTGATTGATCTTGATGATATGAATATTACAAGAGTTGATCTACCAAGAGATCAGAGAGGCTAAACCCTAGAAGTTAGCCTATGGTATGATTGTTGTTCTCTCTCCATCGACTAGCCTAGCCTCGGTTTATATAATGCACCAGAGGCATAGGATAACAAGAGTCCTAGCCGAATATGCCGGTGGGGAGGAGTCCTTGTCTTGATCACCAAGTCTTGTGGAATCTTCCTTGTATGCGACAACTTTCTGAACTGGCCCATGAGTATACGGCCACGGGGGTCCTCGGCCCAATCTAACTGATTGGGAGACGACGTGGTGAGTACCCCCTAGTCCAGGACACCATCAGGGATGTCTGTCTGTCTATGCACGTGCGTGTGAGAGACGGGGTGGGAGGTATGCAAGGATGATGAGGGGAGACGATATGGTTGTGGTAAGCATATGTAACTACATAGGAAGATCAAGCGTCATGTGTCCGAGAAAGGGAGAGACATAACTAGTGAGGTAAGTGCATCGGTGCATGGGGAAAACAAATTATAGTCGACCTGGCTATATGTAGGGAGATCGGTACGTATACATGCATGCATGTGTTAGAAGCAAATAAGGTCTAGAGAGACAGATAGGGGGAGAGGGGTGCGACTAGGAGGCGGTGCGAGAGGCCTACCATGTCGAGGGGGGGAGGGGAGTTTGCGAGTATGAGATCAATGAAAGAGGGGCGGGAGTGTGCACCTGCGTGGAACTGTATTGGACATAAGGGGGCATGGACGGTGAGAAGAGAAGAGGGGAAGTATTTATGTGTTTGTGGTAGGCACACTTGGCTAGAGAGGTATATCGACTGGTGTGTGCCAGAAAGAAGGAGCCGGGGGGCCTACACACACCGCGGGTGAACGACCTAAAGAGAAATAACGAACATGCACTATGGAGGGGACGCCGAGGGAGGGTGAGAGGGGGGCGGGCGTGTGCATGCACGATAGAAAGTTAGCGCTATCTAGCTACAAATAGAAGAGGATCGTGAAGGTGTAAAAGACAAACAAATATCATAATTCATTATAAAAAAGTGGATACGGATACTTGAAGAAGATATCATAATGTAGAACATTGATTTGGGCTAATGTGTGGCTTTTGCAGCTCAGGACTAAATACTTCTCATAATGTAGGGGGCATGGCACTATACTTTGTGTGATAAACACGGTGAACGTATGGAACATGGTTTAGATTATGAATATATAGTTAGTACATGAAATTTACTATTATTTGGAATCAACATCAAGTGTATTCAAAAAATAGAATTCGAGTTCATGTAATACACATAGTGTCACATCCCTAGTTCTGGCCTGACCTATGCTAGCTTCCATGTGAGCATCATGTTTAAATTCAAATGAAACTTGAATTGAGGAATTTTCAAAAGCCTCAGAAAACCTCTAAAAATAACCAACATTTAAATCTCATCAAATGAGTCCAAGAAAATGTTCATGTTATTCTGTAAAAATATTGGCATGAGGTAAAATTCAAACCAATATTTTTGGAATCACAGAAATATTTATTTTGGGCCTTTGACTTAAACCAATGACATATTTGAGTTGAATTTATTTCTGTTATATAAGAAATAAAGTTCAAATATTTTTGTAAGTTTCCTGTGACTTTGGACTAGTTCCTGAGCTCACATACAATTTACAGAAAGTTAAAAAAATCATTTGATGTTTTAAATCAAATCAAAACCAATTGCAGAAATTAGAAAAACATTAATAAATAGAAAACCAGAGAGAGAGAGAGCCTACCCGGGGCACTTACCTGGCGCCACCAACCGGCCCAGCACTGCAGCTGGCCGGCCCAGCCCACCACCGCCTCCTCCCTGTCGCCTTCCTCCTTGTGCCAGTAGGCATGGGCGCGTGCCCGACGCGCGCGCACCGCCGTGCGCCACCTCCTGCTTGACGCCGAGGGCCTGGACGCCTCTAGCGTTGCCACGCAGACCCCCTGGACCCCTCGACCGCTCCACTCTCTCCCTGCTTCGTCTCCCTCGCTCCCTCTCCCGAAGCAGAGCGAAGCCGCCGACGCCGTTCGCCGTAGCTGCAGCCACCGCCTCCCCCTCGCTTCTCTGACCGGACCAGAGGCTCCGCCTCGACCCCCTCTTCCTCCCCACTGACCCACGCCCTACCGGAAGCCCTGCAACGCCGTCCTCGACGCCATCTTCGTCCTCTGCACCGACGGCCGCCGTTGCTCGATTCGCCGCCCACAGAGCGTCCCCGGCCTCGCCCTCACGCTCATTGGACTCGCGGTGAGCCGCTGACCCGTTCCCCTCTTCTTCCCATGCCGTTTGGCCTCTCTAGCCGCTGTTTCCGCCGAGCCCGAGAGCTCTTCGCCGCCGGCCATGTGGCCACCGTGGCTACGGCAGCTGAAGCTCGCAGTAGATCACATCGCTGCACTCAATGCCTCACCACGAGCCCGTAGCACGCCCCAGCTCGCCTTCCTGTGCCCCCTAGCTCTCGCTCGCGTCTCGCCCGAACTCCGGCCGCCGCCGCGAGCTCGCTTCCGACGAGCTCGGTCCACCCCAGCTGCTCCAGCTTGCCCCGTTAGATGCGCCACTCCTCCAGCTCCCCATAGAGCCAAACCCCGTCGCATACCACCGTCTGTAGCACCATCCCGAGCAACTCAGGCGAGCTCCCGCCGTCGCCGTGGTCGCCGGCGTCACTTGCTGACGTGGCGCCGGTTAGTTAGCACTAATGACCCTACTTAACACCCTTAGGGCCACTGCCATGTGGGCCCCTGTGCCGATTAGGTTAGTCTAATTTTCTGTTAAGATTAGTACTAATCTGGTTGGGCCCCACGTGTCAGTTTTGACCTTGGTCAAGTCAACGTTGACCGGTCCCACCTGTCATACACCCAGACCAGCCTGAGAAACTGATGTATGGGTCCCATAGGTCAGGTTTGACCTGGCCAACCCAGTTGACCTGCTGACGTCACCACGACATCATGCTGACGCAATAACTAATTACTGGAATTTTTCTTATACAGGAAATTCTAGAAAATAACCAAAACTTCTAAAAATCATAGTAAATCAACCGTAGCTCCAAATCAAATAAATTATATATGAAAAATGATCAGAAAAATCCAATCTATCCATCTGTACCAGTTTCATGCATGTTTAAACAAGTTAACTTGCTGTTTAGTGCAAAACATGATAAAGCACTTTTTTTTAAGATCACAAATGTGTTTGAACTTTGAATCTTTGGTTCAAAATAGCTCAAACCCATCTGGTTGTAGTTGCATTAGCGCAACACACTCATTTTACCATGTCATGATCATGCATCATATTGTGCATTGCATTGATTGTGTTTCTTCTCTGTTGCCGGTATTTGTCCCCTCTCGATAGACGTGGTTTCGACGATGAGATCGATGACACTGATGAAGAGCTATATTATCTTCGGAAGTGCCAGGCAAGCAAAACCCCCTTGTTCATTCTGATACAATCCCACTCTCCCGCTCCTGCTCTCTTTTACTGCATTAGGACAACAACGATTCATCTGTTACTTGCTGCGGTAGCTGAACCCCTTTATCCTCTGCATGACCTGTCATTCCACAGTAGATAGATGAAACCCACTAGCATGAGTAGGAGTTGTTTGAGCCCTGATGTGCCTACTCATTCATGCTTGTTTGTCATGCCTGCTACTGCTTAGAGTTGAGTCAGGTCTGATTCATCGAGGATGAACCAGAGGTGTGTGAATATGTCCTACTGTGTGTGAGCTAAGTGTGTGAACACGATTTGGTAAAGGTAGCGGTGAGAGGCCATGTAGGAGTACATGGTGGGTTGTCTCATTGCAGCCGTCCTCAGGAACTGAGTTCTGTGTTTGTGATCCATGATACAGTTACTACCATGCATTGGGCCCGAAACAAATGGACCCTCTCGGCTTCTTATTCACCCCAGTCCTCTGTCCAGGAGTTGCAAGTAGTTTCTGGTGTTTGTAGTATGCTGGAGGCCGTGGGAAGCGCTGACCGGAGGGGTGGGCTGTGATGCGGTAGGCACGTGTCCGGGTATACCGGGCACCCGTTTGGTGTCACGGAACCCTGTACACATCGTTTGGGGCTGTGAGCGAAACTTCGGCCGGATCTCCTCATGGATGGAACCCGAATAGGCGATAAACCTGGACTAGAGACTTGAGTGTTTAGGTAGGTCGTGGCCGACACCCACGTTGGGCTTCCGCTTGAAGGTTGCCGAGTACATGTCGTGTAAACGGCAGTAAGTGGTGAGAGCGTGTATGAAGAAGTACACCCCTGTAGGGTTAACATCATCTATTCGAATAGCCGTGTCCGCGATAAAGGACTTCTGGGTTGCCTGTACAGTTCATAGACAAGTGAAAGTGGATACTTTAAAATACGCAAGATAAGCGTGAGTGCTATGGATGGCATTCTCGAAGGGAGACGGGAACGGATCCATAGTGGTGTATTGGTTGGTGAATATGTGGACTCGTGTGCGCCACCTCAAAAGAGTTACTTGCAATAGTAGATCAGGATAGCCACCGAGTCAAAGCTGGCTTGCTGCAGTTAAACCCCACCATCCCCTTTGTTGATAATGATGCATATGTAGTTAGTTCTGATGTAAGTCTTGCTGGGTACATTTGTACTCACGTTTGCCTATTTTATGTTTTTGCAGAGAGACTTCAGTCTCGATAGTAGTTCCACGTGGACTTCGACGTTTAGCTTGTTACCTCAGCTATGATCTTGTGCCCTTGGCAGGATCTGGTAGATAGTCAGGCTTCTCAGCCTTTTTCATTTATAGATGTCTGTACTCAGACATGATAGCTTCCGCTTGTGTTTTGACTTGTATGCTCTGAATGTTGGGTCATGAGACCTATGTTTGTAATATCTCGCTCCTCGGAGCCTAACGAATAAATACTTGAGTCGTAGAGTCATGTTGTGATGCCATGTTGTATTTGCACATATCAAGCATATTGTGTGTATGTTATTGAAATGCTTGGTATGTGTGGGATCTGACTATCTAGTTGTTTATCCTTAGTAGCCCCTCTTACCTGGAAATGTCTCCTAGTGTTTCCACCGAGCCATGGTAGCTTGCTACTGCTCCGGAACACTTAGGCTGGCCGGCATGTGTCCTTCGTTCCTGTGTCTGTCCCTTCGGGGAAATGTCACGCAATGAATACCGGAGTCCTGTTAGCCCGCTACAGACCGGTTCACCGGAGTCCTGCTAGCCCAGTGCTACAGCCTGGATTCACCTGCTGATGACCGACACGTTAGATGCTGGGTCATGGATGCCTGTCCCTGTAGGTTTGTGCCACATTGGGTTTACGACTAGCCATGTCAGCCCGAGCTCGTTATCATATGGATGCTAGCGACACTATCATATACGTGTGCCAAAAGGCGCAAACGGTCCCGGGAAAAGGTAAGGCGACACCCGTGGGAATACCGTGCGTGAGGCCGCAAAGTGATATGAGGTGTTACATGCTAGATCGATGTGGCATCGAGTCGGGGTCCTGACACATAGTTCATATCTATCTCTATAGTAATCATGTGTTGTGTTATTAAGGTAATACACGAATGATGGTTGAAGTTGGCAACAATCATGATTGTAGATTCTTATTGAAATAGAGAAACAAATTCAAATTCAGTTCAAATTGCAGCGGTACTATAGACATTTGGAATGCACTAAAATTTTGGTATGAGTAGGTTACATGCATTATACAGCTAGCAAAAAAATTTAATTGGACATAACATGGATTCATACTCCCTCCTTCCATCTATATAGGGCGTAATGCGTTTTTAAGACCGCCTTTGACTATTGACAAGATTAATAGTACATGACATGCATAATGTGAAAATTATATCATTGAAAGCTCCTTTCACACACGAATTTAACAGTGTGCTTTGTGTAAGTTGCATGTCATATATTATTGCTCTAATATTTGGTCAAAGTTAGCATCGAAAAATGCATTAGGCCCTATATAGATGGAAGGAGGGAGTAGCTTTGAATAGCATTTGTATAGTAAAACGGGTCAAGACTCTCTCTTTGTATGGTGTGAATAGTTTTATTTCTTCATTTTTTTGGTTGAGGGAAGTGCGAATTGATTTGGTATGTAGAAGTACAATATTACACATTAGGCTTGTCCCTAAAATTCAACCTGCGCCTTTTTATATCCCGAAAATTCAGATATCGTGCTCCCAAAACTGGCGCCTTCACAACCCGCGCCTTGCTATCCCAAAATTACAACATGCGCGAAAACTCCCTCCAGCTGCCAAATCCCGACACACGAAATCCCCCTTCTAACCCTGAGCCAGAAGGGTCGCTAGTTCAAATCGGCGGGGGTACTTTTGTAACACACCCTACATTTTGGACAAGCGCGTCCCCAAGTCATGGTTCACCCCTCACATCGCCTCCTTTTCGCCATTCGAAATCCCAGACCGCTATAACCTCTTCGCTCCAGCCGTGAAACCCCACCCTCCTTCGTCCGACACCCAGCCGGATCCTCTTCCCGTTGATGTCGTCCACCGCAACAGCTCGATGTCCCTCGTCCACCTCCTCGAATGAGGATCCGTCGTCCATCTCATCGTCCCGCTAGTTCAGCCGCCCCGTCCTCCACCTCCAAGGAGCTGCTCCGATGATCACCTCATCTATCATGGCTGATCCATCCCCACAGTGCCGCCTTAACCTGCTCCACCGGAACCGCATCATCCTCACTGACTCCTGGATGAAGCCGAGGCCTACTCGGCGCCACCAAAGAGGTTGTACACTCATCGCATCGCACCTTCTCCTTAACTCAACCTCCCGGCGCCGACGGTGCTCCATCCCGCACCCCCATGGAACGGCTACCTTGAAGCCGTTGTCGCGGGCGACATCTCCACAGCGGCTCTCCCCAGTGCGAGGTCCCTTCGGCGGTGGCGGCCATACCAGCTGGATCTGTTGTTGCTGCTCCAGCTCTCGCTCGCTCGCTCGCGCTGCTGGTGCTGCTCTGGCTCTCGCTCGCTCGTGTAGCTGCTACTGCTCTGGCTCTCGCTCGCTCGCACTACTGCTGCTGCTCTGCCCCTCGCTCGTGCTGCTGCTTTGCTCTGATTTAGCTACACTTCAGTCGATTGAATCGACTTTTGGGTCAGTCGATTGTT
>LT934120.1:536793461-536835037 GCA_900231445.1 Triticum turgidum subsp. durum
CACTGAAGAGGTGCCCTACTATCTATCTTAGGGTTCAGGGTGGGGGCGGGGGGCCTAGAGGGCTGGCCGGGGCGACGGCGGACCGGCAGTGGGGAGTTGTTTGGGGCGGCAAGTTGACGCTGGGGCCGGCGGTTTGGCCAGTGGTGGCTGGCGGCTCAGGGGGGGTGCATGTTGAAGATGAACTGTAGGCCCTCGCTAAACTACATGTCAAGTGCCTCTCTGCAACCATTGCGTTCAGTTTTGACAGTAACATTCAGATTCCACAGTAAATTTCAGTTTCGACAGTTAAGTTCATAGTCAACAGTTTTTACCTCATCTGTTGTAGTCAGGTGGTTTTTGGTGATGTACATTTTCCATCTATTTTACATCATCTATTGGAGATGCTATTAGAATCCCACTTGAGATTGACGATGTCTGTCTTCTGCTGCTTCAGCCTTGACGTCTTATGGCTCACTAGAGCTGCTCCAACGATAGAATGATCCATCACAACAGAGTAGTGCCCTGGACGCCGTCTATAGATTCCCCAGATCTTCCTCCACACCTCTGACATCCACCTCTACCTCAACTGCTTCAGCGACCAACCCAATGATGCTGAGGTCGACACGGCTACAGCAAAGAGGTTGTACACTTGCTGCATCACTTATTACTATACATTCATGTTGATCCATTAGGGCTATTTTGGTTCAACGAAACAACATAGCAATAGGGAATTTTCCTATGGCACTCTACTATTCAATTATTCATGCATTTTGTTGAAAGGAATGGTGCAAAACATCCACTTGGATCTACTTTTCAAAATCCTATGCATGAAAACAAGATCAAGTGCATTAGTGGCAGAATAACGTTCTAACTGTACACGCTTTCATATGGTTTCACTTTATTTTGGCCATGTTTCTTTGCATTCCTGCGCTCTTCCAATTCCTGTGAACCAAACACCCAAGTTGAGAGAAATCATGTGTTTACAAATGCTCTATTTACTATGTGCATTCCTATCCTATTCTGGTGTTTTTCCTATCCCTGCGTTTTTAGAATCATGCAAGCCAAATGAGCCCTTATAGAATTACTTCAGTTACAGGTAGGTGTCAAAGGGAACTTTCTGTGGTTTGTCCTGCTCCTGCCGCGACGTCGTCCACCTCTCCTGAGCTACTCCATAGATAGAAGCATCCACCAAACTAGACATCACGACTCCTGACCGTCTTTCGTCGCCTCAGATCTCCTTCCCTACCACCGGCACCCACCGCAACGGCAACACCATCATCGACTCAGCAGATGAACCTGAGGAGTACACGGGTCCACAAGAGAGGTCGCACTCTTTTGTTTCTGCTTATGTTATGCATTGCTTAAAATTACCTGCTATTTTATCGTCCCGTTCACCTCTTGGATTCCAAGTCAGGTCCAAATTAATGTTCAAACTTGATTTCTAAATTAGTTGTGGGGCACATATTGAGGCAGCAATGAATAGTATCTCTGTCTAATATCTGGTTCACCTAGGATATGCCTATGTTGTTCATCTTGGGTGGGAAACAAATAGTAAAGCAACCATCATTTGTCTTTTTATTAAATTAAAGCAATCATCAGCCTGCTATCATTATTTTTGGATCCATCCACTGGTTGTTACCATCACTAAATTTCTGCATGCTCTCCTTACATAATCTCATCATATTTTTTTCATATGCATGTCAGAT
Source organism: Triticum turgidum subsp. durum (assembly GCA_900231445.1). Lineage (NCBI taxonomy): Eukaryota > Viridiplantae > Streptophyta > Magnoliopsida > Poales > Poaceae > Triticum > Triticum turgidum. Next base: position 536,795,147 of record LT934120.1, read on the forward strand.
ATTGTACACAGTCATGCTGAACATGTAGAGAAAGAGAAGAGTTTTTCGCGACAATACAATGTCATGCAGACATCGCTCCGTGGTGGGTTCAATAGCAAACCCTCCCCCCTCTCCAAATTGTAATCCAGAGGAAGATATCTGTTCTGAGGTGGATTCAGACGCAGTTGACCACTCCTATTTACCCCCCAAGGTGTTTGCTCTACCTTGGCATGATGATGTTAGTCATATCATGCATATATTGCCTTGCAGTGCCTACTTTCGACATCATATATGTCATCTGCTTAGTTTAGACATGTTCTATAATGCCACCTTTTTAGTTTCTATATCATATATGGGAATTATGCAGTCTCATGTCTTTTAGCCAGCCATAATATATGTGAAATGTGCAATGCCATCCTGTTTAACCAGGCATCATATATTTGAATGATATCTTGCCCATCCTTTTCTTCATTACATTTCCATTTGTCGACAATGTTTGTACATTAAACTACTCTTCCTATGAATCAGCCATTTGGGTGGGAGATGGAAAAATCTGGAGTGAAAGCAAGGCCTTCAGAGCAGACAGTGCTACCTATCAAAGTAGATCTCTTGTTGGGTCCCAATAGCTCCTCAGAGATGGATTCAGAGACAGATGACCAGTCCTATTCCCCCACCGAGGTGTATGCTCTAACTTGGCACGGTTATACTGCTCATATCATGCATATGGTGTCTTGCATTGCATAGTTTAGACATCATATACACAATATTCAACACCATGTTCTTAGTTCAGACATCATATCGAATGCCCTCTGTTTAGCATATAAATCACATATGCGAATTAAACGATGCGATCCTGATTACTTAGATAACATGTAGGTGAATTATGTCATGCGATCATGTTTAGTTATTTATCATATCTTTGAATTATGTTATGCTATGCTATCCAGTTTAGATAGACATCATATATGTGAAATTATGTCATGCTATCCATTTTAGTTAAACAATATACATGTCAACTATTTCATGCCCTCTTTTTTCTACACTATCTATTGCATCTGCCTCTCATACAATGTCTGTACATTCAACTATGTTTCCCGTTTATCAGCCATTTGAATTGGAGCGGGTGATGCCAGTATCTAGCGGAATAAAAACACGGTCTTCAAATAAAATAGTGCTACCTCTTGGTGGAGATAGCACCCCGGTTGTACATGCACGAGAACCAGCCCTACCACACATAACCGAAACTCTCGCAGATTCTACCCCTACTGCGATGGGCAGAGAACCAGCTTCACCCAATCTAACCCCAACCCCAGCAGATAGTGACCCAGTTCCTGTTGACACAGCACCATCTCCACCACAGAGCTCCCAAACAAGAGCAGTTAGTAAGGCAGCTCCGGTGCCCAAAGGGCCAGTACTACCATGGCGAACCCCAACTCCACCAGTTAGTACACCTATTCCTCTAGAGGAAGCACAACCAACTAGTCGTAGTTTAGCATCTATCGCATTTGATGTTCTTAAATCCTATGTGCGTATCTTCCCATCTTGGAAATATTATACTGAAGATGAAGGAAAATGCCAGTTGTAGGTGTTTGTCCAGGAGTTATGTGTAAGTACTGTTATTCATGGCAATTACTTTGCTTTGTCCCATACATCCTACCTCCATGATGGTTATAATACAACAATTTTTCCCATTTTTCTCTATAGAGAAGGACCGATTTGGAAAATCAGGATGAGGTAACCTGTGCTAATACCTCTGCTATCTTCAAGAATGCTTGGTGGCAATATCAGAATTACCTAAAGAAAACGTACTTCACCGGCAAAGAAACTCATCAAATTCCCTTACATTCTCCTGAGACACATTTACTGGACGATGACTAGGAACGCCTTGTTCTGTACTGGTCCTGAACCAAGAATGTGGTAAGGTCTATGAGCTCATTTTCTATTTTTAAGTACTATATTCTTGCGTCTTACTGTACTCTGTTCATGTAGAACAAGTGCCTAAACCTGAAGAACAACTGTTCTAATTTAAGATTCCATTGCTATCATAGTTCAAAAAAGCGCGACGCATTAATTGTGCGTTTTTCCACCGCCTTGCGCTTTACTGACCAAAGCGCATGCTTATGCGCAGTTATGCATAGATTAAGCGTAGTTATGCGCAATGCATTTTGCCAACGCCTAGAGCCTAGGTGCGCTTAAGCGCTCGCTTAGGCGTGCCTTTTTAACTATGATTGCTATCGTGCATACTACTTTGCTCTTGTATCACTGTATTTACTCATACAAACTTATTTTTAAATTGAAGGATCCAATCGAAACTCCAATGGCACAGCAGGTATGTTCACGCATGTTTCTTTAACAGGTTTGCTCTTATCAATAGCTATGTTGATTTCAATTTTAATTGTGTATACAGTTGACTTCTCATATCATGCACATTACTAGCATCACAACAGAGCCAATAGTGTTGTTGTACATGTAGACCTGTGATACCCATCTGAAATCGTGTTGTGCTGTGTAGTTTCCCATGCTTTGTATTCTTTCACTGCTGCTTTGTCTTGAACTGATATGATTTGAACCATGTCTCTATTTTGATTTGGCAAGACAATGCAGTGACCATAGGACATAGATAGATGTTTGTTTGATGCTTTTATTATGTACTAGTACTTGGCAATAGAAGACTTGGTAGTTTAATCCTATCCACCTTACTAATGAACTGGCTCACCGAAATGAGTTTCATATACTAGTACATGCTAAACCTGTTATGTGTCTGCTTGTTTCTTCTTTTAGAATGCTGACAGAATATTGGGGAAGAGTGCCTTATTAAGCAATGGTAAAGGAAGTAGTGCAGATAAGGTCCAAGATAGTGAGTCATCCTTGTTGGTCTCCAACAAAGTTGATAAAACAACTAAGGAAGACTATCTTGAAGACAGTGAGACAACCCCAAAGTCCTGTCTTGGTTTAGTGTTCGAGTTACTGGCCACTACCGCTTGCACAAGCCATTCAAACTCACTGTCTGAATCAGTTTGGTTTCCCGAGTCTCAACTACAAGCTGAAAGACATCAATCAGTTGTGCTGCGACAAGAAGCGGAAGGACTGCGGAAGTCCCTGGAGCATTCAGATGCATATTTTCTGGTGCAACAACAAGCGTTGGAGGATTTTAGCGCCAAACAGGACAAAGCTAATAAGCTTGCTAAGCTTGTTGCCAGCATGGTGGATACCCAGGATAACATTTCTTGAGCTCTTCTGAAGTTGTTTGAGTTATGCTCTTGTTTTGCTGCCGTGTTTATTTGCACTGGTGGCCAATTTTGACGGCCAGTGTATGTAATATGCTGCTTTGTTCCCTATATTTGCACTGGTGGTGAACTTTGATGCCCACTGGACGTAATATGTGTAATAGAAGTAATAGGCTAGTGTTAGTTTCTTGCTTATTTATTTCCTTCTTGTCTTGTTTAGTTGTTTCCTTGTAGTGACTGCAGTTCTTTTTCCGTGTTTTTCTAGTGACCACAATAACCTATTTTTGGTAACTAGGCCACAATAATCATGGCAACACATGGACTATTGTAACCATGGGCCTCCTGCGAGCCGTATGATCCATGGGCCTTATACGGGCCGTAGGATCCATTGGTCTTCTATACGGGTCGTAGGATCCATGGGCCTTCTACAGGCCGTAGAATCTATGGGCCTTCTACGGGCCGTAGGATCCATTAGTCTTTCACGAGCCGTAGGATCCATGGGCCTTCTATGGGGCGTATAATCATTTCGCCAATCATGGGCCTTACTATTCGTGGACCATAACGGGCCGTTAATAGGCCACATTTGATAACTCTATGAAAACAGCCCAACAGGTTTTTTTGACATGAAAACGTCCCAACGTATTAACGGGCCACAAACGGGCCGACTGTAACCACGGGCTGAATTTGGCCTTCAAGCAGAAAATGACAATAACGGGCCGTAAGTAACCGAATGCTGGAAATGAGCCCAAGAATAAATGGGCCCTGAGAAGGCCGAAAGATAACATGGGCTGGAAACGGCCCAATGGAATAATGGGTCGTTAATGGGCATAAAGTGATACACTGTTCATTACGGGCCAGTTTCACCATGGGCCATTAATGGGCCAAGAGTTACAAAGGGCCTCATGTGGGCCAAAAGACGTCATGGGCCATACATGGGCCGGAAGTTAAAATGGGCTGGAATCATATTGGATGGCCCAGATGACGCTACTGGGCCTAATTCAGATAGGCCATAACGGGCCCTGGCTTAGCGGGCTGTTGTAAGTGCATCTAGTGCCACCCCTAGTTGGTTTTGGAGTATTGACGACAAAGTTGGTTAAGGGACTAATGCGTTTGTGAGAATTGCAGGATAACGTAGGTAGTGTCCCTCATTGATTCGGTTTACCTACCGGAGATGACCCCTAAAAATGTATGAAGACATTGACGACAATGGTGGTATGTGAAGATATTCATATTGAATACTATGACTTGAGAAGACATTGAGTGAAGACTATGGAGCACGAAGACTGTGTCGTTTCGTTGTTTCTTTTTTCTTCTTTGTTGAGTCATAGGAACCACCGTACTGTTAAGTGGGGTCCAAGTGAGCTAAGTCAGAATGACTGAAGTGATGCTCAACCAAAATCCTATGTCTTCGAGCGAAGACAATGAGAGCAAATCTTATCCAGAGCTGGATGAGTCAGCTTTGCTCATAGCCCAAGTAAAGTTGCCATGTGTGTTTGAAATCTAACCATTGGAACACGTGTCAGTTCCTTAGTGACCCAGGGTCATTTCGGACATATCAGGTCGGGTTGCCTTGTGGCTATAAATAGCCCACCCCCTACACCATAAATTGGTGGCTGCTTAGAGTTAGTGCACGGCTTTTGTCGTTTGAGAGCAACCCACCTCTAAGCCTTTGATTGAGAGAAATCCTTGCGAGGACAAAGCCCAAACACCCAGAGCCAAAGAGTGTTAGGCATCACTGAAGTCTTTCTGTCTGTGTGACCTGAAGACTTATTACTCTTGAGGACTGTGTATCCTCCAGCCGGTTAGGCGTCGCGTTCTGAGCATCCAAGAGTCATTATGGATTGCCGGTGAACGAAGTCTGTGAAGGTTCGGAAGTCTACCTTGAAGACTTACCAGAGTGATTGGGCGAGGACTGGGTGTCCTTAGCTCAAGGGGAATAAGGTGAAGACACGGTCTTCTGAGTTGAATCTCAGCCTCCCTAACCAGACGTACAGTTGTCACAGCAACTGGAACTGGTCCAACAAATCTTGTGTCTTCAACAAGTGACTGGTTCTATCCTCTCCCTTCCTTTACTTAGTGTTTGTCTTCATGAAGTCATTGCCTATTTGTCGTACCTGTTTGACTTCATTGCTTGACTACTATTGTTTGTTGGCTTCATACTATCTTCCATCCTGATCCTTACTACCTGGCTACTATTATTCTTTGTTCTTTCACATTATTGCATACCTGACTATGGCTTGCCTGTGTAGTTTATCTTCAACTGCATATTAATTAGGTTATTTCTATTGTTTGTCTTCGAAACTTCCATGTTTTGAAGACTTTCAGAAAAATCGCCTATTCACCCCCCTCTAGTCGATAACTAGCACTTTCAATTGGTATTAGAGCAAGGTACTCCCTTGTTCTGTGTGATTCAGTTTAACCACCTAGAGTTTAGCTATGTCGATTGCAGGGATAATCGAAGTCTCTGTTGCTTGCCCCGTGTTCGATGGAACTGAATATCCCTACTGGAAGAATAAGATGCGCATGCATCTTGAAGCCATTGATGTCGACCTCTAATATGTCGTCAAGAACGGCGTTCCCAAAACTGGTGAAGGTGTCACCCCCACTGATGTCAAGAAGTTCATTCAACTGGACTCTACTACAAAGAACATCATCTGTGGTCATCTGACCAAAGGACAGTATGGCCGTGTGAGTGCTCTAGAAACGTCGAAGCTAGTCTGGGACTGGCTATCCAAGGTCAACGAAGGCGTCTCAACCCAGAGAGATCAAAGGATCAGTGTTCTTCACAATCTCTTCAACCGCTTCAAGAGAAACGACAATGAAAATTTCCAGCTCACGTTTGATCGTCTCACTAACATCACAAACGAGCTTCAGGCTCTCGGCGCCACTGAGATTACCAAGCATGGGATCGTCAAGACATTACTGAGATCACTTGATAGCTCCTTTGACACCCTTGCCCTCGTGATACAAGAACGCCCTGACTTCAAGACACTCGATCCGTCCGATATACTTGAGAGGCTCAACACACATGAGTTCCAGCTTTCTAAGAAAAGAGATATTTATGGTCCCAACTATGGCCGAACTCGCGCTTTGAAGGCAAATGTTGTTTCCTCATCTGAAGAAGAATCTGACTGTGGTTCTCATGATCCTGAAGACATTGGAAAGGAACTTGCTATGCTTGTGAAAAAGTTCCAGAAGTTCACCAAGAAGAAAGGCTTCAGAAAGTCTTCACGATCTAGCTCAAGAAATGATGAAGCTTCCACTCATGACAACAAGAAGAGAACATGTCACAAGTGCAAGAATCCTGGACACTATATCTCTGAATGTCCACAGTGGGACAATGAGAAGAAGAAGAAGAAAAGCAAGGAATATGATTCTGATGACAAGAAGAAGAAGAAATCTTCAAAGTCTTCTTCCAAGTCCTCATCAAGGTCTTCATCTCATAAGAAGAGCTCATCTGGCAAGGCTCGTGCTTTTGTTGGCAAGGAAATGGATTCAGAGGAGGAGTCTGCTTCTGAGGAGGTGGAGGTGGAGTCTGAAGAGGAGTCCGACCCTGGCGTTGCAAGTCTGGCTCTAGCCACAGCCTATGTTGCCAAGTCCATCTTCAACACTGAAGACAATGACTCCCACACCAACGCTGAAGCTGATGACAAGGACGATCCTGCTCCCACCTACTGCTTCATGGCACGTGGTGCCAAGGTAAAATCACGTGATGCTTACTTCCAAACATCAAGTGAAGATGACTCTGATTGTGAATCCAAACCCAGCTACAAAACACTTGCTAAAATTGCAACTGAACAACAAAACGCTATGGAACATACTCAAAAACTGTTAGACAAAAGCGATGACCTGTTGGACGCGGAAATGACACGTTCACAGTCCTTAGTTGAAGACATAAAAAATCTTCATGCTAAGTACCAAGATCTTGAAAGTCTTCAAGAAACGCTCTCAACCATTCATGAAAGGCTCTCCTATGATTATCTTCAAAGGAAGGAAGATCTTGAGAAATTGAAAGCGGCTCATGAAGATCTTCAAAAAGATAATGAGTCGCTTCGCGCTCAACAGATCAGTTCCGCTCAGGATGGATTTGAACCACCATGTCTAAAATGCATTGAGCGTGATAATGCTACCTCTGTTGCTGAATGTTTGACTGCTGCTACTACTGCATTATCTTCAACTATTGATGTGGTAACTAACCCCTCTGCGGAGGAAACCACTACTATTGCTGATGAAAATGCTAGGTTGAAGACATTGCTTGAAACAGGGATGTATAAAAGTCTGAAAGGACATCAGACACTTTGCGATGTCCTCAAAAAGCAGATTCTGAACCGAAGCCCTAGGAAAGAGGGTGTTGGGTTCGAAAGGAAAATGAATGTTGATGGTTCCTACTGGAAGCCTGAGCAGTATCCCAAAACCACATGGGTTGTTGCAAAGGAACCTTCAGTAGATCCATCCACCTTATCTGGTTTCACTTGCACTAACCCTATCATCATTGATGAATCCTTTGATGCAAACTATAAACTGTTCAAGAATCAGAATGGTGAAGTGTTTGCCAGGTATATTGGTACTAACTGCAGGAATGGACCACCTATGAAGAAGATCTGGGTACCTAAGCGGTGTATTGAGAATCTTCCTATGAATGTCATAATGTTTGGTCCTTTGATGCAAACTATAAACTGTTCGACACCAAGGAAGAAGACAAACCCCAGACCTATGGCTTCATCTTTCCCAAAGGCCTCATACAGGACTCACCTGAGTCACCCTAACGCCAATGTTTTGCAGGGAAATCGTACTCAAACTGATGAATATGAGCGTGTGTCTTCAAACCGCTATGTTCATAGAACTAAGAACTTTTCTGCTTATTCATATGAGTATCATTCATCTCCTGCAAGGCTATTTGCTAGGGCTTCAAAGCCAAAGTTCTCAGATGCTGCACTTAGACTCATTTCTTCTAAACCACCCCTGAAGATGTGGGTGGTGAAGAAGAATTAACTTTCTTTTGCAGGGAAAGGTCTCCAGCCAGCAATCAAAGGCGTCCGATACTATTGCTGGGGACCTAAAACACATTAAGGGACGCATGATAAAATGATCTTACTATGTATTTCACATCTGAATTGCTTATCAGTCATACTATGTGTCCTAACCTTGACCTAAGCTGTGATAATCCTAGTGTGCGTCAAATGCTTATGCTTCACAACACTCTTTGTGAAGCCTATCCTCCTAACTGCACTGTAGGGTACGACACCAAAAGCTTCAGAATGGATTATGGACAGCGGATGCACTAATCATATGACTGGTGATCGAAGTCTTCTCATGGACTCAACCTTACGTCCATCAGACAAGAGTCACATCACATTTGCTAACACTGGTAAAAGCAAGGTATTGGGTCTAGGTAGAGTTGCAATCTCAAAGGATCAACACATGGATAAAGTGATGCTTGTTGAATCCCTTGGTTTCAACTTAATGTATGTCTCATTGCTTTGTGACTTGAACATGATTCTGCTATTCAGAAAATATCGTTGCCTTGTACTAATGGAATCTGACAAGTCTCTAGTCTTTGAAGGGTATCAAAAAGATGATCTATACATGGTAGATTTCTCAGCAGGTCCACAGCTTGCCGTATGTCTTCTTGCAAAAGCTTCAGAATGCTGGCTCTGGCATCGGAGGCTGGGGCATGCTGGCATGAGGAACTTACACACACTCGTCAAGAAGAAGCATGTTATAGGCATCGAGGGTGTCAAGTTCAAGAAGGATCATTTGTGTGGTGCCTGCGAAGCTGGAAAGATGACTAGGGCAAAACACCCCTCGAAGACAATCATGACGACATCTCAACCCTTCGAGCTGTTACACATGGACTTATTTGGCCCTACTCACTACTCTACCCTCACAACAACTGCTTGTCTCTATGGCTTCATCATTGTTGATGACTACTCAAGATATACATGGGTGCACATAATTCTCTACAAGACTAAAGTGCAAGATGTCTTCAGATGCTTCGCCAATCGAGAAATGAACAATTATGGTGTGAAGATCAAGCATATCAGAAGTGACAACGGCACTGAGTTCAAGAACATCGGGCTTGATCTTTATCTAGATACAATGAGAATCACTCATGAGTTTTCTGCTCCATACACTTCTCAACAAAATGGCATCTTAGAGCGCAAGAATAGAACCCTCATTGAGATGGCTCGAACAATGCTCGACGAGTACAAGACACCAAGAAAGTTCTGGCCAGAAGCTATTGATACAGCATGTCACATCATCAACCGTGTTTACATCCATAAGCTTCTGAACAAAACATCCTATGAGCTCCTTACTAGCAAGAAGCCAAATGTCAGCTACTTTAGAGTATTTGGAGCTAGGTGTTGGATCAAGGATCCCCATCACAAGTCAAAATTTGCACCTAAAGCTCACGAAGGGTTCATGCTTGGCTACGGAAAGGACTCGCACTCTTACAGAGTCTTCAACCTCTATCTCTACAAAATCGTTGAAACTGTGGACGTGAGATTTGATGAAACCAATGGTTCACAAAGAGAGCTCTTGCCAAGTACACTAGATGAAGCTCCGCCCAGCGAATCTATCAAGATGATGGGAACTGGTGAAATCATGCCTTCTGAAGCACAGCCTGAAGAGGAACTTATCATTTCTGCACCAAACCAACCTGAAGACAATGCTCAGACCGAAGACAATCCTCCCAATGATGACAATGATCAGCAAGAGCAAGGTCTTCGTCCAGTTCATCCTCGTGTTGCAAATGAAGTACAAATTAAGAAGATAATTGATAGCATCAATGCACCTGGTCCACTTACTCGCTCAAGAGCTACACAGCTAGCAAATTTCTGTGGACACTTCTCTTTTGTGTCAATATCAGAACCCAAGAAAGTTGCTGAAGCCTTTATGGAACCTAAATGGATACAAGCAATGCAAGAGGAACTTCAACAGTTCAAGCTGAACAATGTTTGGGAACTTGTCAAGCGCCCTGACCCTCGCAAGCGTAACATTATTGGCACAAAATGGATATATCGAAACAAGCAAGATGAGCATGGTTAAGTCATCAGAAACAAAGCACGTCTTGTAGCTCAAGGATATACTCGAGTAGAAGGAATTGACTTCGATGAAACATTTGCTCCTGTGGCTAGGCTTGAAGCTATTCGCATACTGCTAGCCTATGCTAATCACCACAACATTCTGCTACATCAAATGGATGTGAAGAGTGCATTTATCAATGGCAAGATTGAAGAAGAAGTGTACGTAGCTCAACCACCTGGCTTTGAAGATCCAAAACATCCTGATATGGTGTACAAGCTAAACAAAGCACTGTATGGCCTCAAACAAGCTCCTCGCGCTTGGTATGATACGATCAAAGACTTCCTGAAGAGCAAAGGCTTCAAACCTAGATCCCTCGACCCCACACTCTTCACGAAGTCATATGATGGTGAACTGTTTGTGTGCCAAATATATGTGGATGACATTATCTTCGGATGCACCAACCAGAAGTATAATGATGAGTTTGGATACATGATGCAAGAGCAATATCAGATGTCCATGATGGGTGAGCTGAAATTCTTCCTTGGTCTTCAAATTCGTCAGCAAAGGAATGGCATCTTCATATCTCAAGAAAAATACCTCAAAGATTGTCTGAAGAAGTTTGGAATGGAAGGTTGCAAAGGCTATGCGACGCCAATGCCAGCCAAACACCATCTTGGTCCCGACGACAATGGTAAAGAGTTCGATCAAAAGGTATACCGCTCCATGATTGGTTCTTTACTTTATTTATGTGCATCTAGGCCAGATATTATGCTTAGTGTTTGCATGTGTGCACGATTCCAAGCGGCACCAAAGGAATCGCATCACTTAGCTGTGAAGCGAATTCTTCGATATTTGGCTTACACCCCAACACTCGGATTATGGTATCCAAAGGGCTCAAAATTTGATTTGGTTGGATTCTCGGATGCTGATTATGCTGGTGACAAGGTGGATCGCAAGTCTACATCGGGCACATGTCACTTTCTGGGACGATCACTTGTCTGTTGGTCTTCAAAGAAACAGAACTATGTATCACTCTCAACTGCTAAATCTGAATTCATTGCTGCTGGATCTTGCTGTGCTCAGCTTCTATGGATGAAGCAAACTCTCAAGGACTATGGCATCAATCTGACACAAGTACCTCTCTTCTGCGACAATGAAAGCGCCATCAAGATTGCCAACAATCCAGTCCAGCACTCAAAGACAAAGCACATTGAAATTCGTGATCACTTTCTCAGAGACCATGTCATGAAGAAAGATATTGACATCATTCACGTCAACACTGAAGAGCAACTGGCAGATATCTTCACAAAGCCCTTGGACGAGAAAAGGTTTTGCAAGTTACGTTGTGAGCTAAATATCTTGGAATCCTCAAATGTCCTGTGATCAAGCACACATCCTAACACTTATGCATGTTGATGACTTAGATGTGCAACACACAAAGTAAAGTATATCTTCAATTAATGAAGACTTACATTCTAAGTGTGAATACATTAACGTGGAATTTGACTTCGGAGCGCCATGATAATTGTGCGCCGTGTCTGGGTCAAATACTTCCTATACGGTGGGTAACGCCACCACCAAATTTCTTGGTTTGAAGTGTTTCACTCATGGCGTTATTTTTGCAATATCTTCGCATTTTGTTTGTCTTCAATTTCAATTTATCTTCATGATTCTCTTCACTATGATGATTTGATTGCTTTCAGTTATATATACTAGTGTTCTGTCCTCTACAACATTCGCTTATAGCTATGTCTTCCTAGTTGAATCTTTTGAACTAAGTGAATGTGATCGGACCCTAATCTCTCTGTGCTTTCTATCTCAAACTCTATCTGTCCAAATCATATGCATTCTATTGAAACTGTCGAATGTCTTCTCTGCGTCCTAGTCAGCAGAAGACACAGAGACAAACATTAACTCTATTTTAAATGATTCATCTTTATTGATTGAAATCCAGAGAAGCCGGAACAACCATTCGACATGCCTGGCGGGCGTGGGAACGTGGGACAACTCTGAGTATGTTGCATGCTTGCCACGTGCCCCTCAGATGTGAACCGCCAAGGGCACCTGCATAATTGCGCTGTGCCGCACACTTCCTTATAAATACATGTCCCCAGCGGTAAAGAAAACCTTCTTCCACCTCTCCACCTCGTCAAAACCCTAGCGCCACCGCTAGCTCTCTACGACGTCGGTGACGAAGCGCTTAGCTGCCGCGACTTCTCCGACGCTGTCCTCACGCCGGCCGCAGACATTGTCCTCTCCGCCACTGCTGTAGGTGTCCTCCGTCGCCAAGTTAGGGCACGGTGGATTGAACTGCTCCGTCTCCTATTCATCCCATCTAGCAGTTCTTCGTGTGGTAAATATAACTCTATTTTTACCATCCTTTTGATCTTCAATGATTCATCCTATTTACCAAAAGTTGTTTCTGCCTATACAATGTTAGATCTATTCTGTCTGCATCTCATACTGCCTAGTATATTCACTTAAGCTTCATATCTAGTTTGATTCCTCACTTGTACTTATTCACGGATTCGTACAAATCTGGAACCAACTCTCAACATATAAGTGAATGTCTTCGCATCATGAGGTCAATGTCTTCAAACTGATTTATCTTCAAAATCTTCTGAGAATGCATATGACCTGTTCCCCTTCCCTCGCATCTCTAATGCTGTCACAGGTACATGTCCATGGGAGAATCCCTTGGTTCTCATAGTCTGCATTCGTTTGCAGAATTCTTACAGCATCACATTAATTCTCCTGAAGCCAGTTCATGTCTATCCAGCAAACGAAAGCCTTTGGAGCCTTTGAACGTATTGAAGCCATTCAGTTTGAAGTTCATGGCTGCAGAGAAGTCAGTAAGGAAGGGTGGCAGACAGCATCGTGGAGGAACATCAAAAGATTTTCCTGATGACCGCGCAGAACTTTACAAGACAGATCCTGAAGAGAATTATCATCAGCGCAAGACACGGATCCAATGGATTCGACGATATTGGGCTGAACAATGGTTCAAATACAAGTTTGTGACCCAGGAATACGCTAAAAAGAATGCTATCAAAAGTCCTTGGGGTGATATTCTCTATCGAGGCCTTCCACCCAAGAACAGAGCTGAAGCTATTGCACAGGGTTTCTATCCTTGTATGGTCCGTGGACCTCAGCCTGAAATTGCCGCCCCAACATCATTGCTCTGGTGTCGTGACGATACTCTCTTCAAGCGCAACTTCCAGCATGCAAAGGCTTCTGCCAAAGAAAACAAGAAGTCATTGGGGTTAGAGTTCAACCCTGGTCCCTCTGCTCCCCGTGCTGACGGCTCACGTGATGCAGAACCCAATGTCATCGGCCCCTTCTCCAACCTTGAAGGCCTCATCACTTACATCTTGGTCCAAGGTGCCAAAGTGGATCATTCTGATAATAATGCTGACACTGATGAAGCCCCAGCTCCTCCTCCAAAGCCGTAGAAGCTAAAGAAGCCTAAGGCTTCAAGATCAGCTCCTCCTCCAAAAGCTTCATGTGTAAAGCCACTGGCCACTGCACCTCTTGAAGACAGTGTGCAGTCTGAGGATCTATCACGTATCTCCAAGAAGACGGAGAAGAAAAAGAAAATCGTCAAGCACACTGATCAAATCTTGACTCCTGCTGCCATTCTGCGAGAAGAGCACATTGATCTGTCCAGCGATGAAGATCTTGCAGATGATGCCCTTGAGCAACTGATCAAGAGCAAGGAAGAAGCAGAGATCTTCAATAATTTGCCTCTCTTTGATGTGGCAATCATCCATAACTTCATTGATGAGTGGTTTGACACCCCAAATCTCAGCTTTGATGATCTGCAACTTCTCATTGGCCTCAGCGTCTCCTTCAATGGCGCCACTGCTTCTGAGCTAGCTCTTGCTCATCGCATCATTGAACTGAAGCATAAGATCGACTATGAGAAGGCTCAGTTCAAGAAGCATGTGGCCAAGCTCAGCGTGCAAGATGTCAAAAACTTCAAGATCATGCTGCACGAAGAAGCCTTTCACAAGAAGCGTGAAGAAGCTCAAGGCTCTCGTGAGCGTATGAAGAGTCTGGCTGACAAGTGTGTGCTAGCCTACAATGAGGCTGAGAAGCGCAAGTCTCTTGGTCGTCCTGGCATTGACCCAAGAATGGCTGCAAAGAAGAAGAAGCTATCAACTGCCCAATCTGCACCTTCAAGGCAGGAAGCACCTCGCATAATCTTCCCAAGCAGCATGACTGGCTCGAAGCCAAAGGTCATGTCAACCACTTCAGAACTGAAGAAGACGAGGGCTGCCGAGGCTGAAGTCAGAAAAAGGAAAAATACTGAAGCCTCTGATGTTGTCCCTCCAAGAAGAAGCGCAAAACCAAGAAAAATCGGGCTGCTACCACAGAGCACTTAGTTGTTGAACCTATCTCAATGGTGCGCCCTACATCTGAACACCACGAACAACAGATGATAGTTCATGAGCCTGCTTCCACAGAGGCTTATGAAGCTGAAGACATTCCAGCAGTTGAACCCACCGCTGCTGACGACATTGGTCACCATGACAATGTTGAAGATGATGAAGTTCTTCCTCAGATCGAACACAACCTGGTATCATCGCCTGTTCTCACGAACAACGAACTCATCAGCATTGGTCGTCCTCTGACGCCAATTTCTCAGGATGCATCATGGGCTGATCACCCACAGCAACAAGACTCCCCGAGTACTCCCCAACAACAACCACAAGTCACACCACCTGTGCAAGAAGAACAAGAAGACTTTGAGGCCCAGCCAACTCCATATCCAAAGGCGTCGCCAGCTTTTCACAGGCTTCGCAAAGGACAAAGGCCTCAGGTCCCTCTTTCGAGCATTCCAGAAGGAGAAGTGCACCACTCATCTGTTGCACGTCAAGTGTTTCCAGAAGCCACTCCGACTGTGAATGTCTCCATGTCAGAAGCCCAAGCTGCTGAAGACAATTCGGCTGCATCAGCCGATGAAAATCAAGAAGAAGTACGTGTCCCCACTCCCCCCAATACTTAAGAAGTTGTTCCTGATGTGAACGTGCCAGTGCCCGACCCTCCAGCTCGTCAAGTGGAGGATGAAAATCCTGAAGCTGCCACCACCAACACCAAGGAAGCCAATGACGTAGTCATGGCTGAAGCTAATGTGGAGCTTGCACAAACCAATGTGCCTGAAGCCAATGATGCAACTGCTCCTGAAGTGTCTGTTGTGCAGCCTGAAGCCTCAGTCGTTGCCACTGCTTTTGTTCCGCCACCAAGGCCCTATACTATTGAGCAAGCATACGATCATGGTCAGCTAACCACTGTCCGATGGCCCGTTCTGGTCCCTCCGCCTACTGCTTCTGGTCCTCAGTTTGATTATCATGTTGAGCATGGGCCTCAGGTCCATAAACCAAAGCCAAGACTGCCAAGGTTCCCAGGAACTGCCAACTCAACAGGGTCCTTCAATGCAAATGGCTTCAAAACCCACAATACCTTGTTTGACAGCGCAAAGAACCCCTACACAAAGCCACGAATATCATCTGATCGGTTCTGGAGCTATCAGCAGCGAAGCTATTACTGCTGCGTTCTGTATGATCAAGGGCGCATTTTCCCTCATATGCGCCTCGACACTGAAGCCATTGCAGGACTGCCATGCTTAGAAGAAGCACTTGACTGCTTTTGTGATGCAGGTCTGCTCAGCTTTGTGACAGACAAAGAACATTGGAATGAGGAACTTTTGCTTCAATTCTATGCTACCCTCCACATTCGCGGGTACAACAAGGATATAAAGACATGGGTTCTCGTGTGGATGATAGGAAATGTTCATCATGAAGCCAAAGCTCTTGATGTCATTGAGCTTACTGGCCTACCCACTCCCGGAGAGTTGTACGAACCTAATTGTCAACTCCATCGCAATGCACTGGAGAGCATCTTCCATAAGCCAGAGCCCAACATGAGCCAGATGTTGAGCATGATGAAGCCTCTGCCATCTGACGCTGAATATCCAAAGGAGTTCTTTGTTGATGACCTTGAGTATCTGCCTCGCACAATATATCACATCATCAGGTGGACTCTATGGCCTATCAAAGGACATTCATCAGCTGCCAAACTTGAAGGAGCCATGAAGACATTGGTCTTTTACATCCTCAATGGCATCAGCTTCAATACACAAGAATTCTTCATCCAGCAACTTGCTACGTCTGGATCTGACCTTTTTGGCCTGAAATTTTATGCTCCATGGGTCATGCCCCTCATCAAGCTACACTCCTCCGTCAACTATCAACCCTCTGCTCGCAATCATCTGATCTTTCTACCAGAGGTTGATATGTCAGTTGAAGCCATATACCCTGAGCCTGCCAAAAAGCATCTTTGTCTTCAAAATGCTGAACACCAAAGCTTCACTCAGCCCATGGAAGGAGTCCAAGCAATAACCCGTATCTATCCAATGGCTGGGAACACTCGTCTGCCTCATCGTGCACAAACTGAAGCTACTGAGAGCACAATTTCCCAAAGGCCCAAGAAGCGCTCTCGCGTTCTAAATGACCGAGAACTACTTGTGGCACTACATGAGAAACAAGATAAGCATCACTTTTGGCTCAAGCGACAGATGCAAAGCCTCTTGGTGGACGTCAATCGCATTCGAAATCTTGCCACCAAGAATGCTTTTGTCACTCATGAGACCTGTCGGCGATCATGGAAGAGTTTGACACTGCTCAGTGCTGAAGCAGATCTTCAAGATGATGGCTTCACTGAAAGATTCAAGTTTGACTCCACTCCTCCATGGAATGTTGTCCTACATCGAACTCCATCCCTTGAAGACTCTGACTATTCTTCCTCCGCAGCAACTGTGAATGCCAAAGTAATCAATGATGAAGACGATGCTACTTCACCGCCCCTACTTCTGTACGCATCGACATTGCACCAAGTACGTCTGCACCGCCAAACAACAACGACAACCCTGATGCTTCACCTACTCATGAGAACGAGTAGATGCTCTATGTCTTCAAACCTTTTTGGTCCTTACTGACAAAAGGGGGAGAAGCTATGAGTTGATAATCTTCAAGCGGGTTCATTTGGGCGGTTGCTTTATATTTTGCCTCATGTTTACAACTCTCGCTTTTGATACATTTTGTTCTTTGAGTTGTAACACTTAAACTCGATGGTCGTCTGCTACTTATTTGCTTTTCTGTGATGCGATGATAAATTCCGCATGTGCGATGATAACTTCCGCACTTAGATCATTCTGCAGACGTCCATTTTTCATTATGCATGTCATTCTTTTTGTTATATCATTTCATGCATGATGAATTATCTTCATAAGTTGAAGAGGATCTCCACAAGTATAACCTGCCATGTGCATTTCCATTCCAAAAGAAAATTACTTATATGCACATCTTCAGGGGGAGCCTTTGTCACTTATGAAGACAATACCCTATCCTTTACAATTTCACATACTTTATCCCCGTTCAAAACTTCAACCAGTTTGTCATCAATCACCAAAAAGGGGGAGATTGTAAGTGCATCTAGTGCCACCCCTAGTTGGTTTTGGAGTATTGACGACAAAGTTGGTTGAGGGACTAATGCGTTTGTGAGAATTGCAGGATAACGTAGGTAGTGTCCCTCATTGATTCGGTTTACCTACCGGAGATGACCCCTAAAAATGTATGAAGACATTGACGACAATGGTGGTATGTGAAGATATTCATATTGAAGACTATGACTTGAGAAGACATTGAGTGAAGACTATGGAGCGCGAAGACTGTGTCATTTTGTTGTTTCCTTTTTCTTCTTTGTTGAGTCATAGGAACCACCGTACTGTTAAGTGGGGTCCAAGTGAACTAAGTCAGAATGACTGAAGTGATGCTCAACCAAAATCCTATGTCTTCGAGCGAAGACAATGAGAGCAAATCTTATCCAGAGCTGGATGAGTCAGCTTTGCTTGTAGCCCAAGTAAAGTTGCCGTGTGTGTTTGAAATCTGACCGTTGGAACACGTGTCAGTTCCTTAGTGACCCAGGGTCATTTCGGACATATCAGGTCGGGTTGCCTTGTGGCTATAAATAGCCCACCCCCTACACCATAAATTGGTGGCTGCTCAGAGTTAGTGCACGACTTTTGTCGTTTGAGAGCAACCCACCTCAAAGCCTTTGAGAGAGAGAAATCCTTGCGAGGACAAAGCCCAAACACCCAGAGCCAAAGAGTGTTAGGCATCACTGAAGTCTTTCTGTCTGTGTGACCTGAAGACTTATTACACTTGAGGACTGTGTATCCTCCAGCCGGTTAGGCATCGCGTTCTGAGCATCCAAGAGTCATTGTGGATTGCCGGTGAACAAAGTCTGTGAAGGTTCGGAAGTCTACCTTGAAGACTTACCAGAGTGATTGGGTGAGGACTGGGTGTCCTTAGCTCAAGGGGAATAAGGTGAAGACACGGTCTTCTAAGTTGAATCTCAGCCTCCCTAACCAGACGTACAGTTGTCACAGCAACTGGAACTGGTCCAACAAATCCTGTGTCTTCAACAAGTGACTGGTTCTATCCTCTCCCTTCCTTTACTTAGTGTTTGTCTTCGTGAAGTCATTGCCTATTTGTCGTACCTGTTTGACTTCATTGCTTGACTACTATTGTTTGTTGGCTTCATACTATCTTCCATCCTGATCCTTACTACCTGGCTGCTATTAGTCTTTGTTCTTTCACATTATTGCATACCTGACTATGGCTTGCCTGTGTAGTTTATCTTCCGCTGCATATTAATTAGGTTATTTCTATTGTTTGTCTTCGAAACTTCCAAGTTTTGAAGACTTTCATAAAAATCGCCTATTCACCCCCCTCTAGTCGATAACTAGCACTTTCAGCTGTAAATGGGCTATATGCGAACATGTCGTTAAAAGGCTTTCCATGAGCCGGCCCGCCACCTTTTGACCAAGTCAAACGGGCCAGCCTTTTCACAGGAATGGGCCTCTGTTGGGCTGTGCCATGTGTCGATGTATCATAGGCGCCTTGGGTCCAATGAGTGGATGACATCTGTCTCAACAGTGAGCCGACACGTGTTTCTTCCAGCCAATGATGATTTTACATGTGGAAAATCCCCATTGGTCAGGGCTGTTAACGGGTTATCGGATCCAAAATCAGACTTGATAGGTTAACGGCGTTCCGTTACGGTGGATGCTACATGTCGGTCACCCTTGATGAAAGAACTTCTGTGACGCGCGATTTATCATCATGGAAGTGGACACTTCCGTGATGATAATTTTGGTAATGTCATGGAACACTTCTACGACAGCACAAGTATGACTATCTTGATTCTGTCATAAAATCGTCATGGATGTACATGCATGACAGAAAACATGACCTACTGTGACAAACATGTATCATCACGAAAGTGTATTTTTTGTAGTGATGCACTTTACACCAATATGACCTAAACGGTAGTGCCACAAATAAGTTGCACTATCATTATGAACTTCGCATCTTTTGGCTTCAATATTATGAATATGTGTATCACTAGAATCAAGATTCAATAAACCATCAACATTAGGTGTATGCCCATAGAAGGTTTTATTCATGTAAACAGAATAACAATTATACTCTGTCTTAAATGAATAACCGTATTGTAATAAATATGATCTAATCATATTCATGCTCAACGCAAACACCAAATAACATTTATTTAGGTTCAACTCTAATCCCGAAAGTATAGGGGGTGTGCGATGATGATCATATCAATCTTGGAACCACTTCCAACATACATCGTCACTTCACCCTCAACTAGTCTCTATTTATTCTGCAACTCCTGTTTCAAATTACTAATCTTAGCAACTGAACAAGTATCAAATACCCAGGGGTTACTACAAGAACTAGTAAGGTACATGTCGGTGTCAAAACCGGTGGATCTCGGGTAGGGGGTCCCGAACTGTCCGTATAGGCGGATGGTAACAGGAGACAAGGGACACGATGTTTTTACCCAAGTTCGGGCCCTCTCGATGGAGGTAAAACCCTACTCCTGCTTGATTAATATTGATGATATGGGTAGTACAAGAGTAGATCTACCACGAGATCAGAGAGGCTAAACCCTAGAAGCTAGCTTATGTTATGATTGTTGTTCGTCCTACGGACTAAAACCCTCTGGTTTATATAGACACCGGAGAGGGCTAGGGTTACACAGAGTCAGTTACTATGGGAGGAGATCTACATGTCCGTATCGCCAAGCTTGCCTTCCACGCCAAGGAAAGTCCCATCCGGACACGGGACGAAGTCTTCAATCTTGTATCTTCATAGTCCAGGAGTCCGGCCGAAGGTCATAGTCCGGCTATCCGGACACCCCCTAATCCGGGATTCCCTCAGTAGCCCCTGAACTAGGCTTCAATGACGACGAGTCCGGCGTGCAGATTGTCTTCGGCATTACAAGGCGGGTTCCTCCTCCGAATACTTCATAGAAGATTTTGAACATGAGGATAGTGTCCGGCTCTGCAAAATAAGTTCCACATACCACCGTAGAGAGAATAATATTTGTACAAATCTAATCTGCTGACGTATTCCGCAGCGTGACATCACGCCACAGCCAAGCCTTTACTCGGATCGTTTTACTATCCCACCTCAGCACATTTAGTGAGGCGGTTTCCTTGGCACGTCTTGTCGAAGCAGAGATCATGTCCCCTTATTTCGGGATTTCTCATCAATACGGGCGTGGGTAACCCAAACGTGCATGTTGGTATGTCTCCTCGATCGAAGGCAAGTCCCAAACGGTCACGGGGAGGGCTCTTGGTATTCAACCTCTTTATAAAGAGACCAAGGCTCGACTCCTTTCTTTCAATCTCAATCAAATCCGCCTCTCACCTTGAGTTCCAACACCCAAAGCTCCAGATTCAGGCGCTTCGGACCTCCGATGATGTCCGGCTCCGACCTTCAAGGCCAATGGATGCCTTCCTCCTTACGGAAGAAGACGTGCTAAAGCTAAGAGATGCCAGGTATCTAACCGGCGAAATCTCGCACAGGCTGCCTGCTCAAGGGCAGGTTATTCCCACTCCCAAGCCTGGTGAGAGCGTGGTGTTCGTGTCTCACTTTCTTCGGGGGCTAGGCTTCCCGACGGACCCCTTCGTGAGGGGGCTCATGTTTTATTACGGGCTGGAATTTCATGACTTAGCTCCGGAGTCCATCCTCCATATCTCATCGTTCATTGTCGTGTGCGAGGCCTTCCTCCGTATTATTCCTCACTTCAGTTTGTGGCTCAAGACCTTCAAAGTAGGGCCGAAGATGATCGAGAGGCTGCACGCAGAGTGCGGAGGCGCTGTTATAAGCAAGAATGCCGACGCTCCATGGCCCGAGGGCTCTTTTCAAGAGGAGTTCAGCTTATGGCAACGAGAGTGGTTTTATATCACTGCTCCCAGGGGCACCAAATGGGTGGCGCCACCTGCCTTTCGCTCGGGTCCCCCCCCCACAACTAGCGTCATGGGTTAGTAAAGGGCTTAACTGGGGGCCGTCCAAGGACGTGCCCTTGTTGCAGGGCCGCGTTCGAGATCTCCTAGAAAGAGATATCAATCTGGCCGTAGTGACGCAGGTTATGTTCATTCGCCGCATCCTGCCCTGTAAACGTCGCCCCCTCCGCCTGTGGGCATTTAATCCAGAAGGACCACGAGCCCTCCAACATTTTGTGGGTGCGACGCCCATGGAGATGTACAAATTGTTCTTCGGATCACAAGCAATGTGTCCGGACTCGTCCGAGGACGCAGGTCTGAGTTGCAACCGCCCGGATACTCAAGTAAGTAGCCCTGTACCCGGACACGCTATCCGTATATTCATTATGAAATTGCCCTTAAAAGAGTTGTCCCTTAAACAGGAGTGGATAGCGAAAGCAAAGCTAATCCAGTGTCCGGCCCCCCTCTCCGAGACTACGCCGGATCCCGTGTTAACCAGGATGCTGGAAGTTGCGCCTTTGGAAGAAGGAGGGGAGGGGAACAAGGAAGCTACCGCCTCCTCGAAGGAGGCTGTCAGGAAAGGAGGAATCGAGAATTCCTCTAACTAGGGGAAGAAGAGGACCGCCTCTGAAGACCCGAAGACCATGATCTCAAAGCGGGGGAAGAAATCTTCGTCGGAGGGTCCGGCACCGAGGGATGCCTCGGTCGCATTGTGCCCCCAAGGGGATCAGCCTTCCACCGAGCCGTAAGTAAAGAAGGGAGTTTTAAAATGAGAGAGATCCCTGTTCTATTTCTGAGGAAGATAACCGAAAGTTTACCTTGTAGTTCGGACATCAGCCCTTCACAGCAGAGCTCGTCTTCAAGGGATCTTTGTCCGGAGATGATGGAGAGCGGAACACCTTCCCCCGTCGTACCGCCTTGCGAGGCGGGTGACCCTGAGGTGTCGTCACAGAGTGTTTCTCTAAATCCGGCAGGGCCGGAAGGCATTCGTATGGCCCCCCAAGGCCCTCCGTGTCCGGCCTTCGAAAAAGGCCATCGGACTAGTCCGACACCGTCCGGTGCACGGTCGGAGGAGCTGAAGGATCTGCTCGGGCGAGCGTTTATCTCAGAAGAGCACCGTATGTTAATGGATACGATGATTGGAAGGATTTCATCCGCGGAGAGCGGGTTGTACGAAGTCGTCAGGAGTTTACTGACATGTTTTGAGGTACGTGAAACGATGTACCTTTTGACAGATCTGCATATATAAGATGCGACCTGTATGGATATTAGCCCCCGAGACTCGGTGCATTGTCAAAAATGACGGTGCGCCAAGGATCATAATCCCAGGTATAATATTGCGCCTTTCCTATGTAGGTGGTGAAGTGTACGGTGGCTGGTCGGACTGATGAATTTGCTGAGCTAAAGCGGCAACTTGACGTGGCAGATGCCGACATCACGCTTGTCAACAAGCAGCTTGACGAGGTACAAGGTATGTAATTTCTCCAAAGACACCTGGTAAGAGGAGCTTGATGCCCGTACCTTACAACATATGTGCTTGATGCAGATGGTGCCCCTGCCATGGAGAACCTTCGGGCAGAACTTGCCCGAGCCAAGGAGCAGGCCAGGAAAAGCGATGCGGCTGCCTTAAAGGCGACTAAAGAGCTGAAAGCCGAACAGGCTGCTCACTGCCAAAGCAAGAAGGAAATGGCCGAAATGGCTATAAAGTTGAAGAACGCTGCCGACCGCTGCAAGCTTCTTGAAAAAGAAGATCGGGTAGCACAAAAGGACCTAGAGAAGGTCACTGCCGAGGCCAAGGATACTCTCTCTCCGATGAGAGCTATGAAGGAGGAGCTGCGTCAGGCCGGAGAGATCACGGCTGGAAAGCCCTTTATGCTGCGGATGAAACTCGGGGATCCTAAATATGCTCCGTTAGACCGGCAGTGGAGTGCGGCAAATAATTATCTAGACTTGGCGGCGAGTGCCACGGACGCGGCCGAACACTTCCGTGATCAGCAGGACCATGAAGTGGAAAAGCTTTTTTGGTCATAGTTCCACAATCTGGAGCACCCCCTTCCATTAACCGATCGTTTGGCCGCATGGGCGGAGCTGAATAGGTTATCTGGACTCGCCATGAAGTATGTCGTGAGTCATCTGTGGCCGAAAAGGCCTGAGCCGAAGAGTTATTTTAGCTTGGTGCAGCAGTTCCTCGGTGCGGTGCCGCATATTAATGCAATGAAGAGGTCATCATGCATAGAGGGTGCGCAGATGGCTCTTGCCCGTGTCAAGACATACTGGGCGGAGATGAAGGCCAGTGGTGTTGCATCCCAAGATTCAGACGAAAGCCGGGTACGTGCCGAGCACTATTTTCAGGAAGTTCTGCAGGGCGCTCGCTTAATAGAGACGCAGTGCTCGAAGGATGTTATGTTCGAATAACATGTATTATCGTAAAACAATGTTTTGATGGAATAAAAAGCTTTTTATACTTGTGCTTTCAAGAATTAGAATACCTCCTGTGCGGCTGTTAATGTATATGTGTATATAACCTGAAAGATGGCAGTCTTCGGCTTCAGCCCCCACGCATATAATGCGGGGGTGTTCGCAGAAGGCGCATTTTCGCACTTGATCCAACGTCTTGGTCCTATAAAGGAGGTGATAGCGCATCAAACTAGGCAACCGGACTATAATGCTTTATCACTTTCACTTAGCCATAGGAGTTTGACAGTGGGGCTACTACATAGCCCCTAGGGGCACCACGCTCACCCGAATTCGAGGCGCGTGTGTGCCTGGCCGGGAAACGGCCCTTCGTTAATGCGGAGGAATCCTAAAGATTCCGGCGGGTCATCGAGTGGTTGACCAGTCTCGCGCTATATCATGACAGTCAGTTTTCGGCTTTCTCTACTGAGGTGCTCGCCTGGCCGAACCGGGGCACAGTCGCAGTAGTTCTCCTGGTGCCGCCTTAGCCGATAGAGCGGAACGTAAGGCAGCAAAACACAGGAGCCGGGCAAACCCAACATTTTACCAAAGACATGATTTGGAGATGATGCATATAAGGCCAAACTCGCGACGCCGAACACTCCCTAAGGTATTCGGTCTTTATGAAAACGGGCTAAACAACGCCCTTGGTAATAAGCCCCTGGTGTCCAGGTACGCGCAACATTCTGACGTGACCACATGCCAAGACGCCAGTTCCCTCCTCGGTTATAACAAGAAACCGGGGGATGTGTATCAACAAGAGACAGTAAAAAAGGTTTATGCAGGGTCTTAATCTGAAAAGAATCCTTGGAACGGGTCCCTACTGCACGTCTGCGCCTGTGTCTCCGTTGTGCCGTATCCTGGACGGGTGTAGCACGGTGTTCATCTGTAAAAGAGAGGAACTTATTTGAAAAAGATCGTGCGAAAATCTATGTATATGAAATAAACAAAGTATAATTAAAAAAATGGGTAGAATTGAGCTTTATTGTCTCTTGTTGTACACGCGCGGAGCCCCTTGTATGGGGGTATGCGGCTAGTAAGCCCTTGTGTGTTTATGCCAGACTTGTCTAGCCATGTCCGGGGTCTGAACGACCTGTTTAGGTGCTTTGATTAGTGAAGCTGGTTTAGTGTGTGGCTGTCAAGGCAGCCGCACAGTCTTCCGCGCTTGAGGAACACTCGATATTTCCCTTTAATGAGATGATGCCTCGCGGACCGGGCATTTTGAGTGTAAGGGATGCATAATGCGGTATTGCGTTAAAGCGGGCGAAAGCTTCGCGTCCCAGTAGTGCTTGATAGCTACTTGTAAATGGGGTGATGTGGAAGGTTAGCTTTTCATAGCGGAAGTTGTCAGGGGAGCCGGACATAACTTCTAATAGGAGAGAACCCGTACAATGGGTATCTGGGCCTGGCGTTACCCCTCGAAAGGAAGTGTTCCCATTGCGAATTTTTGTTGGGTTTATCCCCATTTTGCGGATTATGTCCTGATAAAGCAGGTTTAGACCACCGCCGCCGTCCATTAGGACTTGTGTAAAGTGGAGTCCGTCAATTATCGGATCTAATATCAAGGCAGTCCAACCTGCGTTACGGATACTTCTAGAGTAATCCTGGCGGTCGAAGGTGATTGGTTTTAACAACCAGTGGCGGGACTCCTCTGGGAAAGGCTGAAGGAAATATGCCCTAGAGGCAATAATAAAGTTATTATTTATTTCCTTATATCATGATAAATGTTTATTATTCATGCTAGAATTGTATTAACTGGAAACATAATACTTGTGTGAATACATAAACAAACAGAGTGTCACTAGTATGCCTCTACTTGACTAGCTCGTTGATCAAAGATGGTTATGTTTCCTGACCATAGACATGTGTTGTCATTTGATTAATGGGGTCACATCATTAGGAGAATGATGTGACTGACTTGACCCAGTCCGTTAGCTTAGCACTTGATCGTTTAGTATGTTGCTATTGCTTTCTTCATGACTTATACATGTTCCTATGAATATGAGATTATGCAACTCCCGTTTACCAGAGGAACACTTTGTGTGATACCAAACGTCACAATGCAACTGGGTGATTATAAAGGTGCTCTACAGGTGTCTCCGAAGGTACTTGTTGGGTTGGCGTATTTCGAGATTAGGATTTGTCACTCCGATTGTCGGAGAGGTACCTCTGTGCCCTCTCGGTAATGCACATCACTTAAGCCTTGCAAGCATTGCAACTAATGAGTTAGTTTTGAGATGATGTATTACGGAACGAGTAAAGAGACTTGCCGGTAACGAGATTGAACTAGGTATTGAGATACCGACGATCGAATCTCGGGCAAGTAACATACCGATGACAAAGGGAACAACGTATGTTGTTATGCGGTTTGACCGATAAAGATCTTCGTAGAATATGTAGGAGCCAATATGAGCATCCAGGTTCCTCTATTGGTTATTGACCGGAAACAGTTCTAGGTCATGTCTACATAGTTCTCGAACCCGTAGGGTCCGCATGCTTAAAGTTACGATGACAGTTTTATTATGAGTTTATAAGTTTTGATGTACCGAAGGTTGTTCGGAGACCCGGATGTGATCACGGACTTGACAAGGAGTCTCGAAATGGACGAGACATAAAGATTGATATATTGGACGACTATATTCGGACACCAGAAGTGTTCCGGGTGATTTCGGAGAAAACCGGAGTGCCGGAGGGGTTACCGGAACCCCCCGGGGAAGTATTGGGCCTTAGTGGGCCTGAGGGGAGAGAGAGGGCAGCAACCCAGGAGGTGGTGCGCCCCCTCCCATGGGGAGTCCGAATTGGACAAGGGGAGGGGGCGCGGCCCCTCTTTCCCTCTCCCTCTCCCTCTCTTTCCTTCCCCCTTCCTCCTTCCTAGTTGGACTAGGAAAGGGGAGTCCTACTCCCACTAGGAGGAGGACTCCCCCCTCCTTGGCGTGCCCCTTAGGGTCGGCCGGCCTCCCCCCTTGCTCCTTTATATACGGGGCAGGGGGCACCCCATGACACACAAGTTGATCATTGTGATCGTTCCTTAGCCATGTGCGGTGCCCCCCTCCACCATATTCCACCTTGGTCATATTGTTGCGGTGCTTAGGAGAAGCCTTGCGTTTGTAGAACATCATCATCGTCACCATGCCGTCGTGCTGACGGAACTCATCCCCGACACCCTGCTGGATTAGAGTCCGGGGATCATCATCGAGCTGAACGTGTGCTGAACTTGGAGGTGCCGTACGTTCGGTGCTTGGATCGGTCGGATCGTGAAGACGTACGACTACATCAACCGCGTTGTCATAACGCTTCCGCTTACGGTCTACGAGGGTACGTGGACAACACTCTCCCCTCTCGTTGCTATGCATCACCATGATCTTGCGTGTGCGTAGGAATTTTTTTGAAATTACTACGTTCCCCAATAGTGGCATCCGAGCCAAGTTTTATGCGTAGATGTCATATGCACGAGTAGAACACAAGTGAGTTTTGGGCGATATAAGTCATACTGCTTACCAGCATGTCATACTTTGGTTTAGCGGTATTGTGAGATGAAGTGGCCCGGACCGACATTACGCGTACGCTTACACGAGACTGGTTTCACCGTTACGAGCACTCGTGCTTAAAGGTGACTGGCGGGTGTCTGTCTCTCTCACTTTAGTTGAACCGAGTGTGGCTACGCCCGATCCTTGCGAAGGTTAAAACAGCACCAACTTGACAAACTATCGTTGTGGTTTTGATGCGTAGGTAAGAACGGTTCTTGCTAAGCCCGTTGCAGCCACGTAAAATTTGCAACAACAAAGTAGAGGACGTCTAACTGTTTTTGCAGGGCATGTTGTGATGTGATATGGTCAAGACGTGATGCTATATTTTATTGTATGAGATGATCATGTTTTGTAACCGAAGTTATCGGCAACTGGCAGGAGCCATATGGTTGTCGCTTTATTGTATGAAATGCAATTGCCCTATAATTGCTTTACTTTATCACTAAGCGGTAGCGATAGTCGTAGAAGCAATAGATGGCGTAACGACAATGATGCTACAATGGAGATCAAGGTGTCGCGCCGGTGATGATGGTGATCACGATGGTGCTTCAAAGATGGAGATCACAAGCACAAGATGATGATGGCCATATCATATCACTTATATTGATTGCATGTGATGTTTATCTTTTATGCATCTTATCTTGCTGTGATTGACGGTAGCATTATAAGATGATCTCTCACTAAATTTCAAGATAAAAGTGTTCTCCCTGAGTATGCACCATTGCCAAAGTTCGTCGTGCCCAGACACCACATGATGATCGGGTGTGATAAGCTCTACGTCCATCTACAATAGGTGCAAGCCAGTTTTGCACACACAGAATACTCAGGTTAAACTTGATGAGCCTAGCATATGCAGATATGGCCTCGGAACACTGAGACTGAAAGGTCGAGCGTGAATCATATAGTGGATATGATCAACATAATGATGTTCACCATTGAAAACTACTCCATTTCACGTGATGATCGGTTATGGTTTAGTTGATTTGGATCACGTGATCACTTAAAGGATTAGAGAGATGTCTTTCTAAGTGGGAGTTCTTAAGTAATATGATTAGTTGAACTTAAATTTATCATGAACTTAGTACCTGATAGTATCTTGCTTGTCTATGTTGATTGTAGATAGATGGCCCGCGCTGTTGTTCCGTTGAATTTTAATGCGTTCCTTGAGAAAGCAAAGTTGAAAGATGATGGTAGCAATTACACAGACTGGGTCCATAACTTGAGGATTATCCTCATTGCTGCACAGAAGAATTACGTCTTGGAAGCACCGCTGGGTGCCAGGCCTGCTGCAGGAGCAACACCAGATGTTGTGAACGTCTGGCAGAGCAAAGCTGATGACTACTCGATAGTTCAGTGTGCCATGCTTTACGGCTTAGAACCGGGACTTCAATGACATTTTGAACATCATGGAGCATATGAGATGTTCCAGGAGTTGAAGTTAATATTTCAAGCAAATGCCCGGATTGAGATATATGAAGTCTCCAATAAGTTCTATAGCTGCAAGATGGAGGAGAATAGTTCTGTTAGTGAGCATATACTCAAGATGTCTGGGTATAATAATCACTTGATTCAACTTGGAGTTAATCTTCCAGATGATAGCATCATTCACAGAATTCTCCAATCACTGCCACCAAGCTACAAAAGCTTTGTGATGAACTATAATATGCAAGGGATGGAAAAGACAATTCCCGAGCTCTTCGCAATGCTAAAGGCTGCAGAGGTAGAAATCAAGAAGGAGCATCAAGTGTTGATGGTCAACAAGACCACTAGTTTCAAGGAAAAGGGCAAATGGAAGAAGAAGGGGAACTTCAAGAAGAACAGCAAGCAAGTTGCTGCTCAGGAGAAGAAACCCAAGTCTGGACCTAAGCCTGAAACTAAGTGCTTCTACTGCAAGCAAACTGGTCACTGGAAGCGAAACTGCCCCAAGTATTTGGTGGATAAGAAGGATGGCAAGGTGAACAAAGGTATATGTGATATACATGTTATTGATGTGTACCTTACTAGAGCTCGCAGTAGCACCTGGGAATTTGATACTGGTTCTGTTGCTAATATTTGCAACTCGAAACAAGGACTACAGATTAAGCGAACACTGGTCAAGGACGAGGTGACGATGCGCGTGGGAAACGGTTCCAAAGTTGATGTGATCGCTGTCGACATGCTACCTCTACATCTACCTTCGGGATTAGTATTAGACCTAAATAATTATTTGGTGCCAGATTTGAGCATGAAAAATATATCTGGATCTTGTTTGATGCGAGACGGTTATTCATTTAAATTAGAGAATAATGGTTGTTCTATTTATATGAGTAATATCTTTTATGGTCATGCACCCTTGAAGAGTGGTCTATTTTTGATGAATCTCGATAGTAGTGATACACATATTCATAATGTTGAAGCCAAAAGGTGCAGAGTTGATAATGATAGTGCAACTTATTTGTGGCACTGCCGTTTAGGTCATATCGGTGTAAAGCGCATGAAGAAACTCCATACTAATGGACTTTTGGAACCACTTGATTATGAATCACTTGGTACTTGCGAACCGTGCCTTATGGGAAAGATGACTAAAACGCTGTTCTCCGGTACAATGGAGAGAGCAACAGATTTATTGGAAATCATACATACAGATGTATGTGGTCCAATGAATGTTGAGGCTCGTGGCGAATATTGTTATTTTCTCACCTTCACAGATGATTTAAGCAGATATGGATATATCTACTCAATGAAACATAAGTCTAAAACCTTTGAAAAGTTCAAAGAATTTCAGAGTGAAGTTGAAAATCATCGTAACAAGAAAATAAAGTTTCTACCATCTGATCATGGAGGAGAATATTTGAGTTATGAGTTTGGTCTACATTTGAAACAAAGCGGAATAGTTCCGCAACTCACGCCACCCGGAACACCACAACGTAATGGTGTGTCCGAACGTCGTAATCGTACTTTACTTGATATGGTGCGATCTATGATGTCTCTTACTGATTTACCGCTATCATTTTGGGGTTAAGCTTTAGAGACGGACGCATTCACGTTAAATAGGGCACCATCAAAAATCCGTTGATACGACGCCTTACGAACTGTGGTTTGGCAAGAAACCAAAGTTGTCGTTTCTAAAAGTTGGGGCTGCGATGCTTATGTGAAAAAACTTCAACCTGATAAGCTCGAAGCCAAATCGGAGAAATGTGTCTTCATAGGATACCCAAAGGAAACTGTTGGGTACACCTTCTATCACAGATCCGAAGGCAAGATATTCGTTGCTAAGAATGGATCCTTTCTAGAGAAGGAGTTTCTCTCGAAAGAAGTGAGTGGGAGGAAAGTAGAACTTGATGAGGTAATTGTACCTGCTCCCTTATTGGAAAGTAGCTCATCACAGAAATCTGTTCGTGTGACACCTACACCAATTAGTGAGGAAGTTAATGATGATGATCATGGAACTTCAGATCAAGTTGTACTGAACCTCGTAGATCAACCAGAATAAAATCCACACCAGAGTGGTACGGTAATCCTGTTCTGGAAGTCATGTTACTAGACCATGATGAACCTACGAACTATGAAGAAGCGATGGTGAGCCCAGATTCCGCAAAATGGCTTGAGGCCATGAAATCTGAGATGGGATCCATGTATGAGAACAAAGTGTGGACTTTGGTTGACTTGCCCAATGATCGGCAAGCAATTGAAAATAAATGGATCTTCAAGAAGAAGACTGACGCTGACGGTAATGTTACTATCTACAAAGATCGACTTGTCGCAAAAGGTTTTCGACAAGTTCAAGGAATTGACTACGATGAGACTTTCTCACTCGTAGCGATGCTTAAGTCTGTCCGAATCATGTTAGCGATTGCCGCATTTTATGATTATGAAATATGGCAGATGGATGTCGAAACTGCATTCCTGAACGGGTTTCTGGAAGAAGAGTTGTATATGATGCAACCAAAAGGTTTTGTCGATCCAAAGGGAACTAACAAAGTGTGCAAGCTCCAGCAATCCATTTATGGACTGGTGAAAGCCTCTCGGAGTTGGAATAAACGCTTTGATAGTGTGATCAAAGCATTTGGTTTTATACAGACTTTTGGAGAAGCCTATATTTACAAGAAAGTGAGTGGGAGCTCTGTAGCATTTCTGATATTATATGTGGATGACATATTACTGATCGGAAATGATATAGAATTTCTGGATAGCATAAAGGGATACTTGAATAAGAGTTTTTCAATGAAAGACCTCGGTGAAGCTGCTTACATATTGGGCATTAAGATCTATAGAGATAGATCAAGACACTTAATTACTTTCACAAAGCACATACCTTGACAAAGTTTTGAAGAAGTTCAAAATGGATCAAGCAAAGAAAGGGTTCTTGCCTGTGTTACAAGGTGTGAAGTTGAGTAAGACTCAAAGCCCAACCACTGCAGAAGATAGAGAGAAGATGAAAGATGTTCCCTATGCTTCAGCCATAGGCTCTATCATGTATGCAATGCTGTGTACTAGACCTGATGTGTGCCTTGCTATAAGTCTAGCAGGGAGGTACCAAAGTAATCCAGGAGTGGATCACTGGACATCGGTCAAGAACATCCTGAAATACCTGAAAAGGACTAAGGATATGTTTCTCATATATGAAGGTGACAAAGAGCTCATCGTAAATGGTTACGTTGATGCAAGATTTGACACTGATCCGGACGATTCTAAATCGCAAACCGGATACGTGTTTACATTGAACGGTGGAGCTGTCAGTTGGTGCAGTTCTAAACAAAGTGTCGTGGTGGGATCTACGTGTGAAGCGAAGTACATAGCTGCTTCGGAAGCAGCAAATGAAGGAGTCTGGATGAAGGAGTTCATATCTGATCTAGGTGTCATACCTAGTGCATCGGGTCCAATGAAAATCTTTTGTGACAATACTGGAGCAATTGCCTTAGCAAAGGAATCCAAATTTCACAAGAGAACCAAGCACATCAAGAGACGCTTCAATTCCATCCAGGATATAGTCCAGGTGGGAGACATAGAAATTTGCAAGATACATAAGGATCTGAATGTTGCAGACCCATTGACTAAGCCTCTTCCACGAGCAAAACATGATCAACACCAAGACTCCATGGGTGTTAGAATCATTACTGTGTAATCTAGATTATTGACTCTAGTGCAAGTGGGAGACTGAAGGAAATATGCCCTACAAGCAATAATAAAGTTATTATTTATTTCCTGTTATCATGATAAATGTTTATTATTCATGCTAGAATTGTATTAACCGGATACATAATACTTGTGTGAATACATAAACAAACAGAGTGTGACTAGTATGCCTCTACTTGACTAGCTCGTTGATCAAAGATGGTTATGTTTCCTGACCATAGACATGTGTTGTCATTTGATTAACGGGGTCACATCATTAGGAGAATGATGTGATTGACTTGACCCATTCCGTTAGCTTAGCACTTGATCGTTTAGTATGTTGCTATTGCTTTCTTCATGACTTATACATGTTCCTATGACTATGAGATTATGCAACTCCCGTTTGCCGGAGGAACACTTTGTGTGATACCAAACGTCACAACGTAACTGGGTGATTATAAAGGTGCTCTACAGGTGTCTCCGAAGGTACTTGTTGGGTTGGCGTATTTCAAGATTAGGATTTGTCACTCCAATTGTCGGAGAGGTATCTCTGGGCCCTCTCGGTAATGCACATCACTTAAGCCTTGCAAGCATTGCAACTAATGAGTTAGTTGTGAGATGATGTATTACAAAACGAGTAAAGAGACTTGCCGGTAACGAGATTGAACTAGGTATTGAGATACCGACGATTGAATCTCGGGCAAGTAACATACCGATGACAAAGGGAACAACGTATGTTGTTATGCAGTTTGACCGATAAAGATCTTCGTAGAATATGTAGGAGCCAATATGAGCATCCAGGTTCCGCTATTGGTTATTGACCGGAAACAGTTCTAGGTCATGTCTACATAGTTCTCGAACCCGTAGGGTCCGCACGCTTAAAGTTACGATGACAGTTTTATTATGAGTTTATAAGTTTTGATGTACCGAAGGTTGTTCGGAGTCCCGGATGTGATCACGGACTTGACGAGGAGTCTCGAAATGGTCGAGACATAAAGATTGATATATTGGACGACTATATTCGGACACCAGAAGTGTTCCGGGTGATTTCGGAGAAAACCGGAGTGCCGGAGGGGTTACCGGAACCCCCCGGGGAAGTATTGGGCCTTAGTGGGCCTGAGGGGAGAGAGAGGGCAGCAGCCCAGGAGGTGGCGCGCCCCCTCCCATGGGGAGTCCGAATTGGACAAGGGGAGGGGGCGTGGCCCCTCTTTCCCTCTCCCTCTCCCTCTCCCTCTCTTTCCTTCCCCCTTCCTCCTTCCTAATTGGACTAGGAAAGGGGAGTCCTACTCCCACTAGGAGGAGGACTCCCCCCTCCTTGGAGCGCCCCCTAGGGCCGGCCGGCCTCCCCCCTTGCTCCTTTATATACGGGGGCAGGGGGGCACCCCATGACACACAAGTTGATCATCGTGATCATCCCTTAGTCGTGTGCGGTGCCCCCCTCCACCATATTCCACCTCGGTCATATCATTGCGGTGCTTAGGCAAAGCCCTGCGTCGGTAGAACATCATCATCGTCACCACGCCGTCGTGCTGACGGAACTCATCCCCGACACCCTGCTGGATTGGAGTCCGGGGATCTTCATCGAGCTTAACGTGTGCTGAACTCGGAGGTGCCGTACGTTCGGTGCTTGGATCGGTCGGATCGTGAAGACGTATGACTACATCAACCGCATTGTCATAACGCTTCCGCTTACGGTCTACGAGGGTACGTGGACAACACTCTCCCCTCTCGTTGCTATGCATCACCATGATCTTGCGTGTGCGTAGGAATTTTTTTGAAATTACTACGTTCCCCAACACAGGCCGTATGGCGCGTATCTCTATGGACGTTGCACTGTTTTTCCCCTTTGTCACGTGAAGTGAGTTTACTGTTTTGACTTCTTGTGGGAACTTCTTTTGTTCTCTGGTGCTTTGCTTGTGGGGTCCGTCATCGTCCTCGCTTGGTATGCTGAGCCCCTTGTGTTCGGCGTTGAGTTTGACGGATTGCTTGAAGACCCAACAAGCTCTGTGGGTATGGTTTGCAGGCCTCCCGGGAGTACTGTGGATTTGGCATATTTTGTCCAAGATTTTATTTAGGTTGGATAGCTCGTCCCTGTTATCCTTGGGGGGAGCTTTTCCTGATTCTGCCGAGAGATTTTGAATCCGGCGTTGACTGTCGTGCTCTTCGGGCTGTTTCTAAGGATGGCAATTTTATCCATGGACATGGATATCCATGGATATCCGACCCGAATGAATAGGGTTTGGATGTGCTTTTGTGTCCATGGGCGGCGCCCAAACCCGACCCGATTGTTCATGGGTAGGGCATGGATATAATATTGTACCCATGGATATACCCAAACCCTCCCCGATAGTATGCCTTAATGGGGAAAATGTGCTATCCCTACCCCACGGTCACATGTCCCACGACAATTTTACACCTTTTTATCTAAAACATGCATAAGAAATTACACAATCGCCATAGTAACTTTTATGAGTTGACATTCAATCCCCTCCGTAACATACTCCAATGCCCCTTCCCTTATTTTTATCTCCTTAAATGAATCGTCATTCTCATCTATTAGAAAAATACTAAATGATCTTAGGTTGTTAGTGGATGTTGATTTACCATAAGTGAAGCCTGGCCTGCCATGAGGTGAATAATGGAAAAGTTTATGTTAATATTGTGTTATGTCTTATTTATATGTCTCGAGAGGACCCAATGGATATCCAGTGGGTATGGATATCCATCGGATTTGGACATGGACACAGTTTTTCACCGATGGATTTTTTCATGGGCGGGCAAAGACTGTCTTCATGGATATGGATATGGATTTCATATTGTTCAACCCGATCCAAACCCGACCCATTGCCATCCTTAGCTGTTTCCCTTAGTCTGGCGCTGGTCCTTGCTACGTCGCGGTTTCCCATTTCCATCCCTAACTTCGGATGTACTTGGGTCGTTGGTACTGCTTCTTGCCAACCAGCCATCCTCTCCTGCGCAAAAGCGGGTCATGAGGCTTGTTAATGCGGCCATTGTTCTTGGCTTTTCTTGGCCGAGGTTTCTGGCGAGCCATTCGTCTCGAACGCTATGTTTGAAAGCTGCTAAGGCTTCGGTGTCCGGACAGTCGACTATCTGGTTCTTTTTAGTGAGGAATCTATTCCAGAGTTTCCGGGCTGACTCTCCGGGTTGTTGATTTATATGACTTAGATCGTCTGCGTCCAGAGGTCGGACATAGGTCCCTTGAAAATTTGCCCGAAAAGCATCCTCGAGCTCTTCCCAACTTCCAATGGTGTTTTCGGGAAGGCTTTTAAGCCAATGTTGGGCTGGCCCTTTGAGCTTGAGGGGTAAGTATTTTATGGCGTGGAGGTCATCTCCTCGAGCCATGTGTATGTGGAGGATATAGTCCTCAATCCAGACTCTAGGGTCTGTTGTTCCGTCGTATGCCTCTATGTTTACGGGCTTGAATCCCGCTGGAAATTCATGGTCTAGCACCTCATCGGTGAAACATAGGGGGTGTGCGGCACCCCTAATTTGGGTGTGCCGTGGTGTCCGGATACTTGTTGTGTTGCATTGCTTACTAGAGCTTGCTTTCTTGGCCCGTAGATAGATCTGGCTGGGCCATCTTTCTGATGCGAATCCTCGTGTGGATCGCATGCTGGCTTGTGTGCGGCGCCTTTTGCCGTTCTATGTTGGCCACGGGGTTGTTTATCCAACTGGGTGGCTTCCTTATTTTTTGATTGCGGGGGCTCTAAGGCCTCCTCATCAAATTCCGGCAGTAACTTTCGCTTCGGATAGCTCTTTGTGTGGTGACTGTCACCGTATTTGTCCGCGGTGTTGAGTACTTTGCTCCATCTAATTCTGAGTGCATCTTCCACTGTTTTGAGCTTCCGCTTCTGCTTTTTCAGGCTACGCGCAGTGGCAACGAGCCTTTTGTGGAGGTTCTTCTGCTCCAGCAACTTGTCCGGTGTGAGCTCGTCCGGACTATTATCTTCACCGGGGATGCGTTGTTCGGTTTGTTTACCCAAGTTGCCCAGTTCAGACGGTTGCCCAATGGCATGTTCATCGTCCGCTGGTTTGCCCTGCTCTGTGGTTGGGTCTCTGGCGAGGTCGGGCTTGGAGCGGCGCCTACGCCACCGCTTTGACTGCTTTTTGAGGGAACGATCCCTCGTTGCGTCCCTTTGTTCCTCGTCGTCGTTTCTTTTAGGTGTGACCACCATGTATACATCGTGAGATGAGGTGGTTGTCCAGTGCCCTGTAGGCGCTGGTTCCTGTTCGTCTCCTACATCGTTGTGACACTCCCAAATTTTTGTGACTTTTTGTTTTTAGAAAGAACCTTGATTGGTTTGAAAGAAGGTCATCTAAACCCTTCCTAAAAAAACCATCTTCTAAGTTTGCCCTCTCAAAAATCCTTTTCTTGGATTTCATTTCTTTTAAAATGAAAACCCTTTTAGTTTTGGGCTCTTTGTGGTTTTGATCCCTTCAAAAATTTCACCATGCTTCCTATGGTGAAATTTTTCCCAAAAACTTTTCCTCCCACTTTAGTTCAACCCAAACATTCTGTCAAAACTAATAAAATCCATTTTTGGATTTTATTCCAATTATTTCTCCTCCCAAAATAATTCTGCCCTTTCTTTTGAGCCTAGGTGGATTGCAAAGCAAGTGCTTTAATGCTTTTGATTTTTTACCTCATCTCAACACCCCTGGATAGTCCTTTGTACCCACAACCCAGAACCATCTTGATCCACTCTTCTCCTGTTCAAAATTTTCAAATTGCACTCACTGCAAGTTTGGACCAGATTTGCCAAATTTGGTGAAATTCATATCTACACATCTCCAAAAATTCCACAAATATTCAGGCAGCCTCTAGGTGGAATGAGAGGTCCCTCCACCAAAAACCAGCTCAAGGAAAAATCCCTACATTCCTGGATCATTCTGTCGAACACCTTGCATGCACTGTTCTAAGTCATATTCAATTAAGTTCAGAATTCAGTGTCGATCTTCGTCAGTGACTTCAGTCACGAGCTCACAGTGCGCTTGGCACGTAGCTCGCAGCCAGGCTTGCTTGTCTGGGGCCTCACACGCGCGCTTGGCGCCTTCCTGGCGTCGGTGGCGCCCTAGCCCGCCTGCGCCGGCGTGTCTTGCGGCGGCCGTAGCGCCGTAGCGGCCGATAGGAAGCAGAACGGTGGCGCAACGCCATTCGGCACCGCCCAAGCATCCTGGTAGCTCCGCGTGGCCACCTCCTTGCCAGCGCACACATGCAGCACCGTCGCCGTGGCGCGACACGTGCAGAGCGCGCTCTCTGCCGCCGACGGGCCGTGCGGCCGTTCCGTCGAGGGCAGGTCGTAAACCTCCCTCCCATGCTGAGCTGGACCCTAAAATGGCACCACTACTCCACCTAGGCGATGCTCAAACCCCTAAGCCAACCGTCCGGCCACAGCGCCGCCGTAATCAACTCGCCGGACTTATGCGTTCACGGCAACCGACTCGGGCCGGCTATATATAGCACCCCCGAGCCTGCTCTCGCCCCCGGCACGACTCCACCACCTCACTAGACCCCGCCCAGCCACTAGGAGAGCCCGAGGGGCCCTTCTTCCCCGACTCCAGCCACCGCGCTCCGCCTCGGACTCCACCTCGATTCGCTCTGGTGAGGCCGTCTCCGGCGCTCTAACTTCGTCAGCAGCCCTCATGAGCAACTAGGAGACCAACCCCCACTCCTATTTGATCCCCGCAGCTCCCTCCGGCGAGATCCACGACTGCTCGAACCGCCGTCCGCCGGAGCAAGGGCCGCCGTCGACACAGTGCTCACCGGCGACCACCACCACCACCCACAGACGCGGAACGGTGTACTGATCTCGAAGGTAACCCCCGATCGCCTTGCCTCGCCGCCGGCGACCACCGCACCTCTCGGGCGCCGTCGTTCTCCGTTTCTTTGTTTGAACTTTCAAACCCGACAGGTGGAGCCCGCCTGTCAGCCTCACAGCCTTTTCTTTTAAACGAAACGTTATATGTACTTTTACGCTGAACCCCCTGGAAGTTTTCTGTTTCATTACAGATGAGTCCTTGGGTTAAAACACTTATAACTTTTTATCAGAAGGGAATTTTTGGGTGATTCTTTTTCTGTTCTCTTTAATTTTTGTCTAGTTTTTTATCATATTTATTTGAAAAATATTTGGAACACTTTTCTGTACACTCACGGTATTTACGTTGCGTGCATATCTTTCTTATACCGTAGATACCGGAGGAGGTGACGGAGCCGCAAACTTCGCACAGTTAGACTCCGACTACTCCGAACCAGGCAAGCATGTTTGAACTCTTGATATGATGAGTGTTGTTGCATGTTTGCATTTTAGTATGGTCATGGCATGTTCATGAACATCACCTTGCATGATATATCTCATGCACTCAATCGGAAAGTAAGTTTCGGAAAGCATTATGTTGTTGGATACATATTTGCAAAGCCATGTGTTGGTATGAGGAGGGGTAAGATGGCAGTGTTGTGACATGCCAGTCTTATGCCAGATTATTTGACTTCCGTGTCGTCATGACACAATTCACATTCCCATTCATTCCATCCTATACTGTCACATGTTTTCCGAAAGGAATATGGCATAGTAAGTTGCAAATCGTTTTCCTGGTACACACCAAGTGGAGAAGCCGGGATGAGGGTTCCATGGCCCTGGATTAAAGCCCGTCATCCGGTCAGGGGGCATGGGTGTTTCCGGTTGGGACCGAGAGGGGGGCACCCCTTAGAGCGCGCGTATAGAAATTTGATCCCATGCTATTCGAGGTTGTGGCCTCCCCGTCTCAGAGTTTTTCTTGGACGTTGGCCAGGGTGATTCCTGGCAACGTGAGGTGAAATGGGTGTGTACTAGTTAAATGTGTTTCTACTGAAATACCATAAACGGAACTAGTCCTTCGTGACTACGGAAATCCGTTGGCTGTGTTCAGTTCTTCCAAACTCTGCAGAGTCTCAATCTTTCAATTATCTTGTACTTTGTTCA
Organism: Triticum turgidum subsp. durum; assembly: GCA_900231445.1. Classification (NCBI taxonomy): domain Eukaryota; kingdom Viridiplantae; phylum Streptophyta; class Magnoliopsida; order Poales; family Poaceae; genus Triticum; species Triticum turgidum. The sequence continues at coordinate 536,834,814 of LT934120.1, forward strand.
AGTACTATAATTGTCTTATCTTGTCAGGTATTCAGCCTCAGTGACAAAAACTCCGGTGGGATTTATGTGTAATAAATCCGGTTAAAAGATTATTCTTGTGGATGAACTAATCTCGTTATTTACATTTGTTACAAAGCCCTATCTGTGATGTCGCTCAGACGTCCGACGGTGGTATTTCTTTTAAAGCCCTGTCTGTGATGTCGCTCAGACGTCCGACGGTGGTA
>LT934120.1:536845305-536873106 GCA_900231445.1 Triticum turgidum subsp. durum
GCTCAGACGTCCGATGGTGGTATTTTCTTTTAGAGCCCTGTCAGTGATGTCGCTTAGATGTCCGACGGTGGTATTTCTCTTTTAAGCCCTGTCTGTGATATCGCTTAGACATCCGACGGTGGTATTTTCTTTTAAAGCCCTGTCTGTGATGTCGCTCAAACATCCGACGGTGGTATTTTCTTTTAAAGCCCTCTATGTGGTGTCGCTAAGACGCCCGACTGCGGCATGCATTTTAATTATTTACCTTTCGAGGCGTCGCTCCAGACACCCGATCGGTTTTCAGTTATTAAATTTTGTTGCATCAAGTTCTGCATATTACCGTGTTTATTTGAGTATCATACCTCATTCATGACGCATTCATGCATTCATTGATTATATCTTTTGTCCGAACTGTCTTGCGAGTACTTTCAAGTACTCACCTGGCTTGTTGATTTGGTCAGATGCTGATGAAGGCGATCTCTTGGATGAAGAGTATGATAGCGAGTCTGACGCCTAGAGGAGTCCCAGTCAGTCCCGTGCGATCCTGTCTTGGGCATTGTATTATCCGCTTCCGCAACCCCGAATAAATTCATCGAGCCACACCTCGACGCTCGATGTACTGCCAGTAGAAGTCAAGTTATCCACCACCACTTTTCCCTCGAGCTAGTAGCATGCCACCCCACCCCTGTGTCATATCCGCCCATATGTATTATATTGGCGAGACTGTAATAAATTGTTGAGCACCCTCAGCTCAACCCTGTAATATATTTGATGCTATTGGTTCTCTGTTTATCAAGCTTTATCTACCAGAAAGGATGACTTTTCCTATACTGGGATTTAAAGATTGGTTTTCTCAATAAACATTTTATTGAAAAACCGGTCGTGACAATCGTCGTCCATACCATCAATGTCTTCGGAGTCGAAGTCGAGCATGTCGATTAAATCATCGACAGTGGCTACGAAGTGGGTGGTGGGTGGGCTTTGAATTTCTGGGTCGTCCCCATCCCAACCTTGCTGACCATAGTCCGGCCAGGGCTCTCCTGATAAAGAGAGAGATTTTAGTGAATTCAGAATGTCGCCGAAGGGAGAGTGCTGAAAGATATCCGCGGCGGTGAACTCCATGATCAGCGCCCAATCTGGTTCGATCGACAGGGGCGCGGAAGGTTCGGAGTCCAGAAAGGAGTCCAGCACCTTGGAGTCACGAGCTTCGCAAAGGATAAGGCTGGTGTTCGGATCGACCGCCGTAGAGATTGCAACCCCCGAGGTGGCGTCCAGCCATCCGTCCTCGATTGGCGCAGTCGGCTCCGAGCTAAGGGTCGGAGCGGACAACGGGGCGGCCTCCTGGGCACTGTTCAGCGGCACAGCTAGATCATGCCCATCGTGACAGTGCGGCGCGCTCGGCTGCGCTCGAACCCGTCGAAGATCAAGTCTCCGCGTATGTCAGCCGTGTAGTTCAAACTTCCAAATCTGACCTGATGGCCAGGGGCGTAGCTTCCGATCTGCTCCAGATGGCCAAGCGAATTGGCCCGCAGTGCAAAGCCGCTGAATACAAAGATCTGTCTGGGGAGAAAAGTCTCACCCTGGACCACATCATTGTTGATGATCATAGGAGCCATCGGGCCTAAAGGTGACGACACAGAGGAACTCTCAATGAAAGCACCAATGTCGGTGTCAAAACCGGCGGATCTCGGGTAGGGGGGTCCCGAACTGTGCGTCTAGGCGGATGGTAACAGGAGACAAGGGACACGATGTTTTTACCCAGGTTCGGGCCCTCTCGATGGAGGTAAAACCCTACTCCTGCTTGATTAATATTGATGATATGGGTAGTACAAGAGTAGATCTACCACAAGATCAGAGAGGCTAAACCCTAGAAGCTAGCCTATGGTATGATTGTTGTTCGTCCTACGGACTAAAACCCTCCGGTTTATATAGACACCAGAGAGGGCTAGGGTTACACAGAGTCGGTTACAATGGGAGGAGATCTACATATCCGTATCGCCAAGCTTGCCTTCCATGCCAAGGAAAGTCCCATCCGGACACGGGACGAAGTCTTCAATCTTGTATCTTCATAGTCCAGGAGTCCGACCGAAGTTCATAGTCCGGCTATCCGGACAACCCCTAATCTAGGACTCCCTCAGTACACATCAATAACATGTATATCAAATATACCTTTATTTACTTTGCCATCCTTCTTATTCACCAAATATCTCGGGAAATTCTGCTTCCAGTGACCATTTCCTTTGCAGTAGAAGCACTCAATTTCAGGCTTAGGTCCAGCTTTGGGCTTCTTCATGGGAGTGACAACTTGCTTGCCATTCTACTTGAAGTTCCCTTTCTTTCCCTTTGCCCTTTTCCTTAAACTAGTGGTCTTGTCAATCATCAACACTTGATGCTCTTTCTTGATTTCTACCTTCATTGATTTCAGCATCACAAAAACCTCGGGAATTTCTTTCGTCATCCCTTGCATATTATAGTTCATCATGAAGTTCCAGTAACCTGGTGATGGTGACTAGAGATCTCTGTCAATCACTTATCTTATCTGGAAGATTAACTCCCACATGATTCAAGCGATTGTAGTACCCAGACATTCTGAGCATGTGCTCACTAGCTGAGCAATTCTCCTCCATCTTTTAGGTGAAGTATTTTTCAGAGGTCTCATACCTCTTGACACGGGCATGAATCTGAAATATCAATTTCAGCTCTTGGAACATCTCATATGTTCTGTGGCGTTCAAAACATTTTTGAAGTCCCGCTTCTAAGCCTTAAAGCATGGTGTACTAAACTATCAAGTAGTCATTGTTTTCAGCTAGCCAAATGTTCATGACGTCTGCATCTGCTCCTGCAATAGGTCTGTCACCTAGCGGTGCATCAAGGACATAATTCTTTTGTGTAGCAATGAGGATAAAACTCAGATCACGGACCCAGTCCGCATCATTGCTACTATCATCTTTCAACTTAGTTTTCTCTAGGAACATATAAAAAACATAGGGAATCTACAACGCGAGCTATTGATCTACAACATAATTGGCAAAATACTATCAGTACTAAGTTCATGATAAATTAAAGTTCAATTAATCATATTACTTAAGAACTCTCACTTAGATAGACATCCCTTTGATACGTCTCCAACGTATCTATAATTTTTGATTGTTCCATGCTATTATATTACCCGTTTTCGATGTTTATGGGCTTTACTTTACACTTTTATATCATTTTTGGGACTAACCTACTAACAGAAGGCCCAGCCTGAATTGCTGTTTTTTTTGCCTATTTCAGTGTTTCGAAGAAAAGGAATATCAAACGGAGTCCAAATGGAATGAAACCTTCGGGAGCGATCTTTTCGGAACAAACGCAATCCAAGAGACTTGGAGTGGACGTCAAGCAGCAAACGAGGCGGCCACGAGGATGCCCGGCGCGCCCTAAGGGGGTGGGCGCACCCCCCACCCTCGTGGGCCCCTCGTTGCTCAACCGACCTACTTCTTCCTCCTATATATACCCATGTACCCTGAAAACATCCAGGAGCACCACGAAAAATTATTTCCACCGCCGCAACCTTCTGTATCCGCGAGATCCCATCTTGGAGCCTTCGCCGGTGCTCTGCCGGAGTGGGGAATCAACCATGGAGGGCCTCTACATCATCTCCAAGGCCTCTCCGATGAGTTGTGAGTAGTTTACCACAGACCTTCGGGTCCATAGTTATTAGCTAGAGGGCTTCTTCTCTCTCTTTGAATCTCAATACAAATTTCTCCTCGATCTTCTTGGATATCTATTTCATGTAACTCTTTTTGTGGTGTGTTTGTCGAGATCCGATGAATTGTGGGTTTATGATCAAGTTTATCTATGAGAAGTATTTGAATCTCCTCTGAATTCTTTTATGTATGATTGGTTATCTTTGCAAGTCTCTTCGAATTATCAGTTTGGTTTGGCCTAATAGATTGATCTTTCTTGCAATGGGAGAAGTGCTTAGCTCTGGGTTCAATCTTGCGGTGTCCTTTCCCAGTGACAGCAGGGGCAGCAAGGCACGTATTGTATTGTTGCCATCTAGGATAAAAAGATGGGGTTTATATCATATTGCTTGAGTTTACCCCTCTACATCATGTCATCTTTCTTAATGCGTTACTCTGTTCTTATGAACTTAATACTCTAGATGCAGGCAGGAGTCGGTCAATGTGTGGAGTAATAGTGGTAGATGCAGAATCATACTTGTTGCGAGCGTGATGCCTATATACATGATCATGCCTAGATATTCTCATAACTATGCACTTTTCTATCAATTGCTCGATAGTAATTTGTTCACCCACCGTAATACTTATGCTATCTTGAGAGAAGCCACTAGTGAAACCTATGGCCCCCGGGTCTATCTTTTATCATATAAGTTTTCAACCTACTTTTATTTGCATCTTTTAATTTCCAATCTATATCATAAAAATACCAAAAATATTTATCTTATCATATTATCTCTATCAGACCTCGGGATTGACAACCCCTTTATCGCATTGGTTGCGAGGTTCTTGTTTGTTTGTGCAGGTGCATGGGACTTTTGAGGAGCCTCCTACTGGATTGATACCTTGGTTCTCAAAAACCGAGGGAAATACTTATGCTACTTTGCTGCATCACCCTTTCCTCTTCAAGGGAAAACCAACGCAGTGCTCAAGATGTAGCAAGAAGGATTTCTGGCGCCGTTGCCGGGGAGGTCTTCGCTCAAGTCAAGACATACCAAGTACGCATCACAAACTCATCTCCCTCGCATTACATTATTTGCCGTTTGCCTCTCGTTTTCCTCTCACCCACTTCACCCTTGCTGTTTTATTCGCCCTCTCTTTCCCGTTCTCCTCTCTCTTTTGCTTGCCTTTTTGTGTGCTTGTGTGTTGGATTGCTTGTCACGATGGCTCAAGATAATACCAAATTGTGTGACTTTTCCAATACCAATAATAATGATTTCCTTAGCACTCAAATTGCTCCTCTTAATGATGTTGAATCTTGTGAAATCAATGCTGCTTTGTTGAATCTTGTTATGAAAGATCAATTCTCCAGCCTTCCTAGTGAAGATGCCGCTACTCGTCTAAACAACTTTATTGATTTGTGTGATATGCAAAAGAAGAAAGATACGGATAATGATATTGTTAAATTTAAGTTATTTCCATTTTCACTTAGAGATCGTGCTAAAACTTGGTTTTCGTCTTTGCCTAAAAATAGTATTGATTCATGGAATAAGTGCAAAGATGCTTCTATATCTAAGTATTTTCCTCCCGCTAGGATCATCTCTCTTAGAAATGATATTATGAATTTTAAACAACTTGATCATGAGCATGTTGCCCAATCTTGGGAAAGAATGAAATTAATGATTCGCAATTACCCTACTCAGGGTTTGAATTTATGGATGATCATACAAAAATTTATGCCGGATTGAATTTTGCTTCTAGAAACCTTTTAGATTCGGCCACGGGAGGCACTTTTATTGAAATCAATTTAGGAGAAGCTACTAAACTCCTTGATAACATTATGGTTAATTATTCTCAATGGCACACTAAAAGATCTACTAGTAAAAAGGTTCATGCGATAGAAGAGATTAACGTTTTGAGTGGAAAGATGGATGAACTTATGAAATTGTTTGCTACTAAGAGTGTTCCTATTGATCCTAATGATATGCCTTTGTCTACTTTGATTGAGAATAATAATGAATCTATGGATGTGAATTTTGTTCGTAGGAATAATTTTGGTAACAACGCGTACAGAGGAAACTTTAATCCTAGACCGTTTCCTAGTAATTCCTCTAATAATTATGGTAATTCCTACAAAAACTCTTATGGAAATTTTAATAAGATTCCCTCTGATTTTGAGAATAGTGTTAAAGAATTTATGATCTCTCAAAAGAATTTTAATGCTTTGCTTGAAGAAAAATTGCTTAAAGTTGATGAATTGGCTAGGAACGTTGATAGACTTTTGCTTGATGTTGATTCTTTGAAACTTAGATCTATTCCACCTAAGCATGATATCAATGAGTCTCTCAAAGCCATGAGAATTTCCATTGATGAGTGCAAATAAAGAACCTCTAGGATGCGTGCTAAGAAAGATTGCTTTATAAAAGCATGTTCTTCCAGTTTCCATGAAAATAATGATGAAGATCTAAAAGTTATTGATGTGTCACCTATTAAATCTTTGTTTTGCAATATGAATCTTGATAATGATGGGACAGGAGATGAGTCAACTTTAGTTAAAAGGCATCCCAATGATTCGGAGTTTTTAGATCTTGATGCTAAATTTGGTAAAGTGGGATTGGAGAGGTCAAAACTTTACATAGCATTGAACCCACTATTATGGATTTCAAGGAATTTATTTATGATAATTATTCTTTAATATATTGTATTTCCTTGTTGCAATCCGTGTTGAATTCTCCTCATGCTTATAGTCAAAATAAAGCTTTTACCAAACATATTGTTGATGCCTTGATGCAATCCTATGAGGAAAAACTTGAGTTGGAAGTTTCTATACCTAGAAAACTTTATGATGAGTGGGAACCTACTACTAAAATTAATATTAAAGATCATGAATGCTATGCTTTATGTGATTTGGGTGCTAGTGTTTCCACGATTCCGAAAACTTTATGTGATGTGCTAGGTTTCCATGATTTTGATGATTGCTCTTTAAACTTGCACCTTGCGGATTCCACCATTCAGAAACCTATGGGAAGGATCAATGATGTTCTTATTGTTGCAAATAGGAATTGTGTGCCCGTATATTTTATCATTCTTGATATAGATTGCAATCTTTCATGTCCTATTATTCTTGGTAGACCTTTCCTTAGAACGATTGGTGCAATTATTGATATGAAGGAAGGGAATATTAGATTCCAATTTCCATTAAGGAAAGGCATGGAACACTTTCCAAGAAAGAAAGTCAAATTACCTTATGAATCCATTATGCATGCCACTTATGAATTGAATGCCAAAGATGGCACTACTTAGATCTATTCTCACTTTTATGCCTAGCTAGGGGCGTTAAACGATAGCGCTTGTTAGGAGGCAACCCAATTTTATTTTTGTTTCTTACTTTTTGCTTCTGTTTAATAATAAATATTTCACCTAGCCTCTGTTTAGATGTGGTTTTATGTTTCAATTAGTGTTTGTGCCAAGTAGTACCTATAGGATAACCTACGGTGATAGTTAATTTGATTCTGCTGAAAAACAGAAACTTCTGCACGCACGAAAATAATTTTAATAAATCACAGGAACGTGTTTTTGCATTGATTCTTTTTAGTTATATCAATAGACAACTCTCCCAGGACTTCCTATTTTTTTAGGATTTTTAGAGTTCCAGAAGTAATCGAAAGTTACAGATTGCTAAAGACTGTTCTGTTTTTGACAGATTCTGTTTTTCGTGTGTTGTTTGCTTATTTTGATGCATCTATGGCTAGTATCGGGGGTTATGAACCGTAGAGAAGTTCCAATACAGTATGTTTAACACCAATATAAATAAAGAATGAGTTCATTATAGTACCTTAGGTGGTGGTTTTTCTTTCTTGCACTAACGGAGCTTATGAAATTTCCTGTTGAGTTTTGTGTTGTGAAGTTTTCAAGTTTTGGGTAAAGATTTTATGGACTATGGAATAAGGAGTGGCAAGAGCCTAAGCTTGGGGTTGCCCATGGCACCCCAAGATAATCCAAGGACAACCAAAAGCCTAAGTTTGGGGATGCCCCGGAAGGCATCCCCTCTTTTGTCTTCGTCTATCGGTAACTTTACTTGGAGCTATATTTTTATTTGCCACATGATATGTGTTTTGCTTGGAGCGTATTGTATGATATGAGTCCTTGCTTTTTAGATTACCACAATCATCCTTGCTGTACACACCTTTTGGGAGAAACCCACATGACTTGGAATTTATTTGAATACTCTAGTGCTTCACTTATATTTTTTGATCTAGATAATTTTGCTCTAAGTGCTTCACTTATATCTTTTAGAGCATGGAGGTGGTTTAATTTTGTAGCTATTGTTGATCTCTCATGCTTAACTTATAAAATTTTGAGAGTCTTTTAGAACAACATGGTATTTTCTATGGTTAAAAAAAATTGGTCCTAGAATGGTGTGCATCCAAGTTGGGTATAATAAAAACTATTATAGGAACTAAATTGGATGCTATGATCAAATTGATGCTTGATAATTGTTTTGAGATATAGAGGTGGTGATATTAGAGTCATTCTAGTTGGGTAATTGTGAATTTAAAGAATACTTGTGTTGTAGTTGGCAAGTCCCGTAGCATGCACGTATGGTAAAGTTAACTCCTACCAACCCTTCCCCTAGGAGCATGCGTAGTAGTACTTTGCTTCGAGGGCTAATAAAACTTTTGCAATAAGTATATGAGTTCTTTATGACTAATGTGAGTCCATGGATTATACGCACTCTTACCTTTCCATCATTGCTAGCCTCTTCGGTACCGTGCATTGCCCTTTCTCACCTTGAGAGTTGGTGCAAACTTCACCGGTGCATCCAAACCCCGTGATACGATACGCTCCATCACACATAAAACTCCTTATATCTTCCTCAAAACAGCCACCAAACCTACCTATTATGGCATTTCCATAGCCATTCCGAGATATATTGCCATGCAACTTTCCACCGTTCCGTTCATCATGACACGTTTCATCATTGTCATATTGCCTTGCATGATCATGTAGTTGACATCGTATTTGTGGCAAAGCCACCATGCATAATTTTTCATACATGTATCTCTTGATTCATTGCCCATTCCGGTACACCGCCGGAGGCATTCATATAGAGTCATATCTTGTTCTAGTTTTGAGTTGTAATTCATGAGTTGTAAATAAATAGAAGTGTGATGATCATCATTATTAGAGCATTGTCCCTTATAAAAAAAAGAAAGGCCAAAAAGAAAAAAAGAAAGGCAAAAGAAAAAAAAGAAAAAGAAAAAAGAAGAAAGGCCAAGAAAATAAAGGCCCAAAAAAATAAAAAAAGAAGAAAGGCCAAAAAAGAAAGGCCCAAAAAAGAAAAAAAGAAAAGAAAAGAAATAAAAAAGGGGACAACGTTACTATCTTTTTCCACACCTGTGCTTCAAAGTAGCACCATGTTCTTCATATAGAGAATCTCATTTGTTGTCACTTTCATATACTAGTGGGAATTTTTCATTATAGAACTTGGCTTGTATATTCCAACGATGGGCTTCCTCAAAATGCCCTAGGTCTTCGTGAGCAAGCAAGTTGGATGCACACCCACTTAGTTTCCTTTGTTGAGCTTTCATACATTTATAGCTCTAGTACATCCATTGCATGGCAATCCCTACTCCTCATGTTGACAATTGATGGGCATCTCCATAGCCCGTTGATTAGCCTCGTCAACGTCAGACTTTCTCTTTTTTTGTCTTCTCCACACAACTTCCATCATCATATTCTATTCCACCTGTAGTGCTATATCCATGGCTCACGCTCATGTATTACGTGAGAGTTGAAAAAAGTTGAAGCGCGTTAAAAAGTATGAACCAATTGCTTGGTTGAAACCGGGGTTGTTCTTGATGGGAGTATTTTGTGTAATGAAAATGAAACATAGCCTAACTATATGATTTTGTGGGGATGAACCTTCTTAAGCCATGTTATTTTGAGAAGACATGATTGCTTTGTTAGTATGCTTGAAGTATTACTATTTCTTATGTCAATATGAAATTTTATTTTGAATCATTTGGATCTGAACATTCATGCCACAATAAATAAAATTACGTTGAGAATTATGCTAGGTAGCATTCCACATCAAAAAAATCTGTTTTTATCATTTACCTTCTCGAGGACGAGCAGGAACTAAGCTTGGGGATGCTTGATACGTCTCCAACGTATCTATAATTTTTTATTGTTCCATGCTATTATATTACCCGTTTTGGATGTTTATGGGCTTTACTTGACAATTTTATATCATTTTTGGGACTAACCTGCTAACCGGAGGCCCAGCCTGAATTGTTGTTTTTTTTTGCCTATTTTAGTGTTTCGAAGAAAAGGAATATCAAACGGAGTCCAAATGGAATGAAACCTTCAGGAGCGATCTTTTCGGAACAAACGCAATCCAGGAGACTTGGAGTGGACGTCAAGCAGCAAACGTGGCGGCCACGAGGGTGCCCGGCACGCTCCAAGGGGGTGGGCGCGCCTCCACCCTTGTGGGCCCCTTGTGGCTCAACCGACCTACTTCTTCCTCCTATATATATCCGTGTACCCTGAAAACATCCAGGAGCACCACGAAAAACTATTTCCACCGCCGCAACCTTTTGTATCCGTGAGATCCCATCTTGGAGCCTTCGCCGTTGCTCCGCCGGAGGGGGGATTGACCATGGAGGGCCTCTACATCATCTCCAAGGCCTCTCCGATGAGTTGTGAGTTGTTTATCATAGACCTTTGAGGTCCATAATTATTAGCTAGATGGCTTCTTCTCTCTCTTTGAATCTCAATACAAAGTTCTCCTCGATCTTCTTGGAGATCTATTCGATGTAACTCTTTTTGCGGTGTGTTTGTCGAGATCCGATGAATTGTGGGTTTATGATCAAGTTTATCTATGAGAAGTATTTGAATCTCCTATGAATTCTTTTATGTATGATCGGTTATCTTTGCAAGTCTCTTCGAATTATCATTTTGGTTTGGCCTACTAGATTGATCTTTCTTGCAATGGGAGAAGTGCTTAGATTCGGGTTCAATCTTGTGGTGTCCTTTCCCAGTGACAGCAGGGGCAGCAAGGCACATATTGTATTGTTGCCATCGAGGATAAAAAGATGGGGTTTATATCATATTGCTTGAGTTTATCCCTCTACATCATGTCATCTTTCTTAATGCGTTACTTTGTTCTTATGAACTTAATACTCTAGATGCAGGCAGGAGTCGGTCGATGTGTGGAGTAATAGTAGTAGATGCAGAATCATTTCGATCTACTTGTTGCGGATGTGATGCCTATATACATGATCATGCCTAGATATTCTCATAACTATGCACTGTTCTATCAATTGCTCGATAGTAATTTGTTCACCCACAGTAATACTTATGCTATCTTGAGAGAAGCCACTAGTGAAACCTATGGCCCGGGGGTCTATCTTTTATCATATAAGTTTTCAATCTACTTCTATTTGCATCTTTTACTTTCCAATCTATATCATAAAAATACCAAAAATATTTATCTTATCATATTATCTCTATCAGATCTCACTTTCGCAAGTTTTCGTGAAGGGATTGACAACCCCTTTATCATGTTGGTTGCGAGGTTCTTGTTTGTTTGTGTAGGTGCGTGGGACTTTTGAGGAGCCTCCTACTGGATTGATACCTTGGTTCTCAAAAACTTAGGGAAATACTTACGCTACTTTGCTGCATCACCCTTTCCTCTTCAAGGGAAAACCAACGCTGTGCTCAAGAGGTAGCACCCTCTAGTCATCTAAATGATCACGTGATCCAAATCAACTAAACCATGTCCGATCATCACATGCGATGGAGTAGTTTTCAATGGTGAACATCACTATGTTGATCATATCTACTATATGATTCACGTTCGACCTTTCGGTCTCAGTGTTCCAAGGCCATATCTGCATATGCTAGGCTCGTCAAGTTTAACCCATGTACTCTGCATGTGCAAAACTGGCTTGCACCCGTTGTATGTGAACGTAGAGCTTATCACACCCGATCATCAGATGGTGTCTCGGCACGATGAACTGTAGCAACGGTGCATACTCAAGGAGAACACTTGTACCTTGAAATTTAGTAAGGGATCATCTTATAATGTTACCGCCGAACTAAGCAAAATAAGATGCATAAAAGATAAACATCACCTGCAATCAAAATATGTGACATGGTATGGCCATCATCATCTTGTGCTCATGATCTCCATCACCGGTGCGGCACTAATGTCTACTACACAAACTTCTTCTTGTAGACGTTGTTGGGCCTTCAAGTGCAGAGGTTTGTAGGACAGTAGCAAATTTCCCTCAAGTGGATGACCTAAGGTTTATCAATCCGTGGGAGGCGTAGGATGAAGATAATCTCTCTCAAACAACCCTGCAACCAAATAACAAAGAGTCTCTTGTGTCCCCAACACAACCAATACAATGGTAAATTGTATAGGTGCACTAGTTCGGCAAAGAGATGGTGATACAAGTGCAATATGGATGATAGATATAGGTTTTTGTAATTTGAAAATATAAAAACAACAAGGTAACAAGTGGTAAAAGTGAGTGTAAACGGTATTGCAATGCTAGGAAACAAGGCCTATGGTTCATACTTTCACTAGTGCAAGTTCTCTCAACAATAATAACATAATTGGATCATATAACTATCCCTCAACATGCAACAAAGAGTCACTCCGAAGTCACTAATAGCGGAGAACAAACGAAGAGATTATTGTAGGGTACGAAACCCCCTCAAAGTTATCCTTTCTGATCGATCTATTCAAGAGTCCGTAGTAAAATAACACGAAGTTATTCTTTCCGTTCGATCTATCATAGAGTTCGTACTAGAATAACACCTTAAGATACAAATCAACCAAAACCCTAAGGTCACCTAGATACTCCAATGTCACCTCAAGTATCCATGGGTATGATTATACGATATGCATCACACAATCTCAGATTCATCTATTCAACCAACACAAAGTACTTCAAAGAGTGCCCCAAAGTTTCTATCGGAGAATCAAGACGAAAACGTGTGCAAACCTTGTTCATAAGTTCACAAGGTCACTAAACCCGCAAGTTGATCACCAAAACATACATCAAGTAGATCGTGTGATTATCCCATTGTCACCACAGATAAGCACATGCAAGACATACATCAAGTGTTCTCAAATCCTTAAAGACTCAATCCTATAAGATAACTTCAAAGGGAAAACTCAATCCATTACAAGAGAGTAGAGGGGGAGAAACATCATAAGATCCAACTATAATATCAAAGCTCTCGATACATCAAGATCGTGATGAATGAAGAACACGAGAGAGAGAGAGAGAGAGAGAGATCAAACACATAGCTACTGGTACATACCTCAGCCCCAAGGGTGAACTACTCCCTCCTCGTCATGGAGAGTGCCAGGATGATGAAGATGGCCACCGGTGAGGGATCCCCCCTCCGGCAGGGTGCCGAAACAGGGTCCCGATTGGTTTTTGGTGGCTACAGAGGCTTGCGGCGGCGGAACTCTCGATCTAGATTTCTTTCTAGAGGTTTGGGTATTTATAGGATGGTTTGGCGTCGAGAACAAGTCAGGAGGACCCACGGTGTGTCCACAAGGTAGGGGGCGCGCCCTAGGGGGTGGGTGTGCCCTCCACCCTCGTGGGCCCCACGAGCCTCCTCTCGGGTAACTCTTGATTCCAGTATTTTTTATATTTTCAAGAAAAAATCTCCGTTGATTTTCAGCGCATTCCAAGAACTTTTATTTCTACACATAAACAACCCCACAGTAGTTCTGCTGAAAACAGCGTCAATCCGGGTTAATTCTAACCAAATCATACCAAAAGCATGTAAAAAATATTATAAACATGTCATGAATACATCAAAAATTATAGATGTGTTGGAGACGTATCAAGCATCCCCAACTTTAATTCCCGCTCATCCTCGAGTAGGTAAATGATAAAGACAGAATTTTTGATGTGGAATGCTACCTAACATAATTATCAATGTAATTTTGCTTATTGTGGCATGAATGTTCAGATCCATAAGATTCAAGATAAAAGTTTAATATTGACATATAAATAGTAGTACTTCAAGCATGCTAACGAAGCAGTTTATGTCTTATCAAAATAACATAGCCAGAGAAAGCTTATCCCTACAAAATCATATAGTTTGACCATGCTTCATTTTCGTCACACAAAATGCCCCCATCATGAACAACCCCGGTTTCAGCCAAGTAATTGGTTCATACTTTTTAATGCACTTCAGCCTTTTCAACCCTCACGCAATACATGAGCATAAGCCATGGACATAGCACTATGGGTGGAGTAGAGTATGATGATAGGGATTATGTGAGAAAACAAAAAAGGAGAAAGTCTCATATTGACGCAGCTAATCAACAGGCTATGGAGATGCCCATCAATTGATGTCAATACGAGGAGTAGGGATTGCCATGCAACGGATGCACTAGAGCTATAAATGTATGAAAGCACATCAAAAAAAAACTAAGTAGGTGTGCATCCAACTTGCCTGCTCACGAAGACCTAGGGCATTTTGTGGAAGCCAATCATTGAAATATACAAGCCAAGTTATATAATGAAAAATTCCCACTAGTATATGAAAGTACAAAATAAGAAACTCTCTATCATGAAGATCATGGTGCTATTTTGAAGCACAAGTGTGGAAAAAGGATAGTAACATTGTCCCTTCTCTCTTTTTCTCTCATTTTTTTATTTGGGCTTCTTTGGCCTCTTTTTTTTCTTTTTTTCTCTTTTTTCTCCTTTTTTTATTTTGTCCGGAGTCTCATCCCGACAACTCACATTAGTCATAAAAAACTCATATACTTATTGCAAAAGTTTATTAGCCCTCGAAGCAAAGTACTACTACGCATGCTCCTAGGGGAAGGGTTGGTAGGAGTTAACCATCGCGCAATTCCGACCTCCACTCATAAGGAAGGCAATCAAAGAACACCCCATGCTTCAAATTTGTCACAGAACGTTCACCATATGTGCATGCTACAGGACTTGTCAATTTTAACACAAGTATTTCTCAATCTATTATATAATTAAGACAGAAGTAAAACGAGACATCACGTTCATCCACACAGATTAAATTATCTAAGCCATTAGTTTTAGATTTAAACGACTGAGATTTCAAGATGTAAACGTTACATACAAACAATATGTGCGTGCATTCTTTTGCACCTATGAGGTATGTCACGTACATGGATCGGTGGTGAAAAAGCAACCAATATATGTGCACGAGACAAGTTTACAATGCACCATCACGTGTGTGTGTTTTTTTAGCATCAGTACAGACACAAGCGATCATATACACGCGCATACACTCATCCCTATGAACGCACACACGCACACCCTACCCCTATGAGCACCTTCGAGAGACTGAGCCGGCATATCATCTTGAGATTTACGAAGCCACCGTAGGCGCCTCGTCGTCGACAGGAACGTCTCCTCCCACTGAAAGCGCATCGCCGGAAATCCTAAAATAAATCCAGGAATAATGCGAGCACCAGAATTTAAACCCTGGTGGGTTGGGGATACCACTGTCCACCTAACCAACTTAACCACAGGTTGATTCACACCATCACGTGTGTTATACATGAAACTGCATGAGACAAGTTTACAATGCACCATCACGTGTGTTATACATGAAACAAGGAAAAGGTTACCAATTTCGGTTTGGACTCTAATAGGAGAGAAAAAAACATGCACGCCAGACATACCTGCGCTACCTTTTTTGCCTTAAATAGTCACGAGATTAAATTAGGAAGGGAACTCAATTAGGAAATATACAAATCAGGCTGTTGGAAAAGGAAAGAGACAACGTAACCAAAGCAAAATAGTTGGAAGATTAAATTAGGAAACACAAAAATCACGGTGTTAGAAACGGAAGGAGCCAACGTAACCAAAGAAACCACCTCTTTTTTTTGTTAACATGGCCAATAACTCACGGGAGATCCCTGACCACGTACGAGACAAGTTCACAACGATTTTTTTCTTGCTATAAATAGTCAGGAGATGGTTCAGAAAAAAACCATCAAGAGGTAAAATTAGGAAAAGTAAAAATCATGTTGTTATAGAAGGAAAGAGACAACGTCATGAAAGAACAATAGTCAGGAGATAAAATTCAGTAATAAAAAAATCACGGTGTTAGAAAAGGAAAGAGCCAACATAATCAAAACAACCACCTCTTTTTTTAACTTAACATGGTTAATAAATCACGAGAGATCCCTGCAGAAAAAAACTCAGGGGAGATAATATATGCATCTGCATCCTATTCTGACGTACGTCGCTGCTGCATCCCGAGCAGAAGCAGGCTCTATTTTTTCTCCGAAATCGCGAGCAGAATTGTTTGATTATGGGACGCAAAGAACCTCTCTGAGGCATGCAGAGCAACCAGCTAGCCTCAAGAAGGCATGGACCGGCTGTGCGGCCTCGCACCAGCACACTGAATTCAGATGAGTTCGCTGGCAAGTATCAAGATTAGCTTTTAACTAACGTCCACCATCCATGCCTGCATCCAGTACACCCAACTTGCACGAGCTCATGGTTTTGCGTGCATGATGAAAAGATGGATTCAAAATAAGCACGTAAGATCTCGGCATCTATGCAAAGACTATATGAGAATACAACAATAACGAAAAAATTTCTCTCTTTTGCTTAAGTCGAGATTTATTATCCCATGATTTTAGAGGAGACATGTAATTATTTGTCAAACGTGCCATGTTGAGTCAAAAGTGCCGTGGAAGATGTGTCAAGGATAACAAATTTTCACCAGTAAAATGCATTGTCAGTCGGTGTAACAATCTGGTAGCTGAAGACTTGGATGAGATGGTAGCTAGAGTTAATTGTAGGATGCCACACATTGATTAACAGATTTTATACAGTAGGTCAATTGTTTATTGACCATTAATTAAAAATAATATACATGTATACTGTTACTGAGCTCTCCTATGAGCAGATGAAAGGATCAGAGGGAGGAAATATTGAGATATATCTTATTACAAAATAAGCAAGAGAACTACACTGTTAGAGATGGAGTGGTAAAATTTTCAAAAAAAAAATTTGTGAACACGCAAAAGGCTTGCATGTCGGTGTATTAAGATAGGGGAGAAAAGAAATAGTACAGAGTAGCTACAAACAGAGGCACACGATGGCCACCACGCTCATGCTCCTGTTTGACCTATTAGGGACGTGCTAATTTTATGCGATGAAGTACTTCTAATAGGGCAGTTAAAGCGATTCATAATTTTTTGTTCGACAAAAAAGGACGCACTTCAAACAACCCTTTCAAACTTAAGATGATCGTGTAAGTACGCCGAATTTAAGGTTAGCCATCAGGTTCATCCGTACGTGCTAAAAATATATATTCCAATGATTTTAAAGTCAAGTCTATTATTGACATGTACAAAGCTGACAAGTATGGAGGTGGGGACTGGATCATGGAAACATGTACAGACCGGATCACTTAGGTGTTATTACAAAGGAAACAAGTGAATCTCCAAGGAGTAGAATATCATGCATAAATCTTTCAGTCTACAAGGGAGTATACATGCACGAGCCATACTTTTCTTTTTGCACGAGCCATACTGATCCCAGAGAGGTTCACGTGCATCTAACGCCAACCCACCAAAACATCCAGTAGCTTCAACGATGCTAGATATACCGCACACACGAGAAAGGTCATCCAACTGGTACAAAATGAGAATTTACTTGAGAGCATAGAAGTTGTTATAGAAAATTGCATTAAGATACGAATAAATGGAATTATCTATATTATATTGTAAAAATCAAAACAAAAAGTGTTATAGGCAATTCTAACCGCACGAATGCACGGGACTGAAGAGTGAAGATATAAATTATACTTCAATTACCATTTTTCTTATAGCGAAACTATGGCCCTATTTGGTTCAGTTTTTATCGATGGATTCCGCTACCGTGAAGCAGAATCTGAACCAAAGGGCAAACCCAGCAGAATCCGATTCCAGAAATCCGCTGCCAAAATTTGAACCAAAAGCGGAAGCAACCCAGGACATGCTTTCCAAAATCTGATTTCGCTGCGGGCCAAAACCTGAAAAAGTTGTTTCATCTGGTTTGCCAAATGACCTACATATTTTTCACATCAGATTTTCCACAACTGATTTTCCATAGCAGATTTTTCACAGCTGCTTTTAGAAATCAACAGCCGAACCAAACAGGGCATATGTCTTCAATTTAAGAGATGAAAGCAGCTAATACAATTCTTAAAGCAAAATAACAAAACGGTGCAAGAAGACTATACGTATGGATGTTAGGATAACAAACTTTCTTTACACTATTTCAACATCAAAGCCTCTATGTATCAAATATATAGAGATGCCATAATTCAGCAGATGAAGTTATTTTGGCAATTTTCTGTTGAATACACAAATAATTTTATATTATATTAGATAGCTAAGCAATAGACACCAATATAGCTTGGAATGGCATGACAGGACCAAAATTATATGACTTCCGGTTGTCATGCACCGAATATGTTGCCAGTAGTACTTATCACACACAATAAAACACGTTCACCTTAGTCTACTAATGTTTTCTCATGGTACACATATTGGCTACAATTATTTTAGACAAACGAGTTTCTGCATTATGCATTTCAATATAATTCTGTAAGTTTGCAGGTCTACCATCCTATGACAACATCTCAATGCTAATTTAGATATTAAAACACATTTTTAAGAAATCTAGCCGCGCAAATGTGCGGATCACACCGCTAGTTTCATAATTACCCAACTAGCATGACTCTAACATTACCACATTTATATCTCAAAACAATTATCAAGTACCAAATTTATCATAGTGTTTAATGCACTCCATATGAAAGTTTTTATTTTATCCCTCTTGGATGCCCATCATATTAGGACTAAATTCATAACCAAAGCAAATTACCATGCTGTTTAAGACTCTCAAAATAATATAAGTGAATCATGAGAGATCAATAATTTCTACAAAATAAAACCACCACCGTGCTCTAAAAAGGTATAAGTGAAGCACTAGAGCAAAAGACAAACTACTCCAAAAGATATAAGTGAAGATCAATGAGTAGTCAAATAATTGTGCAACTATGTGAAGACTCTCTAACATTAAAAAAATTCAGATCTTGGTATTTTATTCAAACAGTAAGAAAAACAAAACAAAATGAAATTTCAAGGATAGCACACATCATGTGAAGAAGCAAAATCTTAGGTTCAACCGATACTAACCGATAATTGTTGAAGAAGAAAGGTGGGATGCCTATCGGGGCATCCCCAAGCTTGGATGCTTGAGACTTCTTGAAATATTATCTTGGGGTGCCTCGGGCATCCCCAAGCTTGAGCTTTTGTGTCTCCTTAATTCCTTTTATATCTCGGTTTCCTAAATCTCGAAAGCTTCATCCACACCAAACTCAACAAGAACGATGAACGAAGACGAAAGAGGGGATGCCATCCGGGGCATCCCCAAGCTTAGGCTCTTGGTTTACCTAGAATATTACCTTGGGGTGCCTTGGGCATCCCCAAGCTTAGGCTCTTGCCACTCCTTATTCCATAGTCCATCGAATCTTTACCCAAAACTTGAAAACTTCACAACACAAAACTCAACAGAAAACTCGTAAGCTCCGTTAGTATAAGAAAATAAATCACCACTAAGGTACTGTTGTGAACTCATTCTAAATTCATATTGGTGTTGAAAGAACATGCGGTGCCCCCATGTTTGGTTTTGGCAATTAATGACAATCTCTATGGACTAATGGTTGCCTTGAGTTATATTTGAAGGGTTTGTCCATAGGCTTTTCTTAGAGTCCATTTGTTGGTTTCAAGGAGAGTTTGTGATGACCAAGTTGCTATTAAGGAATTATCCAAAGATTGGTCTTATGAGTGTTGAGATTATTGCAAGCATGTCTTGAAGAAGAAGATTGTGTGATCATTCATGTTTACCTTCAAGACATCATCCAAATGAAGAGAGTTGGAAAGATTCAAGGTTGATCAAGACAAAGTCAAAGAATGAATCAAGTTGATCAACACACAAAGCATAGAAGATGTACCGAGAGGGATCAAGCGATCCCATGGTATGGTAAGCATGGTCAATTACGCTTTGTGTACTAACCCATGGTCTTCGTGCGAGTTCTTTGTGGGGTTAGGTTGCGGTGTGCAAGCTCAAGTAGAATCATCACGAAGAGATCATATGCTTGAAGCTTGCCGTCCATTGTGGCGACAATGGACTTGTGAAGATGTGCAGAAGAGTGGCTCACCCATACTGGAGTATGGGGAGCAATCAACTAGTCTTCTTCGAGCCAATGCAATCAAGAAAGGTGGTCCAACTTGAGGGAGTAAAGATCGTCATCATCTAGCTCAAGTGGACCATGTGCAAGGCAAAGGTTTGCCCTTGATAGGTTTTCTATTTTACCGGTCTCACGGTAGTTGTGGGAGACCGGGTTATAGGATTGATTGTCGTACTATCAAGGGGGGCTCTCGATGAGCTGCTTGATCGTATCGTTCGTAGAGAGCTCAAACCATTGCATCCTTGCATCATCTTTTTGGTTCTTGTTTGGTTTTTCTCCTTGTGAGATTTGGATCCTTTGGTCATTTTTATGACAAGCTCGAGTTCATCGAAAACGGAGTTCTCATGCATCTTCTATGATGTTTTCGATGTTGGAGGGTATGCCGGTTCTTCTCGGTTGGAGGTTTCACTCCTTTGTTTGCTAAGCATACCTCCCCTGTCGGTTCTTCTCGGTTGGAGGTTTCACTCTTTTCGATGTCGCTGTTTTGATGCTACTCGTCTTGCTCTATCCAACAAGCTTGAGTTTGCTCAATTCGGAGCTCATTTGCAGAAGTTATGGCAGTTCTGGTTTCCTTGGAGTATTCTTTGTTTTAGCGGTAGTGGCTTAAGGTTGGCGCCAGCAGTAGTACCGCGGTCCACAGCAGTAGTACCGCCGAAGCTCCCCAGTGGTAGTACCGCTCTCAGAGCGGTAGTACCGCTCTCAGAGCGGTAGTACCGCTCCAAGCGGTAGTACCGCTCTCCAAACGGTAGTACCGCTCGGGGTTTTCGGCCGTAGTACCGCTGTGCGTCTGGGCTACTTCCGCCTCGATTCTCGAACGAAGTTTTTCGTGTCGGGTTTTGCGGCACTAAGGGAGGTAGTAGGAGCGGTAGTACCGCCCTATGCGGTAGTACCGCTCTTCCCTAGCGGTAGTACCGCCCTGGGGTCAGGGCCCTGGCAGCGCGGGAGTACCGCTGGGTTGAGCAGTAGTACCGCCCGGAGCGATAGTACCGCCCTTCCCTAGCGGTAGTACCGCTCTGTGCGGGGATGTTCAGTGGGGTAACGGTTGGATTTTCCCCCTCCTATAAAAGGGGGTCTTCTTCCCCATTGAACCTTATCCTTTGAGCTCGTGATCTTCCCCCATTGTTGACCTTCTCCGAGCTTGCTATCTCTCAATCCCTCCCTGGATTCTTGCTAGCTTTTGGGGGAAAAGAGAGAGGAGATCTAGATCCACATTTCCACCAATCACTTTATCCTCTATGTGAGGGGAACCCCTTGGATCTAGTTCTTCGAGTTCTTGGTGTTCTCCTTCTTGTTCTTCCTCTCATTTTCCTCCCTAGCATTAGTTGCTTTGGTGGGATTTGAGAGAGAAGGACTTGGGCACTCTGTGTGCCCTTGCCATTGCATTTGTGCATCGGTTTGAGTTCTCCATGGTGATACGTGGAAGTTACAAGTTGAGAAGCTTATTACTCTTGGGTGCTTGGCGCCCTTGAGCTTGTTCCTCTTGGGTGCTTGGGCGCCCTAGTCGGTTGGTGGTGTTCGGAGCTCAATCATTGTGGTGTAAAGCTCCGGGCAAGCGTCGGGGTCTCCAATTAGGTTGTGGAGATCGCCCCGAGCAATTTGAAGGGTTCCGGTGACCGCCCCCAAGGGTTGCCAAAGTGTACGGGTTCGGTGATCGCCCCCAAGGGTTGCCATTTGTACGGGTTTGGTTACCGCCCTCAAGGGTCCCTTAGTGGAATCACGGCATCTTGCATTGTGCGAGGGCGTGAGGAGATTACGGTGGCCCTAGTGGCTTCTTGGGGAGCATTGTGCCTCCACACCGCTCCAAACGGAGATTAGCATCCGCAAGGGTGTGAACTTCGGGATACATCGTCGTCTCCGCGTGCCTCGGTTATCTCTTACCCGAGCCCCTTTACTTATGAACTTTACTTTGTGATAGCCATATTGTTCTTTGTCATATATCTTGCTATCACATAGTTGCTTATCTTGCTTAGCATAAGTTGTTGGTGCACATAGGTGAGCCTAGTTGTTGTAGGTTTTGTGCTTGACAAATTAACCGTTTGGTTTATTCCGCATTTGTTCAAGCCTAAACCATAATTATTTTAAAGCGCCTATTCACCCCCCCCTCTAGGCGACATCCTCGATCTTTCAGGTGTAGTATCTACTGTATTCCAACTTCTCTATGGTTCATACCCTCCGATACTACTCATATATTCATCAAAACAAGCAAACAATACATAGAAAATAGAATCTATCAAAAACAGAACAGTCTGTAGAAATCTGTAACTCTCGAATACTTCTGTAACTCCAAAAATTCTACCAAGTAGGAAAACCTGACAAATTTGTGTACAAATCCAGAGAATAAAGAATCAGCTCAAAATCACGTTTATGTGAATTATCAAAACTAATTTACTGGGTGCAAAAGTTTCTGATTTTCAGCAGGATCAACACAACTATCACCGTAAGCTATCCTAAAGGTCTTACTTGGCACTTTATTGAAACAAAAGCTATAAAACATGATTACTACAGTAGCATAATCATGTGAACACACAAAAATAGTAAAGGTAAATATTGGGTTGTCTCCCAACAAGCGCTTTTCTTTAATGCCTTTTAGCTAGGCATGATGATTTCAATGATGCTCGCATAAAAGATAAGAATTGAAACATAAAGAGAGCATCATGAAGCATATTACTAACACATTTAAGTCTAACCCACTTACTACGCATAGGGATTTTGTGAGAAAACAACTTATGGGAACAAGAAACAACTAGCATAGGAAGGTAAAACAAGCAAATCTTCAAGATTTTCAACACATAGAGAGGAAACTTGATATTATTGCAATACGTAGAAGCATATGATCCGCTCTCATAATAATTTTCAGTAGCATCATGAATGAATTCAAAAATATAACCATCACATAAAGCATTATTTTCATGATGCACAAGCATATAAATTTTACTACTCTCCACATAAGCAAACTTCTTCTCATGAATAGTAGTGGGAGCAAACTCAACAAAATAACTATCATGTGAAGCATAATCCAATTGAAAAATAGGAGGCATGCTTTCATCATAATAAATTTGCTCATCAAAACTTGGGGGACAAAAAATATCATATTCATCAAACATAGCATCCCCAAGCTTGTGGCTTTGCATATCATTAGCATCATGGGTATTCAAAGAATTCATACTGACAACATTGCAATCATGCTCATCATTCACATATTTTATGCCAAGCATTCTATGTAATTCTCCTTCTAGTACTTGAGCACAATTTTTAGAATCCTTATTTTCATGGAAGACATTGAAAAGATGAAGCATATGAGGCACCCTCAATTCCATTTTTTTAGTTTCCTTTTATAGACCAAACTAGTGATAAAACAAGAAACAAAAAGATTTGATTGCAAGATCTAAAGATTTACCTTCAAGCACTCACCTCCCTGGCAACGGTGCCAGAAAAGAGCTTGATGTCAACTACACAACCTTGTTCTTGTAGACGTCGTTGGGCCTCCAAGTGCAGAGGTTTGTAGGACAGTAGCAAATTTCCCTCAAGTGGATGACCTAAGGTTTATCAATCTGTGGGAGGCGTAGGATGAAGATAGTCTCTCTCGAACAACCCTACAACCAAATAACAAAGAGTCTCTTGTGTCCCCAACACACCCAATACAATGGTAAATTGTGTAGGAGCACTAGTTCGGCGGAGATATGGTGACACAAGTGCAATATGAATGATAGATATAGGTTTTTGTAATCTGAAAATATAAAAACAGCAAGGTAACAAGTGGTAAAAGTGAGCGCAAATGGTATTGCAATGCTAGGAAACAAGGCCTATGGTTCATACTTTCACTAGTGCAAGTTCTATCAACAATAATAACATAATCGGATCATATAACTATCCCTCAACATGCAACAAAGAGTCACTCCGAAGTCACTAATAGCGGAGAACAAACGAAGAGATTATTGTAGGGTACGAAACCCCCTCAAAGTTATCCTTTCTGATCGATCTATTCAAGAGTCCGTAGTAAAATAACACGAAGTTATTCTTTCCGTTCGATCTATCATAGAGTTTGTACTAGAATAACACCTTAAGATACAAATCAACCAAAACCCTAATGTCACCTAGATACTCCAATGTCACCTCAAGTATCCATGGGTATGATTATATGATACGCATCACACAATCTCAGATTCATCTATTCAACCAACACAATGTACTTCAAAGAGTGCCCCAAAGTTTCTATTGGAGAATCAAGACGAAAACTTGTGCCAACCCCTGTTCATAAGTTCACAAGGTCACTGAACCCGCAAGTTGATCACCAAAACATACATCAAGTAGATCATGTGAATATTCCATTGTCACCACAGATAAGCACATGCAAGACATACATCAACTGTTCTCAAATCCTTAAAGATTCAATCCTATAAGATAACTTCAAAGGGAAAACTCAATCCATTACAAGAGAGTAGAGGGGGAGAAACATCATAAGATCCAACTATAATAGCAAAGCTCATGATACATCAAGATCGTGCTGAATCAAGAACACGAGAGAGAGAGAGAGAGAGAGAGAGAGAGAGAGATCAAACACATAGCTACTGGTACATACCTCAGCCCCAAGGGTGAACTACTCCCTCCTCGTCATGGAGAGCGCTAGGATGATGAAGGTGGCCACCGGTGAGGGATCCCCCCTCCGGCAGGGTGCCGGAACAGGGTCCCGATTGGTTTTTGGTGGCTATAGAGGCTTGCGGCGGTGGAACTCCCGATCTAGGTTTCTTTCTAGAGGTTTGGGTATTTATAGGATGGTTTGGCATCGAGAACAAGTCAGGGGGACCCACTGGGTGTCCACAAGGCAGGGGGCTCGCCCTAGGGGCTGGGTGTGCCCTCCACCCTCGTGGGCCCCACGAGCCTCCTCTCCGGTAACTCTTGATTCCAGTATTTTTTATATTTTCCAAAAGTTCTCTCAACATGCAACAAAGAGTCACTCCGAAGTCACTAATAACGGAGAACATACGAAGAGATTATTGTAGGGTACGAAACCACCTCAAAGTTATCCTTTCTGATTGATCTATTCAAGAGTTCGTAGTAAAATAACACGAAGTTATTCTTTCCGTTCGATCTATCATAGAGTTATTCATACTATAATAACACCTTAAGATACAAATCAACCAAAACCCTAATGTCACCTAGATACTCCAATGTCACCTCAAGTATCCGTGGGTATGATTATACGATATGCATCACACAATCTTAGATTCATCTATTCAACCAACACAAAGTACTTCAAAGAGTTCCCCAGAGTTTCTACCGGAGAATCAAGACAAAAATGTGTGCCAACCCCTATGCACACATTCACAAGGTCACTGAACCCGCAAGTTGATCACCAAAACATACATCGAGTAGATCACGTGAATATCCCATTGTCACCACAGATAAGCACATGCAAGACATACATCAAGTGTTCTCAAATCCTTAAAGACTCAATCTGATAAGATAACTTCAAGGGAAAACTCAATCCATTACAAGAGAGTAGAGGGGGAGAAACATCATAAGATCCAACTATAATACCCAAGCTCGCGATACATCAAGATCGTGCCGAATCAAGAACATGAGAGAGAGACAGAGATCAAACACATAGCTACTGGTACATACCCTCAGCCCCGAGGGTGAACTACTCCCTCCTCGTCATGGAGAGCGCCAGGATGATGAAGATGGCCACCGGCGAGGGATCCCCCCTCCGGTATGGTGTCGGAACAGGGTCCTGATTCGTTTTTGGTGGCTATAGAGGCTTGCGGCGGCGGAACTCCTGATCTAGGTTTCTTTCTGGAGGTTTGGGTATTTATAGGAGGGTTTGGCATCGACAACCAGTCAGGAGGACCCACGGGGTGTCCACGAGGCAGGGGGCGTGCCCCAGGGGGGTGGACACACCCTCCACCCTCATGGGCCCCACGAGCCTCCTCTCCGGTAACTCTTGATTCCAGTATTTTTTATATTTTGCAGAAAAAATCTCCGTTGATTTTCAGCGCATTCCGAGAACTTTTATTTCTGCACAAAAACAACACCACGGTAGTTCTGCTGAAAACAGCGTCAGTCCGGGTTAGTTCTAACCAAATCATACCAAAAGCATGCAAAAATGTTATGAACATGGCATGAATACATCAAAAATTATAGATACGTTGGAGACGTATCAGACACCTTGATCTCCATCGTAGCATCATTGTCGACTCGCCAACTATTGTTCCTACGACTATCGCTACTGCTTAGTGATAAAGTAAAACATTTACATGGCAATTGCATTGCATACAATAAATCGACAACCATATGGCTTCTGCCAGTTGCCGATAACTTTTTTACAAAACATGATCATCCCATACAACAATTTATATCACATCATGCCTTGACCATATCACATCACAGCAAGCCCTGCAAAAACAAGTTAGACGTCCTCTACTTTGTTGTTGCAACTTTTACGTGGCTGCTACGGGCTCCTAGCAAGAACCGTTCTTACCTACGCATCAAAACCACAATGATTTTTCGTCAAGTGTGTTGCTTTAACCTTTAACAAGGACCGGGCATATCCACACTCAATTCAACTAAAGTTGGACAAACAGACACCCGCCAGCCACCTATGTGCGTAAGCACATCGGTAGAACCAGTCTCATGAACGCGGTCATGTAATGTCGGTCTGGGCCGCTTCATCCAACAATACCGCCGAATCAAAGTATGACATGCTAGTAAGAAGTATGACTATTATCGCCGACAACTCTTTGTGTTCTACTCGTGCATATCACATCTATGCATAGACCTGGCTCGGATGCCATTGTTGGGGAATGCAGTAATTTCAAAAAAAATCCTACGATCACGCAAGATCTATCTAGGTGATGCATAGCAACGGGGGAGAGTGTGTCCACGTACCCTTATAGACCGAAAGCGGAAGCGTTAAGCAATGCGGTTGATGTAGTCGAACGTCTTCGCGATCCAACCAATCAAGTACCGAACACACGGCACTTCCGCGATTTGCACACATTCAGCTCGATGACGTCGCTCAAACTCTAGATCCAGCTGAGGCCGAGGGAGAGTTCCGTCAGCACGACGGCATGGTGATGGTGATGATGAAGTTACGGTGCGGGGCTTCACCTAAGCACTATGACGATATGACTGAGGTGGAAATTTGTGGAGGGGGGCACCGCATGTTGGTGTCAAAACCGACGGATCTCGGGTAGGGGCTCCCAAACTATGCGTCTAAGGCTAATGGTAACTGGAGGCGGGGGACACAATGTTTACCCAGGTTCGGGCCCTCTCTATGGAGGTAATACCCTACTTCCTGCTTGATTGATCTTGATGAATATGAGTATTACAAGAGTTGATCTACCACGAGATCATAATGGCTAAACCCTAGAAGTCTAGCCTATGAGATTATGATTGTTGTGGCTAAACCCTAGAAGTCTAAACCCTCCGGTTTATATAGACACTGGGGGGGACTAGGGTTGTACAAAGTCGGTTACAGAGAAAGGAATCTACATATCTGAATTGCCAAGTTTGCCTTCCACGCAAAGGAGAGTCCCATCCGGACATGGGACGAAGTCTTCTATCTTGTATGTTCATAGTCCAACAATCAGGTCAAAGTATATAGTCTGGCTGTCCGAGGACCCCTTAGTCTAGGACTCCCTCAGTAGCCCCTGAACCAGGCTTCAATGACGATGAGTACAACGTGCAGATTGTCTTCGGCATTGCAAGGCGGGTTCCTTCTCTGAATACTTCAAAGTAGATTTCGAACACAAGAATCGTGTCCGGCTCTGCACAACAAGTTCCGCAAACCACCATAGAGACTATAAATATTTATGAGTCCAATCTGCTGACAATTTTGGTAGCACGACTTTATGCCATTACCCGACCATTATTTTGATTCGTT
>LT934120.1:536873272-536893419 GCA_900231445.1 Triticum turgidum subsp. durum
TCCCCTTATTATGGGATTTTCATCAACACGGGCGTGGGTAACCCAACCGTTCTGTTGGCATAATTCCTCGGGAATAGGCATGTTTTAAGGCCACGGAGGGGACGCTTGATATTCCTCGCCTTTATAAAGGGGCTAAGGTCTGTCCTTTTTCTTCCATGCTAGATCTTTCCTCCACCCCCCCTCCTTAAGCTCCAACACCCAAGGGTCAATCCTCTTCGAGCTTCCAGCCATGTTCGGACCCAGCCTTCAAGGCTGGTGGATGGCCTCTTCTGTCACAGAGGAAGATATCTCGAAGCTTAGGGAGGCAAGATACTTGACTGCTGAAATCTACCACATGCTTCCTACTCAAGGGCAGGTTATTCCTACTTCCAGATCCAATGAGAGGGTCGTGTTTATCTCTCACTTCCTTCGAGGGCTTGGGTTTGCTCTTCATCCCTTTGTTCGAGGGGTCATGTTTTATTACGGGCTAGATTTCCACAATCTAGCCCCGGACTCCTTCCTCCACATCTCGGCGTTCATCACCATGTGCGAGGCCTTCCTCCGTATTTCCCCACACTTCGGCTTATGGCTTAAGACTGTTAACATGACACCGAAGGTAATCGACGGGAAACAAGTGGAGTGCGGAGGTGTTGCAATAAGCAAGCTTATCAACTCCACTTGGCTGAAGGGCTCCTTCGCAGAATCTTCTGACTTATGGCAACGGGAGTGGTTCTACATCACCGAACCCCGCGGTAAAAAGCGGGTAGCCACACCTGCATTTCGGTCTGGCCCTCTGCCGCAGCTCGCATCGTGGATCAACAAGGGGTTAGACTGGGGATCTACTGATGAAGTGCGGACGCTGCAAAGCCGCATTCGGAGCTTCATTGAGAAGGACACCGGTCTCATCGATGTAATCCAAGTAATGCTAGTCTGTCGGATCCTACCCTGCCAGCGACGCCCTCTCCGCATGTGGGATTTTAATCCAGAAGGTCCACGGACTCTTCAGCACCTTTCTGGCATGATGCTCAGAGAGATGTGGAAATTGTTCTTCGGCGCATGAAAATAGTGGCCGGATACTACAGAAGACATCGGTCTTGACTACAACTACCCGGATACTCTGGTAAGTACTCGACCCCTGAACACGGTTTAGTCAAATTATTCATGAAAATGTACTGATCAAACTCTATTCGGCCAAGGCTGGCTAAAGAAGGCGGAGAGAATCAGGTGTTCCGCTCCACTTCCTGAAGACACTGCCGATCCGGTATTAACAAGGATGCTGGCTCTGGCGCCGTATCAAGTGTCGGTGGGGGAAGATAAGGAGGAGGACGAAGAGGCCCAATGCGGCTTCCATTATGGAGGCATGCCAGGCAATTTGTCCGGGGAGATTGGAACTTCCACTTCCAAAGGTGGAAGAGAAGGGCGAACTGACATCCCTTCTCCCCATGGGAATAAAAGGGCCACCTCCGAAGACTCAGAAAGAGAAGCTTCTAAGCGGGGGAAGGTATCCCAGTCAGGGGATGCTGCTGACACGTAGTCACCCCGTACAGAGAGGCCCTTAGCCGAATCGTAAGTGAAATAGGGTGTTGTTAAACATGTCCCGTTCTTTCCTGGCTATAAGGGTAATATTTCAAACACATGTTTGTAGTCTGGCACGCATCCCTCCTCAACAGTCCTCCTCTTCGGGGGATCTTCTTCCAGAGATGATGGAGAACGAGACGCCTACACCGATCTGTTTGCCTGATAAGGCAGACGATGCCGAGGTGTCATCACGGAGGGTCTTTCCCGACCAACGAGTGGTGCAAGGGGCAATGAAGACCGGGGCCATAGGTAATACTTCGGCCGCCCAGGGCCCGGGGTGTGCAGCCCCTACGAGGAACAACAAGAGTCCTGGACTATCCCATATGAAAGGGCCGACACAACACATTCCGGATCCGGAGACGCCGGATACATTGATGAACATATTGCAACATGCCTCCGTCTCAGAGGAGTATCGTACCTTGATGGGTATGGTGTTTGAAAGAATTCGGTCCATGAAAAGCGGATTGAATGAAGCCTTTTCTAGCCTACTAAGAGGCTTCGAGGTACATAGCGTAATTATATTGTAAGCGCAAATTGCACCTATTTATAGATAGTAGCCCCTCAGACTCTGGTTGACATCCAAGGGGATGCAATCAGAGGATCAAAAATATATGCCCAGGAAATGATCTGACTAATTTAAACACAGGTTGTTACATCTGTGGCGACTGCCCAAGCTACTGAGGTAGCACATCTGAAGCAGAAAGTTGATGTCACGGATGATGACATCACGATTATTAACAGGCGGCTCGACAAGGCACAAGGTATGTCTTTGGGGCATTCTGTGCATGCTAGTATTATAAAATGAGCGTGATACTGATTACTTGTATATGCATGACTGCAGATAGTGTCGCTGAAGTTGAAACCCTTCAGGCAGAACTTGACCGGGC
The DNA here is from genome assembly GCA_900231445.1 of Triticum turgidum subsp. durum. NCBI lineage: Eukaryota > Viridiplantae > Streptophyta > Magnoliopsida > Poales > Poaceae > Triticum > Triticum turgidum. The sequence continues at coordinate 536,875,717 of LT934120.1, forward strand.
CAAGGAGCAAGCCAAGATGAGTACTGTGGCTGCCGAAAAGGTAGCCGCTGAATTAAAAGTCAAGCAGACTGCTCGGTGTCAGTGCGAGGAGAGGATATCTACCATGGCAATTGAGCTAAAAAATGCCACTAGCCGATGCCAAGTTCTTGAGAAAGATAACAAAGCCAAAGTGGTCGATATTGACAAGGCCTTACAAGAGGCGAAGGAAGCCCGGTCTGAGTCTAGAGAAGCTCCGGAGGAAATCCAACAACCTGGGGAGATCACGGCTGGTAAGCCCTTTTTGTTGCAAACTAAGTTTGGCGATCCGAAATATGCGCCGCTTAATCAACTGTGGAGTTCTCCGGATTCCTTTATGGACCTGCCAAGGAGTGCTGCCAATACGAATCAGTTTTTCCACGCGCAAGAAGGATATGCAATGGAAAAGCTATTTTGGTCACAGTTTGACGCGCCGAAGTGTCCGATGCTGAACAAACAAATGGCCCAATGGGCTGAGCTCCACAGGATGTCCGATACTGCCATGAAGGACGTCATAGCCCGGCTGTGGCCAACTGAACCCATTCCAAATAGTTATTTCGGTTTGGTGTGGCAAATTGTTAATGCAGTGCCGCGTATCGATGATGTGAAGCGGTCAACGTGCATAGAAGGTGCACGAATGGCCCTTGCCCGTGTTAAGATATATTGGGCGAAGATGACGGACACCGATATTGCAGCGCAGAGTCCACCCGAAGGCAAGGACCTTAACATGCCAGAACACTATTTTGAAGATGTCCTGGAGGGTGCCCGCTTGATAGAGGGTCAGTGCTCGAAAAATATTATGTTCGAGTAGGGTGTATCAAAATTTTAATAACAATATTATGATATATTTAAGGCTATGTTTTATACTTTGTGCCCGTAAAGTTTTGGTGCCTCCTGTGCGACTGTCTTTTTTTATATATACAATCTGAAAGTTTGCAGTCGTCGACTTCAGCCCCCTCGCGTATAACGCGGGGGTATTCGGAAAAACACTTGATCACACTTGACCCAATGTCTTGGTCCGTTGAGGAGGTGTTTGTGTGGCGAACTAGGCAATCGGACTATAGAGCTTTAACACTTTCACTTAGCCATAGGAGTTTGACGGTGTGGCTACTACATAGCCCCTGGTATGTCCGCGGTTATCCAAATACGGTGCGTGTACATACATGACCAGAGGGACGGTCCTTCATTTAACACGGCGGGAATCATGAAGATTCTGATGAGTCATCGAGTGGTTGACCAACTCTCGCCGCATCATGACAGTCAGTTTTCAGCTTTCTCTACTGAGGTGCTCATCCAGACGAGCCAGGACACAATCGCAGTAGTTCTCCCTTTACTACCCTAGCTGATATAGGGGAACGTAAGGTAGTAAGCACAGGAGCCGGGCAACCCAACTATTGACCAAAGACATGATTCGGAGTTGATGCATATAAGGCCAAACTCGCGACGCCGAACACTCCCTACAGGTGTCCGGACTTTTCAATATACACCGGGCTGAATACAGCCCTTGGTGATAGACCCTCGTATCAAGGCACGTATGGCGATCAGACATAGGGAAAGAGCGCAGGTGGTGAGAGCATGAATCTCAAAACACAATACGAACCAAGCTGCTTCTATAACATCCACTTAAGTACGGCTAGCCCTATATTTACATACGATGCTGATATCTTTCTTGGACATTTTACATGCTAGGAAAGTATAAAACAAAAGGAGATAAAAAAAGGTTTACACAGGAGCTTAATCTAAAAAAGAAACCTTAATACGGGGCCCTGCTGCACGTCTGCGCCTTTGTCTCTGTTGTGAAGTGTCCTTGAAGGGTATAGTATGATGGACATCTGTAGGAAGGAAAAAAGCCAGGTAAAAGAATCTAGTGTGGCTGTAAGTAAAGCTATTTCGTTTTAATGAACCGTGAAATATAGCTTCTGAGGTCTGAATAGGGTCTAGCCGAACTATGGACCTTTTGTATGTAGTGTTCCCCCGTCGCCGCCCAAGGAGTTTTGAGTGTATATTTATGTATACGTGGCACATATGCGGTCTCCTTATGGGGCGGTCGATAGGGGCGCAACTGCTAATCAAGTTCAGGTTTATCTGAGCCACCGCACTGAGGTGTGCGCCAGGTTTGTTTAGCTGGGTCCACCGTCTTAAAGACGGACGAGCTACTCGGCTTGAATTGGCCGTTTTGTGCTTCGACTGCTAGAGTCGCCGTGTATTCTTCTGTGCGAAGGGAGTGCTCCATATTTTCCACTGACCGTGATGATGCCACGTGGTCTAGGCATTTTGAGTTTTAGATAAGCATAATGTGGGACTGCATTAAAATGGGCGAAGGTCGTTCTTCCGAGTAGTGCATGATAGCCACTTCGGAACGGAGCGATGTCGAAGATTAGTTCTTCGCTTCAGAAGTTGTCGGGGGAGCCAAATACAACATCCAATGTTAGAGAGCCCGTGCAGTGGGCTTCCACTGCCGGTATAACTCATTTAAAGGTAGTGCTGCTTGGCTTGATTCTTGACGGGTCTATCCCCATCTTGCGGACAGTGTCCTGATATATCAGATTGAGACTGATGCCACCGTCCATGAGGACTCGAGTGAGGTGGTATCCGTCAATTATTGGGTCGAGCACTAGGGCAGCCGAACCCCCGTAACGGATACTAGTCGGATGATCCCTGCGATCAAAAGTGATCGGACATGCCGACCATGGGTTGAATTTGGGGGTGACGGGCTCGACATCATAGACGTCTCGGAGTGCGTGTTTGCGCTCCCTCTTTGGCATGTGAGTGACATCGATCATGTTCACTATTTTGATCTCCGGCGGAAATTTCTTCTGTCCCCCCATGTTTGGCTGGCGAGGCTCGTCCTCATCTTCGCTCTGAGGTCCCTTCCCTTTGTGTTCAGTGTTGAGTTTGCCGGCCTACTTGAAGACCCAACATTCTCTGTTGGTATGATTAGCTGGTTTATTGGGAGTGTCGTGGATCTGGCAGGACCTATCTAGGATTTTGTCCAGATTGGATGGACTGTCCTTGTTTCCCTTAAATGGTTTCTTCCATTGACCGGGTCTAGAGCCCCTGAATCCGGCGTTTACCGTTGTATTATCTGGGCTTTCTTCATTGTTCCAACGTTTGTTTTTGTTGCGTCGTGGTTTTCCATTGCCATCCCTGACCTCAGATGTGTCGGGATCACCGGTTCCACTACGGGCTAACCAGCTATCTTTGCCCGTGCAAAAGCGGATCATGAGTGTAGTTAAGGAGGCCATTGTCCTTGGCTTTTCCTGGCCGAGGTGTCTGGCTAGCCATTCATCCCGGACACTATGTTTGAAGGCTGCTAAGGCTTCGGTGTCCGGACAGTCGACGATTTGGTTCTTCTTAGTGAGAAACCGGTTCCAAAGCTTACGCGCTAATTCTCCGGATTGCTGGATTATGTGACTTAGATCATTTGCATCCAGGGGCTGGACATAGGTCCCTTGGAAATTGGCCCGAAAATCATCCTCAAGTTCCTCCCAGCTTCCTATGGAATTTTCAGGGAGGCTTTTTAGCCAGTGCCGAGCTGGTCCTTTTAGCTTGAGGGGTAAATATTTGATGGCGTGGAGATCATCTCCGCGAGCCATGTGGATATGAAGAATAAAGTCTTCTATCCAAACCACAGGGTCCGTCGTTCCATCATACGCCTCAATGTTTACGGGTTTGAACCCTTCTGGAAAATCATATTCCGACACCTCATCGGTGAAGCACAGGGGGTGTGCGGCACCCCTGTATCTGGCTGTGTCGTGGATTGGGTCCGACAGTTGCGATGTGCGGTATTTGTTCCAAGATGGTAAATGGTCAGCGTGTTTTGTTTGATAATCATGATCCCGTGTGGGAGCACGTTCCCTGGATCCGTAGATGGATCTGGTTTTGCCAGTTTTTTTGTTCAGGTCCTCACATAGATCGTGTTTTTGGTCCTGGGCCGCGACCTTCCTTCCTTTGCGAGGAGAGGGTGCGGGCTTGTGCGCGGCATTGCTAGCTGCTCTGTCTCAACCACGAGGTGGTCGGTCCGGACTGTCGTCCGTATCATTTTTTGGCGGTATAGGCACGATAGCCTCGTCGTCGAATTCGGGCAGCAGCTTATGTTTAGGATAGCTCTTTGTTTGGCGATTACGGCCGTATTTTTCCTCAGCGTCTAGCACTTCGTTCCATCTATCGTTGAGCATATCTTGTGCGGCTTTAAGCCATTGCTTCTACTTCTTCAGGCTCCTTGCAATGGCGATAAGTCGCTAGTGGAGGCATTCTTGTTATAATGGTTCTTCTGGGATGACAAATTCGTCGTCGCCTGGGCTTATCTCCTCTTCAGAGACAGGTTGGTAATTGTTGTCTTCGGCATCTCTATGGTCGGACAGCATCTCTGGACTGTGTTTGTCGTCCTCTTGCACGCCCTGCTCCAACGCTAGGTCTGCGGGGTCTTCGTCTTAGTTTAGATTATTATCATTGTCCGTGACAGTGTTGCTATTTTTCTGCTTGCTGAATCGGGCTCGGCACTTAGGACCCCGGCATTTGGGAGGTTCATCGACAGGCATGCTGTTATCGCCGTTGGCCTCATTCTCCTTAGGTGTGTCCACCATGTATATATCGTATGATGATGTAGCTGTCCAACGCCCTGTATGCGGTGGTTCCTGCTCCTCTCCGGCATTCTCGTCCATACCGTCGATGTCTTTGGAGTCGTAATCAAGCATGTCGATTAAGTCGTCGACAGTGGCTATTAAGTGGGTGGTGGGTGGGGAACGAATTTCTTCGTCATCCACTTCCCACTCGAGCCGGACATAGTTCAACCGAGAGTGCACCAATAAGGAGAGGGATTTTAATGAGTTTAACCTGTTGCCAAAAGGCGAGTGCTGAAAGATGTCCGCGGAGCTGAACTCCAAGATCGGCGCCCAATCAGGTTCGATGGACGTGGATGCACGCTGTCCGGAACCCATGGTCGGAGACGAGTCTGAGGTTCCGGTGACACAAGCCCAGCTTGATGTTGGGTTTGTGTGCGGCTCGAGCATCGTCGAGTCTGCGGCTTCTAGGGGGGTTAAGCTTCCCGTCTTTCGACGATGCAGTCCGCTCTGGCTCTAGGGCTAGGGCGGTCATAGATGCTATCTCCTGCGTGTGGCCCGATGACCGATCTAGGTCATGTTCATCGTGGTGGCCAGGGACAGCCATCGTGGGCTCGAGCCCATCGAAGATCACGTCTCCGCGGATATCGACAACAAAATTTAGGCTCCCAAATCTGACCTGATGTCCAGGGGCGTAGCTATCGATATGCACTTGATGGCCAAGCGAGTTGGCCCGCAGTGCGAAGCCGCCGAATATGAAGATCTGTCCGAGGAGGAAGATCTCCCCCTGGATTGCATTGTTGTAGATGATTGATGGAGCCATCAAGCCTATCTTTGACGGCACAATGGAACTCTCAATGAAAGCACCAATGTCGGTGTCAAAACCGGCAGATCTTGGGTAGGGGGTCCCGAACTATGCGTCTAAGGCTAATGGTAACAGGAGGCGGGGGACACAATGTTTACCCAGGTTCGGGCCCTCTCTATGGAGGTATTACCCTACTTCCTGCTTGATTGATCTTGATGAATATGAGTATTACAAGAGTTGATCTACCACGAGATCATAATGGCTAAACCCTAGAAGTCTAGCCTATGAGACTATGATTGTTGTGGCTAAACCCTAGAAGTCCAAACCCTCCAGTTTATATAGACACGAGGGGACTAGGGTTGTACAAAGTCGGTTACAGAGAAAGGAATCTACATATCCGAATCACCAAGGCTACCTTCCACGCAAAGGAGAGTCCCATCCGGACACGGGACGAAGTCTTCTATCTTGTATCTTCATAGTCCAACAGCCCGGTCAAAGTATATAGTCTGGCTGTCCGAGGACCCCTTAGTCCAGGACTCCCTCACCGCACACGGCTAAAAGATCAACTTGATAAACTTGTGTGTCTATGGGGTGCCCCCCTCCCCCATATATAAAGGAGGGGAGGAGGAGGCCGGCTGGCCACAAGGGGCGCGCCAAGGGGGAGGACTCCTACTCCCAGTAGGTTTCCCCCCTTTCCTAGTCCAAGAAGGAGAAGAAGGGAAAGAGGAGAGAAGAGAAGGAAGGAGAGGGGGCCGCCCCCCTTCCCTTGTCCAATGCGGACTGGGCAAGGGGGGGGGGGTGGGCGCCACCTATGGTCGGCCCTCTCTCCTCTCCACTAAGGCCCATTAATCCCCCTGAGGGTTCCGGTACTCTGGTTTTATCTGAAACTTATCCGGAATACTTCCGATGTCCGAACATAGCCGTCCAATATATCAATCTTTATGTCTCGACCATTTCGAGAATCCTCATCATGTCCATGATCACATCCGGGACTCCGAACAACCTTCGGTACATCATATCACGTAAATTCATAATACCAATCGTCATCAAACGTTAAGCTTGCGGACCCTACGGGTTCGAGAACTATGTAGACATGACCGAGACACGTCTCCAGTCAATAACCAATAGCGGAACCTAGATGCTCATATTGGTTCCTACATATTCTACAAAGATCTTTATCGGTCAAACCACATAACAACATACGTTGATCCCTTTGTCATCGGTATGTTACTTGCCCAAGATTCGATCGTCGGTATCATCATACTAGTTCAATCTCGTTACCGGCAAGTCTCTTTACTCGTCCCGTAATACTTCATCCTGCAACTAACTCATTAGTCACAATGCTTGCAAGGGTTATAGTGATGAGTGTTATCGAGAGGGCCCAGAGATACCTCTCCGAAACACGGAGTGACAAATCCTAATCTCGATCTATGCCAACCCAACAAACACCTTCGGAGACACCTGTAGAGCACCTTTATAATCACCCTTTTACATTGTGGCGTTTGTTAGCACACAAAGTGTTCCTCCGGTATTCGGGAGTTGCATAATCTCATAGTCTGAGGAACTTGTATAAGTCATGAAGAAAGCAGTAGCAATGAAACTGAAATGATCATAATGCTAAGCTAACGGATGGGTCATGTCCATCACATCATGCTCCTAATTATGTGATCTCATTCATCAAATGACAACACATGTCTATGGTTAGGAAACATAACCATCTTTGATTAACGAGCTAGTCAAGTAGAGGAATACTAGGGACTATATGTTTTGTCTATGTATTCAGACATGTACTAAGTTTCTGGTTAATACAATTCTAGCATGAATAATAAACATTTATCATGAAATAAGGAAATAAATAATAACTTTATTATTGCCTCTAGGGCATATTTCCTTCAATCCATGTATGAGAACAAAGTGGGGACTTTGATGGACTTGCCCGATGATCGGCAAGCCATAGAAAATAAATGGATCTTCAAGAAGAATACCAACACAGACAGTAATGTTACTGTCTACAAAGCTCAACTTGTTGCGAAAGGTTTTCGACAAGTTCAAGGAGTTGACTACGATGAGACTTTCTCACCCGTAGCGAAGCTTAAGTCTGTCCAAATCATGTTAGCAATTGCTGCATTTTATGATTATGAAATTTGGCAGATGTATGTTAAAACTGCATTCCTGAATGGATTTCTGGAAGAAGAGTTATATATGATGCAACCAAAAGGTTTTGTCGATCCAAAGGGTGCTAACAAAGTATGCAAGCTCCAGCGATCCATTTATGGACTGGTGCAAGCCTCTCGGAGTTGGAATAAACGCTTTGATAGTGTGATCAAAGTGTATGGTTTTATACAGACTTTTGGAGAAGCCCGTATTTACAAGAAAGTGAGTAGGAGCTCTGTAGCATTTCTAATATTATATGTGGATGACATATTGTTGATTGGAAATGATATAGAATTTCTGGATAGCATAAAGGGATACCTAAATAAGAGTTTTTCCATGAAAGACCTCGCTGAAGCTGCTTACATATTGGGCATCAAGATCTATAGAGATAGATCAAGACGCTTAATTGGACTTTCACAAAGCACATACCTTGATAAGTTTTTGAAGAAGTTCAAAATTGATCAGTCAAAGAAAGGGTTCTTGCCTGTGTTATAAGGTGTGAAGTTGAGTCAGACTCAATGCCCGACCACTGCAGAAGATAGAGAGAAAATGAAAGTCATTCCCTATGCTTCAGCCATAGGTTCTATCATGTATGCAATGCTGTGTACCAGACCTGATGTGTGCCTTACTATAAGCATAGGAGGGAGGTACCAAAGTAATCCCGGAGTTGAGCATTGGACAGCAGTCAAGAACATCCTGAAAAAACTGAAAAGGACTAAGGATATGTTTCTCGTCTATGGAGGTGAAAAAGAGCTCGTCGTAAATGGTTACGTCCATTCAAGCTTTGACACTGATCCGGATGACTCTAAGTCGCAAACCGGATACATATTTTTATTGAATGGAGGAGTTGTTAGTTGGTGCAGTTCCAAGCAGAGCGTCGTGGCGGGATCTACGTGTGAAGTTGAGTACATTGCTGCTTCAGAAGCAGCAAATGAAGGAGTCTGGATGAAGGAGTTCATATCCGATCTAGGTGTCATGCCTAGTGCATCGGGTCCAATGAAAATCTTTTGTGACAATACTGGAGCAATTGCCTTGGCAAAGGAATCCAGATTTCACAAGAGAACCAAGCACATCAAGAGACGCTTCAATTCCATCCGTCATCAAGTGTCAGACGGGGACATAGAGATTTGCAAGATACAAACGGATATGAATGTTGCAGACCCGTTGACTAAGCCTCTTCCACGGGAAAAACATGATCGGCACCAAAGCTCCATGGGTGTCAGAATCATTACTATGTAATCTAGATTATTAACTCTAGTGCAAGTGGGAGACTTAAGGAAATATGCCCTAGAGCCAATAATAAAGTTATTATTTATTTCCTTATTTCATGATAAATTTTTATTATTCATGCTAGAATAATATTAACCGGAAACTTAGTACATGTGTGAATACATAGACAAAACATATTGTCCCTAGTATACCTCTACTTGACTAGCTCGTTAATCAAAGATGGTTATGTTTTCTAACCATAGACATGTGTTATCATTTGATGAACGGGATCACATCATTAGGAGAATGATGTGATGGACATGACCCATCCGTTAGCTTAGCATTATGATCGTTACTATTTTGTTGCTATTGCTTTCTTCATGACTTATACATGTCCTCAGACTATGAGATTATGCAACTCCCGAATACCGGAGGAACACTTTGTGTACTACCAAACATCACAACATAAAAGGGTGATTATAAAGGTGCTCTATAGGTGTCTCCGAAGGTGTTTGTTGGGTTGGCATAGATCGAGATTAGGATTTGTCACTCCGTGTTTCGGGGTGGTATCTCCGGGCCCTCTCGGTAATGCTCATCACTATAAGCCTTGCAAGCATTGTAACTAATGAGTTAGTTGCGGGATGAAGGATTACAGAACGAGTAAAGAGACTTTGCGGTAACGAGATTGAACTAGGTGTGATGATACCGATGATCGAATCTCGGGCAAGTAACATACCGATGACAAAGGGAACAGTGCATGTTGTTATGCAGTTTGACCAATAAAGATCTTCGTAGAATATGTAGGAACCCTATGATCATCTAGGTTCCGCTATTGGTTATTGACCGAAGATGAGTCTCGGTCATGTCTACATAGTTCTTGAACCCATAGGGTCCACACGCTTAACATTCGATGACGATATGTATTATGAGTTATGTGTTTTTGATGACTGAAGTTTGTTTGGATTCCCGGATAAGATCACGGACATTATGAGGAGTCTCGAAATGGTCGAGACATAAAGATTGATATATTGGACAACTATATTCGGACACCGGAAGTGTTCCGGAGAAGTTTTGGATAAAACCGGAGTGCCGAAGGGTTATCAGAACCCCCCGGGGGAACTAATGGGCCTCGATGGGCCTTAGTGGAGAGAGAGAGAGAAAGGGGTCGCCAGGGCAGGCCACGCGCCCCCTCCTGCTTAGGTCCGAATTAGACTAGGAGGGGGTGCCCCCTTTCCTTCTCCCTCTCCCTCTCCTTCCTTCCCCCTCTCTCCCTCTTGGTGGAAACCTACTAGGACTTGGAACCCTAGTACGATTCCCCTCTTAGGGGCGCGCCTAGGAGGCCCGGCCGGCCTCCCCTTTCTCCTTTATATACGGGGGTAGGGGGCACCCTAGAACACACAAGTTTCTCTCCCAATCGTGTGTGGTTCCCCCTCCACAGTTACACACCTCGATCATACCATCAAAGTGCTTAGGCAAAGCCCTGCGCCTGTAGCATCATCATCACCGTCGCCACGCCATTGTGCTGATGGAACTCACCCTCGTCCTCAACTGGATCAAGAGTACGAGGGACTGATACGTCTCCAATGTATCTACTTTTTCAAACACTTTTGCCCTTGTTTGGGACTCTAACTTGCATGATTTGAATGAAACTAACCCGGACTGACGCTGTTTTAAGCAGAACTGCCATGATGTTGTTTTATGTGTAGAAAAGAAAAGTTCTCGGAATGTCCTGGAAATCCACGGAGGCACTTTTCAGATTTAATAAGAATTTTTGGCGAAAGAATCAAGGTCAGGGGGCCCACGGGCTGTCCAAGAGACAGCCCCCCCTAGGGGCGCGCCCTCCTATCTCGTGGGGCCCCCGGACCTCCTCCGACCTCAACTCCAACTCCATATATACCGTCTCGGGGAGAAAAAATCAAGGAGAAAGTTTCATCGTGTTTCACGACACGGAGCCGCCGCCAAGCCCTAATCTCTCTTGGGAGGCCTGATCTGGAGTCCGTTCGGGGCTCGGAGAGGGGGATTCGTCGCTGTCGTCATCATCAACCATCCTCCATCACCAATTTCATGATGCTCACCGCCGTGCATGAGTAATTCCATCATAGGCTTGCTGGACGGTGATGGGTGGGATGAGATTTACCATGTAATCAAGTTAGTTTTGTTAGGGTTTGATCCCTAGTATCCACTATGTTCTAAGATTGATGTTGCTATGACTTTGCTATGCTTAATGCTTGTCACTAGGGCCCGAGTGCCATGATTTCAGATCTGAACCTATTATGTTTTCATGAATATATGTGTGTTCTTGATCCTATCTTGCAAGTCTATAGTCACCTATTATGTGTTATGGTCCGACAACCCCGAAGTGATAATAATCGGGATACTTCTCCGTGATGACCGTAGTTTGAGGAGTTCATGTATTCACTATGTGTTAATGCTTTGGTCCAGTTCTTTATTAAAAGGAGGCCTTAATATCCCTTAGTTTCCACTAGGAACCTACTGCCACGGGAGGGTAGGACAAAAGATGTCATGCAAGTTCTTTTCCATAAGCACGTGTGACTATTTACGGAATACATGCCTGCATTACATTGATGAATTGGAGCTAGTTCTATATCACCCTATGTTATAACTATTACATGAGGAATCGCATCCGGCATAATTATCCATCACTGATCCATTGCCTACGAGCTTTTCACATATTGTTCTCCGCTTATTTACTTTTCCGTTGCTACAGTTACAACTACTATAAAACCCCCAAAACATTTACCTTTCCTGTTGCTACCGTTACCATTACTATCATACCACTCTTGCTACTAAATACTTTGCTGCAGATACTAAGTTATCCAGGTGTGGTTGAATTGACAACTCAACTGCTAATACTCAAGAATATTCTTTGGCTCCCCTTGTGTCGAATCAATAAATTTGGGTTGTACTTCACCCTCGAAAGCTGTTGCGATCCCCTACACTTGTGGGTTATCAAGACTAATTTCTGGCGCCGTTGCCGGGGAGCATAGCTCTATTCTCTGAGTCACTTGGGATTTATATCTGTTGATCACTATGAAAAACTTGAAAGACGATCGAACTACTATTTTGCCCTCAACTACGAGGGGAGGTAAGGAACTGCCATCTAGCTCTGCACTAGATTCTCCTTCCGTTATTAGTAGGCTTGCGACACCTAAGCCTGCTACTGCTATGAATTCTGATATGTCGCATATTATTGATGATGCCACTTCTGCTATGCATGATGAAACTACTTCTGTGCGTGATACTACTTTGCCATTAGGTGAATTTCTAGATGAACAACTTGCTAGAGTTAGGGGGAATGAAAATATTGAAGATGTTATTGATGATAGTGATGATGAACGTTCCCCTAATGATTATGTATTACCTATTGTTCCTAAGGGTTACGTTATGAATGAAAAAGCTGCTATGGAAATTCTTGCTTGCAATGATAGATCTGATCTTAAGAAATTATTAGCTAAATGGAAGCAGCAGTCTCTTAATGCTAGAATGAAACCCGATCCTGCTTTTGCTACTTCACCTATCTGTGTTACTGATAAGGATTATGAATTCTCTGTTGATCCTGATATTACTACTTTAGTTGAATTTGGTCCTTTTTATGGCCTTGAATCTGAAACTGTTGTGGCACATCTTACCAAGTTGAATGATATAGCCACCCTATTTACTCATGATGAGAAGTCTCACTATTTATATATCCTTAAGATATTTCCGTTCTCATTAAAGGGTGATGCTAAGACTTGGTATAATTCTCTTGCTCCTAGTTGTGTGCGTAGTCCCCAGGATATGATTTATTACTTCTCTGCTAAATATTTCCCTGCTCATAAGAAACAAGCTGCCTTGCGGGAAATATATAATTTTATGCAAATCAAAGAAGATAGTCTCCCACAAGCTTGGGGGAGGCTTCTCCGGTTACTTTATGCTTTGCCCGATCATTCTCTTAAGAAAAATGAAATACTTGATATCTTTTATAATGGACTAACCGATGCTTCCAAGGACCACTTGGATAGTTGTGCTGGTTGTGTTTTCAGGGAAAGAACAGTCGATGAAGCTGAAATATTATTGAATAATATGTTAACTAATGAAAATAATTGGACTCTTCCAGAGCCAGTTCCTGAAGTAATTCCTGAACCACTTGAGCCAACTCCTGAGCCTATTCCTAAACCCACTCCAAAGAAGAGAGGTGTTTTATTTCTCAGTCCTGAAGATATGCAAGAGGCAAAGAAATCAATGAAAGAAAAATGTATTAAAGCTGAAGATGTTAAGAATTTACCTCCTATTGAAGAAATACATGGTCTTAATTTACCGCCTGAAGAACCACATTGTCTTGATACCCCGACACAGGTAGTGAAGGTAAATTCTCTCTATAGATATGATAAAGTTGAAATACCCTCTACTAAATTTCATAGCCCATGCTTAGACGAATTTGATGACTTCATGGCTAGACAAGAAAGTTTTAATGCTTATGTTGGTAGAGAGTTAAAGAATAATGCTTTCGAGATAGGACACGTAGGTGATAATCTGGCTAGAGTTAAAGATGAACTTCACCGCGTTAGCAATATGCTTCTATGGTTGCTACTCAAGCTGAGCAAGTACTCAAAGCTCAAAATGATTTGCTTGATGAATTGAATAATAAAAATGACTTTGCTGTTAGAGTGGCTACTAGAACTCCTAGAATGACTCAGGAACCTTTGTATCCTGAAGGCCACCCTAAGAGAATGGAGCAAGATTCTCAAAGAAATAATTTAGAGGCACCTAGTTCTTCTAAGAAGAAGAAGAAGAAAGACGATAGAACCTTGCATGCTTCTAGTGAACCTACTATAGACACACCTGAGAATCCCAATGATATTTCTATTTCTGATCCTGAAACACAATCAGGTGATGAACATGAACCTAGTGATAATGTTAATGATAATGTTCATGTTGATGCTCAACCTAGCAAAGATAATGATGTAGAGATTGAACCTGTTGTTGATCTTGATAACCCACAATCAAAGAATCAACGTTATGACAAGAGAGATTTTATTGCTAGGAAGCACGGTAAAGAAAGAGAACCATGGGTTCAGAAACCCATGCCCTTTCCTCCTAAACCATCCAAGTCAAAGGATGATGAGGATTTTGAGTGCTTTGCTGAAATGATTAGACCTATTTTCTTACGTATGCGCTTAACTGATATTCTGAAAGTAAATCCTTATGCTAAATATATGAAGGATATCGTCACAAATAAAAGAAAGATACCGGAAGCTGAAATTTCCACCATGCTTGCTAATTACATTTTTAAGGGTGGAATACCAAAGAAACTTGGAGATCCGGGTGTTCCAACTATACCATGCACCATTAAAAGAAATTATGTTAGAACTGCTTTATGTGATCTTGGAGCCGGTGTTAGTGTTATGCCTCTCTCTTTATATCGTAGACTTGAATTGAATAAGTTGACACCTACTGAAATATCTTTGCAAATGGCTGATAAATCAACTGCTATACCTGTTGGTATTTATGAGGATGTGCCTGTTGTGGTTGCAAATGTCACTATCTTAACGGACTTTGTAGGAGTAGTTGCTATCAATATTGTTTAGTTTTATCCACTTTTATTTTGAAGTTACTAAAATTTTCAGAATTTTCATAAAAAGAAATGTGCTTAGAAGAATGTACCAAGGAGGTTCCTCGGCAAAAAAAGGGCCAAGAATTGCTATACGTGAACAAGATATTAATTTTCCAAGGGACGCAAATGTACGGGCTTGCGAGTGGCCATCCGATGATTTTATGGTTGAAGTAGGCTTCAAGAAGGAATTTGACATGTATGTGCGTAATGCCGAGCTGGAGGACTTCTTACAAGATAAGTGTCCTCAATATTATCAATTGACTGATTCCTTTGTGCGAAGGTTCGAATATATTTCTTCGCGTAATTCCCCAAGTGTTATGTTTGATATTTATGATACATCTTATACCATGGATTTAGAGGATTTTACAACTGCTTGCAAACTCCCGCGGTGGGGTAATATTAATGATCCTCCCAAATCTGAAGTTAGAAATTTTCTTGCTAGTATTACTGTGGGAGAATCTAGGGACGTAACACAAGCTACCATAGGGAGCATTCACTTTCCTGCTATACATTACTTTGCTCTCTTTATTGGTAAATGCATTAACGGTAAGGACGAAGCATGTCACATGTGTGCCCCTGATCTTTGTGTCCTCGAGAGTGTTGTGTCTGGTTACAGAGGTTATAACTTGGGGGCAATAGTTGCACATAGGCTGCATAATAATAGTAAAAAGGGAAATTTCTTTGGAGGAATTTATGCAACCCGTGTGGCAAATTTTCTTAATATAGCTCCACGAGAGGGGGATATGATTGTACCTCCTGCTTATTTAGATAAAGAAGCTATGTTTGATCATCAATTTCTTGAGAGGAATGAACAATTCCTCCATTATCGACTAATCTATGATAGACGCAACGTCGTCCCTGTTACTCTTCCTACTCCCTACCTTTTTGATTATTAGGCAAGAGGAAGATATGTTGTCACCAGGGAACGAGCAGCTGAATATGAGAGGGGAATGGAGGCAGCTCACCAACACACTGCTGCCCAGGAGGCTGTTGCTTCTGCATCTCAGTACAATCCCAGTTTCACTTATGAATATCAGTCAGGCGGTCCTTGGTATTAGACCAACTTAGGCCAAAAGCCTAAGCTCGGGGGAGTACGTATTTCTCACCGACTTTACATTCACGTTCACACACTAGTCGTCGGGGCTCATACTCTTTCATTGTATTATCCATGTTAGTTTAAATTTATTTTTCTAGTTTTCTTCTTGTGTGTTTGTTAAACCTTAAGAAAAATAAAAAAAAATAGTTAGTTTAATTTCCTTGCTTGTAGTAGGAATTAAAATGAAAACCCAAAAAGATTTCTCGTTCTTCTTGAACTTGTTGGGAGCTTTCCCGTGTAAATAGTTTTATTTTCTTTTCTTTTTTGGGGGGGTCAAGAAGACTATATTGAAAATGCTTAGTGGCTCTCATATGCATGATTGATTATTTATATTTAGAGCCCATATTACTTGTCTTCTCTCTTGAGTTGAATGCTTGCAGATTCCAGCTTAGTCCAATGCACGTGCACTCTTATTATTATACACTTCGTTCGGTCGTGCGAGTGAAAGACAATAATGATGATATATGATGGACTTATTGGGATGAGAAAAGCTGGTATGAACTCGACCTCTCTTGTTTTTGTAAATATGATGATTTATCGTTCCTGAGTCAGCTATTATGAAATAAACATATTTGCAATGACATTTAGAGATTATAGTTACTTGTGCCATGCTTGATTAGCTATGAGTTATAATGGTTTACCTTGCGTGCCAACATGCTATTAGAATGATTATGATGTGATATGATGGGATGGTATCCTCCTTTGAATGAATTGAGTGACTCGACTTGGCACATGTTCACGCATGTAGTTGAAACAAATCAACATAGCCTTCATGATATTTATGTTCATGGTGGATTATATCCTACTCATGCTTGTATCCGGTGTGAATTAGTTTTAATGCATGCTTACGACTGTTGTCGCTCTCTCAGTTGGTCGCTTCCCAGTCTTTTGCTAGCCTTCACCTGTACTAAGCAGGAATACTGCTTGTGCATCCAAACTCCTTAAACCCCAAAGTTGTTCCATATGAGTCCACTATACCTTCCTATATGCGGTATCTACCTGCCGTTCCAAGTAAATTTGTATGTGCCAAACTCCAAACCTTCAAATGAAATTCTGTTTTGTATGCTCTAGCAGCTCATGTTACAACTAGGGCTGCCTATATCTTCCATGATCCACGAGGAGTGGACTCCGCTCCTCATTCACGAGAAAGGGCCGGTAACCGAGATGCCCAATCCCATGATCCAAAAAGATCAAAGCAAATCAAAATAATTAAACAAAACTCCACCAGGGTTGTTGTATGTTGGAGGCACTCATTGTTTCGAGCAAGCCATGGATTGATGCCTATTGGTGGTTGGGGGAGTATAAACCTTTACCATTCTATTTGGGAACTGCCTATAATGCATGCAGTATGGAAGATACAGCCATCTCATAGTTGTTGCGTTAACAGTGAAAGCATGCCGCTCAAAATGTTATTCAATCTCTATTTTAAAATCGAGCTCTGGCACCTCTACAAATCTCTGCTTCCCTCTACGAAGGGCCTATCTATTTACTTTTTATGTTGAGTCATCACCCTTCTTATTAAAAGCACCCGTTGGAGAGCAGACTGTCATTTGCATTCATTATTATTGGTTTATATTGGGTATGACTTGACTGGATTTCTTTTACCATGAATTACAATGTTTAGTCCGTCCTTGATCTTTAAATGTGCTCTGCATTTATGTTTTGCGGTCTCAGAAAGGGCTAGCGAGATACCATTTTGTTATATCATGTTATGATTATTTTGAGAAAGTGTTGTCATCCGAGTTTTATTATTATGACTCGCTAGCTGATTATGCTATTGATATGAGTAATTGTGAGACCTATGTGTTATTGTGAGTATGGTTAGTTCATAATATTTGCTGAAACTTGAATGCTGGCTTTTCATGTTTACAACAATAAGAGCAACAGAGTTTGTAAAAGTTTTTCTTTATCACTTTCAGTTTATCAACTAAATTGCTTGATGACAAGCAAAGGTTTAAGCTTGGGGGAGTTGATACGTCTCCAACGTATCTACTTTTCCAAACACTTTTGCCCTTGTTTTGGACTCTAACTTGCATGATTTGAATGAAACTAACCCGGACTGGCGTTGTTTTCAGCAGAACTGCCATGATGTTGTTTTATGTGTAGAAAAGAAAAGTTCTCGGAATGTCCTAGAAATCCACGGAGGCACTTTTCAGATTTAATAAGAATTTTTGGCAAAAGAATCAAGGTCAGGGGGCCTACGGGCTGTCCACGAGACAGGGGGCGCCCCCCCTAGGGGCGCGCCCTC
>LT934120.1:536893897-536995079 GCA_900231445.1 Triticum turgidum subsp. durum
CAACTCCAACTCCATATATACCATCTCAGTGAGAAAAAAATCAAGGAGAAAGTTTCATCGTGTTTCACGACACGGAGCCGCCGCCAAGCCCAAATCTCTCTCGGGAGGGTTGATCTGGAGTCCGTTCGGGGCTCCGGAGAGGGGGATTCGTCGCCGTCGTCATCATCAACCATCCTCCATCACCAATTTCATGATGCTCACTGTCGTGCGTGAGTAATTACATCGTAGGCTTGCTGGACGGTGACGGGTTGGATGAGATTTACCATGTAATCAAGTTAGTTTTGTTAGGGTTTGATCCCTAGTATCCACTATGTTCTGAGATTGATGTTGCTATGACTTTGCTACGCTTAATGCTTGTCACTAGGGCCCGAGTGCCATGATTTCAGATCTGAACCTATTATGTTTTCATGAATATATGTGTGTTCTTGATCCTATCTTGCAAGTCTATAGTCACCTATTATGTGTTATGATCCGACAACCCCGAAGTGACAATAATCGGGATACTTCTCGGTGATGGCCGTAGTTTGAGGAGCTCATGTATTCACTATGTGTTAATGCTTTGGTCCGGTTCTTTATTAAAAGGAGGCCTTAATATCCCTTAGTTTCCACTAGGACCCCACTGCCACGGGAGGGTAGGACAAAAGATGTCATGCAAGTTCTTTTCCATAAGCACGTGTGACTATTTATGGAATACATGCCTACATTACATTGATGAATTGGAGCTAGTTCTATATCACCCTATGTTATAACTATTACATGAGGAATCGCATCCGGCATAATTATCCATCACTGATCCATTGCCTACGAGCTTTTCACATATTGTTCTCCGCTTATTTACTTTTCCGTTGCTACTGTTACAACTACTATAAAAACCCAAAAATATTTACCTTTCCTGTTGCTACCATTACCATTACTATCATACCACTCTTGCTACTAAATACTTTGCTGCAGATACTAAGTTATCTAGGTGTGGTTGAATTGACAACTCAACTGCTAATACTCAAGAATATTCTTTGGCTCCCCTTGTGTCGAATCAATAAATTTGGGTTGTACTTCACCCTCGAAAGCTGTTGCGATCCCCTACACTTGTGGGTTATCAGGTACGTCATCGAGCTGAATGTGTGCTGAATGCGGAGGTGCCGTATGTTCGGTACTTGGATCGGTTGGATCGCGAAGAATTTCGACTACTGAGGGAGTCCTGGACTGAGGGGTCCTCGGACAGCCGGACTATATACTTAGGCCGGACTGTTGGACTATGAAGATACAAGATAGAAGACTTCTTACTGTGTCCGGATGGGACTCTCCGTTGCATGGAAGTCAAGCTTGGCGATTCGGATATGTAGATTCCTTTCTTTGTAACTGACTTTGTGTAACCCTAGGCCCCTCCGGTGTCTATATAAACCGGAGGGTTTAGTCTGTAGGACAACAATCATAATCACAGGCTAGCTTCTAGGGTTTAGCCATTACGATCTCGTGGTAAATCAACTCTTGTAATACTCATATTCATCAAGATTAATCAAGTAGGAAGTAGGGTATTACCTCCATAGAGAGGGCCCGAACCTGGGTAAACATTGTGTCCCCTGCCTCATGTTACCATTAGCCTTAGACGCACAGTTCGGGACCCCCTACCCGAGATCCACAGGTTTTGACACCGACATTGGTGCTTTCATTGAGAGTTTCGCTGCATCGTCATTAGAAGGCTTGATGGATCCATCAATCATCTACAACAACGCAATCCAGGGGGAGATTTTCCTCCCCGGACAGATCTTCGTATTCGGCGGCTTTGCACTGCGGGCCAACTCGCTTGGCCATCTGGAGCAGATCGACATCTATGCCCCTGGCCATCAGGTTAGATTCGGAAGCCTGAATTTTGTGGCCGATATCCGCAAAGACTTGATCTTCGACGGATTTGAGCCCATGACTGCTGTCCCCTGCCACCGAGATGAACATGACCTAAATCTGTCATTCGACCGCGCTCAAGAAATAGCACCCATAACCGCTCTGGCCTTAGATTCGGAGCAGATCGCATCGTCCGAAGACGGGAAGCTTAACCCCGCCACGGAAGCCGCAGACTCAGCGGCGCTCGAGTCGCACACAGACCCAACATCGATCTGGGCTTATGTCATCGGAACCTCGGACTCATCTCTGGCCATGGGTTCCAGACTGTGTGCATCCGCGTCCATCGAACCTGATTGGGCACCAATCTTGGAGTTAAGCTTCATGGACATCTTCCAGCACTCGCCTTTTGGCGACGTGTTAAACTCATTAAAATCCCTCTCCTTGTCGGGAGACTCTCGACCGAACTTTGTCCGGCTCGAATGGGAAGTGGATGACGAAGAACTTAGTTTCCCACCCACCACCCACTTTATAGCCACTGTCGAAGATTTAACCGACATGCTTGATTATGACTCCGATGACATCGACGATATGGACGACAATGCCGGAGAGGAGCAGGAACCACCGCATACAGGGTGTTGGACAGCCACCTCCTCATATGACATATACATGGTGGACACACCTAAGGAGAAGGAGGCCGACGGCGATAACAGCATGCCTGATGACGAACCTCCCAAGCGTCGGCGTCAGAAGCGCCGACCTCGATCCGACAAAAGGAAAAACAGCAACATTGTCACAGACGACAATGATAATCCGGACCAAGCCAAGGACCTCGCAGACCCAGCATTGGAGCAGAACGTGCGAGAGGACGGCGGACATAGTCCGGGGATGTTGCCTGATCACAGCGATGCTGAAGATAGCAACTATCAACCTGTCTCCAATAAGGAGATCAGTCTGGGTGACGACGAATTTGTGTCCCAGAAGAACCATTGGAACAAGAACGCCTCCATCAAA
Organism: Triticum turgidum subsp. durum; assembly: GCA_900231445.1. Lineage (NCBI taxonomy): Eukaryota > Viridiplantae > Streptophyta > Magnoliopsida > Poales > Poaceae > Triticum > Triticum turgidum. Next base: position 536,896,748 of record LT934120.1, read on the forward strand.
GGCTTATCACCACTGCAAGGAACATGAAAAAGCAAAAGCAGCGGCTTAAGGCCGCACGGACAAGCTCAATGACAAATGGAAGGAAGCACTAGATGCTGAGGAGATATACAGCGGTAATTGCCAAATAAAGAGCTATTCTAAACGTAAGCTGCTGCCCGAATTCGATGACGAGGCTATTGTGCCTATACCACAGAAAAACAATACGCCCGACAAGCCGGACCGACCACCTCGTGGTTGACACAGAGCGGCCAACAATGCCGCACACAAGCCCGCACCCCCTCCCGTTAAAGGAAGGGAGGTTGCGGTTCAGGACCAGAAACACAATCTACGTAAAGACCTGGACAAAAAGGCTGGCAAAACCAGATCCATCTATGGATCCAGAGAACGTGCTCCTACACAGGACCACGATTATCAAACCAAATATGCTGGTCATTTACTAGTTCGGAACATTACAACCGTCGGATCCATGCCATGACAAAGCCAAATACAGGGGTGCCACACACCCCCTGTGCTTCACCGATGAGGTGGTGGAACATGATTTTCCAGAAGGGTTCAAACCCGTAAACATTGAGGCATATGATGGAACGACGGACCCTGTGGTTTGGATAGAAGACTTTATTCTTCACATCCACATGGCTTCCGGAGATGATCTCCACGCCATTAAATACTTACCCCTCAAGCTAAAAGGACCAGCTCGGCACTGGCTAAAAAGCCTCCCCGAAAACTCCATTGGAAGCTGGGAAGAACTTGAGGACGCTTTTCGGGCCAATTTCCAAGGGACCTATGTCCGGCCCCCAGATGCAGACGATCTAAGTCACATAATCCAACAACCTGGAGAATCAGCCCACAAGCTTTGGAACCGGTTTCTCACTAAGAAGAACCAAATCGTCGATTGTCCGGATGCCGAAGCCTTAGCGGCCTTCAAACACAGTGTCCGGGACGAATGGCTAGCCAGACACCTCGGCCAAGAAAAGCCAAGGACAATGGCAGCCTTAACTACACTCATGACCCGCTTTTGCGCGAGCGAAGATAGCTGGTTAGCCCGTAGCAGCACCAATGATCCCGGCACATCTAAGGTCAGGGATGGCAATGGAAAACCACGACGCAACAAAAACAAACGTCGGAATAATGAAGAAAGCCCAGACAATACAGCGGTAAACGCCGGATTCAGGTGCTCCAGACCCGGTCAACGGAAGAAGCCATTTAAAGGCAACAAAGACGATCCATCCAACCTGGATAAAATTCTAGACAGGTCCTGCTAGATTCATGACACTCCCGATAAACCAACCAATCATACCAACAGAGAATGTTGGGTATTCAAGCAGGCCGGCAAACTCAACACTGAACACAAAGGGAAGGGACCTCAAAGCGAAGACGAGGACGAACCTCGCCAGCCGAACACGGGGGGACAGAAGAAATTTCCATCGGAGATCAGAACAGTGAACATGATCTATGTCACTCATATCCCAAAGAGGGAGCGCAAACGCACACTCCTAGATGTCTATGCCGTCGAGCCAGTCGCCCCCAAATTCAACCCATGGTCGGCCTGTCCGATCACTTTTGATCGCAGGGATCATCCGACTAGTATCCGTCACGGGGGTTCGGCAGCCTTAGTGCTTGACCCAATAACCGACGGATACCACCTCACTCGAGTCCTCATGGACGGCGGTAGTAGTCTCAATCTGATATATCAGGACACTGTCTGCAAGATAGGGATAGACCCATCAAGAATAAAGCCAAGCAGCACTACCTTTAAAGGAGTTATACCGAGCGCAGAAGCCCACTACACGGGCTCTTTAACACTGGTAGTCATATTCAGCTCTCCTGATAACTTTCGAAGCGAAGAGTTAATCTTCGACATAGCTCCCTTCCGAAGTGGCTATCATGCACTACTCGAAAGAACGGCCTTCGCCCGTTTTAATGCAGTCCCGCATTATGCTTATCTAAAACTCAAAATGCCTGGACCACGTAGTGTCATTATGGTCAGTGGAAACACGGAGCGCTCTCTTCGTAAAGAAGAATACATGGCGGCTCTAGCAGTCGGAATGGCCTATTCAAGCTGAGAAGCTCATCGGTCATTAAGACCGCAGACACAGCCAAACGTGTCTGGCGCACACCTCAGTGCGGCATCTCAGATAGACCTGAGCTCGATTAGCAGCTACACCCCACCGACCGCCCCTTAAAGAGATAGCACACGTGCCATGTATACATAAATATACAATCAAAATTCCTTAGGTGGCACCGGGGGCACACTGCACACAAAAATTCCATAGTTCGGCTCGACCCTATTCAGACTCCAGAAGTTATATTTCACGGTTCATTAAAACGAACCAGCTTTACTTACGGCCACACCAGATTCTTTTACCCGCCTTTTCCTTTTTTTTCTCTACAGATGGCCATCACACTATACCCTTCAAGGACACTTCACAACGGAGAAAAAGGCACAGACGTGCAGCAGGGCCCCACATTAAGGTTTCTTTTTTAGATTACCTGTGTAAACCTTTTTTATCTCTTTCTGTTTTATACTTTCCTGGCATGTAAAATGTCCAAGAAAGATCTCGGCATTACCTGTAAACATACGGCACGCCGTACTAAAAGTGGATGTTACAGAAGCAGCTTGGTTTGTATTGTGTTTTGAGATTTATGCTCTCACCACCTGCGCTCTTTCCCCACGTCAGATTGTCATACGTTCCTTGATACCAGGGTCTATCACCAGGGGCTGTATTCATCCCGGTGTATATTGTAAAGTCCGAACACCTATAGGGAGTGTTCGGCGTCGCAAGTTTGGCCTTATATGCATCAGCTCCTAATCATGTCTTTGGTCAATAGTTGGGTTGCCCGGCTCCCGTGCTTACTACCTTATGTTACGCTATGTCGGCTAGGGTAGTAAAGGGAGAACTACTCCGATTGTGTCCTGGTTCATTCGGATGAGTACCTCAGTGGAGAAAGCCGAGAACTGTCTGTCATGATGCGGCGAGAGCTGGTCAACCACTCGATGACTAAGCATAATCTTCATGATTCCTTCCGCATTAATGAAGGACCGTTTTTCCAGTCACGTATGTAAACGCACCATATTCGGATAATCACGGACATACTAGGGGCTATATAGTAGCCCCACTGTCAAACTCCTATGGCTAAGTGAAAGTGTTAAAGCCATATAGTCCGATTGCCTAGTTCGCCGCACTAGCACCTCCTTAATGGACCAAGATGTTGGGTCAAGTGTGATCAAGTGCTTTTCTGAACACCCCCGCGTTATATGCGAGGGGGCTGAAGCCGACGACTGCAAATTTTCAAATTATATATATAAAAAAAGACGGCCGCACAAGAGGCACCAAAACTTTTCGGGCAAAAAGTATAGAAACATAGCCTTAAATATATCATAATATTGTTATTACAATTTTGATACAATTCACTCGAACATAATATCTTTCGAGCACTGACCCTCTATTAAGCGACCACCTTCTAGGACATCTTCAAAGAAATGTTCTGGCATGTTAGGGTCCTTGCCTTTGGGTGGACTCTACGCTGCAATACCGGTGGCCTTCATCTTCGCCCAATACGTCTTGACACGTGCAGGGGCCATCCGTGCACCTTCTATGCATGTTGACCGCTTAACAGCGTCAATACGCGGCACCGCATTAACAAGTTGCCGCACCAAACCGAAATAAGTATTCGGAATGGGCTTAGCTGGCCACAACCGGGCTATGACATCCTTCATAGCAGTTCTGGACATCTTGTGGAGCTCGGCCCATTGGGCCATCTGTTCGTTCAACAGTGGACGCTTTGGCGTGTCAAATTGTGACCAAAATAGCTTTTCCGCTGCATGTCCCTCTTGCGCGTGGAAAAACTGATTCGCATCGGCAGCACTCTTCGGCTGGTCCATAAAGGCGTCTGGAGAACTCCACAGTTGATTAAGCGGTGCATACTTCGGATTGCCAAACTTAATTTGCAATAAAAAGGGCTTACCAGCCGCGATCTCCCCAGCTTGTCGGATCTCCTCCCGAGCTGCTCTAGACTCAGACCGGGCTTCCTTCGCCCCTTGTAAGGCCATGTCAAGATTGGCCGCTTTGGCTTTGTTATCTTTTTCAAGAACTTGGCACCGGCTAGTGGCATCCTTCAGCTCAAGTGCCATAGTAGATATTCTCTCCTCGCACTGACGCCGAGCAGTCTGCTCGGCCTTTAATTCGGCGGCTACCTTTTCGAAAACTCCTTGGCCCGGGTAAGTTCCGTCTGAAGGGTTTCAACTGCGGCGGCACAATCTGCAGTTATGCATATACAAATTCTCAGTATCACGCTCATTTTATAATACTAGCATGTACTGAATGCCCCAAAGACATACCTTGCGCCTTGTCGAGCCGCATGTTAATAAGCGTGATGCCATCATCCGCTACATCAACTTTCTGCTTCAGATGTGCTACCTCCATAGCTTGGGCAGTGGCCACGGATGTAACAGCCTGTGTTCCAATTAGTCAGATGATTTTTCCTGGGCATATATTTTTGATCCTCTGATCGCTTCCCTTTGGGAGACAACCAGAGTCTCAGGGGCTACTATCTATACACAGGTGCAATTTGCATTTATAACATAAATAAAATTACACAACGTACCTCGAAACCTCTTAGTAGGCTCGTGCTGGCTTCATTCAATCTGCTTTTCATGGACCGAATTCTTTCAACCACCGTACCCATCAAGGTACGGTGCTCCTCTGACATGGACACATGCTGCAACATGTCCATCAATGTATCCGGCACCTCTGGATTCGTAACAGGTCGCGTCGTCCCTCGGACATTGGATAGTCCCGTACTCTTGTTGTTCCCCGTAGGGGCCACACACCTCGGGCCCTGGGCGGCCGAAGTATTACCTTCGGTCCCAATCTTCACTGCCCCTGGCGCCACTCGTTAATCGGGAAAGATCCTCCGGGACGACACCTCAGCATTGTATGTCTTATCAGGCAGGGAAATCTGTGGAGGCGTCTCGCTCTCCATCATCTCCGAAAGAAGATCCCCCGAAGAGGAGGACTGTTGAGGAGGGCCGCGTACCAGACTGCAAACATATATTGAAAATGTTACCCTTGCAACCAGAAAAGAACGGGATATGCTTAAAAGCACCCTGATTCACTTATGATTCGGCTAAGGGCCTATCTTCGCGGAGTGACTACATGTCAACGTCACCCCCTGACTGGGATACCTTACCCCGCTTAGAAGCTTCTCTCTTCGAGTCTTCGGAGGCGGCCCTTTTCTTCCCATGAGGATAAGGGATGTCAGTTCGCCCTTCCCTTCCACCTTTGGAAGTGGAAGGTCCGATCTTCCCGGACAAATTGCCTGGTGTGCCTCCAGAATGGAGGCCGCCTTGGGCCTCTTCGCCCTCCTCCTTATCTTCCCCCGCCGGCACTTGATATAGCGCCGGAGCTAGCATCCTTGTTAGTACCGGATCGGCAGAGTCGGGAAGTGGAGCCGAACACTTGATTCTCTCTGCCTTCTTTAGCCAGCCCTGGCCGAGTAGGGCTTTGTCAGTACATTGTTATGAGTAATTTGACTAAACTGTGTTCGGGAGTCAAGTACTTACCGGAGTATCCAGATGATTGCAATCAAGGCTGAGGTCTTCTATAGTATCCGGCCACTATTTTTGTGTGCCAAAGAATAAATTCCACATCCCTCTGAGCATTTTGCCGGAGAAGTGTTGAAGGGTTCGTGGGCCTTCCGGATTAAACTCCCACGTACGGAGAGGACGCCGCTGGCACGGAAGGATCCAGCGGATCAGCATTACTTGGATTACATTGGTGAGACTGGTGTCCTTTTTAATGAGGCTCCGAAAGCAACTTTGCAATGTCTGCACTTCATCAGTAGATCCCCAGTCCAGCCCCTTGTTAATCCACGATGCAAGCTGTAAAGGAGGGCCAGATCAAAACTCGGGTGTAGCTGCCCACTTTTTACCACGGGGTTCGGTAATATAAAACCACTCCCTTTGCCATAAATCAAAAGATTCTGCAAAGGAACCCTTTGTCCAAGGAGAAGTGGTAAGTTTTCTTATTGAAGCACCTCCGCACTCTGCTTGTTTCCTGTCGATTACCTTTGGATTCACGATAAAGGTTTTAAGCCATAAGACGAAGTGTGGGGAAATCCGGAGGAAGGCCTCGCACGTGATGATGAACACCAAGATATGAAGGAAGGATTCTGGAGCTAGATCATGGAAATCTAGCCCGTAATAAAACATAAGCCCTCGAACAAAGGGATGGAGAGCAAACCCAAGACCTCGGAGCAAGTGAGAGATGAACACAACCCTCTCATTGGATCTGGGAGGGGAATAACCTGTCCTTGAGCAGGAAGCCTGTGGAGGATTTCCGTAGTCAGGTATCTTGCCTCCCTGAGCTTTGAGATATCCTCCTCTGTGATAGAAGAGGCCATCCACCAGCCTTGAAGGCTGGGTCTGGACATGGCTGGAGGCTCGAAGCGACTGGATTGACCCTTCAGTGTTGGAACTTGAGGTGGGAGGTGGAGGAAAGAACTAACGTGGAAGAAAAAGGACAGGCCTTAGCCCCTTTATAAAGGCGATGAATATCAAGCGTCCCCTCCATGGCCTTAAAACATGCCTATTCCCTAGGAGTCATGCCAACAGAACGGTTGGGTTACCCATGCCCGTGTTGATGAAAATCCCGCGATAAGGGGACACGATCTCTGCATTGACAAGATGTGCCAATGAAAACCGCCTCCCAAAACATGGAGTGGCACGCTAGAAAGCGATTCAAAATAATGGCCGGGTAATGTCGTGCTACCAAAATTGTCAGCGGATTGGACTCTGAAATACTATACTCTCTACGGTTGTGTGTGGAACTTGTTTTGCAGAGCCACACACAATTCTTGTGTTCGAAATCTACTTTGAAGTATTCGGAGAAGGAACTCGCCTTGCAATGCCGAAGACAATCTGCACGCCGGACTTATCGTCATTGAAGCCTGGTTCAGGGGCTACTGAGGGAGTCCTAGACTAAGGGGTCCTGGGACAGCCGGACTATATACTTAGGCCGGACTGTTGGGCTATGAAGATACAAGATAGAAGACTTCTTCCCGTGTCCGGATGGGACTCTCCTTTCCGTGGAAGGCAAGTTTGGCGATTCGGACATGTAGATTCCTTTCTTTTTAACCAACTTTGTGTAACCCTAGCCCCCTCTGGTGTCTATATAAACCGGAGGATTTAGTCCGTAGGACAACAATCATAATCACAGGCTAGCTTCTTGGGTTTAGCCATTACGATCTCGTGGTAGATCAACTCTTGTAATACTCATATTCATCAAGATCAATCAAGCAAGAAGTAGGGTATTACCTCCATAGAGAGGGCCCGAACCTGGGTAAACATTGTGTCCCCCGCCTCCTGTTATCATTAGCCTTAGACGCACAGTTCGGGACCCCCTACCCGAGATCCACCTGTTTTGACACCGACAACTACATTAACCACGTTATTGAAACGCTTCCGCTTTTAGTCTACGAGGGTACGTGGACACACTCTCCCCTCTCATTTCTATGCACCACCTAGATAGATCTTGCGTGATCCTAGGATTTTTTTTTGAAATTACCATGTTCCCCAACAATTTATCCCCTCTATACTCTTGTTGTGATGAATTGAATCTTTACCCTTCAAAGTTTTGTCTTGTCGGATTGAATATACAGAGATGAGAACACATGATATATGCCTTGCAATATTAATACTTGAGGTGAAAATGAGGTATATTACTGATTCACTTGATATGTGTTATGGCATTCAACTCACGGATTTCCGCGGTGATATTGGGGTAATCTATGCATAGGGGTTGATGCACGTTTTTCTCCGAGGAAACTTTGGGGTCTCTTTATAGTTTTTTGTGTGGATTGAGTATTATGAATATGAATTTGCTTTGGTGTTATTCTAGTACGAACTCTAGGATAGATTGAAGGGAAAAAATAGCTTTGTGTTATTTTAGTGCAAACTCTTGAATAGATCGAACGGAAAGAATAGCTTTAAGGTGGTTTCGTGACCCACACATAATTCCTATCTTTTGTTCTCTGCTAATAGGAACTCGGGAGTGATTCTTTATTGCACTTTGAGGGATAATCATATGATCCAACTATGTTAGCATTGTTGAGAGGTTGCACTAGCAAAAGTACGGACCCTAGGCCTCATTTTTAAGCATTGCAACACCGTTTTGCGCCCATTTACTATTTGCTACCTTGCTGTTTTTATTTATTCAGATTATAAAAATATATTTCTACCATCCATATTACACTTTTATCACCATCTCTTCGCCGAACTAGTGCATCTATACAATTTGCCATTGTATTGGGTGTGTTGGGGACACAAGAGATTTCTTGTATTTGGTTGTAGGGTCATTTGAGAGAGACCATCTTCATCCTACACCTCTCACGGATTGATAAACCTTATGTCATCCACTTGATGGAAAATTGCTACTGTCCTACAAAACTCTGCGCTTGGAGGCCCAACACGTGTCTACAAGAATAAAGTTGCATAGTAGACATCACCGCCCGAGGCCGCCCTCGACCTCACAGCCGCCGCCCGAGGCCTCCTTCGACCTCACCGTCGCCGCCCTCGATCTCACCGCCGTCGCCCTCGACCTCATCGCTGCCGCCCGAGCCTGAGCCTGCCCTCGCCGCCATGGGTAAGGCTCTCCCTCTCCTCTCCCCTATCCTCTTTCTCTCTGTTAGGGCAATTCATATGATGATGTTGTTGTTGTGATGATGTTGATATGAACCCTAGGTGTTCATATGAACCCTTGATTTGTTTAGGCCAGTAGGCATTTTTTTAGCATTTAGGAAAAATGATTAGCAATTTTTTTAGGAAATTAACTAGGGCAAATTTTTATGAAAATGCCTAAACAGTAATTCCATTTAGCTTTAAATTAATAGAGGGTATATAAATAATAGCAGCATTTAGCTTTAAATTAACATAGGCGATAAACAAAAAATAGTTAGCTATAAAAAAATATTTGGACTATGGACCTGAATCTAGTCCAAATTTCATTCAAATGAATTTGAATTATTTGGACTATGGACCTGAACATTTTTGAAGAAATTGGGTGTAGGTACTAAGGTCCTGTTGTGGAAATTTTGGTGAGGTCAGAAGGGTTAGAGAAAATGGAGTTCCTTTGCAATTTATAATAAGGTCAAGTATTGTTGGAATACTAGCTCTAAAACAATTTGGATGAAAAGAAAATAATGTGTGTGTGTGTGAGAGAGAGAGAGAGAGGAATAGCTAGAACAGAATTTGGGTTCTGTCCTAGGCAGAGAAGTGTTTAGTGAGGTCATTTTGCAAAGGGTTTTGGTTTTTGAAAAGATCATTATTTTTCAAGGAAAAGAATTTAGGCAAGTTTTATTTTAAAGATGATCCCTTCCTAGACTTATAGCTTTAGACAAAAATCAAAAGTATTTAGCTATAAATAAAAAACAGTAGCTATGGCATTTAGCTATAAACAAAAAACAGAATTGTTTTTCTTTTCAAAAACTTGGTTAAAGTAATTGTTGCTATGTAAACAAAAAACAAGATTGATGTTATATGATATATGTCATTGATGTTCATATGCATATTCCATTATTGTTGATTATATATTTTCATTCAAGTGGTCATGTTACATGCAAATTCCTCAATAGTGTTTGCTCATGTTATATGCAACATTGAAGTGGTTTGATTGTGCCCAAGTGGCCTTTTGTTGTTTCCAGAGAATGAAGACGAGTGACCTACGTTTCGCCGGAATGTTGATTCATTTTCGTTTCGGCAAATTTTAGGTGCTCGATTTGTCCGCTTTTTAGCAAAGGTCATGCCGATTTTTTCCATGAATTTCGGCATGACTTGTGCTACAAAGTAGGACATATCGAGTGCCCGGGATTTGTCACACCAGGAAGGAATCAACGTTCCTGCAAAACATAGGCCTTTCTTATGTCATTATTCATTTTATTAGGTCTAGAATTAATTGACTATATTTAATCGTAGGAAACATGGCTAGCAACGATGAAGGACAGGGTTCTGGTGATTGCAACGTCTACGAGGCGGGAGATGCTTATTTGAACCTTCTTGGCGAGCAACAGTTTTTGCAGGGCCCACCTGTCACATCCAAGACCGACACCGAGACTGGCGCCGAGACTGGCGTTGAGACCCAGACCGGTGCCTAGGCCGGCGCCTATTTGATGAGAAACTAAAGAAGATACCAAATATGAAGCATTCCCTCCTAACGAAGCTGCACCAGGTATTCTTGTTCTCGGGCTGGGATGAAATCAAATATATTGATCCAGAGAAAGACCCGGCAATGAAGAAGATAAACAAACGCGCCATGAGCAAGTTTAGCGACGCGTTGGCCGCCTGGAAAGCAAGGGTGAAACATCGGATCATCGACAAAAAGGAACCCTACTCTGAGATTGTAAAGGATAATCCACAACAAGCGCGTCCAATCACAAAGAATGAAAACTCCCATTTATTACACAACAAGCGCATGCAATATACATATCAGCAAATACCAATAGCTCGTAAAAAAGCATATAATGATTTTGCAGATTACATGCCGAAGAATTAGGAATTTATGGCACAATAGGGAGTGCAAAATAAAAGTAAGAGATCATACAGAAAATGTGATTTCAAATTGAATTATGCAGAAATGCAGAGCACATTATACCTTCATTTAACATTGTGGCCTTGTTGATTTACAAAATCTAATATGCCTGATTGGATACCAAATTCCAAATGTCGTTGATGTGAAGACATCCCTAATGACTTAGTTCTATACTCTGCACTCTAAACTGCAACAGACTGAGCATATTTGTTGGAAGGAACAAAGATAAATTATACAGGGAATAAACAAAGTTAACCTCCCAAGAGCCATGTATAAACTTCAGGGAGAGCAGGGTGCAGCTAATCAAACCACACTAAGCCCATGCAAGATTGAAATAGATCCCGAGGCTACAAATGCCTATTAGTGCAGATCCGATAACTGAAAACATGGATTGCATGTTGGAAGAGTCACCACAGCTCTCGCCTTTGCTTGGACCCATGCCCATGAGGGTGGCAATCGCATCAACACTAATGTTATAAATGGTACACAGATCTTAGTTATCATACATGGCTAACCGATACCAAATTGGAAGAAAGTTAACTGAATTACCATGTCCACTTCGTCCATGGCCGAAGGAGCATGCACATGTGAAGAACACTAAGCTTCATTCCTTGGCTTGGACTCTGTGCCTCTGCTGCTTAGAAATTGGATGTATGTGCAGATAGAAATGGTGATACAACCCGGAACCCTCACAATTACATGAACTGAAAATCAAATATCCACATTAGAATCACCATATCTAAAACTGGATCTGCACGGCACAAAACAATAGTTGCTTAATTAGTATTGTGAATTAGAAACTCAACCACAATACCTTGTACCAAAAAAATCTTACATTTAAGATGAATGCGGAAGGGAAACGTGGATGCTTACTGATCATCGGGCAACAGACATATAGTGAACTAAACAACTGCAAAAATTGGTAGAACAGGAGGGATAATCCTAATGCTTAGTTGTTGTTAAATTCAGAATCAGGGTTAGCAGCCCTGGTCACGTACTATAATTAGGTGGGCATGGCAGAGTTCCACGATACACCTTAGCCTCTATCCTTCTTCCTGCGGGTGGCAGTCAAATGCATCGATGGCTAGCCATCGAACTGGAATGAGGACGCTAGACATGGTCTCAAATGCATGGATGGCCGGGTTGTCAAACTGAAATCAAGATGCGAAACCTCCCTTAAAACTCTAGGAATCTGCATAAGAGAGGGGCGAGATGTACCTGTCGGGGAAGACACAGATGGCGTGGATGGAAAGCAGAAGCACAAGATGTTGTCTCCAGTGCCGCCATAGCGAGTCACGGCGGGCGCTTCTAGCGCTGCACATCCGCATCACTGCTTCCGATCCCCTTGACGGAGCTTGCATCGATCTATCGTCCTTTCGCCACACATGATCCCGCCGCGCCGTGCAACTGAACCGAATGAGGCAATGGAGGCGACCCCGCGTCGTCGCCCGGTGAGGTCCTGTTCGAACCTAGTGCGGTCGCCATGGGATCTGTAGCTCCGACTTCAGTTGCGACCCAGGTCGGTTGTCCATGGAAAGAGCCGCCACGCAAGGGGAAGAGTGGGAGGCGTGCGTCCTTGGATAGAAAATGATGGCTTCTCCATGGTTGGGGAGGCTGCTGCGGGCTCATTCGGCCCAATTAACTTGAGACGCCCAAAAAAAGCCACCAGAGCAGCGGCCCAAGACAGGTCACAGTCGTTGATAGCGAGCGATTAGGTACTACTCACAGCAAATCTAACAGTCAAAAATGCTCAAAACGATGATCCAACGGATATAAATACTAATGGCCTAAGAGGGCAAGAAAAGTGCTCAGTTGTAATGTATTTAAATATTATGATTGTTTTGATAAAGTGTTGTCACCCAAGATTTGTTATTATTACTCGCTAGTTGATTATGTCACTGATATGAGTAAATGTGAGACCTAAATGTTATTGTGAATATGGTTAGTTCATATTTTTTTGTTGAAAACTTGAATGCTGGCTTTACATATTTGCAACAACAAGATCAAACAGAGTTTGTAAAAGTTTTTCTTTATCACTTTCAGTTTATCAACTGAACTGCTTGAGGACAAGCAACGGGTTAAGCTTGGGGGAGTTGATACGTATCCAACGTATCTACTTTTCCAAACTATTTTGCCCTTGTTTTGGACTCTAATTTGCATGATTTGAATGGAACTAACCCTGACTGACGCTGTTTTCAGCAGAATTGCCATGGTGTTATTTTTGTGCAGAAATATAAGTTCTCGGAATGACCCGAAACTTCACGGAGATCATTTTTGGAATAAATAAAAAATATTGGCGAAAGAATCAACCGAAGGGGACCCACACCTTGTCCACAAGGGTGGAGGGCGCGCCCACCCCCGGGTCGCACCCTCTGGTCTTGTGGGCCCCCTGGACCTCCACCGACCTCAACTCCAACTCCATATATTCACGTTCAGGGAGAAAAAAACATAAAGAAGGATTCATCGCGTTTTACGATACGGAGCCACCGCCACCTCCTGTTGTTCCTCGAGAGACCAGATCTAGAGTCCGTTCGGGGCTCCAGAGAGGGGAAATCGTCGTCGTCACCATCGTCAACCATCCTCCATCACCAATTTCATGATGCTCACCGTGGTGCGTGAGTAATCCTATCGTTGGCTTGCTGGACGGTGATGGGTTGGATGAGATTTACTATGTAATCGAGTTAGTTTTGTTAGGGTTTGATCCCTAGTATCCATTATGTTCTAAGATTGATGTTGCTATGACTTTGCTATGCTTAATGCTTGCCACTAGGGCCCGAGTGCCATGATTTCAGATCTGAACATATTATGTTTTCATGAATATATATGAGTTCTTGATTCGATCTTGCAAGTTATAGTCACCTACTACGTGTTATGATCCGGCACCCCCAGAGTGACAATAGTTGGGCAGTTCCCGGTGATGGCCGTAGTTTGAGAAGTTCATGTATTCACTAAGTGTTAATGCTTTGGTCTGGTACTCTATTAAAAGGAGGCCTTAATATCCCTTAGTTTCCAATAGGACCTCGCTGCCAGGGGGGTAGGACAAAAGATGCCATGCAAGTTCTTTTCCATAAGCACGTATGACTATATTCGGAATACATGCCTACATTATATTGATGAACTGGAGATAGTTCTGTGTCACCCTATGTTATAACTGTTGCATGATGAATGCCATCCGACATAATTTTCCATCATTGATCCATTGCCTACGAGCTCGTTTCATATTGATCTTTGCTTAGTTACTTTTCCGTTGCCACTGTTACAATTGTTACAAAACTGCTACTGTTACTTTTGCCACAGTTACCGTTACTTCCATACTACTTTCCTACTAAATACTTTGCTGCAGATATTAAGTCTTTCAGGTGTGGTTGAATTGACAACTCAGTTACTAATGCTTGAGAATATTCTTTGGCTCCCCTTGTGTCGAATCAATAAATTTGGATTGAATACTCTACTCTTGAAAACTGTTGCGATCCCCTATACTTGTGGGTTATCAGGGGGTTGGGGGCGAACCACCATGTTCTCAATTGCTAGCTCCACCACTGACTACAAGGAGTAATCAACACTACTAGCAACCCAGAGATACCAATATGAGGTTCTGAGGCCAAGATTGAATACAAGAGATGAACTAGGGTTTGAGAGGAGATGGTGCTGGTGAAGATGTTGATGAAGATTGACCCTCCCACGATGAGAGGATCGTTGGTAGTGACGATTGCTTCGATTTACCCCTCCCAGAGGGAAGTTTCCCCAGCAGAATCGCTTTGCCGGAGCCCTAGATTGCTTTTGCCCAGGTCCCGCCTTGAGACGGCGACGCTTCGTCCCAAAAGCTTTCTTATGATTTTTTCTAGGTCAAAACCTTTCATATAGCAGAAGATGGACACCGGGGGCTGGCCAGGGGGCCCACAAGCTTGGGAGGCACGCCCTGGGGGGTAGGGCGCGCCCCTAGGCTTGTGGCCACCTGGTGGGCCCCCTTCTGTTGTTTCTTCGCCCAGTATTTTTTATATATTCCAAAACAATTCTCCATAAAGTTTCAAGACATTTGGAGTTGCGCAAAATATGTATCTCATATTTGCTCCTTTTCGGTTCAGAATTCGAGCTGCCGGCATTCTCTCTCTTCATGTAAATCTTGTAAAAAAGAGAGAAAATGCATAAGAATTGTATCATAAAGTGAAATAACAATCCATAATGCAATAAATATGAATATAAAAACATGATGCAAAATGGACGTATCAATGTCCGCCACTTGGATGTGTATTTTTTATGCCAAGGAGGTGAAGGAGGAAATGTACAAGATGTTCATTGTTGTGCAAAGGGAGAAGATGGAGTTCGACCAAGATAGGTTGATGTTGGAGAAGGATAAAGTCGAATTGGAGAGGCAAGATAAGGTTGCCAAGTGGGAGCGTGAGCAAATAGTGACAATGCATGGCCTTGAGCTCGAGAAAGAGAGGTTACAGCTTGTGAGAGAGACGGAGGAATCGAGGATCATGTTGCAAGACATCAACCTCTTGGTTGAGAAAGGGAAGAAGTGGTTGTTTCGCATGAGGAAGAGGATCAATGACCACGAGGAGTGAAGTCTTTGATTCATTTGTGTATCTCTTATCTATGTATGAACTATTGAATTTTATTTTGGCATATACTAAACTTTGGGCTACATTATATTTGTATCGTTGAATGTATGATGAATTTACATTGTATGATCGTCGTGTATGGATTTGCATGAATTTGAGTAGTGAGATTTGAAAAATGTGGTTATAGGAAGGGCCAAACGGAACCAGTCCAGCGCCGTCAGCGGGCGCGTCCGCGGGATATAAGGGCTCAGATTAGCTAATTGCGATTGGTGCTCCTAGCACTTTGAAAGGGTACTTGAGCTAGAAGCTCATACGATGTAGTGTTGTCTGACAGGTGTAAGAGCATCTACAGTCGGACTTGGCAAATTAGGTCTCTCAAACATCTGCGGCGTCCGCGGACACTAACCGGGCACACTTTATATATTGCCTTCCACATCCTCGTCCCTCATATCTGAAACCTCAAAGCCATGCAACTCATGCAACACTATGTAACAAATGATCAAAGTGTAGTTCAACAAATCAACATTTCATCGCCGGACAAAAGCAACATAGTTCATCGGAGTTCAACGGCGGACAGTGCAAATCCATACTACAAACTACTTATAAGACAGATAAAATGTAAATAGAACAGGGAAGGCCGGAGGAAATCACCACTTCCCCCCGACCCCTTCCCCTCTCGGTCATCGGCGCGGCTGTGCCCCTCCTCCATGTAGGTGTCGGCGTGCGGAGGTGTGTCGTCGTCGGAGCTAGAGGTCGGGCCGTCCGTCAGGTCGGACTCGGAGTCGGAGTTGCACCTTTTGCCTGATAGCTTGCGGGGCAGGCAGTTCTGCTCCTTCACATGGCGGGCCGCCTTCACCTTCGCCTCCTTGTTTGCCTCTCGCGCTCCGACAACTCGATGGCAAGCCGGAGCACCTTGTCATTTTTGCGGCAGAGGCGCCGCGCATCCGTCTCCGTCGTCGTGAGAGAGCGGCGGAGGATCGATGAGAGGAGCGCGACCTTGGGATCGACCGGTGCACTCGCGCGCGAACGGCGCACGGACATCGCCTCCCCCACCGCTGCCCTCTCCCTCGCCCGCTGCCGCTCGCGCGCGGGCTGCTCTTGCCTTGGACTCGCGCGTCCGAGTGCGCGCCAGCCCCAGCACGGGCACGAGGACCCAGTGGTGTTCGGGTGCCACCTCTGGAGCAGGTTGTGGTGGTGGTGGGCGGCGTACCTGGAGGAGCTGCCGCCGGGCGAGAAGGACCGACGACGTCGCCGGCGCTGCGTTGATGGGCGCCGAGCGCTGACGAAGTTGACCCACTGCTGCCGGATCCGGCTTGGTCGACCATGGAACGCCTCAACACGATGCGGCGGGCGACCTCCTCCACATCGCCGGGCTCGGCTTCACGCAACAGGCCAGTCGTTGTCGGAGCTGGATTCCCCACCGGAAGCAGCGCCGCTTCGGTCGCCGGCCATCGAATGCGTTCGGAGGGGATCGAAAGTGGAGTGGACGAAGAGGGGAGTGAAGTGGAGTTCGAATTGATTGCGGTCTAGGGTTTTCGGGATGGGTATATTTGTGGGGCAGACTGGACCAAGCCGACGTGGTAGACGCGTCTGGGCCGTCCCATGCTGCCTCATATTTGAACTGGATATGAGGGGCGTCGGTCAGCTCGGGCATTTAAAGTCCGTTTGAGGCGCTCGGCTGGATCAAAATTTTGTTACTGGTTGGGTTTGGGGCGTCCGGCTGTAGACGCTCCAAGCTCGTGTAAAGTTGGTGTACTCTCAAATTTTCAGGCAGATTTGATGAAGATTTATTTACCAAGAAGTGGGTGCAGAAAGTTGTGCAGGCCCGGCTGCGGTGCGGTACGGTGCAGGGGAGACGGCTGATCGAGTCTGAACTCTGAACTGAACTGAATATTGGTTGTTTCCGTCCAGACCCTCGTCCTCCTGCTCCTCCTACCAACCCAACCCAATCCAGCCCAGCTCGTCGCGGCTCTGACTGAATCCCCCCTTCACCACCGGACAGCTACCGCCGACGCCCCGATCCCGCCCCTCCCCGCTCCCCCTCCCCTGACGCCGCCGCCTATCACGCCCCCTCCTCGCCGCGACGTCGGTCGCGCCCCTCCCGTCTCCGCCCCGTCCGCGATCTCAGGCCGATTGGAGGTACGTACGAGCTTGTTCGATTGCTTTCGTCCAGCGATTAGCTAAGCACCGACCGACCTCCACGATTTCTCTGCGCACACGGCACCCCATCATCTAGTAGATCCCTTGGTAGCAAGGCGTCCAAGATGAGATAAGAATATTCCTGTTCCCGCGGAGTTTCTTCTCTTCATGTCACCGAGACTTTTTTTTCCTGTTTATAATCACCACCGGTATCGTGACCCACTCGAGATTTTCTAATCTTCCCTCTGTTTTCCGGCAGATACGCTCGTCGATTCAGCCCCGCGGCCGTCGTCCAGAGAGGAGGAGAGATGCAGGTCAGCCGCTCATCTCTTAACTAGCATCAGTGATTTAGTTAGGCCTAGGGTGTTCCACGATGCCCAAACCTTGTCAGTTCAGTCTAGTGTATGACCCAAGAGCTAGTGGGAAGTTCAGGATAGGGCAACCCAGACCAACCAAAACCCCTGTCAAATTCCCAATTCATGCAAACTTTTATAGTCAATAACATTTCTACCATATGATAGTTTTACAGTCTTTTTTAACAAGGCAGCGCAAGGCCTCTCGAGTCTCGACAGTTTTCTAGACAGCGCCTGCCTCACGACATAGAAATAACTAGGCAGCCCCCATCTCTCGACAGGATTCTACATCAAAAGCAACACGCGTAGAGCACCACGAGCTCATGCCACCATCAGCTCCCTTGTTCCTCGCCGCAGCCTCAGTTCCTATAAGATCAAATGGCTGGCATGGGAGGAAAGATAAATAACAGGCTACAAAAGATTTGGCAAGAAACAAAAGAAAATGTTAGCAACACTACAGCCTACAGATAAAGCAGCTACAAAATGAACTAGTAAACAAGGTTATGGTCTGCAAGAAAGAGATAAAGCAACACTCTACAACCCACATGAACTTCTACAAGCTATGTTTCTGCAGCCATGTGTTGGCATCCAAAGGTCGTATCATCAGAATATGTTCAGAAAAGCATATTATCAAAGAATAGGGGATACAAAGCAGTAGGACGAAGCAAAGCATCTTTGGTAGCATATTATCATAAGAAAAGTAACAAGTAACAAAAATAAACTCCATATAGCTGCTCTTTCGATTACCCCATGTTCTTAGTTATGTTTTTTTTGCTGGAAACACTACTATGAATGAAATGCAATTGTCTTGCGATACTAGTAGTTTAATTATCGATCTGTTCAGTAACAAGTCGTTCTGCAGACAGGACTTGTAGTTTGTGCTGCTGCAGATCATGTTCAGATATTCATAATAAATTAACAACTACATTATTGGGGCATGCCTAGTCGACAACCTATTATAGTTGTAGCATGCCATAATTAGTGGAACTTGTCAATAGGTACGACCAAGATAACACTTCTTGTCACTTGATTGTTTATTTTTCTCCAAAGGACACCCCGGTCAGATTTCATTATCATAGCAATAACAAAATAACAATGTCCCAAGCGTCTGCGCACGCACGAAGAAACAAATAAACTATGCTCAGTGATCAGCCAAGAAGTAAACCAACTGTACTACCCAACCAGAACAGGATAGTCACAAATGGAGTTCCATAAAGCAAGTCTATAAAGAAGAGATTGAACTCACCTAGGTAGTGATGGTGCAGAACTAGAAATACTGCACGCGTCTACACCTGACCAACCAATTGTTACCAGATTTAACCAACCTCGCGTATTCATAAGCAAAAGTAAGTTTGAGGGAGGCACTATTATGTAACATTGATAGGAGCTCGGATTCAATCAACAATGCAACTGAAATCCAAAGTTTCCGCATAATAACATGAGGCAGAAGGTTAACAAACATGGTGGATGAACAGGGACAGCAAGCACACTGCCTGAACGATGAGAGAGGGGCGGGGAGGGAAGGCGCATCTGCCAGACTGTCCAGACCAAACCGAACCCGCCCAACAGTACCCAAAGCCGAAACCAAGTCAAATTATAGTTTTGCATAAGAACCGAACTGAAATTATAGTTTTAGACCAAACTATTCCCAGATTTAGTTGGTGGAACCAGTCACTTACTGAGGCAACTTGATTATACCTGTTAGGCCTAGCTGGATGGTGTTGCCTAGAATAGTGAATACAGCTTATGTAGTCTTATTCAGCAGCTTTTTAGAACAAATTAGTATTGATCTCAACAGCCACAAATTGAACTATTCCGTCCCAGTTTAGTGGATGTTACTTGTTTCCCTCAGGCAATGAACCCCTCGGTTCTTAAACGTTCTGACAATGTCTTCTGTCTATAGGCATCTAGAGCTAGGCTCTTCAAGGAGTACAAGGAGGTGCAGCGAGAAAAGTCAGCCGACCCAGATATCCAATTAATCTGTGATGATTCAAATATATTCAAATGGACTGCTGTAATCAAGGTATTTGCTTCTATCCGAGCTGATGCAGGAACGAGCAGTATCAACTTTGTTACTGATGCCTTCTCTTGCTGTTTATGTCGTTAGGGCCCATCAGAGACACCTTTTGAAGGTGGCGTATTTCAACTTGCATTCTCAATTCCCGAGCAGTATCCTCTACTGCCTCCGCAAGTCCGCTTCATCACCAAAATTTTCCACCCAAATGTTCACTTCAAGGTTACTTCTATATTGCCTTCTTTGAAATACATGCGTATGTTAGGGTATATGAATTTGTGACCTTGTTGAAAGTAGGTAGAATCCTGATCTTATTGGTTCCTATTATTGATTTTTTTCTGCAATACCTGAATCACCCATTTGATACTATTATTTGATTGTTTTGTACTGTTGAAATTCCCTGCAACTCATAAATACACCATGCGCCCATTATGTGAACACAGCAAGCAGTACCTGTTGCTAAATCCAAAACTAAATGGCATTTTCTGTTTCCTCAATTTCTCTTCTATTGTTTATGTTTCCAGACTGGTGAAATATGCCTGGATATATTGAAGAATGCATGGAGCCCTGCGTGGACCCTACAATCTGTTTGCAGAGCCATTATTGCGTTGATGGCCCATCCGGAAGCAGATAGCCCACTTAACTGCGACTCAGGTAGCTTCATACCCTACTCATGAATTTGTTTCAATCATATTATTCATTATTTTCTGCTGGTGAGCCGATTGGTGTTTATGTGCTCACTGTACATCAACCTATGATGCATGACAATGTTGTCACCTTCAAGGATTTAGCTCCTTCATGATGTGGCTCTTTGAATTGCTTCTAGACTGAGGTGGTAAATGCTAGTTTTGAAATATTGCCAACTTTTAACACTTGGTATGTTATGCAAGATTTGGAATTGAAGAACCACTAGGCTGTTACTCTTGTGAATGCCATCAGTATGTATAATATTAAGGGCATCAAGTATCCATCGATAGATGGTAAGAAATTACCAAATCGATTGAATGTCTTCGTGACTGCAATTATTAACGTGCCCATGACATGGAGAATCTCTGTCCCTCGCCATGGATCTAAGTAAAATGAAAGCGAAAAGTTTCCTTGCACAACTCTTGACTTATAAAGCAAGCATGCATGTAGATTTCCTGAAATCAGTTTTTGCTTGGTCGTTGTAATCACAGGCAATCTTCTCCGCTCGGGCGACATCAGAGGCTACCAGTCCATGGCGCGGATGTACACCAGGCTAGCTGCCATGCCAAAGAAAGAGTGATTTGCAGGGTTGCAAAGGTACACCAGAGCAGTGGCGCTGGCGCTGGCTTATTGATTCATGGATGTCGTATCCCCGTATCCCCGTAACCCCCTAAGTTGTCAGGTGCAACTCGTTGGTATCCCCGTATGAACTTGTGTGGCCTGATTTTCTTACCCGACTTGTCGTTGTGGGTGTAATGTTGATTCTGTTGGGCTAAAAAGGATTTAAGCGTAAACGCTTGATTCATGATGATGTGTAATAAATAATCCTCACAGGGATTTGGTAACATGTATATGGTTCCTCCAGTGCACTATCCTCAGGTTTGATTGATTACCTGCTGTCCTCCTGTACACTTTGAGTTGCTGAAGCCTCGATGCCCCTACATATACGCATTGGTCCTTGCAGTTAAGTAAACTCTTGTGGTTCCTCGCCCACTGTCCGCTGACCGCTTATGTCGTTTTGGACCAGAGGCCCAGTCAAATTGGGCTAGAGGCCAGTCAAATATTGCTACTGTAAATATATTTGGTTTGGTACTACGGAGTATATCACATTGACTTCCTCAGTATGGTTTGGATGATTATATCGGCTAAGAATGTAAAAATATCGGAGTGATATGACATACAAAACAAAATGGTACACATGCATCTCCACTCCATATACTTCTCCGGATTTGGAGCACCCCGAGAACACTGGTACGGTGATCTTGATCCGACCACGTCGGTTGTGCCGCTGCCCGGAACCATGGCGAATTTCAGCATCTCGCTGCGGTCAGCGTCAATAGCCTCCATGAACAGATGAAAACATCATCATCGGAGTAGCCTCGGTTGTGCGACGGTGACCGTAATTGCCGGGGTGTGGTATCCCTTTGCCTCTACCTGACGCTGAACAACCGCAGTCAACTGATGATATGGTGTAAATGGTGGTCGTGGCGAGCTGCCTTGCCTTTTTCACGTCAAAAGTAGCAGCTCATATAGTATTTCCTCGAGCTTCAAAACTGATCGGCACGACAATTGATCCACAAATCAACTAAGGAATTAATAGGTTCTCGGCTTACAAGATTTGATGCAAACCGGAAGAGACAACATGCAAACCCTGCCATGTCAGAAATCACATACTCCCTCCGTCCCGTAATACAAGAGCATTTTTTACACTACACTAGTGTAAAATACGCTCTTATATTATGGGACGAAGGGAGTAGAAGATCTGGGGCAACGAATCATCATACAACTAGAGAAAGTCTCCCCCAATCCGCATGCACAACAACAAACACTAGATGAGATTTCAACTGATATTCGGAAGAAAATGGGCATACTCTACCATCTAGTGTTTTTTCAAGTCAATTCTACCATCTAGGGGTTTTTCAAGTCAATTCTACCATCCACCATCTAGGGTTTGTTCAGGGAGGGGGATTTTTGGTCTATGGGGACATATGCACCCTATATGGGAAAAAAATTAGTAATTCAACAAAAAGTCAAAAATTCCTGAATATATATTTGAAATAAACTTGACCTTCTATTGTACTCGTGAAAAATAAATCGACAAAAAAAAATCCCTTTGACTTCTTTTCAAAAAAGACAATTTTTTGGCTAAAATATTGTGAATAGTGACCTATAATAGCAAATAAATTTTGTCTTTTTTGCTGTGAGGTCAACTTTTTTTTTCGTCGAGATTTATATACTAGTGCAAAAGTAAGTCAATTGTTTTGTCAAAATAGTTCTTACCTATTTTGACTTTTTATTAAAATATTAAAAAAAAATCCCCATATAGGGTGCATATACAACCAGGAACCAAAATGTATTTCCCGTTTGTTCAGACTCTACCATCTAAGGTTCAACATTGTAGCAGAACCTTTTTGCATATCAAAGCCCTCACTCCGGAGGGAAGAGCCATGTTACCCCCATAGAATACACACCAAACTTTGATGGGCTGCAAGTCCTCGACTTCATGTTGTACACGTCTTCCGTCTCCATGAAATAAATCGCATCTTCCTCCACCTCTCCACAAGGCGCCGGGACATACTTGGAGAAGTTCATGCTAACAAAGAGTGCTCAACCGCCTCCTAGCCCTCTGGTCAGTGGCACCCAAGCGTGTGTGCTAAAGTCTGCTTCGAAAACATCCACCTGGAGAGTGTCCCACAGAGTGTCATAATAGGGCTGCTCACGGAGTTGGAAACGATGCCTTACCATGAGTAGCTTCCCATGTGACTCAATGAGGTGCCTGCTAGTATTGATGCAAACATCAGGTCCAACGTCTTGATCATATTCAGCGGAGAAATTCATGTAGGTAAAGCCATTGTCTTCCTCCTCTTCCTCGTCATTGTCTTCTTCATCTTCCTCCTGTTCATCTTCCTCCTCTTCATTCTGGTCATCATGGTCCTCCTCGTCAAAAATGGTTGATGCATCATAATAATCATCATAGTGGAGCGATTGCTCGATGACATATGTTCCCATTGTAACCATGGGCCTTCCGTCTCCACCCCAGGTGAGGTCAAGGGTGATGAGGTCCTCAGTTGTGGTGATGGCATACAGTTTGTCACCAAGAAACGCGATGTCAATGATGTAGATAAATGATGAAGTTGCTGCTGGCTCCGGCGACCACACACCCTTCCCTCGTTGGAATACAATGAGTGGATGCTTCCAGTTGTTGGTGATGACAACGATGACATCATCGACCGTGGAGCGCATGAGGAACTTGCGGATGAGAGACTTGCTGTTGACGATGACAGCGTCGAGCTCGGGCAGTGGCAGGGACCTGTTTGAGAAAGGATTGTGCAGGACATAATTGTGCACAACATAGTACTCCGGGAGCTCGTCGTCGTCTTCATCGTTGTCGTCGTCGTCGTCGTCGTCGTCGTCGTCAGTGGTGTGCTTCTGGCCAAGGCCGAGGGCGAGCCAGTCGTTGGTGGATCCAACAGACGTGGCATTGTCGGGGAGGTCGTGGGCGTGGCTGCTGTAGGGGGCGATGACGAGGAGGTCCGGGAGGGCAATCCACGGCAGCGAGCGCGCTTGGGGGCCATGGCGGCGCACGGCCGAGTGCCATGGACGGCAGACGGCACCGTCGGCGCGGCAGCGGGCGCAGTTCTCCGGGTCAGGAAGGCTGGCCACCAGGATGTGGAGGTTCTTCAGCACGAAGCTGCACCGGTGCAGAATCGAAAACGCCAGGTCCATGTAGGAGAGGTGTATTTGTTTCCCCTTCTCTTTTTGGTTCGGTCGTACGTATTGGCGTGCAACTTCACCATGTATACAGCAGCGGAAAAGAAGTTGGGCTCCGGATCGGAACCGTCCACGAGTTCTTGGCCCATCCGACTTGATGGTCGGTATCGCTGTTTCACCCAATAAAAAATAAAAATAATAAATCTAAAAAAACAATATAAAAATTTTAGACTTAAGAAAACTCAATATAAAAGAGTCGCCGAAAGGCTGCAACTAGGCGAGATTTGAATGTTGATCATACCAATCTGCAATTCATGGACTTGTGGAGCTAAGAAAATTAGACACGAAGCACACCATGACATTATTTTGTTTATTTATAGGGGTGTGCTACGTGTCCGCCGGCTGATCTTTTAAAAAGATCAGCCCGGCCGCGAGCCGTCAGATCTGTCCTATTGACCGGCCGAGCGCGTCTCCATCACTGCAACACAACTTTTATTACATAATTGTTTATGGTACACAAGTATTATCGCAGATTTTTTTTGCAACAACTGTTTTGTTGCAAAAACATTTTGTAACCAGGCTTTGTTGCAATTTTTTTCAACTGAGGTCTTGTTGCAGAATTATTTTCGCAAGATAGGTTTTGCTCTAAAACATAAAGCCGTCGTAGACCATTGCAACACCGCATATGTTTCAGAAGCATAGCCCCTGTTGCATGAAGGATGGTATATAAGCCCTTACTTGATGCGTGTCATCCAATAAAGGTGGCGGACGTGGCCGCTGCAATCCACCGGTTGATGGTAAGCTTTTCCCTTATTTATATGCATCACCCTTATCTTTTAGACCCCGATAATGTTGGAAATATGCGCTAGAGGAAATAATAAATTAGTTATTATCATATTTTCCTGTTCATGATAATCGTTTATTATCCATGCTAGAATTGTATTAATCGAAAACTCAGATACATGTGTGCATACATAGACAACAACGTGTCATAGTGAGCCTCTACTAGACTAGCTCGTTGACAAAGATGGCTATGGTTTCCTAGCCACAGACATAGAGTTGCCATTTGATATTGGGATCACATCATTAGGAGAATGATGTGATGGACAAGACCCAAATTATGAACGTAGCATATGATCGTGTCAAGTTTATTGTTATCGTTTTCTTCATGTCAAGTCTATGTTCCTATGACCATGAGATCATGCAATTCACTGACACCGGAGGAGTACCTTGTGTGTACCAAACGTCGCAACGTAACTGGGTGACTATGAATATGCTCTACATGTATCTCCAAGGGTGTCTGTTGAGTTGGCATGGATCAAAACTGATTTGTCACTCCGTATGACGGAGATGTGTCTTAGGGACCACTCGATAATATAGTATCACAATGATCTTGCAAGCAATGTGACTAATGAGTTAGTCACGGGATCTTGTATTACAGAGTGAGCAAAGAGACTTGCCGGTAACGAGATTGAACTAGGTATGGAGATACCAACGATCGAATCTCGGGCAAGTAACATACCGATAGACAAAGGAAACTGCATACGGGATTAGTTGAATCCTTGGCATCGAGGTTCGACCGATAAGATCTTCGTAGAACATGTAGGAACCAATATGGGCATCCAGGTCCCGCTATTGGTTATTGACCGTAGAGGTGTCTCGGTCATGTCTGCATAGTTCTCGAACCTAGAGGGTCTACACACTTCCCTTAACGTTTGGTGATGATATAAGTATAGTTGAGTCATTATGATGGTTACCGAAGGTTGTTCAGAGTCCCGGATGAGATCCCGGACGTGACGAGGAACTCCCGAATGGTCCGGAGGTGAAGATTGAATATTGGACGAAGGTTATTGGAGTCCGAAAGTGTTCCGGGTACTGGGTGATGACCAACATGACCGAAAGGGGTTTTGGGGGGCCCCGACTGAAGGAAATATTCCCTAGAGGCAATAATAAAGTTGTTATTTTATATTTTCTTATTCATGATAAATATTTATTATTCATGCTAGAATTTTATTAACCGAAAACTTGATGCACGTGTGAATACATAGACAAAACACAGTGTCCCTAGTATGCCTCTACTAGACTAGCTCGTTGATCAAAGATGGTTAAGTTTCCTAGCCATGGACATGTGTTGTCATTTGATGAACGAGATCATATCATTAGGAGAATGATGTTATGGACAAGACCCATCTCTTAGCTTAGCATAATGTTCGTTCAGTTTTATTGCTACTGCTTTCTCCATGTCAAATACATATTCCTCTAACTATGAGATTACACAACTCTCGGACACCGGAGGAATTCCTTATGTGCTGTCAAACGTCACAACGTAACTGGGTGATTATAAAGATGCTCTACAGGTATCTCCGAAGGTGTTTGTTGGTTTGGCATATATCGAGATTAGGATTTGTCGCTCCGAATATCGGAGAGGTATCTCTGGGCCCTCTCGATAATGCACATCATATGAAGCCTTGCAAGTAATGTGACTAATGAGTTAGTTGCGGGATGATGCATTACAGAACGAGTAAAGAGACTTAAAAGTAACAAGATTGAACTAGGTATGAAGATACCGACGATCGAATCTCAGGCAAGTAATATACCGATGACAAAGGGAATAACTTATGTTGACATTGCGGTTCGACCGGTAAAGATCTTCGTAGAATATGTGGGAACTAATATGAGCATCCAGGTTCCGCTATTGGTTGTTGACCGGAGAGGTGTCTCGGTCATGTCTACATAGTTCTTGAACCCGTAGGGTCTGCATGCTTAACGTTCGATGGAAATATGTATTATATGAGTTATGTGTTTTGGTGACCGAAGGTTGTTAGGAGTCTGAAAGTGCAACTAATCCCTGGATGGTTTTGGTAATTCTTAACAACACATAGTTCATTGAACTAATGCTATTTCAAGATGATCACTTCAGAAAGTTCAATGATTGTCATGGCATGGACTAGAGATGTGGACCCCTCAAAATGCAAAGGACATATATTGGCAACAAGCTCAAGACTCTACATTTTCATTTTAGTGATCCAAGATCACATTGAGTCCATAGGAAAGCCAATACTATTAAAAGGGGACGAGGTGTTGCTTAATGGCTTGCTTGCTCAAAGTTCTTGGTGATATGCTCCAAAACCCTCAGCCACTTTCTCACATCCACATATGTCCTAAACCTAAATGTCGAACTCGGCCCCACCAACTTTGTCTATCCTGCGCCACCGACTTTCATCTTATTCAGCCACTGCCAAACCCTAGTCACTTCGGTTACACCAATGGGATCTCGGTCTCACCGAGATGGGCTTGCAAACTCTCTGTGATCTATTGCAACACTTTCGATCTAACTGAGTTTGTTCAGCCGGTCCCACCGAGTTTGCTAGACCAATCCTCTGTTTACTTATTACCAAAATCAGTCTCACCGAGTTTGAGTAATTGGTCAAACCGAGTTGAGGTTTTACCCTAACCCCTGCACGTCGGTCCCACCTAGATGACTATATCGGTCCCACCGAAAATCCTAACGTTCACATTTTGAACCAAGTCGGTCTGATCGAGTTTAACCATTTGGTCCCACTGAGTTTGGGAATCTGAGTGTAACAGCTAGATTTTGTGTGGAGGCTATATATACCCCTCCACCCACTCTTCATCCGTGAGGAAAGCCATCAGAACATACCTACACTTCCACTAATCATTTTCTGAGAGAGAACCACCTACTCATGTGTTGAGACCAAGATATTCCAATCCTACCATATGAATCTTGATCTCTAGCCTTCCCCAAGTTGCTTTCCACTCAAATCATCTTTCCACCATAGCCAAATCTGTGTGAGAGAGTTGAGTGTTGGGGAGACTATCATTTGAAGCACGAGAGCAAGGAGTTCATCAACAACACACCATCTATTACCTTTTGGAGAGTGGTGTCTCCTAGATTGGTTAGGTGTCACTTGGGAGCCTCCGTCAAGATTGTGGAGTTGAACCAAGGAGTTTGTAAGGGCAAGGAGATCGCCTACTTCGTGAAGATCTACCCTAGTGAGGCAAGTCCTTCGTGGGTGATGGCCATGATGGGATAAACAAGGTTGCTTCTTCGTGGACCCTTCGTGGGCAGAGCCCTCCATGGACTCGCGCAATCATTACCCTCCGTGGGTTGAAGTCTCCATCAACGTGGATGTACGATAGCACCACCTATCGGAACCACGCCAAAAATCTCCGTGTCAACATTGCGTTTGCTCCCTCCAAAATCCCCCCATTTACTTTCTTGCAAGTTGCATGCTTTACTTTCCGCTGCACATATACTCTTTGCATGCTTGCTTGAATTGTATTGAGATTGCTTGACTTGTGTCAAGTTGCTAAAATCTGCCTAGAACTAAAATTGGGAAAAGGTTAAGCTTTTATTTTGTCAAGTAGTCTAATCACCCCCCTCTAGACATACTTCCGATCCTAAAAGTGGTATCAGAGCTTTGGTCTCCATTTGCCTTGATTTCCATAGCTTTGGTGATCATAGCCTTTGTTTCACAACCTAGGAGAGTATGGTGTCTAACGAGGGAAATTACCACCGTAGAGGTCCTTACTTTGATGGTACTAATTTTGGTAGTTGGAAACATAAGATGAAAATGCATATTCTTGGACATAATCCCGCCATTTGGGCTATTGTGTGTATTGGCTTGCAAGGTGAATTCTTTGATGGGAGAGAACCAAACCGTGAAGCTACCGCGGAAGAATTGAAGATGTTGCAATACAATGCTCAAGCTTGCGATATCCTCTTCAATGGATTGTGCCCCGAAGAATTCAACAAAATCAGACGTCTTGAGAATGCAAATGAAATTTGGGATACTTTGATTGATATGCACGAAGGTACCGACTCCGTCAAGGAATCCAAGTTGGATGTGCTTCAAAGTCAACTTGACAAGTTCAAAATGAAGGATGGTGAAGGTGTCACCGAAATGTACTCTAGGCTTGCTCTCATCATAAATGAGATTGCCGGCTTAGGAAGTGAAGAGATGAGCAAAAAATTCATCGTCAAGAAGATCTTGAGAGCCTTGGATGGAAAATATGATAATGTGTGCACATTGATCCAAATGATGCAAAATTACAAAGATCTCAAGCCAACCGAAGTCATTGGAAGAATTGTTGCTCATGAGATGTCACTCAAGGACAAAGAAGAGCTTCACAATAAGTCTAGTGGTGCTTACAAAGCCTCATGTGATGCTCATACATCATCAAATGAGAAACAAGCCTTCAATTAAGAACTGAGCTTAATGGTGAAGAACTTCAACAAATTCTACAAGAGTAGAAGCAAGGAAAGAAGTTCCAAGTCAAGGTCCTACAATGACAAAAGATCTTCTAGTCGTGAGCAAAATTGCTACAATTGTGGAAGACCCGGACACCGCTTCAATGAGTGTATGGCTCCCTACAAAAGAAGAGAAGACTCACCTAAAAGAAGAAGCAAAAGGGAAGAATCACCTCCAAGAGAGAGAAGGAGTAGAGATGATCGCTATGAATGAAGAACCTCTCGAAGAAGCAAGGATTCGAAAAGGAAGGACAAGTCATCAAGGAGCTACACAAAACGGAGACATCAAGCTCATGTTGGTGAATGGGTATCCGGCTCTGACTCTGACCACCACTCCGAGAGAAGTTATCACTCCAACTCCGAATATACTCAAAATGAAGGTGTTGCTGTTCTAGCACTTGTGCCAACCAACTCCTATGACATATTTGATTCACCAAATGAAGGAATTGGGAGATGCTTCATGGCTAAAGGCCCCAAGGTAACACCCACCGAGTATCTTGATTTCAATAGTGATGAAGATGACTTGCTAGGTGATGATGATTTACTTGTTGACAACTCTAGTGATGAATACTATGATGAAACGTAAATTAATCATGATAATCAAGATAAAATGAATGACAATGATAAGAAGGAGATTGAGCGTCTAACTAAAGAACTAAACACTCTTAAGTTAGCTCATGAAACTACTTTAGAAGAGCATCGAGAACTTTTAAAAACTCATGAGAAGTTACGCTTCGAAAAGCTCAATATTGAGCAAGAGCATGGGTTCTTAAAGGCCATCAACGATGATCTTTGGAAGAAAAGTTCTTCTTACATTGCCAAGCGTTTAATCTTGTCTACTTACATGCCACAAGTAAAATCTAGCAACAAGAACAATAAAGATTCTTCTTCTAGTAGTAACAATAATCATGCTAAATCCAATATTGTTGCTTCTAGTAGTTCTCTTGATTCCACTAATGATTCTCTTAGCCAAGTTACACTTGAGCAAGAAAATAGCTTATTGAAGGGAATTATAGAGAAAGGTGTTTACAAGAGACTTGCCGGAAGTAAGCAATTTTAGGAAATTGTACGCAAGCAAGGAAGGCACCGGAAGAATCAAGGTGTTGGTTTTGAATGAAAGTTCAATGCCAATGGAGTTGAGTGGGAAGAAGATCAATACCCCAAGATGAAGTTTGTTCCTCAACAAGAGAAGTATGACCCTACTTCCTTCAAGGGGACACAAGCTCAAGATGATCTTCCACCACAAGACCACAAGCTAAAAGGCAAAAACAAGCTTCAAGAAGAGATTGATGCATTTGAAGATGCTCCGAAGGCCTTGGTCAAGTGGGTTCCCAAGACTACATCAAGTTCTACTTCATGAAGTACATCTACAACTCCAAGGATTCCCATCAAGATGATGTGGATCCCGAAGAAGAAGAACTAGAGAGTTCTCGAGGGTGACTCCGCCAACTTACTTCAATCATATTTATTTTGGCAAGGACAAGTGCAAACAACTTCCACATCTTGCACTAGTTCAAGGAGTCACAAACCCTATTGTTGGTAAGACAAGGGACAAGGTAACCTAATGCTTTCATGGACATCATCATGTGTGTGCTTCACTCTATGTGTATGGATATCCTACTCTATGTGTATGGATATCCTTGTTTGTTCCTTGTGGGACTAACCCATGTAGGTATTGAAAGTGCAACTCACTCCAATGGATTGCTTCAAATGATCTCCATCAACAATGAGCATCCACATCTTCAACATCTACATGAAGTCATCATCGACAAAACCCAAGGTTAGTTTATCCCTCTTAGGGGGGATATCACATCTAGGAGGAGCTTTACTCTAAGAATTGAGCTAAAGCAACTCTAATGGTGTGAACATAACAATGCTTTATGTAAAAGTGGTAACCCCACTTGTTCTTAAACGATGAGTATGACCTATGATCGAATGTTCTCATTTGACTCCTAAGTCAATATACTCATATATAGATGACCTAGTCATCGCCAATTGCTTGATAGATGCTAGAGTGATTGTGCATGCATTGCCACATATTTCATTTGCTATTTTATTGTGTGAGCATGTTGGTTGCATACTTTTCTCATTCAAGGACATCCATTTGTTGCTTTGATTGTTTGGAGTTTCTTCTTTTTGCCAAATGGATGGACCAGAATGCCTAAGAACTCCCTCTAGCTATCTATGCATTTCTGTTCTCAAACTCTATTCACGCTACATCACAAAGTTTGATCTAAGTCAAATTCAAACCCTCTGTGTGAGGAGCACCCGGAGTCCCGTTTTGTCATAGACTTAAAACTTCCAAAACCTCTCTGTGTATTTCGGTCTGACCGACTCCTCCATTTCAGTCACACCGAGTTCACTAGGTTGATCAAGTCTTCAATCTTGGTGCAACCAATTAGAACATTTTGGTCTCACCGAGTTGCAGTAACCGCTTGCGATTCTGCGTCTTGCTATGTCCATTTTGCGTCATGCTTTTATATCGATATTTATTGCATTTTGGGCTGTTATTACATGTTATGTCACAATACTTATGCCTATTCTCTCTTATTTTACAAGGTTTACATGAAGAGGGAGAATACCGGCAGCTGGGATTCTGGGCTGGAAAAGGAGCAAATATTAGAGACCTATTCTGCACAACTCCAAAAGTCCTAAAACTCCATGAAAGTCATTTTTGGAATTAATAATAAATACTGAGTGGAAGAAATACCAGAGGGGGGGCCACCCATCTTCCACGAGGGTGGGGGGCGCGCCCTACCCCCTGGGTGCGCCCCTACCTCGTGGGCCCCCTGACAGCCTTCCAGTGACCATCTTCTGCTATATGAAGTCTTTTACCCTGGAAAAAAAATCATAAGCAAGCTTTCGGGATGAAACATCATAGCCGGGGAAACATCCCTCTGGGAGGGGAAAATCATCACCATCGTCATCACCATCGATCCTCTCAGCGGGAGGGCGGTCAATCTCCATCAACATCTTCACCAGCACCATCTCCTCTCAAACCCTAGTTCATCTCTTGTATCCAATCTTTGTCCCAAAACCTCAGATTGGTACTTGTGGGTTGCTAGTAGTGTTGATTACTCCTTGTAGTTGATGCTAGTTGGTTTATTCGGTGGAAGATCATATGTTCAAATCCTTAATGCATATTTATACCCCTCTAATTATGAACATGAATATGATTTGTGAGTAGTTACGTTTGTTCCTGAGGACATGGGTGAAGTCTTGCTATAAGTAGTCATGTGAATTTGGTATTCGTTCGATATTTTGATGAGACGTATGTTGTATTTCCTCTAGTGGTGTTATGTGAACGTCGACTACATGATGCTTCACCATTGTTTGGGCCTAGAGGAAGGCATTGGGAAGTAATAAGTAGATGATGGGTTGCTAGAGTGACAGAAGCTTAAACCCTAGTTTATGCGTTGCTTCGTAAGGGGCTGATTTGGATCCACATGTTTCATGCTATGGTTAGGTTTACCTTAATAATTATTTTGTAGTTGCGGATGCTTGCAATAGGGGTTAATCATAAGTGGGATGCTTGTCAAAAAGGGCAGTACCCAAGCACCAGTCCACCCACATATCAAATTATCAAAGTAATGAACGCGAATCATATGAGCGTGATGAAAACTAGCTTGACGATAATTCCCATGTGTCCTCGAGAGAGCTTTTCTCTATATAAGAATTTGTCCAGGCCTGTCCTTTGATACAAAAAGGATTGGGACACCTTGCTGCACCTTATTTACTTTCATTTCTTGTTACCCGTTACAAATTACCTTATCACAAAACTATCTGTTACCGATAATTTCAGTGCTTGCAGAGAATACCTTACTAAAAACCGCTTGTCGTTTCCTTTTGCTCCTCGTTGGGTTTGACACTCTTACTTATTGTAAGGACTACGATAGATCCCCTACACTTGTGTGTCATCTAGACTCTTTTCTGGCGCCGTTGCCGGGGAGTGAAGCGCCTCTGGTAAGTGGAACTTGGTAAGGAAAGATTTATATAGTGTGCTGAAATTTACCATCACTTGTTACCATGGAACATAATCCTTTGAGGGGCTTGTTCGGGGTATCGTCACCCCGACCAGTAGAGCAAAAAGTTGCTCCTCAACCAAAATTCCTTCGGGTATGATAGATAAACTACTAGCTAATCCTTTTACAGGAGATGGAACATTGCATCCCGATTTGCACCTAATCTATGTGGATGAAGTTTGTGGATTATTTAAACTTGCAGGTATGCCCGATGATGTTGTCAAGAAGAAGGTCTTCCGTTTATCTTTGAAGGGAGATGCAATGACATGGTTTAGGCTATGTGATGATATGGGATCATGGAACTACAAACGATTGAAATTGGAATTTCATCAGAAGTTTTATCCTATGCGTCTTGTTCATCGTGATCGTAATTATATATATAATTTTTGGCCTCACGAAGGAGAAAGCATCGGTCAATCTTGGGGGAGGCTTAAGTCAATGTTATATTCATGCCCCAATCATGAGCTCTCAAGAGAAATGATTATTCAAAAAATTTATGCTCGGCTTTCTCTCAACAATCGCTCCATGCTCGATACTTCTTGTGCTGGGTCTTTTATGATGAAGACTATTGAATTCAAATGGGATTTATTGGAAAGAATTAAACGCAACTCTGAAGATTGGGATCTCGACAAAGGTAAGGAGTCAGGTATGACGCCTAAGTTTGATTGTGTTAAATCTTTTATGGATACCGATGTCTTCCGTGAATTTAGCACTAAATATGGACTTGATTATGAGATAGTAGCTTCCTTCTGTGAATCATTTGCTACTCATGTTGACCTCCCTAAGGAGAAGTGGTTTAAATATAATCCTCCCACTGAAGTAAAAGTAGTTGCACCTATTAAAGTTGAAGAAAAGACTATCACTTATAATGATCATATTGTTCCAACTACTTATGTTGAGAAACCACCTTTCCCTGTTAGGATAAAGGATCATGCTAAAGCTTCAACTGTGGTTCGTAAGAGTAATACTAAAACACCCACACCATCTGAGCAAATTAAAGTTGAACCTAGTATTGCTATGGTTAAAGATCTCTTGGCTGATAATATTGATGGGCATGTTATTTACTTCTGTGATGAAGCTTCTAGAATTGCTAGACCTGATGCTAAAAATAAACACAGATTTGTTGTAGGCATGCCTGTTATTTCTGTTAAAATAGGAGATCATTGTTATCATGGCTTATGTGATATGGGTCCTAGTGCTAGTGCAATACCTCATTCCTTATATAAAGAAATTATGCATGATATTGCACCTGCTGAGATAGAAGAAATAGATGTTACAATTAAGCTTGCCAATAGAGATACTATTTCACCAGTTGGGATTGTTAGAGATGTTGAAGTCTTGTGTGGGAAAGTTAAATATCCTGCCGATTTTTTTTTGTTCTTGGATCCCCACAAGATAGCTTTTGTCCTATTATATTTGGTAGACCCTTCTTGAATATTGTTAATGCTAGGATAGATTGTGAGAAGGATGTTGTTACTATTGGTTTGGGAGATATGTCTCATGAGTTTAATTTTGCTAAGTTTCATAGACAACCCCATGATAAAGAATTGCCTAGTAAGGATGAAATTATTGGTCTTGCTTCTATTGCCATGCCTCCTAATGATCCTTTAGAACAATATTTGCTAGACCATGAAAATGATATGTTCATGAATGAAAGAAGGGAAATAGATGGAGGATTCTTTAAACAGGGACCTATTTTGAAACACATCTTGCGTGTTGAAATTCTAGGGGATCCTCCACCACCCAAGGGTGATCCCGTGTTCGAGATTAAACCATTACCTGATACTCTTAAATATGATTATCTTTATGAAAAGAAGATATATCCTGTTATTATTAGTGCTAACCTTTCAGAACAGGAAGAGGAGAGATTGTTGAAAACTTTGAAGAAGCACCGTGCTGCTATTGGATATACTCTTGATGATCTTAAGGGCATTAGTCCCACTCTATGTCAACACAAAATAAAATTGGAGAAAGACGCCAAACCACTTATTGATCACCAACGACGGTTAAATCCTAATATGAAAGAAGTGGTAAGAAAGGAAATACTAAAGCTCCTAGAGGCAGGTATAATTTATCCCGTTGCTGATAGTCAGTGGGTAAGTCCTATCCATTGTGTCTCTAAGAAGGGAGGTAGTACTATCGTTCCTAATGATAAAGATGAATGGATCCCACAAAGAATTGTTACAGTTTATAGGATGGTAATGGATTTCCGCAAATTAAATAAAGCTACTAAAAAGGATCATTACCCTTTACCTTTTATTGATAAAATGCTAGAAAGATTATCCAAACATACACATTTTTGCTTTTTGGATGGTTACTCTCGTTTATCTCAAATACCTATGTCAGCAGAGGATCAAGAAAAGACCACTTTTACTTGCCCTTTCGGTACTTTTGCTTATAGACGTATGCCTTTTGGTTTATGTAATGCACCTGCTACCTTTCAAAGATGCATGATGGCTATATTCTCTGACTTTTGTGAAAATATTTTTGAGATTTTCATGGATGATTTCTCCGTTTATGGATCTTCTTTTGATGATTGCTTGAGCAACCTTGAACGAGTTTTGCAGAGATGCGAAGATACCAGTCTTGTCTTGAATTGGGAGAAGTGCCACTTTATGGTTAATGAAGGCATTGTCTTGGGGCATAAAATTTCTGAAAGAGGTACTGAAGTTGATAAAGCTAAGGTTGATGCTATTGAAAAGATGCCATGTCCCAAGGACATTAAAGGTATAAGAAGTTTCCTTGGTCATGCTGGTTTTTATAGGAGGTTCATTAAAGACTTCTCTAAAATTTCTAGGCCTCTGACTAATCTATTACAAAAAGATATTCCTTTTGTCTTCGATGATCATTGTGTAGAAGCATTTGAAATACTTAAGAAAGCTTTGATTTCTGCACCTATTGTTCAGCTACCTGATTGGAATTTACCCTTCAAAATGATGTGTGATGCTAGTGATTATGATGTAGGTGTTGTTCTAGGGCAAAGAGTTGATAAGAAACTAAATGTTATTCAATATGCTAGTAAAACTCTAGACAGTGCCCAGAGAAATTATGCTACTGTTGAAAAATAATTTTTAGCAGTTGTATTTGATTGTGATAAGTTCAGACCTTATATTGTTGATTCTAAAGTAACTATTCACACTAATCATGCTGCTATTAAATATCTTATGGAAAAGAAAGATGCTAAACCTAGACTTATTAGATGGGTTCTCTTGCTACATGAATTTGATTTGCATATTATTGATAGAAAGGGAGCTGAGAACCCCGTTGCAGACAACTTGTCTAGGTTAGAGAATGTTCTTGATGACCCACTACCTATTGATGATAGCTTTCCTGATGAACAATTAGCTGTCATAAATGCTTCTCGTACTACTCCATGGTATGTTGATTATGCTAATTACATTGCTGCTAAATTCATAGCACCTAGTTTCACATACCAACAAAAGAAAAAAAAAATCTATGATTTAAGACATTACTTCTGGGATGACCCACACCTTTATAAAGAAGGAGTAGATGGTGTTATTAGACATTGTGTAACTGACCATGAACAGGAACAGATCCTACGCAAGTGTCACTCCGAGGCATATGGAGGACACCACGCTGGAGATAGAACTGCACATAAGGCATTGCAATCTGGTTTTTATTGGCCTACTCTCTTCAAGGATGCCCGTAAGTTTGTCTTGTCTTGTGATGAATGTCAAAGAATTGGTAATATTAGTAGACGTCAAGAAATGCCTATGAATTATTCTCTTGTTATTGAACCATTTGATGTTTGGGGCTTTGATTATATGGGACCGTTTCCTTCCTCTAATGGGTATACACATATTTTAGTTGCTTTTGATTATGTTACTAAGTGGGTAGAAGCTATTCCAACTAGTAGTGCTGATCATAACACCTCTATTAAGATGCTTAAAGAAGTTATTTTTCCGAGGTTTGGAGTCCCTAGATACTTAATGACTGATGGTGGTTCGCATTTTATTCATGGTGCTTTTCATAAGATGCTTGCTAAGTATGATGTTAATCATAGAATTGCATCTCTATATCACCCACAGTCTAGTGGTCAAGTAGAAATGAGTAATAGAGAGCTCAAATTAATTTTGCAAAATGCTATTAATAGATCTAGAAAGAATTGGTCCAAGAAACTTGATGATGCATTATGGGCTTATAGAACTGCATATAAAAATCCTATGGGCATGTCTCCATATAAAATGGTCTATGGAAAAGCATGTCACTTACCTCTCGAACTAGAACATAAGGCATATTGGGCCATCAAAGAGCTCAATTATGATTTCAAACTTGCTGGTGAGAAGAGGTTATTTGACATTAGCTCACTTGATGAATGGAGAACTCAAGCCTATGAGAATGCCAAACTATTTAAAGAAAAAGTTAAAAGATGGCATGACAAAAGGATACAAAAGCGTGAGTTTAATGTAGGTAATTATGTGTTTCTCTTCAACTCTCGTTTAAGATTTTTTGCAGGAAAACTTCTCTCTAAATGGGAAGGCCCTTATGTTATCGAGGAGGTATATCGTTCCGGTGCCATAAAAATCAACAACTTCGAAGTCACAAGTCCAAAGGTGGTGAACGGTCAAAGGATCAAACATTATATCTTAGGTAATCCCATAAATGTTGAAACTAATGTTATTGAAACTGTAATGCCAGAGGAATACATAAGGGACACTTTCCAGAACGTTTCAGACTCCGAAAAGGAATAGGTATGTGGTACAGTAAGTAAACTGACTCCAAAATAATTCTAATAGCAATTTTTCTCCGTTTTGGAATATTTAAGAAAATAGGAAAATAAGAAGTAGTCTGGGAAGGACACGAGGCGTCTACGAGGGTGGAGGGCGCGCCCTACCCCCTGGGCACGCCCCCTGCCTCGTGGGCACCTCGTGTGCTCTCCGGACTGTGTTTTCTTGCACGATACTTCTTTTGGTCGGTAAAAATTCATTATATAATCTTCCGAAGGTTTTGACCACCGTATCAGACAAATAACCTCTGTCTTTGTTTTGAGCTATTTTCTGTCAGGTTTGTCAAGGCCAAGCATCATGTCATCACCCTCCTCCAACAATGAAGGCAACAATGCTTGGCTAATGAAGATGGAGCTGAATAGAGAAGAACCCATGGAGATCAACAAGGAGGATAGGATCAAGAAGGTTATGGAGGATCAAGCTCCGGCGGGAGAAGAAGAAGACATGCAACCTCTTCCCGACCTCTTTACCCCAACTGAGATTGAAACTTTCAAGATGACTGAGTTAGCTCGCATACAAAACAAGTATCTCACACGTGAAAATATTTTGTTGAAGGATCATATCGTCGCACTCAAGGGCATTATCCGCAAATTGGAGGAGCTCCTACGCTCGATGTGTGACTATCCATCATCATCACCACCTTCTTCACCAGCAAAGGAGACATAAACACTTGGGTATGGGCACTCCCCTTGGCAACTGCCAAGCTTGGGGGAGGTGCCCCGGTATCGTATCACCATCACACTCCTATCTTTACCGTTTTTCTTAGTTTGTTACCTTTAGTAATATCTTGATCTAGTAGAATAAAGTTTTGGTATGATTTAGTTTTGAGTTTTGCCTTATGATCCTTCTATGTAATCGAGTCCGTGAGCTATATATAATAAAGATTAGTGTTGATTCAAGGGCTTTGCTATCTTGCTATGATCTTAAGTGCACAAAAGAATAAAAAGAATAAAATAGTTCATATTGATCTTATGGATAGTAATGACTTCACACATAAAGAGTATGAGGCTTAAAAGTTGTTGAGAGTTGGCAAACATAGTTTTGGTCATCGTTGCAATTAATAGGAAGTAATAAAGAAAGAGAGGTTCTCACATATAAATATACTATCTTGGACATCTTTTATTATTGTGAGAACTCATTAAAATATGACATGCTAAAGAGTTGATGTTGGACAAGAAAGACAACGTAATGGGTTATGTTTTCTTATATTCGAAATAAAGTATATTGTCATGGATCATCCAACATGTTGAGCTTGCCTTTCCCCCTCATGCTAGCCAAACTCCTTGCCCCAAGTAGAGATACTACTTGTGCTTCCAAATATCCTTAAACCCAGTTTGCCATGAGAATCCACCATATCTACCTATGGATTGAGTAAGATCCTTCAAGTAAGTTGTCATGTTGCATGCAATAAAAATTGCTCTCTAAATATGTATGACTTATTAGTGTGGAGAAAATAAGCTTTATACGATCTTGTGATATGGAAGCAATAAAAGCAACATACTGCATAATAAAGATCCATATCACAAGTGGCAATATAAAGTGACATTTTTTTGCATTAAGATTTCGTGCATCCAACCATAAAAGACATGACAACCTATGCTTCCCTCTACGAAGGGCCTATCTTTTACTTTCGTCTTATGCATTATGGAAGAGTCATGGTGATCTTCACCTTTCCTTTTTACATTTTATCCTTTGGCAAGCACCTCGTGTTGGAAAGATCCTGATATATATATATATACATACATACATATATATATATATATATATATACATATATATCCAATTGGATGTAAGTTAGCATGAACTATTATTGTTGACATTACCCTTGAGGTAAAAGGTTGGGAGGCAACACTATAAGCCCCTGTCTTTCTCTGTGTCCGATTAAAACTTCATACCCATAAGTATTGTGTGAGTGTTAGCAATTGTGAAAGACTAAATGATAGTTGAGTATGTGGACTTGCTGAAAAGCTCTTATGTTGACTCTTTCCGATGTTATGATAAATCGCACTTGCCACTACAAAAAAAACACTTCCGTGATGATACGTTTTTGTCATGGTAGGTCACGTTTTCTGTCATGCATGTACATCCATGACGATTTTATGTTAGAATCAAGATAGTCATACCTATGCTGTCGTAGAAGTGTTCCATGACATTACCAATATTATCATCACGGAAGTGTCCACTTCCATGACGATAAATCGCGCATCACAGAAGTGCTTTCGTCAAGGGTGACCTACACGTGGCATCCACCGTAACGGAACGCTGTTAAGCTATCGGGTCGGGTTTTGGATCTGATAACCCGTTAACAGCCAGGACCAATGGGAAATTTCCATGTGTAAAATTCTCATTGGCCTCGGAACCACGCGTCAGTTCCGCGTTGGCACAGGTGTCACTCATCCAATGGTCGAGATGGGCCTATGATATGTTGACACATGGACGAGCCCAAAAGTGGCCCATAAAGTTTAGATGGGCTGTCCGAACTGAGGGCCCATAAGATTTTGCAGACCAT
This sequence comes from Triticum turgidum subsp. durum, assembly GCA_900231445.1. Taxonomy (NCBI): domain Eukaryota; kingdom Viridiplantae; phylum Streptophyta; class Magnoliopsida; order Poales; family Poaceae; genus Triticum; species Triticum turgidum. The sequence continues at coordinate 536,937,351 of LT934120.1, forward strand.
AATGGACCGGCCCAGCTAAAAGCCCACAAGATTTTGCAGACCATTATGGGCTGGCCCAGCTAAAGGCCCACAAGATTTAGCGGACCACAATGGGCCCACCCAGCTAAAGGCGCACAAGATTTTGCAGGCCATAATGGGTCGGCCTAGCTAAAGGCCCAACATACTCTGTTAAGGCCCGTACAGCTAGTGTCAAATCGGCCTGTCAACGACCTGTCCTAAACTTGTCATCATCGCGGCCCATGGTCACTTCTGGCCCGTTAACAGTCCGCTAAGTATTTGGGCCGAATTACGGCCCGGTGTATTTCCGACCTGTTAAAGGTCCTGCTTCATTTGGGCCCATTTACAGGCCATTGAAACTTTCGGCCCATAAACGACCGTGACTGAATTGGGTTATATTCGGCCATGTCTGACATTCGGCCTGTTAGAGGCCCACTATAGATTTGGGCCACTTGCGGCCTGTTGTGGTTTTCAGCCTGTTAATGTCGGACGAAAACCATGGGCCATATGTGGCCCAACGTCACATCAGGCCCATTAATGGCCCATATAAAAATGACGATAATCTAGCCCGACCGAACTTCCGTCTTGTTAAAGGCCCTTGTATTAGGTCAGCGTATTTATGACCTGTCCGAATTTTGGCCTATCAAAGATCCGCATCGTAAATGGGCTACCATTTCGGCCTGCTAAGATCAGTGGGTTATTTGGCACAATCAGGGCCCAATCTCACTTTCGGTCTATTAAAGGCCCATGTTTTTTATGGGCTCGATATATTTACACCTGTAAACGGCCTATTATTACTGAGGGCCCAAATTATGTTTACGCCTGTTAAAGGCCCACTATGGGCATAGGCCTACCAGAAAAATATGAAAGCTTATGCTAATTTAGGCCAGATATTTTTAGTGGGCTACATGCAAATTTCGGCCTATAATCATTTTTAGCCCAATTGGAATGGGCCCGACGAATGTTGGCATGTTGGGCCCCTATGAAGCTTTCGGCCGAATACATTACTAAGATAAACCTACACTATACAAAAATAGCATAGTAATTAATGCAGCCTTTGGCAGCATCATAAATGTTGTATCACAAAAAAATAAATTCCATCCATACAACAAAAGGCCTGTTGGCATAAAGTTTACAATCCTTGCAGAGAAAAGCACCATCAGATGTATAGAAGCATAGATCATTTGATCTGAGTGCTAATGTTTCAGGCTGTAGAATCTGATGGAGCAGCACGATCTTCACCTTTTTTCAACCATTGCTCTTGAACAATGAAGCGAATGTCTGATAGTCTGGTTTCAAAACCATTCATATCTTGACGACATTTGTTAACCACTATTCTTGTTTCCAAAACGACGTCCATTAGGGATTGGACTTGTGTCTGGAGTAGAGATATATCACTCTATCTAGCAGGAAGATTTTGTTCAGTAGGCGATTTGGACGAGGTTACCTTGAAAACCAACCCAGAATTATGCAGGAAGGTGCTTTTTGCATTGTTAGTGGAGAGATACTGACGCATTGCAGCAAGAAGTGATATTGTGCCTGTGGTAGCCTCGTCACCTTCAGGTGGTTGTGGCTGTTCAATCATTTATTCCATAGCTTCCTAAAAGTTTGAACTTGTAGATTAGTGTACCAGATAAGTTACTAATGAGACAAAAACAAACAAAGTAGGTTACACATTTATACATAACTTATTTTGGTGAACTACTATAATACATTAGCATGTATTGTAGTGCCAACTACATAATAAAATCACTTTCGGAACATATGTCCATGTAGCATGCCTACTGTATTGTCTATTTCCTCACATTCGTTAACATCTAAGGATAAAGAGACATGGTTTAAAGTAGGATGAACATAGTATGACATCATTCATATCATGGGCAAACAGATATAAAACAAACAAGCTATTTTATCATTGTGTGCGCACGTGAACATAACAACTATATTACAAATCAAGACCAAAATAATATCCTTCATATCTTTTAAACCATGTAAGGTGAAATGATACGTTAAGGCAACTATGTATAAAAGTGAACAGAGAAACTGACATTGGCTGCAAACCAAGTAGTTAAATGAACACATCACAGTACCAATCAGTTCAAAGGCAGGAGGAGTAATGACTTACAACAGCGGCTTGAACTGGTGTGCTCATGCCCTTCATCTTGTTGGTGTGGCAATCCTTGAAGATTTGCACTGCATTTGGTTCAGGTTCTTTTTGGTCCGCATGAGCTTTCCTCTGTATTTGGAACAATTCAATATAGATACGATAATATGGCACAGGAAAAAGAAGGAAGTAGCAGCTATTTACAAGAGCCTCCCAGTGTGCAATATAGCTATGAGATCCTGTTGTCTGTTGGAATTTCACTTTAGAACGGTTGGTTTTGTTCTTCAAACAGTTAGCCTAGAAGAAGATACACTTGTAAGGCACATACATAAATATAAGTTCAATATTGGTCTGATCAAATACATATAGCCTACGTGATACTTTGGATCAGACCAGTGTTTAACGAGGGATGTCCAGTCTTCATTTGTACTATATTCCACTGAGATGTTTGGGCGATTTCATTGTTAGCCTTGCCTTCAAAGTGAGATTTTCTAAGGTGATACCAAGGCTATCGCAGAGTAGACTGAAAAACATGAGTGCATGCTTGTTTAGTTGCATCATCTTTCGGATCCAACTTGAACCTCATTTGTTGGAAAAAGAATGTGAGTCTTATTAGGAGGAAGCTAGAAAGTATGGGACAGAGCAAGACAATATTACTAATTGCGATAAATAACATTACTTACGGATAAATGGTCAAGGAAGGTGTTAAACTGGGTATTGTATTTCTCATTCCTGTACTGGATCCACGTTGGGAGGATACGTGTATGACACCTAACGGCAATGGCTGCCTCTGATACTAACTTGGCTGACTCTGTAGCATCACGTGGCCTTTTTAAACCTGCCTCAAAATGGATCTCCATTCTTCCTCCTTTAGATTTTGTTAATCTGTCAAGCATTATCCCTGATGTCTGTTTCCGCTTGCGCCGTGGTGCTAGTTCAACAACGAATATGGAAAGTGTTAGTGTACATCAAACTGTGAGAGTACATATAAAGGAGCATGCAACTGCAACTTGACTCGGTCAGGTACCGTCTTGGTGTTGATTCTCATGAGGTTCATCTGATCTTGCCAAGTCCTGTTGTGTCAGCAGTGCTTCGAAAGTAGTGTTAGGTGTGAAGGCAGCTTGGGAACTGGCCAGTTTTGGAGCAAACGAATGAGTAACTAGTTGAGATACTGGTACAGTTGAAGCGGATGCTGCAGCTCATGGAGCAGGTGATACTGCATTTGTAGATTTAGCCGGTGGCCTTGGACCTTCTACTGCACTATAAGTACCAGCAGAATCTCGACGGCAGATCCTTTTCCGTTTCACCCGGCGAGGAACACCGCTCCCTACTATATTATTTTCCTTGCTCTTTTTTGACTTTGCCATGTCAAGCCGTACCCACAACACAAAAGAATAAAATCGCTCTTCAGAACTCATTGATGCATGATACATACAAGCAATACTTTGATGTAAGACATCCGTATGAGGATGGAATATGTAAGAAAAATAGGACGGCATGACATATTCACAGCTACGATGTGTAAACTAAGCAGAAGGATTTTCAAGAAAATAGAAGTAATGCAAGATAGACACCATATGAAAGATGCAACCAATATTACTCTGCCAAGTTAAAAGTGTCTTTTCATAAGTGGCAATTCGAAAAATTAGAAGCACTACAACGTAGAAATCAATGCAAGATGCAACCACTATCAAACTGCCATGTTAAAAGCGTCCAATCATGAGTGACTGATGCGGGATACACAACATCAGTACTTTGATGTAAGAATATGGTATGATAGATAGATGGAGTGTATTCTAGACACAGAAAGCCATGTCATATGCACATGTATAACGTATAAAGTCAGCAGTTGCAATTTAATCAAAATAGAAGAAATACAGGCTAGACAACATATGCAACATGAAACCAATGATCACACTGTCAACTTAGAGCAAGCACTTGCGATGGTGGAGTACGGGATATGAACTCATCATGTAGACTTGGGATTTCAACTTCATTAGCAGTAGCAGTGGCAAATCTAGAGAGTCTCTATTTGCGTCGGTGCGGAGGACCACCAACATCCGTAACTTACTCTTTTCCTTCCTATTTTCTGATATTGCCTTATGAAGTCAAAACCACAAGAAGATGAATAAAATTAGCTCTGCATAATTGGTTGATGCATGATACACACGAACACTACTTTGATGTAAGGCAAGCGCATGATAGGAGGATGGAATATATACAAAAAAAGATAGTGTTTCATATTCACACGTACGATAGGAGGATGGAATATGTATGAAAAAACAGTAAGTGGAAGGCATTTCAACAAAATTATAAGAAATGAAAGCTAGGCACCATATGAACATGCAACCAATATCACTCTATCAGGTAAAAAGTGTCTCATCGTAAGTGCCATTTCAAGAAATTAGAAGCAGTACAAGCTAGAAGACAATGCAAGATGCAACCTACATCACAGTCCCAAGTTAAATGTGTCTTATGGGTAAGTGATCGTTGCAGGTATAAGTTGTAAGCTACACAGATTGTGACGCCCTCGATTCAATCGTACACTAATCGTACAAGCAAATGTGTACGATCAAGATCAAGGACTCACGGGAAGATATCACAACACAACTCTAGACACAAATTAAAATAATACAAGCTTTATATTACAAGCCAGGGGCCTCGAGGGCTCGAATACATAAGCTCCAATACAGAAGAGTCAGCGGAAGCAATAATATCTGAGTACAGACATAAGTTAGACAAGTTTGCCTTAAGAAGGCTAGCACAAAAGCATCTATGATCAAAAAGGCAAGGCCTCCTTCCTGGGAGCCTCCTAACTACTCCTGGTCATCAACGGTCTCCCCGTAGTAGTAGGCATTGGCGGTGGCATCTGGCTCCTGGGCTCCGACATCTGGTTGCATCAACCGGAAAGAAAAGAAAGGGGGAAAAGGGGGAGCAAAGCAACCGTGAGTACTCATCCAAAGTACTCGCAAGCAGGGATCTACACTACATATACAACATTATCAAAGGAAGGCTGTATATGTGGACTGGGCTGCAGAAATGCCAGAATAGAGAGAAGGCCTAGTCCTATCGAAGACTAGCATCTTCTGGAAACCACCATCTTGCAGCAAACAGGAGGGAGTAGAGTAGCATAAAGTAAAGTAGTATTAGTGTTATCAACCTCGGCCAGAGATCCTTTCTCAACTCCCTGCGAGAAAGCAATCCTAGAGCCATACTATCCATTTCTCATCACAATCCAATTCTCATCACAAGTATCCAGTTCTAGTTGTATCGATCGGGATACAACTCCAAGTGTCCGTTACCGTAGGACAGGCTATCGATAGATGTTTTCTTCCCTGCAGGGGTGCACCAACTTACCTACCAGGCTCGATTAACTCCGGCAGGATACACTTTCCTGGGTCATGCCCTGCCTCGGCCAAACAATACGCCGCAACCTGACCTAGGCTTAATAGAGAGGTCAGCACGCCAGACTAAACCTATGCCCCCAGGGGTCATGGGCCATCTCCCGGGGAACTCCTGCACGTTGCGTGGGCGACCGGTGAGCAGACCTAGCTACCTCCTTAAAAAAGGCAGGTGCTTACCAGTCCAACACGGCGCGCGCCACTTAGTCGCTGACATCTATTAAGCTTCGGCTGATGTATACGACGCAGAACGCCCATACTATGCCCACGTGATGGTTAGTGCTATCAGGCCAGAGGCCCCTCAGATCAAATATCCAAATCGTAGTGGATTAGGAACGCGCGGTAACAAGCAGAGACTCACGAAAGATGTGAGCCCGTTGCCCCATCTCGAGGACTTGCGGCAAGGGCTAAGAATGCCCGGCCATGCCTTGTAATTATCTCACGGGCACCTTCCAGGTCAACCCGACTCCACATCACTCGCAATTATGCTCACGCGGGTACCCCTCAGGGTCGACCCGTCTTTAGTAACATGGTTTAGTGTCAAGTCATAGTAACCATAGTAACCGTGTGTCCAAACATCAAGGGGAAAACCCGAGGAATCACCCCCGATGAATTCCAGTTGATGTAATCATCAAGGTGAACGTAAGAGGAATCACCCCCGAGGTTCACACTTGAGGGGTTGCACGACAGATTCGTATCGGAAGTGGTTAAGGCGGAATCACCCTCGATGACCACGATCGAATAACTACACTACATGATTAACATCAGAAGTGCTGTAGAGGTCTCACCCTCGGCACTCGATAGTAACCCAACAGTGTTGAGCAACTAAGGGGAATGTGATGTGCGGTGCCGGGGCCTGGTCTTCGATCCCGTTGATCGGGTCTTTGGTGATGAAGCAGGGGCAACAAGAACAAGGTGGGGGTCACTGATGGATCACTAACCAACCTATACTAAGCAATTTAGGATAAGCAGGTAAGGTACAACCGCAGATACAAAAGCATGCTATGCATCAGAATAGGAGCAATCAATAACAGTAGCAAAATCTAATGCAAGCATGAGAGAATGGAATGGGTGACATCGGGATGATCAAAGGGGGGCTTGCCTGGAAGCTCTGCTGAAAAGGAAGAAGTGCTGTCGTCGACGTAGTCGATCACAGGGGCATCGACATCGTCACGGGGTCTACCGAAGAGAAGAGGGGGAGAAACAGTAAATACATAGCAAGCAAGTGCATAACAGGACAACATGCAGATTTAGACGTGTTCTAACGCGGTGCTACACGATACCGGTGAAGGGGGAAGTCAACCGGGAATGTTTCCCCGGTTCCGGACCTGTGTCAGATAGATGACCGGAGAGGGAAAGTTCCATGTTTAGGTAGTTAGAGGCATCTGATAGGTAAACGGACAGTCTGTTTGGATTCGTCTTGTCGTTCTGAGCAACTTCCATGTAGAAAACATTTTCATCCGAGTTACGGTTTATTTTATATGATTTATCAAAGTTTTAAAGATTTCTGAAATTTATTTAATTACTTAAATTGAACATTATCTAGAACAGTGGAAGGTGATGTCAGCATGACATCACCATGACATCAGCAGGTCAAACCCAGCTGACCAGAGTCAAACCTGGTCAGTGGGCCCCGCGGGACCCACCTGTCATGGACTAAGGCTAACTAAACATGGTTAATTAGATTAGTTAATTGATTAGGTTAATTAAACACAATTAATTAAGTTAAGTGATTAATTAATATATTTATTTATTTATTTTAAAATCTTTTTTAAGGGGGCGTGGGGCCCCAACGTCAGTGGCCCACAGGGCCTAAACGGGCGACGGTTTACGGGCATGTGGGTGCGGGGCGCACCCAAGCACCCACCACGCGAGGGGAGGCGAGGCCGGCCGGGGTTGTGCCCGGCAGCGGCGAGGCCACGGCGGCCAGCGGCGGGCGCGGGCTGACGGCCGGAGGCGGCGAGGCAGAGGTGGGGCGTCGTCAGGCGACGAGCAGCAGCTCGCAAGCGGGAGGGGCGCGGGGGCAAGGCGTGGCCATGGCGCGGTGGGACGCGGGCTCGCCGGCGGCAACAGGAGGGAGGGGCGGCGACTACAGCGACAGTCCGAGGCGGGGAGAGAGGGGAAAGGACAGCGATTGCTCACCGGGCCCTGTAGGTGTGCTCAAATGGGCTCGGGGAGGCTTATCGTCGCCGGAACCATCGCCGGAGTCGAAGACGGTCGTAGGGGAAGAAGAGGTTGCCGGGCTCGATTGGATGGCTCCCGACTTGAATGGATGGACGCAGTCGACGGAGGAGACGATGGTGGAGTCTCATGACATCTCAGCGAGGCAAGGTAGTGACGGAGTGCACGGGATCGACGGAGGACGGCGACGAGCTCTCGGGCGAGATGGGGAAAAGAGAGAGACGAGGCGCGTGCGAGCGAGTGAGGGGGCGAGGGTTGCGGGGGAGGACGAGAGGGGCTCGGGGGAGTACTTAACCGCGACAGGGAGCCACGGGATCGTCGACTGGTGCTACCTCCATGATCGGACGGACGAGCAGCGTCCACGGCGAGGGGTTGAAGGTGACACAGTGGTGGGCTGGGCCTCCACCGTGGACCTAGAGCCCAATGGCACCGTAGGCCTCTGGCAGTCTGGCCTTTTTCGATTTCTCTGTTTTCTGTTATTTATTAAATAGAGTGAAAATAAAAGTACTTGGGCATCCACTCCACTTAGGGAAAAATATGAGAAGTGTCTCTTAATTTCCCTGATGATTCTAGACACTGCCACCAATGTTGTGGGGACCAGTAAAATTCATTTGATATTTTCATAAATAGGATAGCATTTAAAAATGCTTAATTGGTGTTGTTATAATTGTTAAAGCTCATCTTTGCACAGAAGCAATGTTGTGTTCCTTAACAAATAATTGTTATGGATTTTTTTTACAAATGATGAACATTTTTTCAGCAACTTTTGAGCAACTTCAAACTTCACTTGAATTTGAATCGACTGGAATTTCAAATGGGATATTGAACAAAGGTGATTAAGCACTGTTTGGAAAATGACTAGCTTAATTATAGAGGGTTACTGTAGCATGACACTGGGGGTGTTACACAGATGCAATTCAACATAATCAGAAGCAATACAAACTAGACATCATACAGAAAACGCAACCACACATAACAGTTCCAAGTTAGAGCAAGCACCTGTAATGGTGGCGTAGGGGAGATGTGCTCATCATGTACACGTATGTTCTAGAAACAGGAACACGTGTCATATTCACAGGCATTATGTGTAAAGTAAGCAGATGCAATTCAACAAAGTTAGAAGCAATACAAGCTAGACATCATACGCAACATGCAACCACATATAATAGTGCCAAGTTAGAGCAAGCACCTGTGATGGTGGAGTAGGGGAGATGTGCTCATCATCTCAGCTACATTGACTATCCAGCCTTGTGTTGTCTTGCGAATATTGTTGGGAGGATGGCGGAGTAGAATCTGTAGAGACCCCCTGTTTGAGTTGCCCCGAAGGACCACCATCATCCACTGCCGGACTAATTTCCTTCAGCTGTAATTATTTTGCATTGTGAAGTCAAACCGATAAGAAAAAGGAATAAAATTCGCTCTCCAGAACTCATTCATGCATGATACTGACGAACACTACTCGGATGAAAGGCAAACGCATGATGCAAGGATGGAATATGTATGAAAAACAGGATGGCGTGACATATTCACACCTATGTTGTGGTAACTAAGCAGAAGGCATTTCAACAAATTAGAAGCACTACAAGCTAGACACCATATGAAAGATGCAACCAATATCACTCTGCCAAGTTTAAAATGTATGGCGTTTCAACAAATTAGAAGCAGTACATTATACAAATCATATGCAAGACACAACCAATATCACAGTGGCGACTTAAAGGTGCCTTATCATAAGTGACTGATGCGGGATATGCAAGAACAGTAGTCTGACGTAAGAACATGTGTGATCAGATATATTATGTTCTAGAAACAGGAACACATGTCATATTCACAGGCATTATGTGTAAAGTAAGCAAATGCAATTCAACAAAGTTAGAAGTAATACAAGATAGACATCATACGCAACATGAAACCACATATAATAGTGCCAAGTTAGAGCAAGCACCTGTGATGGTGGAGTAGGGGAGATGTGCTCATCATCTACACAGCTATGTTGACTGTCTAGCCTTGCGTTGTATTGCGAATCTTGTTGGGAGGATGGCAGAGTAGAATCTATAGAGAACTTCTGTTTCAGTTGCTCGGAAGGACCACCATCATCCAATGCCTTGCCAATTTCCTTCAGCTTTATTGATTTTGCATTGTGAGGTCAAACCGACAAGAAAAAGGAATATAATTCGCTCTTCAGAACTCATTCATGCATGATACTAACAAACACTACTCTGATGAAAGGCAAAGTCATGATACGAGGATGGAATATGTATGAAAAAATGGACGGCTTGACATATTCACCCCTATGATGGTAACTAAGCAGAAGGCACTTCAACAAATTAGAAGCACTGCAAACTAGACACCATATGGAAGGTGCAATCAATATCACTCTGCCAAGTTAAAACTGTCTCGTCATAGGTGGCGTTCACCAAACTAGAAGCAATACATGCTAGAAATCATATTCAAGACGCAAACCAATAGCACACTGCCAACTTAAAACTGTCTTGTCATAGGTGGCGTTCATCAAACTAGAAGCAATACATGCTAGAAATCATATTCAAGACGCAAACCAATATCACACTGCCAACTTAATGGTGTCCCATCATAAGTGACTAATGTAGGATACACAAGAAGATCAGTTTCATGTAATAACATGGTGTGATAGACAGATATAGTATGTACAAAAAACAGGAAAGCGTGTCATATTCACACGTATCATGTGTAAGCTAAGCAGATGTAGTTTACACTAATTAGGAGCAATACAAGCTAGACACCATATGCAACATGCAACCAGATATCACACTGCCAAGTTAGAGCAAGCACCTTGGATGGTGGAGTAGGGGAGCGGAGACTTGTACCTTGTAATGCGCTATCAGTACAAGGAGAATCGTTACACATGCTCCATTTACGTTGCTGCAGAGGACCACCATCATCGCCTTCCTTACTCTTTTCCTTCCTCTTTCTTGATTTTGCCTTGTCAAGTCAAACCCACAAGAAAAAGGAATAAAATTTGCTCTTCAGAACTCATTGATGCATGATACTGACAAACACTACTTTCATGTAAGGCAGCCACATGATAGGAGGATGGAATATGTATGAAAAAATAGGACGACGTGAAATATTGACATGTATGATGTATAAAGTGTAAACTAAGCACAAGGTGCTTGAACTTGTTAGAATCAATGCAAGCTAGAAACCATATGAAAGATGAAACCAATATCACTCTGCCAAATTAAAAGGGTGCCCTAACAAATGTATTTGACCAAATTAGAAGCAATACATGGCAATAGGCTAGAAATAATATGCAATATGCAACGAATAAAGGCGACTCATCATAAGTGATTGATGCAGGATACAGTAGAGAGGTAGTTTCATGTAAGAACAAGGTTAACACATAGATGTAGTGTGTACCAAAAATAGGAAGGCATGTCATATTCACATGTATAATGTGTAAACTAAGCAGATGCAATTTACCCTAATTAGAAGCATTACAAGATAGACACCGTATGCAACATGCAACCACCTATCACACTACGAAGTTAGAGCAGGCACCTGTGATGGTGGTGTAGGGGAAGTGCGGTCTTCAAGTACAGAGCTACATTCAATATCTTCATTTAGGCTTGCTGTTTCTTGAGAATCATGTGGAGAGGATGAAATTGCATTCTTTATAAGAGTAGCGCGTCGCATATTAACCCACGCGCGTGACTGTCTCGTCATAAGCGATAGATGCAAGATACACAAGAACAGTAGTTTGATGTAAGAACATGGTGTGATAGGCAGATGTAGTATGTACCAAAAACAGGAAGACGTGTCATATTCACATGTATAATGTGTAAGCTAAGGTGATGCAATTTAACAAATTAGGAGTAATACAAGCTAGGCACCATATGCAACATGCAACTAGATATCACACTGCCATGTTAGAGCAAGCACCTTGGTTTGTGGAGTAGGGGAGATGAGATTTGGAACTAGCACTGCAGTACGAGTAGCAGGAGAATCTGCAGAGGTCATCTGTTTCGGTTGCTCCAAAGGAGCACCATCATTCCGTGCCTTTGTCCTTTCAGATTTTGCCTTGTCAAGTAAACACACAAGACAAAGGAATGAAATTCACACTTCCAAATTCGTTGATGCATGATACTGACGAACACAACTTTTATGTATGGCAACCACATTGTAGGAGGATGGAATATGTATGAAAAAAGCTACGCAGAAGGCATTCAACAAATTGGAAGCAATGTAATCTAGACACCATATGAAAGATCCAACCAAAATTACTCTACCAAGTTAGATGTGTCTCATTATAAGTGGCACTTCAACAAATTAGAGGCAATACATGTTTGAAATGATATGCAAGATGCAACCAATATTACACTGTCAACTTGAAGGTGCATCGTCAGAAGTGATTGATGAGGGATACACAAGAAAAGTAGTTTGATGTAAGAACATGGTTAATAGAAAGACCTAGTATGTACCAAAACCATGAAGGCATGTCATATTCACAGGTATAATGTGTTAACTAAGTAGATGCAATTTACCCTAATTAGAAGCATTACAAGGTAGACACCATATGCAACATGCAACCACATATCACACTGCCAAGTAAGAGCAAGCAGCTACGATGGTGGTGTGGGGGAATTGAGGTCATCAACTAGAGAGCTACGTTGACTATCTTCATTTAGCCTTGCTGTTTCTTGAGAATCATGTGGGGAGGATGACACTGCACTCTTTAAACGAGTAGGGCATCTCATAGTAACCCACTGGGGTGACTGTCTCATCATAAGTGATTGCTGAGGGATACAAAAGAGCATTAGTTTGATGTACGGACATGGTTAATAGACATATGTAGTATGTATCAAAAATAGGAAGGCATGTCATTATCAAAGGTATAATGTGTAAAGTAAGCAGATGCAATTTAACCAAATTGGAAGCAATACAAGCTGGAAACCATATGCAACATGCAACCACATTTGACAGGCGAAGTAAAAGCAAGCACCTGGGATGGTTGTGTGTGGCAACTGAGATCATCAACTGTAGAGCTACGTTTACTGTCTCCAACGGCTGACACTGCACCCTTTAGAGCGCTGAAACGCTTAGTGCTTATCTTCGAATTACACTGGAGTTCATCTCATTCAAAATCAATTAGTTTTATAAAAATGTTAAGATTCATGGGGTTGTGCATTGTAAAGCATAAATTAAAAAACAAATAATGGAAATTCATTTAGAAAAAAATTTAATTATGATACCGAAGATTCTAGAACAAAGGAGAAGTGCTTGTGTTTTGAGGTTTGTGCATTATGCTTAAGTTCAACCATGAAGTCTTCTAAATTGTACATGTGGCAGATCTGGTGGAATGTTGATGATATCCATCGACCAGTAGTGCTCAGATTTGCAATCTCTGCACTGTCCGATTATCCAGCGACCATCTTTCAAAGTTATTCGCACAATATATAGTTCTTGTGCCATAGTTGCATGTCTTGGAAAAAAAGCTACTAGTGGGTTGTACTAGCTATTTAGGAATAGAAGACGTATACATGGAAGTTGTAGGGAAAGATATGACATGGAGTATCTCAATTCCTATGAGCAGGGATTGGAAAAGAGATGTCATTTGGTTCCCATCATAGGAACTTTTTTTATTGAATCTAGAGATGACATGTATCTCAATTCCTATGAGGACGGATTAGAAAAGAGATGTAATTTGGTTCATATCATAGGAACTTTTCTATTGAATATACGCTAATGTTTATTTTCCTTTGAAATTATGGGAGTATAGGTATCCATTCATATGAACCAAGTGGCTCTAAAGCTATAGAAATGATATCATGTTTATTTCCTTTGAAATGTGGGGTATATGAATCTATTCCTATGAACCAATTGGCTCTAAAGGAAAAAAATCCTATAAAAATCATATCATATAGAGTTCCTATGATATTCCGCCACACCAAATGATGGTTGAAGTTGCTGCAGGTGATACGATTGTCTTTCTTTGTAGACTCCTCTCCCATCTTTATAGTTACCTCTCGAAGATGAATGAAATGATATATACAGGGTATTCTACATGTGCAATTTGATACACGAAAACTCGGTAAAAGTTTGCGAGGTTCGAATTTTGAGTAAAGCTATATGCACTGCATTTTGGAACGGAGGGAGTATACGGCAGTTGCTAACACTCACGTGGAAGATTTGTGTGTAGGAGGAGTGGCTATTCTGTTAAATGACATGGCAAAACTAACACTGTCGGATGCCGATCTAACGGTTCTTATGGTGTTCGTCAGGAAAAGGCTTGTGGCGAAAATTGTCGGATAATGATTTACGGACACATGCATTGCATTGATACGGCCCCCCCCACTCTCTCACGCGCATGCACCCTCACGAGTCACGACTCTCCGAGTCCTCTCGCACCCACCGTCTATCTGCAGGTAGACGTCACGCACATATGTGCTCTTCACACCCTACCCTCAGAACTTCTAAAAAACAAAATACGTCGTGCACATTTTATTTTAGCTCACACGTCACACACTTATACTATTATTCTTGCGGCGAACATTCTTTGGGCATAGTATATTGTACTCTCACAAAGAGAAGCAGTGCATGCACACACTAGTTCTCTCACACCCACTCGCGGGTACACGTAGGAGCGCATATTTTTGAAGCTGGTACAACAAAATCACTCCACTATATATATAAGCCGGAGCCTTAGCGCTTGCTTTACTAGGGTTCCTCTCGTTCACTCTCTCATGCTCTTCGGATCTAAGCAAGACATAGGTGGCCACTCTCTCTCTCAGCTCACGGCAGGTCACAAATCCGGCCGGACAACCTCGACCGGGGCATGGGTGTAGGTGCATCGTTTACGCTGCCGTCGGCGGCGAGGGAGGAGACCAACGGCTGCCCGCGCGTCCCGATCGGCGGCCGTGTCGTTCTCTCCGAGAGAGCGCCGACTCGGGAGGGCCTCTGACCCCTTCTTCCTCCCTGCGGTATTGTGGCCAAGATGCGGCCTCTCGACGCCATCTTTGCCACATGCCGACGACCCTCAGGTATATATTCCTTTGAAACCTGCCTTGCTATACTGCCCCAGCTCCCTTCGTGTGGATCTTTTTCTACTTCCGTCCGCTGTCCCAAAGCCACCTAGACTTTTACTATTATTAGAGGTAAAGCTAGTTCATACAGTCGACTCTAAGAGTTGGTTCAAATAGGGAAGAAAGTGGGAAAGCTGTAGCATGAATCTAGGACTTGGTTCTATGAGGAAACGAGGAAAAGTAGTAGATACTGGCTACCCAACCGGTCTCTTGGTTGAAAAGACAAAGAAAGCATGGTGGATGGCGAAGGGTGGGGGGAAGTGGACCTATCTCTTGGTTGAAAAAGGAAAGAAAGTGACGGGTGTTGGGGGACAACACAAACGAGAATGAGCAGGTCTAGATTTCCTGTGCTCACATCGGAAAATGTCGTCGAGGAGATAAAAAATGGGTCAAATGCAGACATGCTGCCTGAGTCTTTGCCGCTCTCGGCAACCACATCTTCCTCACCACTTTATGCCCCTGCTGTCCCTACGCCCATATCGCTACCGTTAATGTAAAATCACATGAAGCATTAAGCAATGCCACCTAATGTCACTATAAGTAATGGTCTAGTGCCGTCGATAAATTGAAGCAATGCCACCACCATTTTATGAAGTGCTTCCGTCTTGCTTTATTTCCCATGAATTGTGTTTTTGTAGTTACACTTAAATCTCACACCGCTAACATTGCTTCATCCTAGTGGAACTGCACAAATTTGATTGCACATTTACTGACCATGTGCTACTCTCATGACAGTAATACTAATGCTATTGTTCTGCATGTTAATCCAGTGGCAGTGTTGATGTGATGTGATGCTACTTACTTGAGGACACTTCATACTGTCAATCTAGTGCCAATTAGAACACAATAGATGTTGTTGTTAATCATACACCACTTCAAATATCTGTAACTATTTAAATAACCGTATTTCGTATTTGCGCAAACAGGGATGTCTGTCTCCATTTCATTTCGGGATGTTTGTCTCCGTATCGTTTCTATCCACGCAATCAAAAGCACACACCTCAGTTTTAGTAGAACTGCGCAAAATGAGATGGCTATCCCTCGTTGCCATCGTCTAACCACCTGTGGCACCCCGATCCGCATGGAGCAGGGGGCCTTCGCATGTCAGACCAAGATACCAACTTCTGGCATAGCCCTAAGGCTATTTACATGATAGCGGAAGTCTATTTGAATGGCAGCGGAAGTCTTAGCAGCATATCACTCTGGCTGGGCTCCACAACTCACAGGACTGGCAAGATTACGGCCTAGCACGACGGAACAACGAACAATTCGGGCACAACCTACAAAACTGGCATGACACGCCAGGTCAGTACATTGAATGTACTTGCAAGACAACCAAATACATAGCATCTAAACAAGCAGAAGACAAAGCAAGAACCAAGCGTCTGCAACAACCTATCTCATATCAGAAACTAAGCATGGCATGATATCAACCAAAGACATACATCAAACTAACATCATGGCATCTACTATCATGGCAACAACATGGTATATCAAATTTACTTCTAACATGGCAATAGGAAAACATAGCATATCATCTCAATCATGGCATGGCATCATGAAACTATGCTGAAAATAAACTACCAATCATATCAAATACAGACATAACAGGTTAACTATATGCAACCATCTCTTGTTCTACCATGGTCCTTAAAATGTTAACATATTACTCATGCAATGCAACCAAACTTGTGCACTGAGTCCCTCAGACTCTCTTACCAACGGTGATCACTCTTGGATCACCAACGTACCAATCTCGTGATCTTTTCGGCGATCACAACCACGACCAATATTTGGCCTCAAACCGTGATCCTTACGGCGATCACAACCATGACCAATATTTGACCCGTGATCCTTACGATGATCACAACCACGACCAAGATTTGGCCCGTTGTCCTTACGGTGATCACAACCACGACCAATATTTGGCCTGTTATCCTTACGGCGATCGCAACCACGACCAAGATTTGGCCCGTGATCCTTACGGCGATCACAACCACATTAATCAGCTTAATTATTTCAGGTTTATCCTCCATTTCGACCAAGACCCAGTAGTGTGACCTACTACGAACCGTGTTGCTATCGATAGACTTTATAAACACTCTGTAGAGGTAGAACACTGTACCCACACCACGGAACACTGTAAGCATAATGGAAAAACTGCAGATGAAAACGATATGAAACAACTGCAACTACACACACAAGGTGCAAACAAAGTCAACATGCAAATTCGGGGCTCATGATAAGAGGTTGGCTTGCCTGGGGGTCGAAAAATACTCCGGAAAGAAGTGGGAAACGATCACGGAAAGATTTGCCGGAAATAGTTCTCTATCGGAGGGGGCTGTTTACGGTCAAGAAAAAAATGGTCATTTTCAGAATATGCAAATATGATGAAAATGATCTCATCAGAACAGGCTCGACGAAACGAAAACGTGGTCTTTGGAATCACCTCAATCGGAGTTACGAGCGCAACGTTGTGACCGTTCACTTTTTAGGCAAAAAATTCACTAAAGCAGTGAACGTTCACAAATAAGCACTTCGGTCGGCTGGGGCTGACTGGGCTGAAGGCGTATTTCAGAAATACACTTTCGATCGGAGAAAACGGCTTCACGAAGGGCGCCGCCACTTATCTGACGTGGCGTTGGACCAGTCAAAGTGGCAGAGGCGGGGCCGGGCGCCTGGGTCACTTCCAAGTGGGGCCGCGGGGTCCGCCTGACCAGGTCAATGCCCTTCCTGGCCATCTCCTTCCTCTCCCCGACGCGCGTGACCGGCCAAGGCAGGGGACCGCCCCAACAGCAATTGCCGGCGGCTTCGGCCACTGCAGACAACGGCCGAACCACCCACGGGTTCAGGAGCGAGAGGAGCATCCTGTGGTGGTCTACATTTCCGGTGATGAGCACTAGAGAGGGAGCCACACGGCCCGCGACGGAGAGGGCTTCGGTCTCCGGCGAACTAGGGGCTCCGGCGAGGCAATGAGGGGGCGACAGGCTAGGGACGGTCGCTGGAGAGTGGCGCGTCCATCCATGGGCTCGGACGGGGCAGGGGATGGCCAGAGGGAGGGGTTCAGCACGGAGCAGAGAGGTGGGCTCGCCGGAAATCCAAGCGCTTCGTTGAGGGATTCGATCGGGCTCAGGCACTGGAGTGATCTGGAGGGAGGGGGAAGGGGTTTGAGAGAGCTGGCTTGGTCGGGGAGGGCTCAGGCTGGCTATTTATAGCGGGGTGAGGGCACCCGAGCCGGTTGCCGCCGAGCGAGTCCAGCCACGGCTCTGCCATTCTCAGCAGTCACGGGGAGGAGGGGGAAGACGACGAGGAGGGAGCAGACGAGCGCCAGAGGCTTACGGAATCGAGCAACGCTCGCGGACAAGAGGAGGAAGTGGACACCGGCGAGGAAGACGACGGGCTCACGGACTCTCACTGTTCGGTCTTTGGATCGGCTCGCCGGAGAATAAAATGGAGCGGGCCAGAGGTCCAGAGGGAAGACAACGGCGAGGGGGAGCTGGAGGACATTTATGGCGAGGTCAGAGATGGTCGGAGCAGCGATTCCAACGGGAACAGTGGCTAGACCACCATTTTGGCTGGCTGCCCTCGTGGTCACCACTGGCATAGCACTCTCTGGAGGTTTTTACTGAGGCCAGATCATGTCTACTGCATAGTCTTTCCAGAGTGGAGTATAACCACGGTAAAGAAAGGGGCAGAGAAAATTTGAGCTGAGTAAACCAAGCTCCACAAGTTTACTGTTGCAAACTTGGCAACATCCTAGAGGTAAAACCAGAGATTTTAAAAGGTAAAATGGATGCCTGGGAGGCTTAGGGCAGCAAGGACTACGGTCCTGGGGGTTTTGAGGGCATTAGCACAATGATTTAGCATAGCTGAAGTGCAAATGCCAAATCTGGTCTAGAAACTAAATGATGATGAAGCACTCACTAGGGGTGTTTGATTGAGATATAACTTAACAAATCCTCATGATTTGGTCATAAGTAGATGCTGTAAAAATATCACACCAAATGGACTTGCCAGATCGGTACTTGCTTCACAAGCATTACTTTTGACCAGAAACTTGGGAAAATTCTAGGAAAATATTGGCTAAATTAAATTAGCCAAACTCTTGGGTAGGTGGGTTATATGGATAGGAGAAGGCTTGGAATTATTTTCAGCCATAATGGAGCAATATAAAACATACTTTCTTCACAAATTGAAAATTTGGACAGAGAACAAGAATTGCTCCTGTGCTCACATAGCTCAATGAAATGAGCTGAATTTTGGTGGAGGATAATGATTTGGGATACTTGAGAGGATAACAAAGTTTCATATCATTTGGAAACTTTATGAAGGTACTTCCTTCACAAAGTGACAATCTGGTCAGAAACATTGAAAAATTGCACAGAGAGCTAGGAGGATTGGATTGAGCTCATCTTTGGTATCCATGGGTTATTTATCAATATTAATCACCTTGCCAAATTTCATCTCAAAAGGAGTTAGGAATAAGGCACTTCCTTTGCAAAATTTCAGAGAAGGTAGAAACCTTCATTGGATCATGTGCCCAATTTTTGATCTGTGGAACATGAGATCAAGATGGAACTAGTGATTATATAGCAAGGAAAAGCTCCACAATTTATTTGTGAATTTTCCCTGCTACAAAAATAGTAGTTCATTTAGAAAATGACAGAAATGCAATATTGATAGTAAATAGGAAAAGGCAATTTTCATTATTTAATCATGTCCAATATAATTGCCAGAGCTTGGATTAGGCATAAATATCAACTCCAGTAATTCACATGAATTTAGGAGATGGCTAGACATGCCTTTGGATTTTATTCCTCAAAAAGGCAAGGAAAGGAATAAATCATAATTCAAAAATATTGCATGAGACTTGGCAATATTTTTGCATATCCAAGATTGAAAAGGATAGGAGGGTCTCTGGGAATAGATGGGATGATCAACACATCAACGAAAATGATAGCCCCTTTGAAATCACAAAGGGCATATTCGAATCCCAAAAATTTGGAATTAGGGTTTGAGACGGTTTAAGATGATGCAACTGAGGTCTTGCCCACTGAAAAAGACATGAGCAAGTTTTGAGAGGTTGGAAATGACAAGAAATCTCAGAGTCATTCAACAAACTCAGGAAAAAGATTTTGAAAATGAGTGCCAGGAAGGAATAACAGCACAAAAATTGATAACCCAATTTTGGGACTGTTACAAACCTTCCCCCCTTAAAAAGAATCTTGTCCTCGAGATTCCTAGGGTTATAGCACAAAAAAAGATAACCACTCCAGGGAAAAATCTCTGGGTTTATTTTAACCCTTTGGTCAAATTCAAATGAGTTGGGGGAACCGAGAAAAATTTCGCGGATTCCTCCATGAAACATAGGTGTCGAGGTAGAATCGGAGTTGAAATCTGTATCGGGGCGTTGTAATGGATCGTGAGAAATAAAGCTGGCAGTGTTTCTCCAGAAACACAATTGGGTTCACGAAAAAGAATCGGGGACAAGAAATGGCCAGATAAAAATGGCCTCTTTGAGGTTCTGGGTTTGGAAAATATGGCACACGAGGTATGCACAGATAGAGAGGTGATTACCCACAAGTATAGGGGATCTATCATAGTCCTTTTGATAAGTAAGAGTGTCGAACCCAACGAGGAGCAGAAGGAAATGACAAGCGGTTTTCAGTAAGGTTTTCTCTGCAAGCACTGAAATTGTAGGAAACAGATAGTTTTGTGATAAGATAAATTGTAACGAGTAACAAGCAATGAAAGTAAATAAAGTGCAGCAAGGTGGCCCAATCCTTTTTGTAGCAAAGGACAAGCCTGGAAAATTTCTTATAATGAGAAAAGAGCTCCCAAGGACACATGGGAATTATCGCCAAGCTAGTTTTCATCACGCTCATATGATTCGCATTCGGTACTTTGATAATTTGATATGTGGGTGGACCGGTGCTTGGGTACAGCCCTTACTTGGACAACAAACCCACTTATGATTAACCCCTATTGCAAGCATCCTCAACTACAAAAGAAGTATTAAGGTAAACCTAACCACAACATTAGACATATGGATCCAAATCAGCCCCTTACGAAGCAATGCATAAACTAGGGTTTAAGCTTCTGTCACTCTAGCAACCCATCATCTACTTATTACTTCCCAATGCCTTCCACTAGGCCCAAATAATGGTGAAGTGTCATGTACTCGACATTCATATAACACCACTAGAGGAAAGACAACATACATCTCATCAAAATATCGAACGAATACCAAATTCACATGACTACTAGTAGCAAGACTTCACCCAGGTCCTCAGGAACAAATGTAACTACTCACAAAGCATATTCATGTTCGTAATCAGAGGAGTAATAATATGCATTAAGGATCTGAACATATGATCTTACACAAAGTAAACCAATTAGCATCAACTACAAGGAGTAATCAACACTACTAGCAACCCACAGGTACCAATTTGTGGTTTTGGATACAAGATTGGATACAAGAGATGAACTAGGGTATGAGAGGAGATGGTGCTGGTGAAGATGTTGATGGAGATTGACCCCCTCCCGATGAGAGGATCGTTGGTGATTACAATGGTGATGATTTCCCCCTCCCGGAGGGAAGTTTCCCCGGCAGAACAGCTCTGCCGGAGCCCTAGATTGGTTCCGCCAAGGTTCCGCTTTGTGGTGGTGGAGTTTCGTCCCGTAAGCTTGCCTATGATTTTTTCCAGGGTAAAAGCCTTCATATTGAAGAAGATGGGCACTGGAGGGCCACCAGGGGGCCCAGGAGACAGGGGGCGTGCCCAGTAGGGGTGGGTGTTGGTGTCAAAACCGGTGGACCTTGGGTAGGGGGTCCCGAACTGTGTGTCTAAGGCTGATGGTAACAGGAGGCAGGGGACACGATGTTTTACCCAGGTTCGGGCCCTCTCGATGTAGGTAATACCCTACTTCCTGCTTGATTGATCTTGATGATATGAGTATTAAAAGAGTTGATCTACCACGAGATCGTAGAGGCTAAACCCTAGAAGCTAGCCTATGGTATGATTGTTGTTATCCTACGGACTAAACCCTCCGGTTTATATAGACACCAGAGGGGGCTAGGGTTACACAGAGTCGGTTACAGAGAAGGAGATCTAACATCCGAATCGCGAAGCTTGCCGTTGACGCAAAGGAGAGTCCCATCCGGACACGGGACGGAGTCTTCAATCTTGTATCTTCATAGTCCAATAGTCCAGCCAAAGTATATAGTCTGGCTGTCCGGATACCCCCTTATCCAGGACTCCCTTAGTAGCCCCTGAACCAGGCTTCAATGACGATGAGTCTGGCGCACATATTGTCTTCGGCATTGCAAGGCGAATTCCATCTCCGAATACTCCAAGGTAAATTTCGAACACAAGGATCGTGTCCGGCTCCGCAAGACAAATTTCACATACCACCGTAGAGAGAACAATAATCCACAAATCTAATCCGCTGACAACTCTTTGTAGTGTGACATCTTGCCATGGCCCGGTCATTATTCGAATCGTTTTTTTACAACCAGCTACTGCGCATATTGCGAGGCGGTTTCCTTGGCATGTCTTGTCGAAGCAGAGATCGTGCCCCCCTTATCGCGAGATTCTCATCAATACGGGTGTTGGTAATCCAACCGCACCACCAATCGCGGTGAGTGGGGAATGAGCAGGTTTCTTTAGGCAAGCGGGGAGGCGCACAGTTTCATTGCCTCTATAAAGAGGAAAGACCTCTTCCTTTTCACCCACGCCTTCTCCTTCCGCTCGTCCATTCTCTTTCACTTGAGCCCTAACGCTTGAGCATTCATCTTCTCCACCAATAAAGGTTCTCCGATAATGTCCGGATCCGGAGCAGGAGGCAAGTGTCTGGCCTCTACCATCCAGGAGAAGGATATCAAAAAGCTTCGGGAGGCCGGATACCTGGCCCAGAAAATCAGCCACCGCCTTCTGACGGCGGGACAGATTGTCCCTACTCCAGAATCCCACGAGAGGGTCGTATTCCTCCCTCATTTTGTCCGCGGGCTCGGTTTTCCCCTTCACTCATTTGTTCGCGGCGTCATGTATTATTACGGGATCGATTTTCATGATCTATCCCCCAATTCCTTTCTCAACATCTCAACGTTTATCGTCGTGTGCGAGGCCTTTCTCCGCATCACGCCACACTTCGGCTTATGGCTGAAGACCTGCCCAAGGTGGTGAATGGCGAGCACGCCGAGTGTTGAGGCGCCATCATGAGCAGGATGCCCAAGGTCACATGGCTGACAGGTACTTTCAATGATTCCGTCAAGGAGTGGCAGCAGCAGTGGTTCTATATCACTGAGCCGCACTGCAAGAAGTGGGCCGCTGCTCCTGAGTTCCGATCCAGAGCCCCTTTGTGGCTTACGTCCTGGCCCAAGAAGGGCTTGAACTGGTCTTCATCTGACGAACTGTCGGTGATCTAGACACGCATCAAAGGTATGGAAGACAAGGCCATCAGGCTTGTTGATGTAGTCCAGGTGATGTTGGTTCGCCTGGTTCTTCCCTGTCAGCACCGAGCCTGCAATTTGTGGGAGTATGACCCGACTGAGCACCAGACCCTGCGAGAGCTTTATGACTCCTCGCACAAGGACATCTGGAAGGTGCTTTTTAAGTCCGGCAAACCGTGGCCGGACTCCGCCGTGGATCATGGGTACCAACTGTCCCGCCCCGTAAGTCCGGTAAGTAGTCATTATATTTTTCCCATCCATATGTTTCATTGTCATATCCCGGGGAAGATGCCCTAATGCGCTTCCCACAACTATCTTAGGGATGGACGAAGAAGGTGGGGCGGATACACTGTCCAGCCCCGCTGCCAGAAGAACCAGCCGGACCACTTCTGATGAAGATGCTGGTCCCGGCGCCTTATGAGGCGCCAAAGAAAGAGGCCCATAAAGAGGCCAAGGAGACTAGGAGCAGCCTCCGTCGTCGTGGTGCTTCCGACACAAAATCCGAAGACTCTAATACCCATCTCTCCTCTGAAGAGGAAGAGGAGGAGGAGGAAGACGAGTCCCCCACGAGGGGAGGAAAGAAATGGACGGCCTCCTCATCTCTGGAGGCCGAATTGCCTAAGAGGGGAAAAACTCTCCTGCCAGAGGCGTCCACTACGGTGACCGATAGCAGCCCGGAGTGGGATCCCAGGGCCCAGCCCATAGAAAACTCGTAAGTGCACAAAATCCGAACACATCTATGCGTCCAGGATTACCAAGGCACAATAAATTAATTGGTGCCATACTTTTTGCAGCCCGGCCAGGTCTCGCGCCGAACGGTCCTCATCGGAGGATTCGTTGAGCTCAGATGCCCTAGAGAGCGAGACACCTCCGAAGGCCCTTTCCCCGAAGCTCGGGCATGACACCGAGGTGTCGTTCCAAAAGGAGCTAGACCAGGAGGGGCGTACCTCAGGGGCCGGATATACGGGAGCGGCGGCTCCCCTGAGTGTTGACGGCGGGGGCGATCTTGGATTCAGCCCACAGCCGGACACAGTCCCGGAGACCTTTGAGGCTCCGGGATTAGACATGCAACTCCCCTTGACTAGAGGAGGTGATCCTGCTCTGTCGGTGACCTCTGTCCAGCAAGAGGTGCAGGGCAGCTTATTGACAGCGCTAAAGAGTGCTTCTATCGTCGATGAACATCGCGCCCTTATGGGCGTGGTGATTGAGAAGTTTCAGGCCGCTGAAAGTGGACAAAATAAATCCTGCATCAGCCTTATAAAAGGCTTGGAGGTAAGTTTTAGGAGTTTTTAGAAGATTTGTCATAGTATAGATAGTAGCCCCTGATACACTGTCCGGTGAAAGAAGGAACTGGACAGGGGATCAAATTTCCTTCCACAGGAGACTCAGTGCATGACATATATCTCTTCCTTTATAAACAGGTGTCTGCAGCGACTGCCGCCTCTCATACTGCGGAAGTATCCGGACTGAAGCAGAGTCTGGACCGGGCCGAAGAAGAACTTGGCCGGGTGAAGAAGCAGTTGGAGGACAATCAAGGTATGTCGAAACCTTGTTAAGTTTAGCACAATTAAGTACGTGTGCCTAATGAAAGTATATATATTGCACGCTCTAGGGGCGAATGCCGAAATTGAGGCATTGAAGAAGGTTGTGGCCTTAGCCGAAAAGAAGGCAGCCGCGGAACAGGCCCTTCGTGAGAAGCACGAGGCCAGGGTCATTGAAGCTGAATGAGAGCTTCAGGAGGCCGTGCAGAAAAGTAAGACTTTGGAGCAGAGTCTATCATTGAAAGAATCCAAACTCGCCCAAGCTCTCCAAGCCGCAACTGATGCTCGGGAGGAATCCCAAGGTGCTCTGAAGGACATTCAGGAGGCGAGGAAGATTGTGGCTCGTAAGGCTTTTTCCTATTCAAAGTGATTGTTTATGCCGAAGCAGGAAAAATTCAAGGTGACAAATGGACTTTTGATTTTTCCAGGGGCGTTTGCGGATCTTCCATGCAGCATATCTGATGCTGCTCAATTCTATCGAGCTGAGGAGAAGAAGACTGCGGAAAAGCTTTTCTGGTCGTAGTATTTGGCACCGAATTATCCGGTGCCATTCGTCGATCAGCTAAAGCAGCTGGTCGAACTGCACCAGGCAGCCGAACTAGCCATGAAGGATTTGATTGTCCGGCTATGGCCCGCCGAGCCTATTCCGAGTAGTTACTTTGGGCTCGTGAAGTGACTTGTGAGTGCCTATCCCCCAATTGACGTCATTAAGCGGTCAGTTTGTATAGAAGTTGTGCGAATGGCATTTGCCCGCGTGAAAGTGCACTCGGGAAAGCTGGAAGCTGAAAAGCTGATGACCGAGGGACCACCCGAGGGGAAGGAGCACCGCAAGCCCGAACTATATTACGATGGTGTCCTGAAAGGATCCCGCCTTGTGGCGGAGCAATGTACCAAAGAAACTGTATTTCCATGAAGCCAATCATGTTGTCCTTTGTAAGGAGGAACAAAATCACCTTTATTTATGTATTTGCCTTTTATATGAAAAAATTTCCTCCTGCGCGGCCGTTTTATATGTTAATCTTGATAGTTGGCCAGTCGTCGGCTTCTGCCCCCATGTAGGAAATACGGGGGTGTTCGGGATACACCTGAACACTCTTTCCCCATTCTTGGGTCCATAAAGGAGGTGTTCAACACAGTGAACCAGGCAATCAGACTATAGGGCTTTATCACTCTCACTTAGCCATAGGAATTCGAGTATGGTAGGCGCAGCCCCTGGTGTCCGGAAGACTGCACGAGGGGCTCTAACAGCACCTGATCGGTAGACCGATCCGTCGCACTCTGCATTTTATTATGGCATTATGCGGAATAAATCCTTAAAGATTTTACAACCTCTCGAATAGCTGACCAGCTCTCGGCTTATCATGACAGTTAGTTTTCGGCTTTCTCTACTGAGGTGCTTGTCCGGAAGAACCGGGACACGATCGCACTAGTTCTCCCAGCGCTACCTTAGCCGATATTGCGGAACGTAAGGTACCAAAACATGGGAGCCGGGCAAACCCAACTAATGACCCAAGACATGATTCGGAGCTGACGCATATAATGCTATAAGTTTGGGGTGTCGAGCGACTGAGAAGGTGGTCGGACTTTGTTGCCATAGTGCGGGTACAATGAATCCCCTTGGCGTTTTAAGGCATAACACGATATTCGAATGCCGTTATGACTAAAAATGTCAATGAGAGATGATAGCGGATAAGCGTCATATAACTCTACATGTTGTATTTGAGTAATACGTTTATGCGTATGGGTACTGTTCATGTTGTAAAAAAGAGGTATGACGGCCTAACCTGTTTAGACCGGGCGGGAGGGAGATGTGTGTGAATCTGAAGTATGTCCGGATTGTCTTCGGGGGAAATGTTCAAAGACTCCCCCTTTGCACATCCGTGCTGATTTCCTGGCGCCAGTCCTATTATCCGCAAAAGAGATCCTGCTAAGAAAATGCTAAGGGACGTATATGTGCCACTGAGAGGTTGAACCGCAGGGCATGGCCCTTCCCAACTTATGCTGGGGTGTTTGACTGGCGCCTGGTCGAGCCGAGCTATCCTGCCATGAAGTAGTTCGGACTCCTTTATTGGTGTCCAGGGGGTTGGCTACCGAATCGAGGTTCGGTAAGGAGGAACAATTCACTGCTTCAGTGGCCGTATGCTCTTCGGCGCTGAAGTGGGGTTCAGCCGTGCCCGTAATTGTGACTATGTCACGTGGGCCTGGTATGGTACCATGTTGAATCGAGCCAACGTGGTTCGCCCCGGTAGTACGTAATAGTTACTGTATAGGGGGATAGTGTCGAAGACTGACTCTCCGGTATGGTGATCATTCAGTGATCCGGAGACAACCTCTAGGGTGGTGTTTATAACGCTCACCGCGTTGGTTTGCGTAGGAGTTTCTTTTGCTCTGTATTGCATTGCTTTGAGGCCCCTTTATTGTTCTCGGTGTATGACCGGCTGGCTTGTTTGAAGACCCGGCATTCTCGATTTGTATGATTGGCTGCTGATCCTGGGGTACCATGAATTTGGCATGGGCGGTCAAGTATGCGGTCCAGGCCAGATAGACCCGAGCAGCTTTTTCCGCTGACCGGACTAGGAGCCGTGGAATCCAGCATTGACTGCTGTCTCGCGGGCGTCATTATTCTTGGGACGCTTATGTTTGTTGCGTCGATGTTTATGGATGCTATTTCTGGCCTCTAATGTGCCAGGGGTGTTTGCTTTGCTGCTGTGAGCCAGCCAGCTATCTTCGCCCGCACAAAAGTGGGTAATGAGTGTCGTTAAGGCCGTCATGGATTTTGGTTTCTCTTGGCCGAGGTGTTGGGCGAGCCACACGTCACGGATATTATGCTTGAAGGCCACCAGGGCCTCGGCATCCGGACAGTCGACAATTTGGTTCTTTTTAGTTAGGAACCGAGTCTAGAATTTCCTGGCCGACTCTCCAGGTTGTTGGGTAATGTGACTTAAGTCATCAGCATTGGGTGGTCGCACGCAAGTGCCTTGGAAGTTGTCGAGGAATGCGTCCTCAAGATTTTCCCAACTACCGATGGAGTTCGTCGGCAGGCTATTCAGCCAATGTCTGGCTGGTCTTTTAAGCTTAAGGGGGAGATACTTCATGGCATGTAGATCATCACCGCGAGCCATGTGAATGTGGAGAAGGAAACCTTTGATCCATACCGCGGGGTCTGTTGCGCCATCATATGATTCGATGTTGATGGGTTTAAACCCTTCTGTGAATTCATGATCCATTACTTCATCGGTGAAGCAGAGGGGGTGTGCGGCACCTCTGTGCCGGGCTCTGTCACGACACAGTCCGACTAAGTCTGGTCGGTTATGTTCGGCCTGGCCGGACTTATTATTAGTGTATCCAGCATGACGGTCATCGTCATGTGCTGTGGGGCGCCCCCGTTATCCGTAGATCGATCTTGATTGTCCTACGTTGTTTTCCAATATGTCTCGCAGGTCCTGTGTATTGCCCCGGGCCATAGTGAACTGGCGTGGGGGTGCGGGCTGGTATTCGGTCTGAGACGCTGTTTTATCCCGGCCACGAGGTGGCCGGTCAGCCTCATCTTGTGCTGGTAGTGTAGGCTCTACGGCCTCCTCCTCTAGTTGAGGTAGCAACTTGTGATTTGGGTAACCCTTGGTGGGGGGCTCGAGTCCATATTCCTCGGCCACCAGGACCTTGGTCCATCTGTCTGCGAGCAGATCTTGATCAGCTTGGAGCTGTTGCTGCTTCTTTTTCAGGCTTCTTGCAGTGGCTATAAGCCGCCGCTTAAAGTGCTCTTGCTCTATTGGATCTTCGGGTATGCCAAATTCATCATCGCCAAGGCTCACCTCGTCTTTGGAGGGAGGCATATAGTTGTCATCCTCCACGTATCCATCCATCGCCTGTTCCTCTGGGCTGACCTGCCCGTGTTCCTGTTCGGCCTGCTTAAATGTAGGCTGATCAGGATTGTGTTCCTCTTCTGCACCATCTGGGTTGTTTTCTTCTCCTGTGCTGGTATTGATATGGCGGGGCTTAGAGCGGCGCCGATGACGCCCATGCTTTGGTTTCTTCCCTAAGGGGTTATCTTCTGTTGCCTCATCGCCATTGTTTTCTTTGGGGGTGTCCACCATGTATATATCATATGAAGAGGTGGATGTCCAGCGCCCTATGGGCGGTGGTTCCTGTTCTTCTCCCGCATCATCGTCTATACCGTCGATGTCTTCGGAGTTGAAGTCAAGCACGTCGGTCAAATCACTGATAGTGGCTATTAAGTGGGTGGTGGGTGGGTAACGAATTCCTTCGTCGTCTGCTTCCCGCCTGCTTCCCACTCGAGCCAGACATAGTTCAGCCAGGGATCTCCTGACAGAGAGAGAGACCTTAATGAATTTAGCACATCGCCAAAGGGGGAGTGCTGAAAGATATCCGCGGCGGTGAACTCCATTACTGGAGCCCAATCGGACTCGATGGGCCCGGGCGCGCGCGGTTCGGAACCCACATCCGGACACAGGTCCGGGGGTCCGGTGACGCAGATTCCCTTAACGGCGGAGTCTATGTTCGGCTCTACCACTGAAGAGTGTGCAGCCTCCGTGGCGGGGTCCATCCACCCGTCCTCGGACGACGTGATCTGCCCCGAATCTAGGTCCGGAGCAGCTGCAGGGGCGATATCCCGAATACTGTCCGACAGCAGATTTAAGTCGTGCTCACTGTGACTGTTTGGCGCTCCTGATATGGGCTCGAATCCGTCGAAGATCAAGTCTCCACGGATATCGGCCGTGTAATTCAAGTTTCCAAACCTGACCTGATGGCCAGGGGCGTAGCTGTCGATCTGCTCCAGATGGCCAAGCGAGTTGGCCCGCAGTGCGAAGCCGCCGAACACGAAGATTTGTCGGGGGAGAAAAGTCTCGCCCTGGACTGCGTTGTTGAAGGTTGAGGGAGCCATCGAGCCTTACAGCGATGACACAGAGGAAATCTCAATGAAAGCACCAATGTCGGTGTCAAAACCGGTGGATCTCGGGTAGGGGGTCCCGAACTGTGCGTCTAAGGCTGATGGTAA
The DNA here is from genome assembly GCA_900231445.1 of Triticum turgidum subsp. durum. NCBI lineage: Eukaryota > Viridiplantae > Streptophyta > Magnoliopsida > Poales > Poaceae > Triticum > Triticum turgidum. The sequence goes on from LT934120.1 coordinate 536,967,102, forward strand.
CAGGAGGCAGGGGACAGGATGTTTTACCCAGGTTCGGGCCCTCTCGATGGAGGTAATACCCTACTTCCTGCTTGATTGATCTTGATGATATGAGTATTAAAGGAGTTGATCTACCACGAGATCATAGAGGCTAAACTCTAGAAGCTAGCCTATGGTATGATTGTTGTTGTCCTACGGACTAAACCCTCTGGTTTATATAGACACTAGAGGGGGCTAGGGTTACACAGAGTCGGTTATAGAGAAGAAGATCTAACATCCGAATCGCCAAGCTTGCCTTCCACGCAAAGGAGTCCCATTCGGACACGGGACGAAGTCTTCAATCTTGTATCTTCATAGTCCAACAGTCCGGCCAAAGTATATAGTCCGGCTGTCCGGATACCCCCTTATCCAGGACTCCCTCAGTGGGCGTGCCCCACCCTCCTGGCCAGGGTGTGGGCCCCCTCTGGTGCTTTCTTCGCTCAATAATTCTTATTAATTCCAAAACTGACTTCCATGGAGTTTCATGATTTTTGGAGATGTGCAGAATAGGTTTCCAATATTTGCTACTTTTCCAGCCAGAATTCCACCTCCCGGCATTCCCCCTCTTCATGGTAAACCTTGTAAAATATGAGAGAATAGCCATAAGTATTGAGACATAATGTGTAATAACAGCCCATAATTCAATAAATATCGATATAAAAGCATGATGTAAAATGGACGTATCAACTCCCCCAAGCTTAGACCTCGCTTGTCCTCAAGCGGAAGCCGATATCGAAAAATATGTGCACATGTTTAGAGATAGAGGTGTCGATAAAAATAAAATACGGACATGAGGGCATCATGATCATTCTTAGAACAGCAACATATATATATTTTGTCATATGATTTCTTATGCTCAAGTAACAATCAATTCACAATATCAAGTATGGTTCAGAAACTTCATTGGTAACTAACAAACTATAATCTCAGTAATTGAAGCAACTGCAATTTATCGTAACATCATAAAGAGTCAACAATAGAGCTTTTCAGCAAGTCCACATACTCAACTATCATATAATCTTCTACAATTGCTAACACTCACGCAATACTTGTGGTTATAGAGTTTCAACCGGACACTGAGAAAGATAGGGGCTTATTGTGTTGCCTCCCAACGTATTCACCTTTGGGTGATGTCAACAATAATGATTCATGCTAACTTACATCCAATTGGATATATATATTCATGCTGGGCAAGAAGCCAATAGTTAGTGATATGAGATGGGTGGACTCGAAATACATTGATGCAAATGCTGAACATTTCCCAGGTGTGCATGAAAGCTTCAAAGCAAATGGTGTTGATGACTTTGTTGGTCAGAAACTCACCAAATGGAATGATGAGCTGATAATGCAATTCTATTCAACAGCTTACTTCTATCCAGATGGAAGGATTGTGTGGATGACAGAAGGTCAGAGGCACCAATCAACAATTGATGAGTGGGCTAGACTCATAAATGCACCTGAAGAAGAAGAAAATGACATAGATGTGTATGCTGAGAAGAAGAAAGATCATAACACCATGGCCAATATGTATAAGGAAATTCCAGATAAGGCCTTTGAGGCACATAAGATTGGGTGAGTCTACTACTTGTTGTCTGATTTGTCCACCATAAACACTATTTTAAGGCACACTCTGTTTCCCAAATCTGGAGATCACAGGATGATCAGAGGCCATTCCATCAACTTGCTGTAGTTATTTGATGTTGTGCTACAAAAGTTCAAGGTCATGAGCTTGATTGTTGAGACAATCAAAAGTAGAGCAGCTGATCAAAAGAGATCATGTGGGTATGCTCCACACATCCAAGAGCTAATCAATTCCAAGATGAAGCAAGGAGTGTATCTTTTGGACAAAGAACATCTTCCTTTGTTGCCTGACTTTGAGGACAACACAGTTGTCATGGATGCTGAAGATCCATCTTCAGTTCAGCTCATGAGAAGAAGGAGAAAGCCAAAGCAGAAAAAGCAGCAAAGATGCCTAGTGCAGCAGAAGCTTCAGAAGTCTTTCTCAAGTCAAAGCAAGACCAACTTGGATTTATGATTCAAGCAACTCTGAGGATTGAGAAAGGCCTAGCTACCCTGACTCAGAACTAGAAGAGCTTGGAGAGGATCATTGTGACTAAATTCTATGATCTGGACTTGAAAGTGACTGAGATACAGACGTCTGTCGAAGAACTCCAGGAAGAAGCACAAGAGAGGAAGGGCAAAGCTACTACACAGGTGTTCCATAGAGTGCCTAGGGCACAGAGTGTCGGTGTACTAGAATAGGGGTACCCTAGTACCCCGAACTTGTGCACGGGCAGTTGCAGCGCCCCGCGGCAAGGGCTTGCCGGGTGACCGCCAAGATACTCCATGGCTCGTTTGGGGCCATTCAAGAACAAAGTATTCAAGTCAAGAGGACAAGGCCCCGGCAAGAAGAGCTTGCCGGGAAGGCCAACCGAGGCATCTTAAGGAACCTGCCGCGATGCACCACGCGTCCCGGCAAGGCTCGGCGAGCGACAAGCTTCTGGGCGCGACGAGACCACGACCGCGGCAAGGCGCTTGCCGCGGCTAGCGGCCACTCTGTGCCCACGCTCCAGTGCATCCACCAACGTGTCGCCCTGGGGGCCTCTCCAGGCGCGCGTGGCGGAGGGCTGTGCAGCCAGTGGTGCGCGGAGGCATGCAATCCTGACGAGATCGCCATCGTGGCGAACGGTGGCGCCCCTAATGGTCCTTTTCTGCACTGTTTGGGCGACACAGACGGGCATTTAAGGCCCTTGTCCCCTGCCGTCAGGGTTAGGTAGAGTGCACTGTGCAAGTAACTGTACCAACTACCTCTCTTTTTACATTCTTACCCTTCTCTGCGTTGCCACCTGTCGGTGACCCCTTGTGCATATAAAAGGAGGCCCATGCGCAACATAAGGGGGGGTTCAGCTGGACCGGTTCAAAAGGGGCTCGGATCATTTCGAAGCCAGAAAACACTTAGCTCTCTTGAGCAAGAACACAATATAATCAGACAAGCAGCAGTAGGAGTATTATCTCTCTGGAGAGCTCCGAAGATGGGTAAACTGCTCGTGTGCTTCGCCTTGATCTGCTCTTCATGCGATCTCCGCCCCCCCCCACCGAACCAAAAGGGGCTCGGTCCGCCGGTCCCATAGGTGTTCGTGGATCAGTTTCCCCGACATCTTTGGCGCGCCAGGGAGGGGGTGCATCAAGATTGTGCGAACCTGATCCGGTGTTCACACGAGCTAGATCATCGTTTTCTTCATCAACATGCCACCGAAGAAGAAGGCTTCGGAGGAAGCTGCTCCGTCCGCGTCGATCTCACCTCCACCGGAGCAAACAGGTGGTGGGGTTGATGCTGGTGGAAGAATAGACATCGGCGAGGAAGCTCATGGTGCTGCCAGGTCCAAGGACAAGGCTGCACAAACCATGGTGTCTTCACATCCACCGCGCCCCTCTCAGGAAGCGCAGGACCGACAGCGCCATGAGGCACGGTCGCCCGGACGGGGTACTGCTCCTTCTAACATAGTTAGAAGTCCGAGCACATCCCGCTCCTCGCACCATTCGCCATTACCGCCCACCACTCCAGCAGAAGCTTTGGCGCGAGCTCAACTGCTCCTGGACTATCCTCCTGCGGAAGACAAGATCGACCAATGGAGGGCCACCATTCAGAGCCTTATCGGCTTCGCCAACGGCGACACTCCACGGCAGCCGAGCACGTCGCTGCCGCGGCAGGACTGCCAGGCGCAAGCCGGTGGCGACGAAACTGGTGGGGGTGCAACCACCATGCACTCTCCACCCCGAAGGCCAAGATCGCCGACTCGACGGATCCACCTCGACAGCGACTCCACCGCATCGTCAAATCCACGAGCTCGTCGCGATCAGCGCCAAGTTCTTCGCGATAGACAGCAAGAAGACGCTCGAACTCGCATCTAGCGCCGAAGAGAAGTGCGACGTCAATCCGACAAGCGCGCCGGGACCTCTGTTGACATGCACGCGCCCGGTGGACCAGGCGACTTGCCGTATGCGGTAGGTTGCCCTGCGTTCACTCGTGAGCTGCGGCAGGTCCAGTGGCCCAGCACGAAGAATTTCAAGCCAGATGTACCGGAGAAGTACGACGGCAAGACGCACCCGTCGGAGTTCCTCAGCATCTACACCATTGCGGTGCAAGCTGCTGGGGGGCGAGACGACAAGATCCTTGCCAACTACTTCCCGTTAGTACTTAAGCCCAATGTCAGATCCTGGCTCATGCACTTGCCGGACAACTCCATATCCTCTTGGGCTGACCTGTGCCATCAGTTTGTCGGAGCCTTCACAGGCGGCCACAAGCCTCATGGCCAAGAGAGTGACCTTCACCTGCTCGCCCAGAAGGAAGGGGAGCCTTTGCGCAAGTACATACAGAGATTCAGCCGCGTACAGCATAACATCCCAGACGTCCACCCTGCCGCGGTGATCAGCGCGTTCCATCAGAACATGCGGAACCGCAGGATGCGGGAGGAGAAGGCGATGTGCAAGATCAGAGACGTCAGTGAGCTATACGCCCTGGCCGACAAGTGTGCACGTGCTGAGGAAGGGAGGAGACTCCCCGGAGAGAACACAGGAGCAGGAGGATCTGACAGTGAGGATACCGCCCCAGCAAGGAAAAACCGATGGCGGAATAACATTAAGAAGAAAGGCAAAGAGGTGCTAGTTGTTGAGCAGTCCGGCAACGGAGGTGGCGCCCAGAAAGCCAAAGCTAGTGGCTCCGGCAAGGATATTGCCGCAGAGGCTGTGGCAGCTGCCGACAAGCAGGACGGCTCCAACAAGCAGTACTACAAGATCCAACGCACCAAAGGCCATGACCTCCAGAGCTGCAAGAAAGTCGAGCAGCTTGTTGAGCAGCAGAAGGCTGAATACGAGCGGCGCGACAAGGAGAAGGCCCAGGAAGGTGCTAGGGGATCCGGCAAGAAACGTCCCGGCCGGGGAGGATGCCGCGGCAAGGCCAAGCAGCGGCAAGGAGACAGACCTCCCCGCGACCGCGACAAGGATGAAGATGACGACGACGAAGACATGGATGGTGACGAGCCCGATGAGCAGGAGTTCCAGAAAGCCATAGAGGTCCTGTGCGTTGACGGCGGTGCTTCTCTGCATACTTCACACCGCCAGCTCAAACAATGGGTGCGGGAAGTCAATGCGGCAGAACCACCCGTCGAGTCACGCAGGCCTCTGAAATGGTCCAGCACGCCTATCATCTTTGATATTGAGGACCACCCAGATCACATAACTGCGGTCGGATGCTTGCCGATGTTGGTATCACCAACTATCCGTAACCTCAAGGTCACCAAGATGCTAGTTGATGGCGGGGCCGGCTTGAATCTGATCTCCTCCGCGGTGCTCCAGAAACTCCAGATCCCTGACAGCGAGCTCGAAGAGACCGGCACTTTTCAAGGAATCAATCCGGGAAGGAGCAAGCCGAAGGGAAAGATCACGTTGCCAGTAACATTTGGCAGCAAGCTGAACTTCAGGACTGAGAGGGTCACGTTTGACGTTGCCGATTTCCCATTACCTTATAATGGGATACTCGACCGTCCAGCACTCGCCAAATTCATGGCAGCCTCTCACTATGCCTACAATGTACTGAAGATGCCAGGCCCAATAAGCGTCATCTCTGTCCCTGGCGACAAGAAGGATGCTCTTATCTGCGCCGACAAGATCTACCGGGAAGCAGCAGCCGCAGCGGATCACACGTCACTTGCCGCTGAAGCTCCCGGGGGGAAGAAGAAGGCCAAGTCCGGCAAGAGTTCTGATGCCCACTCCGGCAAGCGCACCTCTTCGGAGTGCTGCGCTACCGTCGAGGACGCACCATCGAGCTCCACCGGCAAGTGTAAGAAGGCAATGGCAGCTCCACCAGAGACCAAGAAGGTGTCCACCAAGGAGGACGGCACCGGTGGTACCTTCACCATCAGCGCCACGCTCGATCCTAAATAGGAAAGCGCGCTCATTGCTTTCCTGCAGGCGAATGTCGACGTGTTTGCGTGGAAACCGTCTGACATCCCCGGTGTTCCCAGGAAAGTAATTGAGCACCACCTCGCCGTCTGTCCTCATGCGTGGCCCGTCAAGCAGAGAGTTAGGAAACAAGCAGTGGAGCGCCAAGAATTCATTGCAGAAGAGATCAAGAAGTTGGAAGCAGCAGGCCTTGTCAGAGGAGTGCTCCATCCTACGTGGTTGGCCAATCCTGTTGTCGTACCAAAGCCAACGGGAAATGGAGGCTTTGTATTGATTTTACCGATGTCAATAAAGCTTGTCCCAAAGACCCATTTCCCTTGCCGCGCATCGACCAGATTGTTGACTCCACAGCCGGATGTGACTTGCTTTCATTTCTTGATGCATACTCAGGATACCATCTGATCTTCATGGCAGAAGAGGATGAGGAGAAAACCGCGTTCATTACCCCATGTGGCACATACTGCTTTATACGGATGCCCTTTGGTTTGAAGAATGCTGGTTCAACATTTGCAAGGGTAGCCCATCACGCTTTTGAGCTGCAGATGCACAGAAATGTGGAGGCCTACATGGATGACATAGTGGTCAAGAGCAAGGACAAAGCAACCCTGATCCAAGATTTAGATGAAACATTTGTGAATCTGCGCAAGATCAACCTCAAGCTGAACCCAGAGAAGTGTGTGTTTGGAGTCCCTTCCGGCAAGCTTCTCGGGTTCTTTGTGTCTTAGCGGGGAATTGAAGCCAATCCCGACAAGATCAAAGCCATTGAGCAGATTGAAGCACCAAAGCGCGTCAAGGATGTATGAAGACTTGCCGGTTGCGTGGCTGCTCTCAGCAGGTTTATCTCTAGATCTGCTGAGCACGCCCTACCGTTTTTCAAAATATTGAAAAAGGCAGGTCCAATGAAATGGATTCCAGAAGCGAAGGCTGCGCTACAGGACTTGAAGAGATACCTATCCTCCGCTCCAACACTTGTCGCACCTAGGCCACAAGAGAAGTTGCTGCTATATATAGCGGCAACCAATCAAGTGGTTAGTGCTGCGTTAGTGGCGGAGAGGGAGGCAGATGATGAGGCCAGCAATCACGGCAGATGCATCCAGCGACAAGCAGGGGGCTTCACCGGCAAGCTCTGGTCCGGCAAGCTCTTGTCCGGCAGGCTCTGGTCCCGACAAAGATGGATCTGCGCAGGAACACAAGGAGGTGCAGAAGAAAATGGTGCAGCACCCAGTTTACTTTGTCAGTTCCCTTTTGCAGGGGGCTAGGTCAAGGTACTCCGGTGTGCAGAAATTGCTTTTCGGCCTCCTCATGGCCTCGAGAAAGCTACGCCATTACTTCCAAGCACATGAGATCACAGTTGTCACTCGCTTTCCGTTGAATAGGATACTGCAAAATCCAGAAGCAACAGGCAGGATTGTCGAGTGGGCACTGGAATTGTCAAGCTTTGGCCTCAAGTTTGAAAGCACTTCAACTATCCAAAGCAAAGCATTGGCAGAGTTCATAGCAGAGTGGACGCCAACACCAGATGAAGAAATTCCAGAGACGAGCATCCCCGTCAAGGAGGCAAGCAAAGAGTGGCTGATGTACTTTGATGGTGCCTTCTCGCTGCAGGGCGCCGGTGCGGGCGTGCTGCTTGTCGCACCCACCGGAGAGCACCTCAAGTACGTGGTCCAGATGCACTTTCCCAAGGAGCAAGCGACAAATAATACTGCAGAATATGAAGGCTTGCTTGCCGGTCTCAGGGTCGCGGCAGACCTTGGGATTAAGAAGCTCATTGTCAGGGGAGACTCACAGCTTGTCGTCCGCCAAGTGAACAAGAATTATCAGAGTCCGTTGATGGAAGCTTATGTTGATGAAGTGAGGAAGTTAGAAGAGCACTTTGACGGCCTACAAATGGAACATGTTCCAAGAGCTCAGAATGACATTGCTGATGGCCTCTCAAAGTGCGCCGCACTTAAGTTACCTGTGGAACCAGGGATCTTTGTGCTCAAGCTGACTCAACCATCCGTGACACCATCAACTGGACAGAGCAAGAAGAGAAAGTTGATTTCCGGCGACTACTTTCCAGCAGAGCTTCCCGAAGCCGCCGCCAGGAAAGTTCCCAAGATCAACACCAAGGGTGCTGTGGAGCAGTTTGCTCCGGCAAGTCTTAGTGCTTGTTCCGTCGAAGCAGACGCTCCCGACAAGCTTTGTTCCGGCAAGCTTGCCGGGGAACATCAAGCTCCGGCTGAGTCGTAGGTTCTCGCCGTAGAAGCGGATGTTCCCGCAGCACTAGATGTGCCTTTAGTCCTTGTTGTCGAGCCACAAGCTCCAGCATGGGCACAACGGATTGTCCATTTCCTTCAGACAGGAGAACTCCCCGAAGAGCAAGAAGAAGCGGAAAAAGTAGCCCGGCAGTCAAGTATGTACCAGTTTGTCGACAACATACTATATAGAAGAAGACTCAACGGTGTGAAATTGAAGTGCATCTGCTTGGAAGACGGACAGAAGCTGCTGGCAGAAATACATGGAGGCATATGTGGTCACCACATTGGCGCAAGAGCACTTGTCGGCAAAGCTTTCTGGCAAGGTTTCTTTTGGCCGACAGCCCTTCAGGATGCAACTGCACAGGTAACCAAGTGTGAAGCGTACCAGTTCCATTCCAAGCAGATTCACCAACCAGCTCAAGCTCTCCAGACGATCCCTTTATCCTGGCCATTTTTGGTCTGGGGGCTCGATATCCTCGGCCCTTTCCCCCGAGCTATCGGGGGCTTCGAGTACTTGTACGTTGCAATCAACAAGTTCACAAAGTGGCCGGAAGTGGAACCAGTGAGGAAGGTGACAGCACAGTCAGCAGTCAAGTTCTTCAGGTCGATTGTTTGCCGTTTCGGGATACCTAACAAGATCATCACCGACAACAGCACGCAATTCACGAGCCGCACCTTCATGCAGTACGTCCAAGACCTTGGCGCCAAGGTCTGCTTCGCTTCTGTTGCTCATCCGAGAAGCAACGGTCAAGCGGAGAGGGCAAATGCTGAAGTGCTGCGTGGGCTCAAGACCAGAACTTTCGACAGGCTGCACAAGCGCAGAATAAACTGGATCGAGGAGCTGCCGATGGTTCTTTGGTCGATCAGGACGATGCCAAATCGAGCCACTGGCCAGACGCCTTTCGCTCTAGTCTATGGAGCGGAGGCAATTCTCCCCACGGAACTCATATACGGGTCGTGTCGGGGATATACCCCGCGGTATAAACCGCCGGATGTATGACCCGGCTAGAGTTTGGCGATTCACTGGCGACCTACTTGGACATGGCGGTTTACGATTCATTGGTAATCCGGCAGGCAGGTCAGAGGAGCGACAAGACCCAGTGACCCAACGGGCGGTTTATGGAAGACCGGATCACGCTATGGTGGGCCGGTTTAAGAGGAAAGGAATATTTACCTTACAAAGAGTTAAGACCAGGACTTGTATCCGGTTTGTATTAGAGATAGATTAGTCCTTATCCTAATAGGACTCCACATGTAACCCGCCCCTTCAACATATATAAGGAGGGGCAGGGCTCCCCAAAGAGGGACGAGTTAGAAGGGACAAGTTACAAGCAAGAAGAAACAATCATAGGGCTAGACACAAAGAGGAGAGCCGGTTTACGGCGACTCCCTCGTGATGATAATGAGACCTAGCCTCAAACAGCATGTAGGGTTTTTACCGGATGATGTTTCCCGGGGCCCGAAGCTGTCTAAACCCTTGTCTTGCGTGTTGATCCGCCCTGCGTCTCTCGATTCCTCTCAACCCCTCTCAAGCTACCACATAGATGCGTTGGCCTCGCGACTAAGTCCTTACACTAGGACATCTGACGTGACAAATCCACGACAGTTGGCGCCCACCGTGGGGCCCGCGCACGGTGGTGTTGAGTTCTTGAAGGGATTTCTTTAGGGATCGAGAAGCTCGTGATATGATAGGTAAAAAATAGCCAGCACAGAAGTTACACGATGGTTAGCTGTTCATCCGATCGACATGGGCGAGCGGCAGTCTGCGCGTTGTAAATCAGATTGGATATGTACTGTTACTTATACAGATTGATCCGGCCAGAACGGCCACCAGGAAAGAGAAAAAAATCCCGTTTGTACACAAGTCTCCAAACGGAAGCAGATCAATTACCAAAGCAGTCCGGAGCGCGTATTTCAAAGTCTACAAGCCTGTTCATCTGAGGACGGACATATTTTTTGCTGCAGTCAAACTGACAGAGATTCCATCAAATATACTTGCGTTTTTTAGGTCCCGAGAAGACTTCCACATGGGATCGATGTGTCTATCTACTAGCCGCAAGTTGTTCCTGCTATTTTCTGCCATCGTGACTTTTGGTAGCGAAAGGAAATGAAAAAGTCAAACCAACAAGAGGAGGACTCGGTCGACCTCGTCATTGCCGCTTGCAACTTGGACTCGGACAATACATTGCATTCAAAAAAAAAGAAGAAGAAGGAAAGACAACGACCCGGAAAAAGACGTGGACGGATCGCTAATAAGTCGCCGCTGTTCGCCCAGAAGTCTCCACTGTTGCAATCGCCGTTTCGATTGGCCTATCTGGCTGGGCTCTCCTCACAGCGATTCTTCTTGACGTGCCTGTGACGGCCCATGAACCTAGCTGGTTCCCCCTGTGCACTGCCTTGGCTGTTTCCTCCACATGGAGAGAAAACAATTCAGCCACCAAGTACTAGTTGAGGGCTCACGTCAAGATCAATTAGAGTACCACTTTTGTACTATTACTGTTCATCACACAAGGAAAATCAAGCTGAAGGACAATTGGTACTAACACGGAAAGCGAGGATTGATGGATATGCTGTTCCACGTGAAGTCTGGTGCTAGTACCAGTTATATTAATATTCTGTCCAAATCAAGATCTGCCGAAATTAGACGTGCATCAGTGGGGTTGTCTTTTTCGTCTGACTATGTCCAACTTTATCCAATACCAGTATCCGCGTTCATCTGGAAAATAAGTCAGGACAAAGTCCACTACAAAAGTGACGTCATGCCATAGACATGAGGCTTGCACCGGTTTAAACGTCATAGCCAACTCAAGCGCCTGCACCTGCTACCACGATGCGGCTAACTCGTCCGTCTGCGCCCGCACGTGCTGGGCTCCAACATCGCGCCCGCTCTCATAAGCCGCCAGACGGGCGCTCACAAGTCGCCACCCCCGTGGCCCGGTCTACATCAAATTTGCCCATCTGCGAGGCTGACCGCGCCTACGATTGATTTGACTGTCCGTGCGGCTTACCGCGCCTGTGATTAACTTGCCCGTCCGCACCGGTTTACAGCGCCGCGGCCAACTCATCTCTTGTCCGGGCGAGTCAGGTGATATTTATCCAAGTTTGTTTTAGTAATACATATTATTGTCAAGGAGCCGTTTATCTTTGCCTTGATCTGCAACATTGTTTATGCAGAGCAATTATTTATGACAAAAAGTGATATTATACCGCGGAGATGGAGGCACGCCAACGCCTTTTGACACAGGTGGTCATCATTATTCAACGGACTCCCGCACCGGTTTACGACGCCGTGGCTGTCTCTCGCGACCACGCCGGCTTACAATAAGGAGGACAACTTGCCCGTCCGCACCGGCTTACAACGCCACGGCCGGTTCATCTGTTTGTGCCGCTTCAGATGTAGCGGTCGTCCCTCCTGTCCGTCTCTCGCGTCCTGGTCTGTATCAACATACCAGGTCACACATGTCTGCATGAGCAAGTCACAGCTTGGTTGGAAGAAACCATTGGCCGAGTTGCTGACACGACTCATACGGGATCATTTATAACCCGCCGCATTCACTTCAACCTTCTGTGGATGCACATCATGCTATCAACACCAATGATATACAAGTTATGCCGGTTTATATGACGGTCAAATATGGAGAATCTCAAACCAACTCTTCGAGTCGCCTTGAGACTCGGGGGCTACGATGACATGACGCAACAAGTCTTGCCAGTTTCAGTAAATTTAAAAACCCCAGGACAATGGAGGGAAAGCTAACCCGGTCCCGGAGGCTGCTGTTATTTGAAGGCTGTCAGAAAATTTCCGGCTTAGAAAGTATATGACAATTACAAAGTCCCAGCTCAATGAAGAAGTTTCGGGTCATCAGAAAAGTTTCCGGTTTAAAAATCCGGCTCAAGGGAAGCCAGTCTCACTGAAGCTCTCAATATCCGGTTCAAAATCCCGGTTCAAGAAGAATTTATCTCTTGCAAAAAGTTAAATATTGCCGAAGAGGACCTGCTGCCATGATGCGCGGTTCAAACATGGGTATCCAGCCTTTATTGGCCTAACATATTATTGATCACTTGGGGGCTTCTGCTTCATAAAGCGGGGTCTCTGTTCTTTTTTACATCATGTGTGGTTACACGGAGGTTCTGTCTTAAAGCGGCCTCCGGTTTACCCCTTGAAATTTGCTTTTTATATCACTGGGGGCCTTGGTCGTGTCCGAACCAACGAACACCCTTTGATAGGCGACAGCCACCAGATCATTTGGGGACATGGTCAAGTCTGAACCAGTCACGCCTCTTGGTCGGCCTGAGGCCACAAAATCACTTGGGGGCATGGTCGAACCTGAACCATTGTCACGCCTCTTGATCTGGCATATATGCCACGAGTCATTTGGGGACCTGGCTGACTTGAATCATTGTCACTCCTATTGGGGGCCTTGATCCTGTCCGACCATGGTAATACCATCTGAACAGCTCAGTATAGCATATCTTTGCAAATGGTTTTTATCATTGCCTTTGCTTCCATGTTATTTTCATGGTTTGTTTGTTCTTTGTTTTTGTTGGATTTCTTCTATGTCAACAAACACCTTTTTTCCGGTTCAGCCGATGGATTTGATTCCCCTTTAATTCGGAGACTATCTGCCCGGTTTGATTTTCTGTTACCATCCTATTATGGAGTAAACCGGTATTTATCAACCCGGCTTGACTTTCAATTACAAGTTGTCAATACAGGATCAAGTTATAATCCGGAGACTATCAGCCTGGTCTGGTTTGACTACGAGTCGCCAGTATTATATATGGTTAAACTGGTGTTTATCACAATCCGGTACGGTTTATCATAAACCGGCACAGTATGAAAGGAGTTATCATTACTCAAGATTGGGATTATCATCCTTACTATAACAAGTTGGTAAAGCCAACAATGTGATTCAATGTCACAGGTATGATATATTTCATATTTGATTATTCTTAAGTGCAGCCTTGGTTATAAACCTGGGTTATATGTTGGGCATTATGACCCGTCCGGCGGTAAACCGTCAGGACACTTTAAACTTGTTGTATGCAGAAACAGGTTGAATAAAGCATGATTATAAATTATCCGGTGTTTGTTAAACCGGCCTGGCTTTAAGACGATAAGTCGCCAGTATATGATGGGAAATTATCCGGTGTTTATTAAACCGGCCTGGCTTTGGACTATAAGTCGCCAACATATATTTGGACTGCGCTATTGGAATTATGCGCTTATAAATCATTGGGTATATTATTCAAATAAACAACATGGCTGGATTTTTGTTATGGTTATCAATAACCAGTATTATGATTAAGGTTTTCAAAGTCGCTTTAGCGCAATGGCTATCATATTATCAAAGGATATGATTTATTCTACAATGGAAGGAATAGTCCCGAGTCGCTGCAGGCTCACGACCCGGCACTTGGGGGCTACATTATTCACATTATTCAAATTGAGGTTATATCAAATATGCAAGTCTCATGTCGCTGCAAGCATGCACCATGATACTTGGGGGCTAATGCAAAGTCATTGTTTGCTCACCTTATTGAAGACCCGACTCATCACATCGTAATGAGCCGGCCCTTGGGGGCTACCAATTGCTCCTGTCAACAGTTGAAGGTACAAAGCTTTTTATTCATTATATTGAAGAGTCCACTGCTCAGTTGGTAAAGCACAAGGCTCTTAACCTTGTGGACATGGATTCAAGTCCCATGATGAGGGTTACATCATATGATGTTATTTTCATTGAAGTATATATTAAAGTCCCAGCTCAATATTATCTTACTGAGCCGGCCCTTGGGGGCTACACATCATTGCTCAAATCTACATGATTATACCTACAAAGTCCCTGTTCATTATTGCATAATGACCCGGCACTTGGGGGCTACACTGGTTGAAGTTTTTATGAGTATAAGACAATTGCAAAGTCCAAGGTTGCTGCAAGCATGACAACCCGGCACTTGGGGGCTACATAATATGGAGTATTCAGTTTTTACTAAGTGACTGGGATGAACAACATGGATTTCTTCTTAAGTGGCAGTATTTATATTGAAGCAAGTCTTAAGCCATCACTTTGTTCTGCTCAAGACTTGGGGGCTACAGGTATTATGTTATTATCGAAGAACTATTTTCAAATTCTCTGTTTTCAGCAAACTCGATTAACCCGGCGTCACCAATCATTATGACCCGGCATCAGAGCTGAGCGCGGAGAGATCGAAGTCCGGCTCCCCTCCGGTGCGACGAGGCGGAGAAGTGGGCTCCCGTGCCCGCTTGGCAGGAGCAGCAGCGGCAGGCCGGGAAGGTCCCGCTCCAGTTGCCACAGCGGCGGGAGGCGCTCCCGCGGCAACGGTGCTTGCCGCGGTAGAGCGTGTCGCGCGGCTCGGCGGCTGTTGACCCGTCTGCCGCCCCATTGCGTCCCCGGCCCTGCGGAGACGCCTTCTTGGTGCTACCGGGGGCTCCACTTGCGGCAGGTTGTCCGAGGGCTCGGGATCCTCCTCGCCGGGCTCGCTCGTCTCGGCCTCGGGGCCGGCAAGATCTTCCTCGCCGGCGAACTCGTCGCGCTCGGCAAGGCTTGCCGCCTCTGCTACCTCTGCCTCCGCCTCGGTGAACCCGAACTCGCCCGCGGCAGCTGCTGCCGCAGCCTCTTCCGCCCTAGTGGCGATGCGCTGCAGCTCCACGTTGGTGGTGTCACGGGTGAGGCTCCTCTGCTCGTCGGCACGGATCGGCACTTCCTCCAAGCTATCGAAGAACGCCCGCACGACGTCATCCGCCGGCTCTTGCCAACTTGGGGCGATTCCGTGAGAGTCGCACAACGGCATCATCGCGCGGATCCAATCGAGCGACGAATTGTTGCACAGCGGAACAACGCTCCTCGGCAACAGGAACGGGTGCTGGGGGTCGCATTTGAACAGCTCCAGAAGCATTGCGTCCAGCTCCAGGACGGTGAAATTGAAGTTGAGGCCCGGGCGCAGCCTCATGATGTCCGACGAGTTCTTGAACTCCCAGGCAGGCCTCCCTCTCTCCTACAGGGGGGCGATGCGGCGGCGAAGGAAATCTGCGCCGACAGCGCCTACAGTGATCCCGGCAAGCCTAAGGCGGAGGATTCTGGTGACGGCGATCCTCAGTCTGTCATCTTCCGGGGCCACGTTGCTCCAATCGTTGCCGCGTACTATTGGAGCTTGGCGCACGGCAGTGAACGGCTGCGGGTTCTCCTCAACAATCCAACACCACTCCGCTCTCCACTCCTCCCATTTGCTGCGAAGCTCGCCCTCCAGATACGCCTCCTTCTTGCCGACTCTCGAGATCCAGGCGATCCCTCCGGCAAGTGGCCCTCCTCTCTCGACCCGAGGCATGAAGAAATGGCGGAAAAAGGGCTACATTGGGGTGGACTCCGACAAAGTTTTCGCACAAATGTGCGAAAACTGCCATCGTGAGGACGGCGTTGGGGGTTTCTAGGAGGCGGAGGCCGTACGTGTTCATGATATCACAGAAGAACTCCGAGAAGGGCGGGCAGAGCCTCCAGTAGAAGAAAAGTGCGAAGAATGGATACCCGGTTGGAGCCAGCTCAGATGCGGTGGCCGGGAGTACCCTCATGCGCGGGTGCACACGCGTCTCCGTCGACCAGAAAAGGTAGTAGTACTTCCTCAGCTCCTTGGCGCCGAGCTGAGGGGGGAAGATGGCCCGCTCCTTCCGCAGCGCCACGATACGCTGCGCTTTGGCCGACTTCACGCCCTTCCCCTTGTCGGCTTTTGGAGCCATGGCGGAGGTGGCAGGGGAGATCGGCGGCGTGGTGGTGCTGGTGGCGACAAAGGGCGGAGCGCTGCTCTCTTTCGGCTTTGAGAAG
The DNA here is from genome assembly GCA_900231445.1 of Triticum turgidum subsp. durum. Classification (NCBI taxonomy): domain Eukaryota; kingdom Viridiplantae; phylum Streptophyta; class Magnoliopsida; order Poales; family Poaceae; genus Triticum; species Triticum turgidum. Next base: position 536,983,159 of record LT934120.1, read on the forward strand.
AAGGGGGGAGCGGCGGAGATTTCTGGACTTGGAGCAACAAACGGCGAAGTGGGGAAACTGCCCCTGTTTCCCCTGCTTATAAAGAGGGAGGGGGCGGACGTTTCGCCCCTCCGAATAAAGAACCCCCCACGATCTCTCCCACGATGCCGCGATCAACGCGTGCCGTTGGGGGAGGGCGCGGTGGGTACAGAGCAAGATTCGGCATTACCCGGGCCGCGCGTGCCCGTGCCCTGTTTTGGGCCTGACCCAACAACGCTCGGCACCGTGTGTGGCCCAGGCCCGGGGGCTCCTGTCGGTGTACTAGAATAGGGGTACCCTAGTACCCCGAACTTGTGCACGGGCAGTTGCAGCGCCCCGCGGCAAGGGCTTGCCGGGTGACCGCCAAGATACTCCATGGCTCCTTTGGGGCCATTCAAGAACAAAGTATTCAAGTCAAGAGGACAAGGCCCCGGCAAGAAGAGCTTGCCGGGAAGGCCAACCGAGGCATCTCAAGGAACCTGCCGCGACGCACCACGCGTCCCGGCAAGGCTCGGCGAGCGACAAGCTTCCGGGCGCGACGAGACCACGACCGGGGCAAGGCGCTTGCCGCGGCAAGCAGCCACTCTGTGCCCACGCTCCAGCGCATCCACCAACGTGTCGCCCTGCGGGCCTCTCCAGGCGCGCGTGGCGGAGGGCTGTGCAGCCAGCGGTGCGCGGAGGCATGCAATCCTGACGAGATCGCCATCGTGACGAACGGTGGCGCCCCTAACGGTCCTTTTCTGCACTGTTTGGGTGACACAGACGGGCATTTAAGGCCCTTGTCCCCTGCCGTCAGGGTTAGGTAGAGTGCACTGTGCAAGTAACTGTACCAACTACCTCTCTTTTTACATTCTTACCCTTCTCTGCGTTGCCACCTGTCAGTGACCCCTTGTGCATATAAAAGGAGGCCCATGCGCAACATAAGGGGGGGGGGGTTCGGCTGGACTGGTTCAAAAGGGGCTCGGATCATTTCGAAGCCAGAAAACACTTAGCTCTCTTGAGCAAGAACACAATATAATCAGACAAGTAGCAGTAGGAGTATTATCTCTCCGGAGAGCTCCGAAGCTGGGTAAACTGCTCGTGTGCTTCGCCTCGATCTGCTCTTCGTGCGATCTCCGCCCCCCTGCCGCCGAACTGAAAGGGGCTCGGTCCGCCGGTCCCATAGGTGTTCGTGGATCAGTTTCCCCGACACAGAGGTCTGCAGCAGTGCTAGTGACAAACACTAAAGCTACAACTTCAGCACCTGCAGCCACAACTCCCACAGCTCCTGTTGCCCCTCCAGTGGCAACCCCTCCAGCTCCAACATCATCTACAGATGCATTCATTCTTGGAGTCATCTCAACTCCTACTTCCGAAGATCAAGCCTAGAGAGATGCATAACACTATGCATTTTCGAGCTTTTTGGTAACTTGTTGCCAAAGGGAGAAAGTGTATAGATCATAGGCTTCCGAGAGAGAGAGAGTTTTGTCTCTTTTTGCTACTTGTTCGCTTTGTTTGCTTTGTTTGCTTGCTTGGTTGAGATACATTATGTCTCTGTGTGTGAGATACTTTGTATGATCATGTGCTCGATCATATCACACTTTATGCTTATGCTTGAATTATAACATTATGTACCTCTTGTATGATCATTCACTTTGCCTTGGTGATGAGTGCTTGTTCTTATCTATTATAATTTTGAGTGCTCCACCAAGATGTATGTGACATGGAAGAGTAACCCATGATCCTAACTGATTGTGCATTTGCAGTCCAAAGCAAATTTTAAACAATGCACAAATTTAGGGGAAGCTCTTTCTTATCACATACTTCTCAAAGCGACAATGTACTTCATTCTTATTATCATTTGTCGAAGCTTTGATCTATATGATGTCATCAATTACCAAAAAATGGGGAGATTGAAAGTGCAACTAATCCCTGGGTGGTTTTGGTAATTCTTAAAAACATATAGTTCATTGAACTAATGCTATTTCAAGATGATCATTTCAGAAAGTTCATTGATTGGCATGGCATGGAATAGAGATGTGGACCCTCAAAATGCAAAGGACATATATTGGCAACAAGCTCAAGATTCTATATTTTCATTTTAGTGATCCAAGATCACATTGAGTCCATAGGAAAGCCAATACTATTAAAAGGGGATGAGGTCTTTCTTAATTGCTTGCTTGCTCAAAGTGCTTGGAGATATGCTCCAAAACCCTCAACCACTTTCTCACATCCACATATGTCCTAAACCTAAATGTCAAACTCGGCCCTACTGACTTTGTCTATCCAGCACCACCGAGTTTCATCTTATTCAGCAACTGCCAAACCCTAGTCACTTCGGTCTCACCGATGGGATCTCGGTCTCACCGAGATGGGCTTGCAAACTCTCTGTGGTCTATTGCAACACTGCGGTCTAACCGAGTTTGTTCAGTCGGTCCAACCGAGTTTGCTAGATCAATCCTCTGTTTACTTATTACCAAAATCGTTCTCACCGAGTTTGAGTAATCGGTCAAACCGAGTTGAGGTTTTACCCTAACGCCTGCACATCGGTCCCACCTAGATGACTATATCGGTCCCACCGAAAATCCTAACGTTCACATTTTGAACCAAGTCGGTCGTTTAACCATTTCGTCCCACCGAGTTTGGGAATCTGAGTGTAACAGATAGATTTTGTGTGGAGGCTATATATACCCCTCCACCCACTCTTCATTCATGAGGAAAGCCATCAAAACATACCTACACTTCCACTACTCATTTTCTGAGAGAGAACCACCTACTCATGTGTTGAGACCAAGATATTCCAATCCTACCATATGAATCGTTATCTCTAGCCTTCCCCAAGTTGCATTCCACTCAAATTATCTTTCCACCATAGCCAAATTTGTGAGAGAGAGTTGAGTGTTGGGGAGACTATCATTTGAAGCACAAGAGCAAGGAGTTCATCAACAACACACCATCTATTACCTTTTGGAGAGTGGTGTCTCCTAGATTGGTTAGGTGTCACTTGGGATCCTCCAACAAGATTGTGGAGTTGAACCAAGGAGTTTGTAAGGGCAAGGAGATCGCCTACTTCGTGCAGATCTACCCTAGTGAGGCAAGTCCTTCGTGGGTGATGGCCATGATGGGATAAACAAGGTTGCTTCTTCGTGGACCCTTCGTGGGCGGAGCCCTCGATGGACTCGCGCAATCGTTACCCTCCGTGGGTTGAAGTCTCCATCAACGTGGATGTATGATAGCACCACCTATCGGAACCATGTCAAAAATCTCCATGTCAACATTGCATTTTCTCCCTCCAAACTCCCCCATTTACTTTCTTGCAAGTTGCATGCTTTACTTTCCTCTGCCCATATACTCTTTCCATGCTTTCTTGAATTGTATTGAGATTGCTTGACTTGTGCTAAGTTGCTAAAATCTGCCTAGAACTAAATTTGGGAAGAGGTTAAGCTTTTATTTTGTCAAGTAGTCTGATCACCCCCCTCTAGACATACTTTCGATCCTACAGAGTCCCAGATGAGATCACGGACATGACGAGGAGTCTTGAAATGGTCAATAGGTAAAGATTGATATATTGGAAGGTGGTATTCGGACATCGGAAGGGTTCCGGAGTGTATTGGGTACAAACCAGAGTACCGGAGGGGTTACCGGAACACCCCGGTGGAAGATATGGGCCATATGGGCCATAGGAGGGAGGCTAACTAGCCCACAAGGGGCTGGTGCGCCCCCCACAAGGGAGGAGGCCGGATTGGACTAGGGAAGGGGTGCCACCCCCTTTCCTTCTCCCTCTCCCTCTCCTTCCCCCTTTCCCCCTCTGTTAGAAGGAAGGGGGGCTGACTAGGACTAGGAGACCTAGTAGGACTCCCCCCATGGCGCACGCCCTAGGGCCGGACTCCTCCCCTCTCCTTCCTTTATATACACGGGCGGGGGGGGGGGCACCTCTAGGCACATCAATTGTCTTAGCCGTGTGCGGTGCTCCCCTCCACCGTTTACTCCTCCGATCATACTATCGTAGTGCTTAGGCGAAGCCCTGCGTGGATCACATCATCAATTCTGTCATCATGCCGCCGTGCTGATGGAACTCATAGACTCCTTCATGCCTCTACTGGATCAAGAGTTTGAGGGACGTCATCGAGCTGAACGTGTGCAACACTCGGAGGTGTCGTATGTTCGGTACTTGATCGGTTGATTCGAGAAGACGTTCGACTAAATCAACCGCGTTAAGTTAATGATTCCTCTTTCGGTCTATGAGGGTATGTGGACACACTCTCTCCCTCTCATTTCTATGCATCTCCTAGATAGATCTTGCGTGAGCTTAGGAACTTTTTTGAAATTGCATGCTACGTTTCCCAACACCGGCAAGTGTTGGGAGGGCCTCATGGGCCAAGGGGAGGGGGCACACCAGCCCACTAAGGGGTTGTACGCCCCCCCAATCCCCCTTCCCACGTTGCCATCATATGTGGGGCGCCTCCCTAGGGCATCCGTCACCTTTGACTTGGGGGCCAAGGCTCCTAAGTGGTGGGGGACCAAAACCCATCTAAGTTTCCCCATCTTGTCCGCCGCCCCCTTGATAGGATCTAGGGGCGCCCCTGCTCCTCCCTTCCCCTTATATATAGAGAGGTGGAGAGAAGGCAGCCGCACCCATACAAACCTATTCGTTCCATGGCGCTCCTCCTCCTCTCCCTCATAGTCCATCTTCTCCGTAGTGCTTAACGAAGCTCTGCTGAGATTTCTCCACCACCACCGCCATCACACCATCGTACTGCTAGAGGACTCGAGCTAGTACTTCACCGTCGCTCGTTGGATCGAGGAGGTGAAGGCATCATCAAGCCTTATGTGTGTTGAACGCGGAGGTGTCGTCCATTGGGCACTACATCAGGAGTTCGCGGGATGGATCGTGATTGGATCGCGAAGACGTTCAACTACATCAACCGTGTTTCTTAACGCTTCCGCTTAGCGATCTACAAGGATATGTAGATCCAAACCTTTCCTCTCATACATGGTCATCTCCTAGATTGGATCTTGGTGAGCGTAGAAATCTTTTTGTTTCCCATGCAGTGTTCCCCAACAGATAATGCCCGAATGTCCGGAATTTAACCATGACAAATCAAACATTTTTATGGCAATTTTAGTCTTGTGAGAATGACAATTTTGGCTGGCAAGCATGGTAACTCCATGCTCACTGTATTTTATCAGAAAATTGATGTGCATTTCAACTAAATTTGTCATCCACACGCTACTAAAATTTCCATTGAAATCGTTTGATTTGACATGATCAAATCTCGAATGTTCGGGATTTATCATTACCATATCCTTTTGGTGTTTCATCGATAATATACTTTAGCTTTTCTTCTCAACCGACTATTACTAGCTTCTCCACTTCGTCTTTCCTCCTCCATCACTAGCCTCTCTCCTTCATTTGAGTTGTCGTCTTAAATAACTTTCCCTTGGGAAAAAAGTCCAAAATAAACCTTAAAGTTGTATACAAAAGCTAAATCAAACCCTAAACTATGAATCCTGAAAATTGACACTCTGAACTTGTAGACCTGTTTGGCACACTGGGATTACCACAATCCCAGCGGGGATAACCAGCTACTCTCACGGACAAGAATTTGGGTCGGCCCACTATAACACAACAAGAATTAATGATGTTCAAAAAATGTTTGCATATTTCTAAAATTGTTCAGAAGTTTAAAAATGTTCCTGTTATATATTTTTGGCACAAATTCAATTCATTTTTTGTTTTAGAAAATGTTCGGAATTTTAAAATTCTATTCGCATTTAAAAAACTATTTGTGATTTAAAAAACATGTTTTTCAAAAAAGTTCAGAATTTCAATGCTATGAAAAATGTTTTGGAATTTCAAAATTTTGTCACATTTTTTGAATAATATTTTTGGAATTTGATGGATCATTTTGTAAATATTTTTTTAAATGTTTCGTATGGTTGGCTGTGGACTCGACTGGGCCGGCCCACCAGCCATAAACTGAGTTTTTTTTAACATGCGACGTAAAAATTCTTTCTTTCTTTTTCTTAACGCCCGATGTAATAATTCCAAAACAAAAAAACATGCAGTGGAGTCGAACTTGGGACCTGGCACGGTTGACCCGATTTCGCTAGCCACTACACCAAATAACTATGACTGACATAATAAGAGGCCAAAAATATTTAATCAGAAACCAAAGCGTCGAATTTTGAAAACCTTTGTTAGGGGCAAACAAAGCGTCCATAATGTATTTGAAAATTTCAAACGTTTATCAAAAAATATTTAATGTGTGTGTTAAAAATTTACATTGCTTACTGAGAAAAATTAAACATGTGTAAAAATGAAAAAAGAAAAGACACATAAAAGAAAAAACTAAGCAAAAAGAAATTAGTGCACGCGCAAGCAACTACGCTACTGAGCCGCCCCAATTCAGCAAATGTCGGTAAAGTCCAATCAAGGTTTAAAATAGATCGGGATTAGAGAATTTGGTGTGCTGATTTCACAGATTGGGAGTTCGAGGTTTGATTTAGCTTTGGCTTTCAAATTCAAAGTTTGTTTTGGACTTTTTCCTTCCCTTGGCCTTGAAAAGAATGCGGACGTGCAGTGAAATTGTAATTTTGCAAAAGAAAAAAACTTAGAGTTTCAAACCTGCTTCAAACAGCTGCATTTCTCCATCTTCTTCCTCCGCCCGTCGCCTGAGCGTCACTTTTTTGGAAATGGAGGTGTACCCCTGGCCTCTGCATCATAATGATGCATGCATCCATCTGATTAAAAAATCCATGAAGTAGCACAAAGTAATAAAGGTATTATAGCTCGCAAGCGGAGCGAAACAAAAAAGAAGAAGAAAAGTACATGTTGACAATCACAACTGGTACGGCAATATGAAGGATAAGCTCCCTAGATTCCTATCCTGTTATGCGACCGTCATCCGAACCGGTTGAATATAGCACGTGCTACCATCTCCTGCTGGTTGCACCCCGTAACCAAAGGCTCCCTTGAGTCCATAGGAGTGAGTAAGGACCACATTCGGATCCATGCGGTAGCTCTGAAGATGACCTGCAAGAAAGTTAAAGTGTGTTGTCTGCTAAAAATAAAATCATTCCTACAATTCCATATAGCCCATAGAAGCGCACATATTCCAATCTGAATACGAGCCGCAGTAGTATGCTCAACCCCAGCTAACCATGTTCCAAACAACAACTCAATGTCAACTGGAGGATTAATGTTGAAGGCTATATGAATCGTTCTCTAAAGCAATTTTGCGAGTGGGCATTCAAGGAATAAATGTTGTATTGTTTCATCATGATCACAAAAACAACAATGTGAACTACCTACCCATCGCCTCTTGATTAAGTTATCCTTGGTGAGTATTACTTGCTTGTGGACGAACCACATAAAAAAATTAATACGCAAGGGAACCTTAACCCTCCAAATATGTAACGATCTTGAGATTGGGCCAGAATTAATCAAATCCATATAGAAGGATTTCACCATAAAAACCCAATTTTTAGCTAATTTCCATTGCGTCGAGTTCGACTGGTCGAAGAGTTGAACATCTATCAATATCCAAACCAAGTGCATCCACGCGTCTGAACTGAATATTCAACTAACGCGCATCTGAACTGAATATTCAAGGGAATTATTTGGAAAACTATGCCAACGTAATCCTCCTTACGTTGCACAATGTTATAAAGGGTGGGATATTGTACGACCAGGGGTGTCTCTCCTAACTACGTATCCTCCCAAAATCTTGTTGACATCCCATTGCCAACCAAGAATTTGATCCTAGGAAAGAACAAGACCTTCATTCTCATAAGCCCCTTCCAAAATGGCGAGTCAGTTGGTTTTATGGTAACTTGAGCGAGCGTTTTCGACTGTAAATACTTATTGCACAAAATATGTGCCCACATGCCCTCCGACTCTGTTTCTAACCTATAGAGCCATTTTCTCATAAGGCATTTATTCTTGATTTCTAAGTTCTCAATACCGAGACCCCCCTAGTCTTTTGGTCAGCATAGGATATCCCATCGCGCGAGACAGTATTTTCTCTTGGCCTCATCTGACTGCCAGAAGAAACAATATCTGAAGAAATCAAGTCGTGTCCGTACCCCTTTCAGAATTTCGAAGAACGATAGTAGGAACATCAGCATACTAGTCAGTACCGAGTTAATCAGCACTAGCCGACCTCCATAAGACATAACTTGCCCTTCCAACAACTAAGCTTTTTTTCAATTCGATCTTCGATACACTTCCATTCTTTGTTGGATAACTTACGGTGATGAATCAGTATGCCCAAATAACTAAATGGTAAAGAACCTAATTCACACATGAACAATTGTCTATAAGTGTCTTGCTCCTCTTTGGCCTTCCCAAAGCAGAACAACTCGCTCTTGCGAAAGTTTATCTTTAAACCTGACAATTGTTCGAAGAGACATAATATGAGCTTCATATTGCACGCCTTAGCAATGTCATGTTCCATGAATAAGATAGTGTCGTCAGGATAGTATAAGATGGATACTCCTCCATCGACCAGATGAGGAACTAACCCCTCCACTTGACCATGCTGCTTGGCCCTCCCAATAAGAATGGCCAACATATCGGCCACTATATTAAACAAGAGAGGAGACATGGAATCCCTTTGTCTCAAACCCTTGTATGTATAAAAGTAATGACCGCTATCATCGTTAACCTTGATGCCGACACTACCCTTCTGGACTTGAGAACCCAATTGGTTGCGCCAGGCCTCACTAAATCCTTTCATGTGCATTGCCTGCTGAAGGAAAGGCCACTTAACTTTATCATATGCCTTCTCAAAATCCACTTTGAAGATAAGCCCATCTAGCTTTTTCGAATGAATTTCATGAAGCGTTTCATGCAAAACGACCACCCCTTCAAGTATGTGTCGCCCTGGCATGAACTCTGTCTGGCTCGGTTGTACCACTGAATGAGCAATCTGTGTCAATCTATTGGTACCCACCTTTGTGAAAATTTTGAAACTCACATTAAGAAGACACATGGGCTTGAATTGTTCAATCCGAACTACCTCTTCTTTCTTTGGCAACAACGTAATCATGCCAAAGTTAAGATGAAACAGCTCTAAATGACCGTTAAAGAAATCATGAAACATAGGCATAAGATCATCCTTAATAATATGCCAACATTTCTTATAGAATTCAGTTGGAAACCCATCTGGTCCCGGCGCTTTATTTGGTTTCATTTGTGAGATTGCATCCAGAACCTCCTTCTTAGTAAATGGTGCGATAGAATATCATTCTCCTCTACCTGGAGCTGAGGTATATCTCCAATAACAGATTCATCCAGGGCCACCGCGCTTGCTTCCAGATGCCCCAAAAGTTGTTTATAGTAATTAGAGATATAAGCTTTCAGATTCCCATGCCCCACAATTGTCCCCTTGTCCTGTTCAAGTTGTATGATTTTCTTCTTCCTATGTTTACCATTCGCAATCATATGGAAGAATTGTGTATTGTCATCCCCTTGGACAACCTTAAGCACTTTAGCACGTAATGCTCACTTGAGCTCTTCTTCTCTAAGAAGAGCTTATAAGGCTCGTTCAGCTGCCGACTTGGAGCTTTGCTCATTAACCGTAAGAAGGTTACTTTCAGCTTTTAAATCGCACTTCAATTAATTGAGTGAGTCGCTCTTTTTCTTGTTTGCAAATCCCACTCTCATTTCTGGCCCAACCTCACAAAAACTATCTTAGATGTCTGCTTTTATTTTGCCATCTCTCAATACTAGTTCGTCCACTAACAAGCTTTTCCTATTCGCGTGCAATGATCTCCAAAAAGTTTTCTTTCTTGAACCAACCTAATTCCAAAGAGAAAGAATTCTTGTTCGCAACATGAGTAGCCTCTTCCGAGTCTACAAGAAGTGGTGTGTGGTCTAAGATCGCTCTCTGCATTGCTTGAACCGACACCAATAGGTACTTTTGTTCCCATTCCACGGTAGCGAGTAACCTATCCAAATTCTCATAACACTAGTAGAAAAAGTCCCATTTGTCCTGGTTCTAGAGGCCCATTTGTCCCGGTTCTAGAACCGGGACTAAAGGGTCGGTACTAAAGCCCAATACCTTTAGTCCCGGATCGCCTATGAACCGGGACTAAAGGGGTTCCACGTGGCTGCTGCGGCTTGCCTAGGTAGGAGGGCCTTTTGTCCCGGTTGGTAGCACCAACCGGGACCAAAAGGCATCCACGCGTCAGCAGTTCAGGGGCTGGTTTTTTTTGAAAGGGGGTGTGGGGCGTTTTGAGGGTTTTGTAGGGTTAATTTAGGGGTTTCATATATTGTGTTAGCTAGCTAATAGAGATAAGTGTCATCTCTTATCTCCGTGCTTGGTCGATGCTACGTATACTATACGTATAGAGAGAACTCATGACACACTAGCTAGTAAGAAAATGAAGGAAACCATTAAGTACAGAAGATCGTCATGAACATCTACAGAGAGAAGTGATCGACCTCTCCTTCTCCGAGAGATTGGTCGAACAACAAGTTTTCGTATATCTATCCAACACTACTAGCTACATATATACAATATAAGATCTATTACAATCCTTAAAGTCTGAAGTCAAGTTCCACATGGTATTCTCCGGCTTTGTTGATGACATGGTCAAGAAAGAATCCCACCAATTCCTCTTGAATTGCTTTTATGCTATCATGTGGTAGGAGCTCATCCTGCAGCTGCCAGATCTAAATCGAAGAAGAGGGTCAATACATGCGTATGAATGAAACTCAACACAAATGATGGTAATAAAATACAATTGTGAATATTTTTGCTTACGCACTTGGTATTGTTTTCAGTGTAGCCCCGCTTATTCTTAGCCGTCTTGTTGTAGATGAACTCGCAAACGTAGTATACATAGAAATTATTTCCTTGTTCCTGTCACAAGCACTTTAAGAGAAATAGAGGTCAATCAAACTGATAAGCAATCATTCTAAATGGTATTGATGAAACTAGCTACAATCAATGGGAGATGCGTGGAACTAGGTAGTAGTACTTACTTTCGGTTGTTTAAATGTTAGCTCGGTCGACAGTCCTGGAGAAATTGTGGTGAACTGTTTCCAAACTCTGCTAGACAAAGAAAATAGTTACTTGATATCAGGAAATGAACAAAGTTGCCGATATGGTGCGATAATGATCAATTGAACTTACTTCTGGAGCATTCCAGTCATGTCCACATAGTCCTCGGGATCTTTTCGTCTCGAGTCTAAGACAGTTACTTCTACCTTCTCAAGCTTAATCACTAGGAGAATAAAGTGGAAGCTACGCACGCATGCACAACCCATCAGTTACATGACTATAATCTCGAGTAATAAGGGAAACTGAATATGCATAAGACAGTAATACTCACTTGAAGTTGTAAGGAAAGAGTATTTTATCTTTGGTTTGATTTTTTAGCAACGATTTTAGTAAGTTGTCCTTGGTTTCTGTGACATTCTTTCGAACCGTCCATTCATGTATGACATTTGGGTTAATGAACCCAATGTCATAGATTTGTGCTTTTCTGCATTCGACGATCTTCAATCTGCATAATATAGTGAGGATAATTATATATACATGCAATGAAAGAGCTGAGCTATATATATAGACACTTAATTACAGAAAGTAGTACTTACAAACAGTAGCAAGCCACAAGTGATTTGTCGAGGACCTTTTGATTGTAGAACTGGAAAAACTCGTCAAAATCAACAATTAACAGTTCTTGGCTAATGAAGTCGTGGTCCTCTTTAATCAGCATCGACAAAGCATCCTTCCCAGACTCGCTACAGGTTTTCATGTACCAGTCATGGAATCTTTGCATCATCGTTGTTAGAGCAAGAGTATCTTTGATGAGAGGCTTCCCGTAATGGTATTTGAATTCATCCACCTCCATTGTTTCAAAATCTACATTGTCGGATAGGTAATCACCAATAGTGAAACCGGGCAGCAGCG
>LT934120.1:536995263-537010019 GCA_900231445.1 Triticum turgidum subsp. durum
GGGGAATTTTTTTCCCACTTCTTCGTTCTTTTAACCTTTTGTCAGTTGAAGTACTTCCCGACGGGCGCGCTTCTTGCAATGTCTTTTTAAGACAGTGGAGATGGTTGTTATCCGGCGAACGCGATGGTGGTCGCTTCAGGGCATTGATAGTGCGCTTCGCTTTCACCGGATCTATCTTCTCCTCTGGAGGTGGATGTTTCATAGCTTTTTGCGTTTCAAAGAATTCCTTCACTTGGGATTGAACGATCTTCTCGTTTTCCTCCATGGTCATCTCGTATGGTAACTTCTCTACAGGCTTGAGAGATGGATTAAATCTGTATTGCCTCTCGCCTCTAGCTGTACTACTAGACGCGGAGCGGCGGCGGCTCTCTTCTATTGCTGCTAACGAGTAATAGAAGGAGACAGAGTGGTCCGGTGCACCGGAGCAGCCGGAGTAGTGGCGTTTGTGCTTCGCCGTTGCCGACGAGGCGGAGGAAGAGGCGGGCTGCTCGGACGCACCGGAGGAGGCGGAGAAGGAGGCGGAATGCCGCCCTCACGCACCGGAGCAGGAGGCAGAGTGCCCTGATCACTCATGGAGGAGGAGGAGGAGGAGGTGGAGTGCCCTGACTCGCCGAAGGAGGAGGATGAGGCGGAGGCATGAAGATCAGAAGCTTGATGTGCTCCTTCCGCCATAGACATGGAGTCTTCAGAGCAAGACCCAGCTGAGTCCCCCCTTCACCTATAGGGTGGTCAAGATGAAGCTCCTCAAATGCCTCCATTATTTCATCCACCATCACAACAGCATAGCCTTGTGGAATCGAAAGGCAATGAAAAGTTGCGTCGGGTTTAGGAGGTGCAACAGAGCCGACAACTGCCTTGACTTTGAGGTTCTGCCATTCCGTCATAAGCTGGCACTACTGAGCCTCCCTGATAGCATCCATGGGGTAGCTAGGAGCCGTGATGTCAGGCTACTGAACGAACTTGGTGGAAGTGTAAGTGCATCCCCTAGTTGGTTTTGGAGTTTTGACGATAAACTTGGTTGAGGGCCTAATGTGTTTGTGAGAACTGCAGGATAACACAGGTAGTAGTCCCATATTGATTCGGTTTACCTACCAGAGATGACCCCTAAAAATGTGTGAAGACATTGAAGACAATAGTGGTCTATGAAGACATTCACATTGAAGACTATGACATGAGAAGACATCGTGTGAAGACTATGGAGTGCGAAGACATAGTTGTTTTGTAGTTTCCTTTTCTTCTTTGTTGAGTCATAGGAACCACTATATTGTTAAGTGGGGTCCAAGTGAACAAACTCAGAGTGACTGATGTGATGCTCAACCAAATCCTATGTCTTTGAGCGAAGACAATGAGAGAATATCTTATCCAAAGCTGGATGAGTCAGCTTTACTTGTAGCCCAAGTCAAGATGTCGCGTGTGTTCGAAATCTGACCATTGGACACGTGTCAGTTCCTTAGTGACCCAGGGTCATTTTGGACAAATCAGGTCGAGTTACCTTTTGGCTATAAATAGCCCACCCCCTACACAATAAATTGGTGGCTGCTCAGAGTTAGTATACGGCTTTTGTCGTTTGAGAGCAACCCACCTCCAAACCCTTTGAGAGAGAGAATCCTTGCGAGGACAAAGCCCAAAACACCCAGAGCCAAAGAGTGTTAGGCATCACTGAAGTCTTTCTGTCCGCGTGATCTGAAGACTTATTACACTTGAGGACTATGAATCCTCCAGCTGGTTAGGCGTCGCGTTCCGAGCATCCAAGAGTCATTGTGGATTGTCGGTGAACGGAGTCTGTGAAGGTTTGGAAGTCTCCCTTGAAGACTTACCAGATTGTTTGGGAGAGGACTAAGTGTTCTTAGCTCAAGGGGAATAAGGTGAAGACGTCGTATTCTAAGTTGAATCTCAACCTCCCTAACTAGACATATAGTTGTCACATTAACTGGGAACTGGTCGAACAAATCCCTTGTCCTCTCCGAGCAACTGCTTCTATCCTACCTCTCTTGTCTTACTTACAGTTTGTCTTCGTGAAGTCTTTGCTACTTGCCAAATCTGTTTGACTTCACTGTGTGAAGACTATTGTCTGTTTGGCTTCATACTATCTTCCATCATGATCCAATCTACATAGCTACTTATAGTCATCGTGCTTTCACTTCATTGCTTACATGACTATGGCTTGTCTAGTGTAGTCTACCTTCCGCTACATATCAATAGGTTCATTTCTATCATTTGTCTTTGAAACATCCATGTTTTGAAGACTTTCATAAAAATCGCCTATTCACCCCACTTTAGTCGATCACTAGCAGTTTCAATTGGTATCAGAGCTAGGTGCTCTCTTGTTCTGTGTGATTTGGTTTAACCACCTGGAGTTTAGCTATGTCGACTGCAGGGATAATTAAAGTCTCCGCCACGTGACCTGTCTTCAATGGTCGAGATTATCCCAAATGGGAAGTAATTATGAAGAAGCGCCTTCTCGCCATGAACAGTGAACTGTGGACTATCACAGAAATTGGTCTCATAGATTTATGCAAGATGGCGAATGCTGATGACATTCAAAAGTACACTCGTCTGGATATCACGGCTAAGGATATTATATGCTCATGTCTATCCATTGACGAGTTCAGGCGCATTAAGCATTTTTGTAATGCGAAGCTTATCTGGGACCGGATTTCTGATGTATATGAGGGTCATTGAACTCGTCAAGACCCATGGTTCTGCAAGTTCAAAGAATCTCTTAAAACAATGACTTTTGAACCTGAGCCATCGGATCAAAACTACTCCCTCATGGCACGTAGTGTCAAGGTAACCTTTGTTGATTCTAAACCTAGCTACAAAACACTTGCTAAAATTGCAACTGAACAACAGAATACCATGGAACATATTCAAAAACTGTTAGACAAAAGCGACGACCTGTTGGATGCGGAAATGACCCGATCGCAGTCCTTAATTGAAGACATAAAAAATCTTCATGTTAAGTATGAGGAACTTGAAAGCCGTCATGAATCGCTCTCAACCTCTCATGAAAAGCTTTCGTATGATTATCTTCAAAGGAAGCAGGAACTTGAGAAATTGAGATCGGCTCATGAAGATCTTCAAAAGGAAAATGAGTCACTCCGCGCTCAACAGATCAGTTCCGCTCAGGAAGGATTTGAACCACCATGTCTAAATTGTATTGAGCGTGATAATGCTATCTCAGTTGTTGAATGTTCAACTGCTACTACTGTTGCAATATCTTCAACTGCTGATGTGGTAACTAACCCTCATCTAAGGATACCACTACTATTGCTGATGAGAATGCCAGGTTGAAGTCATTACTTGAGATAGGAATGTACAAAAGTCTCAAAGGGCATCAGACACTATGTGATGTCCTTAAAAAGCAGATTCTGAACCGAAACCCTAGGAAAGAGGGTGTTGGGTTCGAGAGGCAAATGAATGTTGATGGTTCTTACTGGATGCCTAAGCAGTACCCCAAAACCACATGGGTTGCTGCTAAGGGACCTTCAGTAGATCCATCTACCTTATCTGGCTTCACTAGTGCTAACCCAATTATCATTGATGAATCCTTTGATGCAAACTATAAACTATTCGGGAATTAGAATGGTGAAGTGTTTGCCAGGTATATTGGTACTAACTGCAGGAATGGACCACCTCTGAAGAAGATCTGGGTGTCCAAAAGGTGTCTTGAGAGTCTTCCCATGAATGTCGTTATGACACCACCTGGGAAGAAGACAAACCCCAGACCAAAAGCTTCATATGGTCAAAAGGCTTCATACAAATAGAGGACTCACCTGAGTCACCCTAACTCCAATGTTTTGCAGGGAAATCATACTCAAACCTTTGAATATGAGCATGTTTCATCAAACCACTATGTTCATAAATCTAAGAACTTTTCTACTTATTTCTATGAGTATTATTCTCCTCCTGCAAGGCCCTTCAAAGCCGAAGTTCTCAAGTGTTGCACTTAGACTCATTGCTTCTAAGACACCCCTGAAAATGTGGGTGGTTAAGAAAACTTAACTCTCTCTTCCAGGGAAAGGGTCTCCAGCCGGAAATCTAAGGCATCTGATGCTTATGCCGAGGACCTTAAACATCTTGTGGGGCGCAAGATAAAATGCCCAAATGGTCTTACTATGTATTTCTTCCCGGGATTCCTTGACACTCATACTATCTATCCTAACCAAGATCTGAACTTCTATGTTCCACTTGTTCGTCAAATGTTTATGCTTCACAACTCGCTTGGTGAAGCCTATCCCCCAAACTGTACTATAGGCTATGACACCTCATGCTTCAGAATGGATTATGGATAGTGGTTGCACCAACCACATGACTGGTGATCGAAGTCTTCTCATGGATTCAACTCTTCTACAACCTGATAAGAGTCATATCACATTTGCTGACACTGGTAAAAGTAAGGTATTGGGTCTTGGTAGAGATGCAATCTCAAAGGATCAGCACATGGATAAAGTGATGCTTGTTGAATCCCTTGGTTGCAACTTAATGTCTGTATCAATGCTATGTGATTTGAATATGATTGTGATATTTGGAAATTATCGTTGCCTTGTCCTTATGGAATCTGATAAATCTCTAGTCTTTGAAGGGTATCAAAAAGATGATCTGTATATGGTAGATTTCTCAGCAGGACGACAGCTTGCCACATGTCTTCTAGCAAAAGCTTCAGAGTGCTGGCTTTGGCATCGGAGGCTAGGACATGCGAGCATGAGGAACTTGTACACTCTCTCAAAGAAGAAGCATGTCATGGTCATCGAAGGCGTCAAGTTCAAGAATGACCATCTGTGTGGTGCCTGTGAAGCTGGGAAAGTGACTAGGGCCAAGCATCCCTCGAAGACAATCATGACGACATCTCAACCTTTCGAGCTGCTTCATATGGACTTATTCGTCCCTACTCATTACTCTACTCTTACTACCACTACTTGTCTCTATGGTTTCGTTATTGTTGATGATTACTCAAGATATACCAGGGTGCATATAATTCTCTATAAGAATGAAGTGCAGGATGTCTTCAAACGCTTCGCCAATCATGCCATGACGAACTACGGTGTCAAGATCAAGCACATTAGAAGTGACAACAGCATAGAATTCAAGAACACCAGCCTCGACACTTACCTTGATATGCTTGGCATCACTCATGAGTTTTCTACTCCCTACACACCTCAGCAGAATGGCATCATGGAGTGCAAGAACAGAACCCTCATCAAGATGGCTTGGACGATGCTAGATGAGTACAAGACTCCAAGAAAGTTCTGGCCTGAAGCCATTGACACTGCATGCCACATCATCAACCGAGTTTATCTTCACAAGCTTCTGAAGAAAATATCATATGACCTGCTAACTAGTAAGAAGCCAAACGCCGGTTACTTTAGAGTATTTGGTGCTAGGTGCTGGATCAAGGATCCACATCACACTTCAAAATTTGCACCGAAAGCACATGAAGGTTTTATGCTTGGTTACAGAAAGGACTCGCACTCCTACAGAGTCTTCAACCTCTTTCACTATAAAGTGGTTGAAACTGTGAATGTGCGTTCGATGAGACTAACGGCTCGCAAAGAGAGCACCTGCCAAATGTGCTAGATGAAGTTCCTCCTAGTGAATCTATCAAGCTCATGGGTACTGGAGAGATCATACCATCCGAACCTCAGGCTGATGATGAACTCATCATCGCACCAAGTCAACCTGACGACAATGCTCAGCCTGAAGTTAATGCTGAAGCTGAAGACAATGATCTGCATGGGCAAAATCTTCGTCCAATACATCCCCATGTTGCAAATGAAGTACAGATTGAGAAGATCATTGACAACATCAATGCACCTGGTCCACTCACTCGTTCAAGAGCAACACAACTGGCAAATTTCTGTGGGTACTTTACATTTGTCTCAATATCTGAACCCAAGAAAGTTGATGAAGCTTTCATGGAACTTGAATGGATTCAAACCATGCAATAAGAGCTTCATCAGTTCGAGCTGAACAATGTCTGGGAACTAGTCAAGCGCCCTGATCCTCGCAAGCATAATATCATTGGCACCAAATGGATCTATCGCAACAAACAAGATGAACATGGTCAAGTTGTCAGAAACAAGGATCGTCTGGTTGCTCAAGGCTACACTCAAGTTGAAGGGATTGACTTCGATGAAACATTTGCTCCCGTGGCAAGACTTGAAGCCATTCGCGTACTGCTTGCATACGCCAACGGTCACAAATATTCTTCTGTATCAAATGGATGTGAAGAGTGCCTTTCTCAATGGCGAGATTGAAGAAGAAGTGTATGTTGCACAACCACCTGGCTTTGAAGATCCAAAATATCCTGATATGGTGTACATGCTCAACAAGGCACTATATGGCCTCAAACAAGCTCCTCGCGCTTGGTGTGACACACTCAAAGACGTCTTGAAGAGCAAAGGCTTCAAACCTGGTTCACTAGATCCAACACTCTTCACGAAGTCATAGGACGGTGAACTGTTTGTGTGCCAAATCTATGTGGATGACATTATCTTCGGCTGCACTGACAAGAGATACATCGATGAGTTTGGACACATGATGCAAGAACAATATCAGATGTCCATGATGGGTGAGCTGAAGTTCTTCCTTGGTCTTCAAATTCGTCAGCAGAGAAACGGCACCTTCATATCACAAGAGAAATACCTCAAAGAATGCATGAAGAAGTTTGGAATGCAAGACTGCAAAGGATACACGACACCAATGCCAACCAAAAGTCATCTGGGTCCTGACGATAATGGTAAAGAGTTCGATCAAAAGGTATACCGCTCCATGATTGGTTCCTTACTTTACTTATGTGCATCTAGGCCATATATAATGCTTAGCGTTTGCATGTGTGCCCGATTCCAAGCGGCACCAAAGGAGTCGCATCACCTTATGGTGAAGCGAACTCTTCGATATTTGGCTTACACCCCAATGATAGGATTATGGTATCCAAAGGGCTTAACATTTGATTTGATTGGGTATTCTGATGATGATTATGGTGGTGACAAGCTTGACCGCAAGTCCACCTCAGGAACATGTCACTTTCTCGGTCAATCACTTGTCTGTTGGTCTTCAAAGAAGCAGAATTGTGTGTCACTCTCCACTGCTGAATCTGAATACATTGCTACTGGATCATGCTGTGCTCGGCTTCTATGGATGAAGCAAACTCTTAAGGACTATGCCATCAACACGAAGAATGTGCAACTCTTCTGTGAAAATGAAAGCGCCATCAAGCTTTCCAAGAATCCAGTTCAGCACTTGAAGACAAAGCACATTCAGATCCGTCATCACTTTCTCAGAGATCATGTCAACAAAGAAGACATTGATATCATTCACGTCAACACTGAAGAGCAATTGGCTGATATCTTCACTAAGCCCTTGGATGAGAAAAGGTTTTGCAGGTTGCGGTGTGAGCTAAATATCTTCGAATCCTCGAATGTCCTATGAGTGGACACACATCCTAACGTTTATGCATGTTGACGACTTAGATGTGCAACACACGAAGTAACGTATATCTCCAATTAATGAAGACTGACCTTCTAAGTGTGGATACATTAATGTGGAATTTGACTTCGGAGCGCCATGATAATTGTGCGCAGTGTCTGGGTCTAATACTTCCTATAGGGTGGGTAACGCCACCACCAAAATTCTTATTGAAGTGTTCCTCTTGGCGTTAAAATTGCAAAGTCTTCAAATTTGGATTGTCTTCAACATTAAACTATCTTCATGATTTATCTTCACAATGTTGATTTGGTTCATATACATATGCATATATATATATTAGTGTTCTGTCCTCTACAGCATTCACTTATAGCTATGTCTTCACTCTTGAATCTTTTGATCAAAGTGAATGTGATCGGACCCTAACCTGTCTATGCTTCTACCTCAACTCTATCTGTCCAACTCATATGCATTCTATTGAAACCTGTCGATTGTCTTCACTGAGACCTTGTTAGCTGAAGTCAATCTAAAAAACATTTAATTTGTTTTTAATGCTGCATCCATATTGTCAGAAAACCGGAGAAGGCGGAACGACCATCCGACAATCCAGGCATGCGTGGGAACATGGAACAACTTCCAATGGTTGCATGTTTGCCGCGTGTTCATCAGATGTGAACTGCCAGGGGTACCTGAGTAATTGTGATGTGTTGTCCCTTTCCTTATAAGTACACATCACATCGCGGTCAAAATCCTTCTTCCACCTCTACGCACCTCGCTCAAAACCCTAGCGCCTCCGCTAGCTCGTGGTGACGCCGGCGACGAAGCGCTTAGCTGCCGCGACCTCACCGATGTCGTCCTCATGCCGGCCACGGACCTCCTCTTCTCTGCTGCTGCCGTAGGTGTCTTCCGTCGCCAAGTTAGGGCATGGGAGATTGAACTGCTCGACCTCCTCCTCCGTTCCGTCTAGCAGTTCTTCATGTGGTAATTAAAACTTACTTTTTACTACCTTTTTTATCCGATAGATTCATCCTTATCTACCAAAAGTGGTTTCTATGCTTAAACTATTGAATCTATCCCGTTCTGCATCTCATATCAATGCCTAGTATATTCACTTATGCTTCAATATCCAGTTAGATTCCTCACTTGTACCTATTCTTGGATTCGTACAAATCTGGAACCAACTCTCAACAAATAAGTGAATGTCTTCGCATTATGAGGTCAATATCTTCACACTGATTTATCTTCAAATCTTCTGAGAATGCATATGACCTCTTCCCCTTCCCTCGCACCTCTAATGCTGTCATAGGTACATGTCCGTGGGAGAATCCCTTGGTTCTCATAGTCTGCATTCATTTGCAGAATTCTTACAGAGTCACATAAATTCTCCTGAAGCAAGTTCTTGTCTGACAGGCCGTCGGAAGCCTTTGCAAGTTCTAAAGCCATTCAGTTTAAGCTTCATGGTAACTGAAAAGCCAGCTAGAAAGGGCGGTAGACAGCATCGTGGGAATACATCCAAAGATTTGCCACCAGATCTGTATGAACTGTACAAGACAGACCCTAAAGAAACCTACGGTGAACGAAAAAATCGAATCCAATGGATTCGAAGATATTGGGCAAAGGAATGGTTTAAGTACAGATTCGTCACTACTGAGTATGCCGAGAAGAATTCCATCAAGCGACCTTGGGGAGATATCTTATACAAAAATCTTCCACCCAAGTCCAAGTCCGAAGCCATTGATCAAGGCTTCTACCCTTGCATGGTTCGCGGACCATAGCCAGAGAATGCCGACCCATCTTCTCTGCTTGGGTGTCGTGAAGACAATCTGTTCAAGCGCAACGTCAAGTTTGCCAAGGATTCTATTGTGAAGAACAAGAAGGCATTTGGACTCGACTTCAACCCCGGTCCATTTGCTCCTCGGGCTGATGGCACCCGTGATGCCAATCCCAATGTCATCGGCCCCTTCTATAACCTCGAAGGCCTCATCACTCACATTGCAGTACAAGGGGCCGTCGTGGATCACTCAGCTGATGATGCAGATTTTGATGAAGCGCCAGCTCCTCCTAAGCCACAGAAGTACAAGAAAACCAAGGCTTCAAAACCCCCTGCTGCACCAAAAGCTTCACATGTGAAGCCATTGTCAACTGCCCCTCCTGCATCAAGTATGCAATCTGAAGACCTCTCTCACGTCTCCAAAAAGGACGAGAAGTCTATGCAAAAGAAAAAGCCCATCCTAAGTTCTGGTCAAGCACTGACCCCAGCTGCCGTTCTGAGGAATGAGAATGAAGCCATTGATCTGTCAAGTGACGATGATCTTGGTGAAGATACTCTTGAGTTGTTGATAAAGAGCAAACAAGAGGCGGAAATCTTCAATGATTCCCCCTCTTCGATGTGGACATCCTCAACAACTTCATTGATGAATGGTTTGCCAATCCGGATCTCAGCATTGATGATCTTCAACTTCCCATTGGCATCAGTGTTGCTTTCCACAGTGCCATTGCAAATGAGCTAGCTCTGGCTTAGAAGATAGTCGAGCTTAAGAACAAAATTGACTATGAAAAGGCTCAGTTCAAGAAGCACATGGCCAAGCTCAATGTCACTGATGTTCAGAACTTCAAGAAGCTGTTGCATGATCTCAAGGAAGCGTTTCACAAGAAACGTGAAGAAGCAAAAGGTTCAAGAGAGCGTATGAAACACCTTGTTGCCAAGTGTGTTCAGGCTCACAATGAAGATGAAAAGCACAAGGCTCTTGGGCGTCCAGGCATAGACCCCAAGATGACTACCAAAAAGAAGAAGCCATCTATGGCCCAAGCTGAGGCATCAAGACAAGAAGCACCTCGCATTGTCTTCCCTGCCAGCATGACAGGCTCGAAGCCTAAGGTCCCCACAATGGCTTCAGAACTAAAAAAGACAAGGGTAGCCGAGGCCGAAGCCAAAAAACGCAAGAACAAGAATGCTTCTAATGATGCTCCACTGACCAAGAAGTGGAAGACAAAGTCTTCGAAGAAGAATCGGGCTGCTCCTTCAGAGCCCCTTTTGTCAAGCCCCTATCAGTTGCTCGTCCTGCATCCACCCACCAAGAGCGTCAGTTAGTTGTTCATGAGACTGCTTCCACAGAGGCTCCTGAAGCTGAAGAAGTTCCAGCTGTTGACCCCACCGCAGCTGTAGACATTGGTCCCCACGAAAATGTAGTAGATGATGGAGTTCTTCCTCAGATCGAGCACCATATGGTATCATCGCCTATTCTCACGAAAAGCGAAACCATCAGCATTGGTCGTCCCTTGATGCCGATTGCTTAGGATACATCATGGGTTGATCGCCCCCAACCAGAAACTCCAAGTCGAAGCTCACCAAGTACTCCCCCACCTCAAGTCACCAATCCGGTACTTGATGATGGTGACTATGTGGTCCATCCAACTCCCACTCCAAGAGCGACGCCTACATTCCGTAGGCTTTGCAAAGGACAAAGGCCACAAGTTGCTGTGTCGAGCGATCCAGCAGGAGAAGTGCAACCCAACTCAGTAGCATGAAAAGTGTTTCCCGAAGCCACTCCTACCGTGAATGTCTTTGAGTCTGAAGCCAAAGCTGATGAAGACATACCGGCTGCATCAGCCGATGAAAATCAGGAACCTCATGAAGAAGAAGAGCGTGTTGTCATGCCCCCCACCAATCAAGAAAATGTTCTCGAGGAGAACGTGTCTATGCCCGACCCTCCAGCTACTCAAGTGGACGTTGAAAATATTGAGGCGACCACCAACAACACTACTGAAGCCAATGATGTTGTCATGGCTGAAGTTAATGTGGCACCTATATTGAACGCGGTGTCTGAAGCCAATGACGCACCTGCCACCAATGTGCAGCCTGAAGCCCTTATCAATGCCACTGCTTCTGTACCGCCTCCAAGGCCACACACCATTGAGCAAGCATTTTATCAAGGCGAGCTTGTCACTGTCAGATGGCCCATTCTGGTTCCTCTGCCTGCTCCCGGACCTCAATTTGATTATCATGTGGAGCATAGGCCTCAGGTTCAGAAGCCAAAAACCAAGGTTGCCAAGGTTTCCAGGTACTGCATCTGCACCAGGATCGTTCAACGCAACTGGCTTCATTGATCACAACACTTTCTTTGATAGAGCCAAGAACCCATATTCAAAGCCCAGAATTTCATCCGATCGGTTCTAGAGCTATCAGCAGTGCAGTTATTATTCATGTGTCTTATACAATCAAGGGCGCATTTTTCCTCATATGCATCTTGACTGCGAAGCCATTCCTGGACTGCCATGTTTGGAAGAAGCCCTAGACTGCTTCAGAGATGCTGGTATTCTGCAGTTCGTGACCGACAAGGAAAATTGGAATGAAGAGCTTCTGTTACAATTCTATGGTACACTACACATCTGCGGTACAACAAGGACATCAAAACTTGGGTCCTTGGGTGGATGACAGGCAATGTGTACCATGAAGCCAAAGCTCTTCATCTCATTGAGCTTGCTGGCCTGCCCACTCCAGGTGAACTATATGAACCTGGTTGTCAGCTTCACCATAATGCCTTGGAAAGCATATTCTAGAAGCCTGAGCCCAACATGAGCCAAATGCTGAGTATGATGAAGCATCTGCCACATGATGCTGAATATCCCAAGGAATTCTTTGTTGAAGACCTAGAGTATCTGCCCTGCACCATCTATCACATTAAAGGACATTCTTCTTCGGCAAAGCTTGAAGGATCAATGAAGACATTGGTATTCTATATTATCAATGGCATCGGCTTCAATGCTCAGGATTTCTTCATTCGCCAATTCGCTACATCTGGCTCAGATATATTTGGTCTGAAATTATATGTTCCATGGGTAATGCATCTTATCAAGCTTCACTCTGCTGTTAACTATCAGCCCTCTACGTGCAACCATCTCATATTCTTTCCAGAGATTGATATGTCTATCGAAGCCATATACCCAGAGCCTGCCAAGGAGGCAATTTATCTTCACAATGTCGATCGTGAAAGTTTCTCTCAACATGTTGAAGGAGTACATGCTGCCACTCGTGTTTATCCTTTGGCTGGAAATACACATGCACCTCGTCGTGCCCGTACTGAAGCCACTGAAAGAACTATTGCTCAAAGGCCTCGGAAGAGATCTCATGTGCTCAATGACCGAGAGCTTCTCGTGGCCTTGCATCAGAAACACGATAAGAATCATTACTGGCTGAAGCGTCAGATGCAGAGTCTCTTGATGGATGTTAATTGCATTCGCAATCTAGCCACCAAGAATGCATTTGTCACTCATGAAACCTATCGGCGGTCATGGAAGAGTCTGACACTACTCAGTTCTGAAGATGATCTTCAGCAAGATGGCTTCATAGAGAGATTCAAATTTGATTCCACTCCTCCCAGGAATGCTATCTTGCATCAGACTCCTTCACTCGAAGACTCTGAGTACTCCTCTTCGGCGGCAACAGTCAATGCCAGAGTCATCGATGATGAAGATGATTCTACTTCTCCAACTACCACTTCGACGTGCATCGACACTGCACCAGGGCCATCTCCACCACAAAAATCCAACATCGATCCTGCTCCTTCTGGGAATGAGTAGACGCTCTATGTCTTCAAACCTTTTTGCTCATTACTAACAAAAGGGGGAGAAGCATATGAGTTGATAGTCTTCAAGCGGGTCCTTATGGGTGGTTGCATTATTTTTGCCATGTCTTACAACTCTCCTCTTTTGATACATTTGGTTCTCTGAGTTGTAACACTTAAACTTGATGGTCGTCTGCTACTTTATTTGCTATCCTGTGATGCGATGATAAATCCCGCATGAAGTCATTCTACAGACGTACATTTGTCATTATGCATATCATTATCTTTGTTACTTCTTATATGCATAATGCATTGTCTTCACACTTTGATGATAGCCTCCACAAAGCAAAACCTGCCTTGTGCATTTGCATTCAAACACAAATCATCTATATGCACATCTTCAGAGGGAGCCTTGTCTTATGTACGAAGACAATACTCACAACACTAAAATTTCACATACTTTTATCCCCATTGAAAACTTCAACCAGTTTGTCATCAATCACAAAAAAGGGGGAGATTGTAAGTGCTTCTAGTGCCACCCCTAGTTGGTTTTGGAGTTTTTATGACAAACTTGATTGAGGGACTAATGTGTTTGTGAGAATTGCAGGATAACACAAGTAGTAGTCACATATTGATTCGGTTTACCTACCAGAGATGACCCCTAAAAATGTGTGAAGACATTGAAGACAATGGTGGTCTGTGAAGACATTCACATTAAAGACTATGACATGAGAAGACATCGCGTGAAGACTATGGACTGCGAAGACATAGTTGTTTCGTAGTTTCCTTTTCTTCTTTGTTGAGTCATAGGAACCACCGTACTGTTAAGTGGGGTCCAAGTGAACAAAGTCAGAGTGACTGATGTGATGCTCAACCAAATCATATGGCTTCGAGTGAAGACAATGAGAGCAAATCTTATCCAGAGCTGGATGAGTCAGCTTTACTTGTAGCCCAAGTTAAGCTGCCGCGTGTGTTCGAAATATGACCGTTGGACATGTGTCAGTTCCTTAGTGACCCAAGGTCATTTTGGACAAATCATATCGGGTTGCCTTCTGGCTATAAATAGCCCACCCCCTACACCATAAATTGGTGGCAGCTCAGAGTTAGTATACGGCTTTTGTCGTTTGAGAGCAACCCACCTCTGAACCCTTTAGAGAGAGAATCCATGCGAGGACAAAGCCCAAAACAGATAGAGCCAAAGAGTGTTAGGCATCACTGAAGTCTTTATGTCCGCATGATCTGAAGACTTATTACACTTGAGGACTGTGAATCCTCCAGCCGGTTAGGCGTCATGTTCTAAGCATCCAAGAGTCATTGTGGATTGCCGGTGAATGGAGTTTGTGAAGGTTTGGAAGTCTCCCTTGAAGACTTACCAGATTGTTTGGGAGAGGACTAAGTGTTCTTAGCTCAAGGGGAATAAGGTGAAGACGTGGTCTTCTGAGTTGAATCTCAGCCTCCCTAACCAGACATATAGTTGTCACAGCAACTGGAACTGGTCGAACAAATCCCTTGTCCTCTCCGAGCAACTGGTTCTATCCTACCTCTCTTGCCTTACTTACAGTTTGTCTTCGTGAAGTCTTTGCTACTTGCCTTATCTATTTGACTTCACTGTGTGAAGACTGTTGTCTGTTTGTCTTCATACTATCTTCCATCCTGATCCAATCTACCTAGCTACTTATAGTCATCGTTCTTTCACTTCATTGCTTACATGACTATGGCTTGTCTAGTGTACTCTACCTTCCGCTGCATATCAATAGGTTCATTTCT
>LT934120.1:537010131-537060093 GCA_900231445.1 Triticum turgidum subsp. durum
CATGCTGCTTCTCCGCTGAGATGGCGGGGTAGCTTCTGGGGTAGCTTGGGCAGGTCGCTGGTTTTCAATAGCTTGTTCCTCTAGCTTTCGTACCCTTGCATTCAGCTTCTGCAGTTCGCTCAGCTTCACTTTCCTCCTTCTCTCCTGTGTTTTGTAACCTCCTGCATTGGGAAACCCAACCTTTCACCCAACAGAGCCTGGCGTGCCTCGTGTTCGTCCAGGGTGCTCAGGATTCCCGAGGACCTGTGTGAGCTCGTCGTTCTCTCTGTAGGGAACGAACATCCCTTGCTGCACTGCGGTGATATACTTCTGAAGATTCTTGATGGGTATTTCAAGTTGCTCGTCCGTCCAAATGCACTTCCCTGTTTCAGGGTCCAAGGTTCCCCTAACCCCGAAGAACCAAGTCCTTGAACGGTCTGGAGGGGTTCATCCAAAAGTTCAATGTCTCTGGTTCGACCCCTTTAGCAATTAGGTCATTCTCAGCCTTGTCCACAATGGTTGGGCTTTGAGGTAGCCACCTGGCCCCGTGCGATGGTGGTGCTACTTCTTTGCAGCGTTTCTCTTGTTTGTCACTGACATCTTCTTAATATTCTCCGATGTCTAGTGGGCCACAAATGCGGCCCAGTGATCTCTTATCTTCTCAAATCGGCCGGTGAATTCTGGAGTCTTGTCTTTGTCGACATATGTTGATTTCTACTCATTCTTCCACCTCCTGAATAGATCTGTGATCTTCTTGAGAGCATGACCCTTGACCAATGGCTCTATAACTGGCTTATTCGGATCCTCCTTTGCCAGTAGGGTGAAATTTTCCTTTAGCATGGTCCAAAGATCATCTTTGTGTCTATCTTTGACATAAGAAACTTGAGGGTCTTCGTTCTTAGGCTTATACCGTTGGTGGTTGCTGACCGGGATCATGTCCCTAAAAAGAACCCCGCACTAAGCAGAAAATGCTTCCTTGGTCTGGAGGGGTTCACCCGGTTGGCCATCACCTGCGATTGCTGTGATCGTGAACCTTTCATCCTAGCGCAACCTTTTCTTCGGGCCTTGATACGTCTCCAACGTATCTATAATTTTTTATTGTTCCATGCTATTATATTACCCCTTTTGGATGTTTATGGGCTTTATTTTACAAATTTATATCATTTTTGGGACTAACCTACTAACCGGAGGCCCAGCCTGTATTGCTATTTTTTGGCCTCTTTTAGTATTTCGAAGAAAATGAATATCAAACGGAGTCCAAACGGAATGAAACCTTCGGGAGCATGATTTTTGGAACGAACGTGATCCAGAGGACTTGGAGTGCAAGTCAAGAAGCGATCGAGGCGGCCAGGAGATAGGAGGGCGCACCCACCCCTCCTGGGCGCGCCCCCTGTCTCATGGACCCCTCAGGCAGCCACCGACGTACTTCTTCCTCCTATATATACCCTTGTACCCTGAAAACATCCAGGGAGCCACCGAAACACAATTTCCACCGCCGTAACCTTCTATATCCACGAGATCCCATCTTGGAGCCTTCGTTGGCTGGAGGGGGAATCGACCATGGAGGGCTTCTACATCAACACCATAGCCCTTCTGATGAGTTGTGAGTAGCTTACCACAAACCTTCGGGTCCATAGTTATTAGCTATATGGCTTCTTCTCTCTTTTTGGATATCAATACCATGTTCTCCCCCTCTCTTGTGGAGATCTATTCGATGTAACTCTTTTTGCGGTGTGTTTGCCGAGATCTGATGAATTGTGGGTTTATGATCAAGTTTATCTATGAGAAATATTTGAATCTCCTCTGGATTCTTTTATGTATGATTGTGTTATCTTTGCAAGTGTCTTCGAATTATCAGTTTGGTTTGGCCTACTAGATTGATCTTTCTTGCCATGGGAGAAGTGCTTAGCTTTGGGTTCAATCTTGTGGTGCCCTTTCCCAATGACAGCAGGGGCAGCAAGGCACGTATTGTATTGTTGCCATCGAGGATAAAAAGATGGGGTTTATATCATATTACATGAGTTCATCCCTCTACATCATGTCATCTTTCTTAATGCGTTACTCTGTTCTTATGAACATAATGATCTAGATGCATGCTGGATAGCGATCGATGTGTGGAGTAATAGTAGTAGATGCAGGCAGGAGTCGGTCTACTTGTTGCGGACGTGATGCCTATATAATCTCATAATTCTTCGCTTTTCTATCAATTGCTCGACAGTAATTTGTTCACCCACCATAATACTTATGCAATCTTGAGAGAAGCCACTAGTGAAACCTATGGCCCCCGGTTCTATCTTTTATCATATAAGCTTTCAATCTACTTTTATTTGCATCCTTACTTTTCCAATATATATTTTAAAATACCAAAAATATATTTATCTTATCATACTATCTCTATCAGATCTCACTTTCGCAAGTGGCATGAAGGGATTGACAACCCCTTTATTGCGTTGGTTGCGAGTTCTTTGTTTGTTTGTGTAGGTGCGTGGGACTTTTGAGGAGCCTCCTTGTCGGTGTCAAAACCGGCGGATCTCGGGTAGGGGGTCCCGAACTATGCGTCTAGGAGGATGGTAACAGGAGACAAGGGACACGATGTTTTTACCCAGGTCCGGGCCCTCTCGATGGAGGTAAAACCCTACTCCTGCTTGATTAATAATGATGATATGGGTAGTACAAGAGTTGATCTACCACGAGATCAGAGAGGCTAAACCCTAGAAGCTAGCCTATGGTATGATTGTTGTTCGTCCTATGGACTAAACCTCTCCGGTTTATATAGACACCGGAGAGGGCTAGGGTTACACAGAGTCGGTTACAATGGGAGGAGATCTTCATATCGTATCGCCAAGCTTGCCTTCCACGCCAAGGAAAGTCCCATCCGGACACGGGACGAAGTCTTCAATCTTGTATCTTCATAGTCTGGGAG
Organism: Triticum turgidum subsp. durum; assembly: GCA_900231445.1. Taxonomy (NCBI): domain Eukaryota; kingdom Viridiplantae; phylum Streptophyta; class Magnoliopsida; order Poales; family Poaceae; genus Triticum; species Triticum turgidum. The sequence goes on from LT934120.1 coordinate 537,013,034, forward strand.
TCCGGCCAAAGGTCATAGTCCGGCCATCCGGACACCCCCTAATCCAGGACTCCCTCAGTAGCCCCTGAACCAGGCTTCAATGACGACGAGTCCAGCGCGCAAATTGTCTTCGGCATTGCAAGGCGGGTTCCTCCTCCGAATACTTCATAGAAGATGTTTGAACACAAGGATAGTGTCCGGCTCTGCAAATAAGTTCCACATACCACCGTAGAGAGAATAATATTTGCACAAATCTAATCTATTGACGTATTCCACAGCATGACATCACGCCACGGCCAAGCCTTTATTTGAATCATTTTACTGTTCCACCTCAGCGCGTTTAGCTAGGCGGTTTCCTTGGCACATCTTGTCAAAGCAGAGATTGTGTCCCCTTATTCCAGGATTCTCATCAATACGGGCGTGGGTAACCCAACCACACCATTAACCGCGGCGCTTGGGAGATAAGCGAGTTTTATTAGGCTGGTGGTGGCTTGTAGTTTCGGCCGCGCATATAAGGGGATAAGGATCTACCCTTTCCATTTACGCCTTCTTCCTCCTTTGCTTATCCCTCCGTGCGTACTCGAGCTCCAACGCCCAAGTCCGCACTTACCACCTCAACCTTCTCCAATCATGTCCAGAGCGGGAGGTAGATGGATGGCCTCCTCCGTCACGGAGGGGCAAATCAAAAAGTTGAGGAACGCCCGATACTTTTCTGACGACATCGCACACCGGCTTCCAGATGAGGGGCAACTCATCCCCACCCCTAGGCCCCATGAGAGGGTTGTATTTCTCCCCCATTTTCTCCGCAGACTGGGCTTTCCTCTTCACCCGTTCATCCGGGGGCTCATGTTCTACTATGGCCTGGACTTCCATGATCTGTCCCCGAACTTCATCCTCAACATATCGGCGTTTATCATCGTGTGTGAGGCCTTCCTCCGCATACAGCCCCACTTTGGCCTATGGCTGAATATCTTCAGCGTCAAGCCAAAGGTCGTGGGCGGCCGCCAAGCGGAGTGCGGAGGCGCCATGGTGGGCAAGATAGCCAATGTTACATGGCTCGAGGGCGCCTTCGTAAAGACCATCAAAGGGTGGCAATCAGGGTGGTTCTATATCACCGAGCTGCGTGACCCTGAATGGGCAGCGGCCCCCGTATTCCGATCTAACATCCCCACATGGCTCACATCTTGGAAAGAGACGGGCCTATTGTGGGGTAATTCGGCAGAAGTGACCGGACTTCAAACCTGCATCAAGGACCTGATCGGCAGGAAGGTTAAACTTGTCACCGTAGTCCAGGTCATGCTCTTCCGCCGATTTCTCCCGTGTCAACGATGGGCTATCAACTTGTGGGAGTTCGACCCGGCCCAGCACGAGACTCTGTCCCGGCTCTTCGACACAAAGCACGAGGATGCCTGGAAGGTTCTATTCAAGAGCTCCAAGGTCTCCCCTCCCATCACCGAGGATCGCGCATTCTGCGCCAAGCGCCAAGCCAGCGCGGTGAGCTTAATTTTCCCATTACGGGGTACTTGTTTTACATAGTTTGACTCTATGCGGGATCTAAACTCCCTTACCTTTGACAAGACTGGCTGAAGAAGTTCGGGTAGGTTAACTGTCCGGCTCCCTTACCAGAAGACCCAGCGGACGCCCGATTGACGGGGCTGCTGGTTCCGGCACTTCATGTGGTGCCGGAGAAGAAGGCCAAGAAGAAGGCCACGGGGACTCGAAAGTGCTCCCGACGCCTGGTGGTGTCGGGTTCATCACCTGACAATCCCGAAGCACCCTCCGCCTCTGAGGACGAGGAGGAGGAAGAAGAAGAAGCCTCTCCCCCTCCAGCGGGGGGAGGAAAGAAAAGGAAGGCCGCCCCAACTGGGGAGGCCGGAGGGTCCAAGAAGGGGAAGACCCTTCTACCGGACTACGCCTCCGATGCCGAAGACGGCGGGGAGGAATGGCCATCCAGGGTCAAGCCCCTAGCAAAATCATAAGTGTCCGGATACCGGAATAACTTATGGCGCTCCTCTATTATTCGGTATTTTCTAACGCCGAATTCAATCATGCAGTCCGCCCAAGGCTCAGCTCGGCGATTTGTCAAGCGGCTCCCTGGATTCGTCGGATGTGAATAGTGCTTCACTTCCGACGGCTTCCTCCCCGCTCCCTGCGGACGACGCCGAGGTGGAGTCCCAAAAGGGACTAAACCAGGAGGAGGTGGTCCTGGAGGCGCCGCAAGGCGACCTCCCGGACTCTAGGTCCAAAGGGGGTAAAGCCCTAGAGGGATCTAAGTCTGGCCCTGGGCCGGACACTGCTCCGGAACCATCAACGGTTCCAGAGACCGGTAGGCGGCTCCGTCACAAGAAGGGCACGCCTATGACACCGGCGGCCTCCGTCCAACTGGAGGCACCCGACGATTTGCTGGAGGCGCTTAACGGCGCCTCCATTGACGAGGAACACCGCACTGTTATGAGTGCGGTGATTCAGAAGGTTCAGTCCGCCAAGAGCGGGCTGACAGAAGCCTGTACAAGCCTGTTAACAGGCTTTGAGGTATGTATTCAAAACATATAAAAATGTTACCGCATAGACAGTAGCCCCTGATGCTCAATTTGGCGTTCAGAAAGAAAAGCCGAGCTGAGGATCTAAAAAGATATATGCAGGAGTCTAACAGAAATATGTCAATATGGGAATGCAGGCTGCGCTACTGACCTCTGCCGCACTGACTGCGGAGGTCAATGCATTGAAGGAGAGCCTCGAGCGGTCCGAGAACGAGCTCGGCTGTGCCAAGAAGCAGCTCGAGGACAAGGACGGTATGTAATACCGTATGTAAATGTATATAGAAATACCTGGTTGCAAATAATGACAGGACCAACGTTAATGTTGCAGGGGCCACGACCGAGGTGGCGGCCCTGAAGGAGGCGGTGTCCAAGGCTGAGAACAGTGCGGCCTTGGAGCGCACCGAGCGAGAGAAGCAGGAGGCGCGGGTGGCGGAGGTGCGGCAAGAGCTTCAGGCTCTCGTGGAAAAACACGAGAGTTTGGAGCGTGACTCGAAGACTCGAGAGTCCGAGCTCGCCTTGGCTCTTGAGAGTGCCAAAACCACTAAGGCCGAAGCCCAGAAGGCCCTCCAGGAGATCAAGGTGATAAAGAAAATAGCGGCGGGTAAGGCATTCTTTATGCAAAGCAAGCATGTAAAAGTGAATTATCTGTTACTTACCCGAATCCGGAGCTCTCCAGGAGCGTTCACCGATCTGCCCCGTAGTGTGTCTGATGCTGCCGCATTCTACCGAGCCGAGGAGGGGAGCTCGACGGAAAAGGTGTTCTGGTCTCAATATGCTGAGGCCGGACAGCCGGTGCCCCTGAGCGACCAGCTGAAGCAGCTGGTCGAGCTCCACAAGGTGGCCGAACAGGCCATGAAGGGCCTCATAGTTCGGCTGTGGCCTAGAGAAGCCATGCCTGGGAGTTACTTCGGTCTGGTGCGGCGGCTGGTGGATGCTTGTCCGTGGATTGAAGTCATGAAGCGCTCCATCTGTATTGAAGGTGCCCGTCGGGCCCTCACCCATGCTAAAGTGCACTGGGGCAAGCTGGACGCTGAGAATCTATTGACGGACGCGCCACCGCGGGGCAAGGAGTATCGCACGCCCGAGATGTATTATAAGGGCGTCCTGAAGGGTGCCCGCCTTATAGCGGGTGAATGCTCCAAAGATGTAATTTTTTAGTAGACTCGGATTTGTTATCCTGTGCGCTGAAAACTTTGTTCATATGCGCTAAGCAACGCTTGTTAATTTAAAATATTACCTTCTATGCGGCCGTTTATTAAATCTGAGAGATGCAAGTCGTCGGCTTCTACCCCCATGCCACGAGTGCTGGGGTGTTCGGGATAAATCTGAGCGCTCTTGTTCCCATTTTTGGGTCCATCTAGGGAGGCGCTCAGCACAACGAACACGGCCATTGGACTTATAATGCTTTATCACTCTCACTTAGCCATAGAATTCTATAATTTTAAATTTCGGCGAAGCCCCTAGTATTCGGAAGACCGAGTTCGGGGCGCTATCCACGCCTAGGCCAGATAAATCCGGCTCCTCGCTCTAAGCGGCCTAAGTCTTTAGGGACTCGAATACCTCGCGAGCAGCGACCGGTCTCTCGCACTATCATGACGGCCAGTTTTAGCTTTCTCTACTGAGGTGTTAACCCAGCTCAACTGGGGCACAATCGCAGTAGTTCTCCCAACATTGCGGAACGTAAGGTACCAAAACATGGGAGCCAGGCAAACCCAACTATTGACCCAAGACATGATTCGGAGCCGATGCATATAGTGCTATAAGTTCGGGGTGCCGCACTCATGAGAGTGTTCGGTCTTCTCACACCATGTTATGGGGTGCTTAAGCCCCTGGTGTATTGGCCGTACCAAAGTGTACAGTTGCATAATGTCATGACTGAACATATTTGTATAAAAATAGATGAATGCAATAATAGATAAGAGCTATGTATTGTTTATTAAAAAGGGCTGCTATGAAAGCAGAATGATACAAATAGTGCGATAAGCAGGAGATGGGATTATTTGACATGTCCCCCTCCAGGGGCAAGCTGCGTGAATTGAAGAAAAATGGGTATTTAGCTTGTTATAGAGACCACCTGGACATTCAACGCGGCTTGTTCTCTCCCTGGCTGTTGCATCGTGTGTTCGGCGAGTGTATTGTCGGACAGGCCTTCCGAATAGTTGGCTCCTGAAAGTATATAAAAAGAAAAGGAAACAACAGAATAGGGAGCCCCTAAGTGCGATTGAGCCGCATTCTGGGCGTGCCGTAGTTGTGCCCCTCCCCTTATGCCCATGGTATTTTCAAACCGTAATTATGTACGCGTGGTACCGATATCACCATCTGGTGAAGGCTGGGGTTGGAGCCGCACTGCTATGCTTGCTCGGAACGTGCCAGCTAGCGTTGTTGTAGGTTGCTTCGGGCGCGCTTGACGTTGTCCGGACGTTTAACACCCTGATTGGGGAGTTGCCTTGAGAGGCTGCTCTGTACTTCCACCGCCAGGGCCGCTGTGTGCTCCTCCGTTCGGAGAGAGCGTTCGGTGTTTCCATTTACCGTAATGACTCCGCGAGGACCTGGCATCTTGATCTTGAGATATGCGTAGTGCGGCACCGCATTGAATTTTGTGAATGCGGTTCGTCCGAGCAGGGCGTGATAGCCACTGCGGAATGGGACTATGTCGAAGATTAACTCTTTGCTTCAGAAATTATCCGGGGATCCGAAAACCACTTCGAGTGTAACCGAGCCTGTACAGCTGGCTTCTACACCTGGTATGACGCCTTTAAAGGTTGTCTTTGTGGGTTTAATCCTTGACAGATCTATACCCATTTTTCGCACTGTATCCTGATAAAGTAGGTTTAGGCTGCTGCCGCCGTCCATGAGGACTCTAGTGAGGTGAAATCCGTCAATGATTGGGTCTAGGACCAATGCAGCGAATCCGCCGTGACGGATGCTAGTGGGGTGGTCCCTTCGATCAAAAGTGATCGGGCAGGAGGACCATGGGTTGAACTTTGGGGCGACTGGCTCCAACGCATAGACGTCCTTGAGAGCATGCTTCCGCTCCCTTTTGGGGATGTGGGTTGCGCATATCATGTTCACCATCCGCACTTGCGGGGGGAAGCCCTTCTGTCCTCTATTGTTTGGCGGCCGGGGCTCCTCCTCGTCATCGCTACACATCCCCTTATCTCTGATTTCGGCACTTAACTTGCCTGCCTGCTTGAACACCCAACAATCCCTGTTGGTGTGGTTGGTTGGTTGTTCGGGGGTCTCGTGTATCTGGCACGAGCGATCGAGTATCCGGTCTAAACTGGATGGGCCTGGAGGGTTTCTTTTGAATGTCTTCTTCCGCTGACCGGGTTTAGAGCTTCTGAATCCGGCATTAATTGTTGTATCCTCAGTATTGCCGCTGTTAATGCGGCGCTTGTGCTTGTTGCGACATGACCTGCCATTGTTGTCGTCGGTATCCGAATTGCCAGGGCTCTTGGTTATGTTATTGCTACGAGCTAGCCAGTTGTCTTCTCCTGCGCAAAAGCGGGTCATGAGTGTCGTGAGGGCTGCCATAGATTTCGGCTTTTCCTGTCCTAGGTGTCGGGCAAGCCATTCGTCTCGGATGTTGTGCCTGAAGGCTGCAAGGGCCTCGGCGTCTGGACAGTCGACTATTTGATTTTTCTTGGTTAGGAACCGTGTCCAGAATTGTCTGGCCGATTCCTCTGGCTGCTGGATTATGTGGCTTAGGTCATCGGCGTCTAGTGGTCGCACATAAGTTCCCTGGAAGTTGTCGAGGAATGCGGATTCCAGGTCTTCCCAGCAACTAATTGACTCTGCTGGCAGGCTGTTAAGCCAATGCCGAGCTGGTCCTTTAAGCTTTAGCGGGAGGTATTTGATGGCGTGTAGATCATCACCACGGGCCATGTGGATATGAAGGAGATAATCCTCGATCCATACCGCGGGATCTGTTGTGCCATCGTATGATTCGATGTTTACCGGTTTAAAACCCTCTGGGATTTGATGTTCCATTACTTCCTCTGTGAAGCATAGTGGGTGTGCGGCGCCCCTGTACTGGGCTATATCGCGACGTAGCTCAGATGAGCTTTGTCTGTTGTATTCGGCCTGGCCGTATTTATCATATCCGGCGTGACGGTTATCGTCACGTGATGTAGGGCGCCCGCACGATCCGTAGATCGATCTTGTTTGTCTTGCCTTATCCTCCAATATGTCTGGCAGGTCTGTTGTGTTTCCCCGTGCTCTGACATTCTTGGAGCAGCGCCGGGGTGCGGCTTGGGTTGAGGGCCGAAAGGCCTCTCTGTCGTGGCCACAGGGTGGCCGATCGGGCGCATCGTATGCTGGTGATGTAGGTTTAGTTGCTTCCTCATAAAGTTGGGGTAGCAGCCTGCGCTTTGGGTAACTCTTGGAGGGGCGTTCGAGTTTATACTCTTCGGCCGCCAGGACTTCAGTCCATCTATTGGCTAGCAAATCTTGGTCGGCTCTAAGCTGCTGCTGTTTTTTCTTGAGGCTGCTCGCTGTGGCCATAAGCCTGCGTTTGAAACGCTCTTGTTCGACGGGGTCCTCTGGCATGACGAATTCTTCGTCGTCAAGGCTTGCCTCGTCTTCGGAGGGAGGCATATAATTGTCATCCTCGACCTCCCTGTCTGCCGCTCTCTCATGAGGGCTGGCTCCTTCGTCCTCCTGCACTGAATCCTGCTGGAGGGGGTTGTCTTCGGCACTGTCCGGGGTGTTGACGTCTCCGGTGCCGGACTCGTCGTTTTTGCTTTGGCGGGATTTAGAGCGGCGCCGCTGACGTTGGCGCTTGGGTTGCTTCTTAGAGGGGTCGTCCTCCGGTTTTTCATCGCCATCCCCTGCTTTGGGGGTGTCCACCATGTATATGTCATATGACGAGGTGGCCTTCCAGTGCCCTATAGGTGCTGGTTCTTGATCGTCTCCTTCATCAGCGTCCATACCGTCGATGTCTTCGGAGTCGAAGTCGAGCATGTTGGTTAGATCGTCGACAGTGGCTACAAAGTGGGTGGTGGGTGGGTTTCGAATTTCTTTGTCGTCCGCATCCCAACCCGGCTGACCATAGTCTGGTCAGGGCTCTCCTGACAAAGAGAGAGACTTTAGTGAATTCAGAATATCGCCAAAGGGCGAGTGCTGAAAGACATCCGTGACGGTGAACTCCATGATCGGAGCCCAATCGGGTTCGATCAGAAGGGGTGCGGAAGATTCGGAGTCCGGAACAGAGTCCGGCACTTTGGAGTCACGGGCCTTGCAAAGGACTAGGCTGGTATTCGGCTCTATCGCCGTAGAGATTGCGGCTCTTGGGACGGCGTCCAACTGTCCATCCCCGACTGGCGCAGCCGGCTCCGAGCTAATGGTCGGAGCGGACACCTGAGCGGCGCTCTGGGCGCTGTCCGGCAGCAGAGCTAGATCATGCCCATCGTGACAGTGCGGCGCGCTCGGCCGTGGCTCGAATCCATCGAAGATCAAGTCCCTGTGGATGTCGGCCGTGTAGTTTAAGCTTCCAAACCTGACCTGATGGCCAGGGGTGTAGCTTCCGATCTGCTCCAAATGGACAAGCGAATTGGCCCGCAGTGCGAAGCCGCCGAATACGAAGATCTGTCCGGGGAGAAAAGTCTCACCCTGGACCGCGTCGTGGTTGACGATCGAAGAAGCCATCGGGCCTAAAGGTGGCGACACAGAGGAACTCTCAATGAAAGCACCAATGTCGGTGTCAAAACCGGCGGATCTTGGGTAGGGGGTCCCGAACTATGCGTCTAGGCGGATGGTAACAGGAGACAAGGGACACGATGTTTTTACCCAGGTTCGGGCCCTCTTGGTGGAGGTAAAACCCTACTCCTGCTTGATTAATATTGATGATATGGGTAGTACAAGAGTTGATCTACCACGAGATCAGAGAGGCTAAACCCTAGAAGCTAGCCTATGGTATGATTGTTGTTCGTCCTACGGACTAAACCTCTCCGATTTATATAGACACCGGAGAGGGCTAAGGTTAAACAGAGTCGGTTACAATGGGAGGAGATCTTCATATCGTATCGCCAAGATTGCCTTCCACACCAAGGAAAGTCCCATCCAGACACGGGACGAAGTCTTCAATCTTGTATCTTCATAGTCCGGGAGTCCGGCCAAAGGTCATAGTCCGGCCATCCGGACACCCCCTAATCCAGGACTCCCTCACTCCTACTGGATTGATACCTTGGTTCTCAAAAATGGAGGGAAATACTTACGATGCTATTGATGTATCACCCTTTCATCTTCAAGGAAAACCAATGCAAGCTCAATACGTAGCAAGAAGGATTTCTGGCACCGTTGCCGGGGAGGCTTCCACCAAGTCAAGTCAAGATTCGACATCCCGCCAATGTGCGATTTCTTGCGCCGTTGTTGGGGAGGTCTTCGCTCAAGTCAAGACATACCAAGTACCCATCACAAACTCATCTCCCTCACATTTAAATTATTTGCCATTTGCCTCTCGTTTTCCTCTCCCCCACTTCACCCTTGCTGTTTTATTCACCCTCTCTTTCTCATTCTTCCTCCTTTCTCTCTCGCTTGTCTTTTTGTGCGCCTATTTATCCTTATGGCTTTGCCTAAGAGTACCAACCTCCTTCTTAGAAGGATGGAAGAGATTGAATCAAATATTAGAAGTTTTATGACTTTACAATTTTTGCACAATAATTTCTTCAGAAAAGAGCTTAAAGAACAAAAAGGTTTTTTGGGGTTTATGAACAAGGAGCTTGATGATATGTCTAAAGAACTTTATGGTTTGAACTCTCAAGATACCCGGCCTGAAATTCTATAGCCAAAATGTTTGATAAGTAAGCCAGCTTGGTCAATAAGATGGCTGCCAAACCAGAAAAATTAGGTGAAAATAATGATGAAGATCTTAAAGTTATTGATGTTTCTCCTATTAGATCTTTGTTTTGTAATATGAATCTTAATGATAATGGGACTGGAGATGAGTCAACTTTAGTTAGAAGGCGTCCCAATAATTCAGAGTTTTTAGATCTTGATGCTAAATTTGGTAAAAGTGGGATTGGAGAGGTCATGACTTTAAATAGCATTGAACACACTATCTCGGATTTCAAGGAAATTGATTATGATAATTGTTCTTTAGAAGGTTGTATTTCCTTGTTGCAATCCGTTGTTAATTCTCCTCATGCTTATAGTCAAAATAATGCTTTTACCAAACATATCGTTGATGCCTTGATGGAATCTTATGATGAAAAACTTAATATGAAAGTTTCTATACCTAGAAAACTTAATGATGAGTGGGAACCTACTATAAAGATTAAAATTAAAGATCATGAGTGTTTTGCTTTGTGTGATTTGGGTGGTAGTGTTTCTACGATTCCAAAAACTTTATGTGATATTCTAGGTTTCCATGATCTTGTTGATTGCTCTTTAAATTTGCACCTTGCGGATTCCACCATTAAAAAGCCAATGGGAAGGATCAATGATGTTCTCATTATTGCAAATAGAAATTTGGTGCCGGTAGATTTTATCATTCTTGATATAGATTGCAATCTTTCTTGCCCTATTATACTTGGTAGACCTTTCCTTAGAACGATTGGCGCGATTATTGATATGAAGGAAGGGAATATTAGATTCCAATTTCCATTAAGGAAAGGCATGGAGCACTTTCCAAGAAAGAAAATTAAATTACCTTATGAATCTATCATGCGAACTACTTATGAATCGAGTGCCAAAGATGGCACTACTTAGATCTATCTTCGCTTTTATGCCTAGCTAGGGGCGTTAAACGATAGCGCTAGTTGGGAGGCAACCCAATTTTCTTTATGTTCTTTGTTTTTGTTCCTGTTTAGTAATAAATTTTGCATCTACCGTCTGTTTAGATGTGTTTTCTTGTTTTAATTAGTGTTTGTGCCAAGTAGAACCTATAGGATAACCTATGATGATAGTTAATTTGATTCTGCTGAAAAACAGAAACTTTGTGCTCACGACAAAAAAATCAATAAATCACAGAAATGTGCTTTTACGTTCATTCTTTTTGCTGCTGATCAATAGACAAATTTTCCAGGACGTCCTATTTTGGTAGGATATTTAGAGTTCCAGAAGTTTGCTTTAGTTACAGATTGCTACAGACTGTTCTGTTTTTGACAGATTCTGCTTTTCGTGTGTTGTTTGCTTATTTTGATGCATCTATGGATAGTATTAAGTGGTATGAACCATAGAGAACTTGGAATACAGTAGGTTTAACACCAATATAAATAAATAATGAGTTCATTGCAGTACCTTATGTGGTGGTTTTGCTTTCTTTCACTAACGGAGCTTATGAGATTTCTTGTTGAGTTTTGTGTTGTGAAGTTTTCAAGTTTTGGGTAAAGCTTTGATGGAATATGGAATAAGGAGTGGCAAAAGCCTAAGCTTGGGGATGGCCATGGCACCCCAAGATATTCAAGAATAGCCAAAAGCCTTAGCTTGGGGATGCCCCCAGATGGCATCCCATCTTTCATCTTCGTTCATTGGTAACTTTACTTGGAGCTATATTTTTATTCGCCACATGATATGTGTTTTGCTTGGAGCGTCATGTATGATATTAGTATTTGCCTTTAGTGTACCACAATCATCCTTGCTGCACACACCTTTTGGGAGAAGCCCACTTGATTGAAATTTATTAGAATACTCTATGTGCTTCACTTATATCTTTTGAGCTAGATAGTTTTTTCTCTAGTGCTTCACTTATATCTTTTGGAGCACGGCGGTGGCTTAATTTTGTAGAAATTGCTAGTCTCTCATGCTTCACTTATATTATTTTGGGATTCTCTTTGAACAGCATGGTATTTGCTATGGTTATAAAATTGGTCCTAGAATGGTAGGCATCCAAGTTGGGTATAATAAAAACTATCATAGAAAGTGAATTGGATGCTATGATCAATTTGATACTTCATAATTGTTTTGAGATATGGAGGTAGTGATATTAAAGTCATGCTAGTTGGGTGATTATGAGTTTAAAGAATGCTTGTGTTGAAGTTAGCAAGTCCCGTAGCATGCACGTATGGTTAAAGTTGTGTAACAAATTTGAAACATGAAGTGTCCTTGGATTGTGCATCCTTATGAGTGGCGGTCGGGGACGAGCGATGGTCTTTTCCTACCAATCTATCCCTCTAGGAGCATGCACGTAGTGCTTGGTTTTTGATGACTTCTAAATTTTTGCAATAAGTATATGAGTTCTTTTGACTAATGTTGAGTCCATGGATTATACGCACTTTTACCTTTCCATCATTGCTAGCCTCTTTGGTACCGTGCATTGCCCTTTCTCACCTTGAGAGTTGGTGCAAACTTCACCGGTGCATCCAAACCCCGTGATATGATACGCTCTATCACACATAAACCTCCTTATATCTTCCTCAAAACAGCCACCATACCTACCTATTATGGCATTTTTATAGCCATTCCGAGATATATTGCCATGCAACTTTCCACCGTTCCGTTTATCATCATGACACGCATTACTTTTGTCATATTGCCATTGCATGATCATGTAGTTGACATCGTATTTGTGGCAAAGCCACCATGCATAATTTTCCATACATGTCACTCTTGATTCATTGCACCATCCCGGTACACCACCAGAGGCATTCATATAGAGTCATATCTTGTTCTAGTTTCGAGTTGTAATTTATGTGTTGTAATCAATAAAAGTGTGATGATCATTATTATTAGAGCATTATCCCCTAAAAAGGCCAAAAGAAAAAAAGGAAAGGCCAAAGAAAAAAAAAGAAAAAAAAAGAAAGAAAAGAAAAAAGGAAAAAAGAAAAGAAAGAAAATAAAAAGGGGCAATGTTACTATCTCTTTTTCCACACTTGTGCTTCAAAGTAGCACCATGTTCTTCATATAGTGAGTCTCATACTTTGTGCTTCAAAGTAGCACCATGTTCTTCATATAGTGAGTCTCATATGTTGTCACTTTCATATACTAGTGGGAATTTTTCATTATAGAGCTTGGCTTGTATATTCCTACGATGGGCTTCCTCAAATGCCCTAGGTCTTCGTGAGCAAGCAAGTTGGATGCACACCCACTAGTTTTCTTTTGTTGAGCTTTCATTCATTTATAGCTCTAGTGCATCCGTTGCATTGCAATCCCTACTCCTCATGTTGACATCAATTGATGGGCATCTCCATAGCCCGTTGATTATCCTCGTCAATGTGAGACTTTCTCCTTTTTTGTCTTCTCCACACAATCCCCATCATCATATTCTATTCCACCCATAGTGCTATATCCATGGCTCACGCTCATGTATTGCATGAAAGTTGAAAAAGTTTGAGATTATTTAAGTACGAAACAATTGTTTGGCTTGTCATCGGAGGTGTAGAATTTGGGAACATTTTTGTGTGACGAAAATGAAGCATAGCCTAACTATATGACTTTGTAGGAATGAACTTTCTTTAGCCATGTTATTTTTAGAAGACATGATTGCTTTTATTAGTATGCTTGAAGTATCACTATTTCTTATGTCAATATGAACTTTTATTTCGAATCATTTGGATCTGAACATTCATGCCACAATAAATAAAATTACATTGAGAATTATGCTAGGTGGCATTCCACATCAAAAATTCTGTTTTTATCATTTACCTACTCGAGGACGAGCAGGAATTAAGCTTGGGGATGCTTGATACGTATCCAACGTATCTATAATTTTTTATTGTTCCATGCTATTATATTACCCCTTTTGGATGTTTATGGGATTTATTTTACACATTTATATCATTTTTGGGACTAACCTACTAACCGGAGGCCCAGCCCGTATTGCTGTTTTTTTTTGCATATTTCAGTATTTCAAAGAAAAGGAATATCAAACGGAGTCCGAACGGAATGAAACCTTCGGGAGCGTGATTTTTGGAACGACTGTGATCCAGAGGACTTGGAGTGCAGGTCAAGAAGCGATCAAGGCGGCCAGGAGATAGGAGGGCGCGCTCACCCCTCCTAGGCGTGCCCCTGTCTCCTGGACCCCTCAGGCGGCCACCGATGTACTTCTTCCTCCTATATATACCCTTGTACCCCGAAAACATCCAGGGAGCCACCGAAACACAATTTCACCGCCGTAACCTTCTGTATTCGCGAGATCCCATCTTGGAGCCTTCGCCGGTGCTCCGCCGAAGGGGGAATCGGCCATAGAGGGCTTCTACATCAACACCATAGCCCTTCCGATGAGTTGTGAGTAGTTTAACACAGACCTTCGGGTCCGTATTATTAGCTAGATAGCTTCTTCTCTCTTTTTGGATCTCAATACCATGTTCTCCCCCTCTCTTGTGGAGATCTATTCGATGTAACTCTTTTTGCGGTGTGTTTGTTGAGATCCAATGAATTGTGCGTTTATGATCAAGTTTATCTATGAGAAATATTTGAATCTCCTCTGAATTCTTTTATGTATGATTGAGTTATCTTTGCAAGTCTCTTCGAATTATCAGTTTGGTTTGGCCTACTAGATTGATCTTTCTTGCCATGGGAGAAGTGCTTAGCTTTGGGTTCAATCTTGCGGTGTCCTTTCCCAGTGACAGCAGGGGCAGCAAGGCACGTATTGTATTGTTGCCATCGAGGATAAAAAGATGGGGTTTATATATATTGCATGAGTTTATCCCTCTACATCATGTCATCTTTCTTAATGCGTTACTCTGTTCTTATGAACTTAATACTCTAGATGCATGCTGGATAGCGGTCGATGTGTGGAGTAATAGTAGTAGATGCAGGCAGGAGTCGGTCTACTTGTTGCGGACGTGATGCCTATATACATGATCATGCCTAGATAATCTCATAATTATTCGCTTTTCTATCAATTGCTCGACAGTAATTTGTTCACCCACCCTAATACTTATGCTATCTTGAGAGAAGCCACTAGTGAAACCTATGGCCCCCATGTCTATCTTTTATCATATAAGATTTCAATCTACTTTTATTTGCATCCTTACTTTTCCAATCTATATTATAAAATACCAAAAATATATTTGTCTTATCATACTATCTCTATCAGATCTCACTTTCGCAAGTGGCCGTGAAGGGATTGACAACCCCTTTATTGCGTTGGTTGCGAGTTCTTTGTTTATTTGTGAAGGTGCGTGGGACTGTTGAGGAGCCTCCTACTGGATTGATACCTTGGTTCTCAAAAACTAAGGGAAATAATTACGCTAATATTGTTGCATCACCCTTTCCTCTTCAAGGGAAACCAATGCAAGCTCAAGACATAGCAGGCCTCATCTCGTTATCGAAGTTTGGCTCGATCTGGAGGGCTATAAAATAAGAAAGAAGAGTTAATATATGTACATACCAAAATAATTAATGCATCAATGAGCTAGTCAGCACATGCTTTATATATATACACACACACACACACACCTCGCCGGACTTTGCAACAGCTGATCCCGACTCCATTCGGTCATCGGAGCCATCATCACGGTCGCCGGAGCCATCATGATCATCGCTTTCCTCCTCCAATGTTTGAACAGCATAGCCCGCTTCCTGTCCTTCCAGACCATCGATTTGATTGAGAAATAACGACAAGACATCACGTCCGTCGCGGATTATGTCCTCGAATATCTCTTCTTGTTCGAAGGCTCTTTAAGGATCCATAATTTCTGCAAATAGTACAACATGCCAATTAATATACAAACATGAGAGATGGATATATTAATAGTGACAAACATAGACCTAGCTAGATAATCACAACAAGGAATATTAATTAGTGGCCTGGACGCTTCTATGGTTTGGGGTGGCCTCGACAACGCTTCTAGGCATTCTTGTGCACATCCATAATGGGGTCATTCTTGTTAAACGGAGACCCTCGACCCCTAGACAACCCTCGACCCTCGACCCCTCGATGACCCTCGACCCTTGACCCTCGACCCCTCGAAAACCCTCGACCCCTTGGCGACCCTCGACCCTCTACCATAGTTCCCGACATCCTCATTCCAGATAAAAAATAAGAAGAGGAAGAAGAAGAGAAAAAAGAGGAGAAGAAGAAGAAGAAGAAAAAGAAGAAAAAAAAAGAAGAAAAAAAGAGGAGAAGAAGAAAAAAAAATAGAGACTTTTCTATTTTTTCTTCTTCTCCTCTATTCCTTCTTCTTCTCCTCTTTTCATTTTCTTCTTGTTACTCTTCTTTTTTTTCACCTCTTCTTCCTCTCCTCTTCTTCCCTTCTTCTTCTCCTTCTTCCTCTTCTTATTTTCCTTTTTCCTCTCCTTCTTTTTCTTCCTTCTTCCTCTTTTCCATACATATAAAAAGTTTTAAAAAGTTCTCTTCCATCTCATATCATCTCCACAAAACATCTATCTATCACATCTGAAAAAGAGCACATTTAAAAATTTAAAACATCATGCATATTACAATTGAAAAAATACATACATACATAAAAAATTACATACAAAAAATACATCCAAAAATACACATACAAATCCTATGAACAAAAAGCATATGAACAATGCATACCATCAACATCATCATATGAATATCATTATATGACTATGAACAGAAAAATCATATGAACAAATGCATATTAATTATAGAAAAATCATCATATGAAATCAGAGGAGGGGGAGGGAGGCCGGACCATAGCGCGGGCTGCACGGTGACGGTGCGGGGGTAGTGACGACGATGGCGTCAGGGCAGGGGCAGCACACGCGGCGACAGCGATGGTGTCGGGGTAGGGCAGAGCGGCACGCGCGGCGACGGCGATGGCGTCGGGGAAGGGGCAGCGCGACGATGGCGTCGGGGGCAGACGGCGGGGGCGAGCTACAGCGACGAGGACAATGGCAAGGCCGAGCCTCGGCGACGATAGGCGTGGGTGACGGCGACGGTGGAGGCGGTGGGCGGCGTCGGGGGAGCCTGGCGTCGTCGTTGTCGCCGGGGCGTCGACGGGGGCTAATGCAAGATGAAAACTGAAATTTTCTAAGTGTTCTCTTATATACACTAAGCATTGGTCCCGATTCGTGGCACCAACCGGGACTAAAGGGGGGCATTGGTCCTGATTGGTACCACGAACTGGTACAAATGCACCCCTTTAGTCCCGGTTGGTTCCACCAACCGGGACAAAAGGCCCTGTGCTACCCGCGTCGTGGCCATAAGTTTAGTCCCACCTCGCTAGTTGAGAGAGCTCGAGGGTGGTTTCTAAGCTCTGTTGCGCCCACCATCTCGAGCTCCTCTCAACTACAGGCTTTCGGGCCTAATCTCTGTCCCTATGTGCCTGTGGGCCTAATGGGCCTACTGCGGGACTGAATCCAGGACCATGGTTGGGTTTCTAGTCGTATTCACGCCGTGGTGGCCCAGTAGGTGGCTCTTTTATTTCTTTTTTTTTCTTTTTTGCTTTATTTATTTTGTTTCTACTTACAGGAAAATACTTACTAGTTTTTCATGTAATTATTTTTACATTTAGGTAATAAAAATTATAAACTTTCTGTTAGTGCCATTTGTTTTCCAATTTGAATAGTTTAAATTTGAATTTTTTGAAATTTGTGTAAATCACTAGTTTTTTAATAACTTTACTATAAAAATCAATTTTTGAGTGACTCTTTTTCCTGCTATTTTATATTACTGTGTTTTATCATTATATTCAAAAAAGATTTTGTTATTTTAGTTTCTAACAAAAAATTCTTGATGATAATTCTTTTTGCTATTAAAATTTCTAACAAAAAAAATTCTTTATGAAAATTCTTTTTGCTTTTAATGTTTTGAACAGAAAATACTTTGATAATTTTTGTTGCATAAATTTTATATAATTTTAGTTTCAATAATACTATAGGTTTATAGAAGTTTTTTAGTTTATTCCTTTTGCTATTGGAGTTTCATAAAAGCTTTTTAGTTGATTCTTTTTGCTATTAAAGGATATTATAGTTTTGTTTTAGTTGATCATAACAGAATATTTTAATTGATCATTTTTAGTTCATTGCTTCTCAAATCCTTTGTCGGGCACACCATTCTCTGCCTTCCACTTCAGCAATTCCAATACGGTATCGAGCTTTGCGTTGCCATCTTCACAACTAGGGTACAACCCTTTTTTGTGATCCTCTAACATGCGATCGAACTTCAGTTTCTCCTTTACACTTTCGCGCTGTCCCTTTGCATCAAGAATGGCCCAGCGAAGATCATCATCGGGCACATCGTCTGGTTCCTCTTGATCTTCAGCTTCCCCCGTTGCAGCATCTTTGTAATTGCATCTAGTGCCCCTTAGTAATTTTGGTGTATTGAAGACTTATAGGTTAAGGGACTAATATGTTTGTGAGTGTGCACATGCTCTATAAGTCGATGAGGAGTTTGATATTTACGATGAAAGTCGACCCCTAAAAATGTATGTCTTCAGCTGAAGACTTTGGTTCTCCTAAAGATTTTGAAAGTGAAGAAATTGGTGTGACCTTGAAGACTTGGATATTCATGCGAGGATTATGAAGCGTGAAGACTTTTGTTTTCGTAGTTTCATATTCTCTTTCTTGAGTCATAGGAAACAACGTACTGTTAAAGGCGGTCGAGGTAATACTAAGGAAACTGACTTCCAAGTGATGCTCATCTCAAAAATCCTACAGCTACCCAATCCTTTCGAGTGAAGCCATTGGAAATCTCATATCAGTTCAGTCAATTTCTTCAATGACAGAGACGAAGATCTTCTGGTCTATGAGGAATTTGTTCTGACCGAGGAGTTAGGAATTCGCCAGTGCGGATTGCCTACATAGTGAGGAACATGATAGCCCTGAGGAATTTGAACCTCAAATATCTGACCGTTGTTGTGCTATGCACCACCTGTCCAAAAATATCTTCCACCTAACGGTCATATCATTGAAGGGCATTTATGTCTTATCATGTCGGGCTGCTCCCTAGGCTATAAATAGTTGCCCCTTCAACCACTAGCTGGTTGGCTGCTCCACGAGAAACTGACACTTGTCATTGAGAGCATCCCATCCTCCAAGGTCTTTGAGCAAAAATCATCAAGTGAGGAAAACTCAAAACCCAAACCCAAACACCTACAAACCCAAAGTGATTGAGCATCACTGAAGAGATTTTTCCTGCGTGGAACCAATGCTTGTTACCTTTGAGGACTGTGTATCATCCACACAGTTAGGTGTCATGGTCTGAGCATCCAAGAGGAATTGTGGATCGCCGAGTGACCAAGTATGTGAAGGTTTGGAAGTCACCTATGAAGACTTACCACGAGTGTTGGGCGAGATCTATGTGACTTTAGCTCAAGGAGAATACGGCGAGGACTGTGTGTCCTCGAGTTTAAATACTCAGCCGCTCCAACCAGATGTACAACTGTCACAGTAGTTGGAACTGGTCTACCAAATCATTATCTTGACCAAGCCAACTGGCTCTATTTCTTCAACCCTTTCATTTCCTCATTCATGTGTTGATGAACCTGATCATTACTGTTTGAAGACTTTGATTGAAGACTTTCTCTATCTCCTCAATTCAATTTCTTTAGTCTCATAGTCTTCGGCCTGCTTATCATGTTATCACGCTATCTATACTCTATGCTTGTTTTCATTTTATCATGATGACTATGCTATTGTTGTGTTATGTCTATACCTGAGTACTTATTTTGTGGCTGGTGTGTCATTGCTTAGCAATTTCTTCACCTAGAAATTCCTCAGTGACGAATTTGTAAAAATCGCCTATTCACCCCCTGTCGGTGTCAAAACCGGCGGATCTCGGGTAGGGGGTCCCGAACTGTGCGTCTAGGTGGATGGTAACAGGAGACAAGGGACACGATGTTTTACCCAGGTTCGGGCCCTCTTGATGGAGGTAAAACCCTACGTCCTGCTTGATTGATATTGATGATGTGGGTATTACAAGAGTAGATCTACCACGAGATCAAGGAGGCTAAACCCTAGAAGCTAGTCTATGGTATGATTGTTGTTATTGTTGTTGTGTCCTATGGACTAAAACCATCTGGTTTATATAGACACTGGAGAGGGCTAGGGTTACATAGAGTCGGTTACAATGGTAGGAGATCTACATATCTGTATCGCCAAGCTTGCCTTCCACGCCAAGGAAAGTCCCATCCGGACACGGGAGGAAGTCTTCAATCTTGTATCTTCATAGTCTTGAAGTCCGTCCGATGATGATAGTTCGGCTATCCGGACACCCCCTAGTCCAGGACTCCCTCAGTAGCCCCTGAACCAGGCTTCAATGACGACGAGTCCGGCGCGCATATTCTCTTCGGCATTGCAAGGCGGGTTCCTTCTCCGAATAGTTTGTAGAAGATTCTGAACACCAGGATAGTGTCCGGCTCTGCAAAATAAATTCCACATTCCACCGTCGAGAGAATAATATTTACACAAGTTCAATCTGCTGACGTATTTCGTGGCGTGACGTCACACCACAACCAAGCCTTTCCTTGAATCGTTTTTACTATACCGCCTCAGCGCGTTTAGCGAAGCGGTTTCCTTGGCACGTCTCGTCGAAGCAGAGATCGTGTTCCCTTGATTCCGTGATTCTCATCAATACGGACGTGGTAACCCAACCGCGCCATTGATTGCGGCGCTTGGGAGAAAAGCGAGTTTTACCAGGCCGGTGGGGATGCATACTTTCGTCCGCCCGTATATAAGGGGATAAGAATCCACCTTTTTACCTACGCCTTCTTCCTCCTTTGCTTATCCATCTCCGCGCACTCGAGCTCCAGCGCCCAAGTTCGCACATCTCACCTCAACCTCCTCCAACTATGTCCGGAGTGGGAGGCAAGTGGATGGCCTCCTCCGTTACGAAGGGGCACATCAAGAAGCTGCGCGGCACCGGATATCTGTCCAGCGACATCGCGCATCGGCTCCCCAACGAGGGGCAGCCCATCCCCACCCCCAAGCCCCATGAGAGGGTAGTATTCCTTACCCATTTCCTCCGTGGACTGGGCTTCCCACTTCACCCCTTTGTCCGGGGGCTCATGTTCTACTACGACCTGGATTTCCATGATCTGGCCCCGAATTTTATCCTCAACATCTCGGCGTTTATCGTCGTGTGCGAGGCCTTCCTCTGCATCAAGCCCCACTTAGGCTTGTGGCTCAAGACCTTCAATGTCAAGCCGAAGGTTGTGAAGGGGAGTCAAGCGGAGTGCGGAGGCGCCATGGTGGGCAGGATACCCAACGTCACTTGGCTCGAGGGCGCCTTCATGGAAACCATCAAGGGGTGGCAATCGGGGTGGTTCTACATCACCGAGCCGCGTGACCCTAAATGGGCAGCGGCCCCCGAGTTCAGATCTGGCATCCCCACACGGGTCACCTCTTGGAAAGAGAGTGGCCTGACTTGGGGCGATTCGGAGGAGCTGACCGGACTCCAAGCCTGCATCCAGAAGCTGGTGGACAAGAAGCTCAAGCTTGTCAACGTAGTCTAGGTCATGCTCATCCGCCGGATCCTCCCGTGCCATAAACGGGCCTTTAAATTGTGGGGGTTCGATCCGGCTCAGCACCGAACCTTGAGCGGGCTCTTCGACACTAGGTACGAAGATGCCTGGAAGGTGCTATTTAAGGGCGCCGAAGCTCCCACATCCGCTACCGAAGATCGTGGATTCCACTCGCAGCGCCAGGCTAGTGAGGTAAGCGATTCTACCCTTTACGGGCACTTGTTTTTCATAGTTTGACTCTATGCGGGATCTAAACTCCCTCTCCTTTGACAGGACTGGCTGGAGAAGGCCGATCAGACTAACTGTCCGGCCCCCTTGCCAGAAGACCTAGTGGATGCCCGTTAGCGGGACTGCTGGTTCCGGCACCCCATGTGGTGCCGGAGAAGAAGGCCAAGAAGGAGGCCACGGGCACCCGAAAGAGTTCCCCTTTTCAGGTGTCCGATGACTCCGAGGCGGACTCCTCCCCCGAGGACGAGGAGGAGAAGAAAAAGGCCTCTCCCCCAGCGGGGGAGGGAAGAAAAGGAAGGCCTCCCCAGCGAGGGAGGCCGAAGGGTCCAAGAAGGGAAGGACTCTTCCCTCGGACTGTTCCGCCAACGCCGGTGACGATGATGAGGATTGGCCTCCAAGGGCCAAGCCCCTGGCGAGATCGTAAGTATTCAGACTCCCGAATGACTTCATGATTTTTCTTTTTGCCACTTGGTGTCTTTCTAACGCCGCATACAACCCTGCAGTCCGCCCAAGGATGATCTTCCCGCTTCGTCGAGCGGGTCCTTGGGCTCCTCGGATGTGAACGGTACTTCACTTCCAACCGCCTCCTCTCCCCGTGACGCTGACGACGCCGAGGTGGGATCCCAGAGAGGGACCCACCCAGAGGAGGAGGACCCGGAGGTGCCACAGGGCGACCTCCTGGACTTCGTGCCGGACTCCGCATCGAAACCTGTATTGGTTTCGGAGTCCGGCGGGCGGCCCCTTCATAAGAAGGGCAAGACCGTGGCGTCGGCAGCCTCCGTCCAACCGAAGGCGCCGGATAACTTGCTGGAGGCGCTCAACGGCGCTTCCATCGAGGAGGAGCACCGCATTGTCATGAGTGCGGTGATTCAGAAGGTCCAGCTTGCCAAAAGCAGGCTGACTGAAGCCTGTAGCAGCCTTCTATCAGGCTTTGAGGTAAGAATATTAATATATGTAAAATAGTACCACATAGACAGTAGCCCCTGATGCTCGGTTCGGCGTTCGGAAAGAAAAGCCGGACTGAGGATCTAAAAAGATATACGCAGGAGTCTTAATAAATATGTCAATATGGGATTGCAGGCTGCGCTGCTGACCTCTGCCGTACTGACTGCGGAGGTCAATGCTTTGAAGCAAAGCCTCGAGCGCTCCGAGAACAAGCTCGGCCGTGCCAAGAAGCAGCTCGAGGACAAGGAAGGTGAGTAACACCTTATTAAAGTTGTACCTTACAGAAAAGGATTTGGTTGCAATATAAATGACAAGGATAACGTGGGTACTTTAGGGGCCACGAACGAGGTGGCGACCTTGAAGGAGGCGGTGTCCGCGGCCGAACGTAATGCGGCCATGGAGCGTGCTGGGCGAGAGAAGCATGAGGCGCGGGTGGCGGAGGTACAGCAAGAGCTCCAGGCTCTCATGGAAAAGCATGAGGGTTTCGAGCGCGACTCGAAGACTCGAGAGTCCGAGCTTGCATCGGCTCTTGAGAATGCCAAAGCCGCTAAGGCCGAAGCCCATAAGGCCCTTCAGGAGATCGAGGCATTGAAGAAAATAGCGGCGGGTAAGGCATTTTTCATGCAAAGCAAGCATGTGAATGTGAATTACCTGTTACTTACCTGAATTCGGAGCTCTCCAGGAGCGTTCGTAGATCTGCCCCGCAGCGTGTCCGATGCTGCCACTTTCTACAGGGCCGAGGAGGGGAGCGCGACGGAGAAGGTCTTCTGGTCTCAGTATGCTGAGGCCGGACATCCGGTGCCCCTTAGCGACCAGCTGAAGCAGCTGGTCGAGCTCCACAAGGTGGCCGAACAGGCCATGAAGGGCCTCATAGTTCGGCTTTGGCCCGATGAGGCCATGCCTGGGAGCTACTTTGGCCTGGTGCGGTGGCTGGTGGATGCTTGTCCATGGCTTGAGATCATCAAGCGATCCGCCTGTATTGAAGGTGCCCGTCGGGCCCTTGCACCCCGTCGGGCCCTTGCACGTGCTAAGGTGCACTGGGGCAAGAATGATGCTGAGAAGCTTGTGACGGACGCGCCACCGCCGGGCAAGGAGTATCACACGCCCGAGATGTATTACAAGAGTGTCCTGAAGGGTGCTCGCACTATTGCGGGTGAGTGCTCCAATAATGTAATATTTGAGTAGACTCGCATTTTGTTATCATGTGCGCTGAAAACTGTGTTCATATGCACTAAGCAACGCTTGTTGATTTAAAATATTACCTTCTGTGCGGTTGTTTATCAAATCTGAGAGATGGCAAGTCGTCGGCTTCAGCCCCCATGCCGCGAGTGCTGGGGTGTTCGGGATAAATTTGAGCACTCTTGTTCCCATATTTGGGTCCATCTAGGGAGGCGCTCAACACAATGAACTAGGCAACCGGACTTATAATGCTTGAACACTCTCACTTAGCCATAGAATTCTATAATTTTAAATTTCGGCGAAGCCCCTAGTGATCGGAAGGCCGAGTTCGGGGCGCTATCTACGTCTGGGCCGGACAAAGTCGGTTCCTTGCTCTAAGCGGCATAAGTCTTTAGGGACTCGAAAAAACCTCTCGAACAACGACCGGCTCTCGCCTCATCATGTCGGTCAGTTTTAGCTTTCTCCACTGAGGCGCTCGCCCTGCTCAACCGGGGCGCAATCGCAGTGGTTCTCCCAGAGCTACCTTAGCCGATAGAACGGAATGTAAGGTACCAAAACATGGGAGCCGGGCAAACCCAACTATTGACCCAAGACATGATTCGAAGCCGATGCATATAATGCTATATGTTCGGGGTGTCGCACTTGTGAAAGTGTTCGGACTTATCACACCATAATGTGGGGAACTTAAGCCCCTGGTGTATTTAGCCGTACCAAAGTGTACGGATGCGGCATGTCATAAATGAACATATGTATAAGAAAGAAATGCAATTAAAAGCAAAAAGGTGCTGCATTGTTTATTCAAGAGATACTGCCATGAATGCAGGACGATACAAATAGTGCGATAAGCAAGGGGTGGGACTATTAAACGTGTCCCCCTCCAGGGGTAGGCTGCGGAATGGTGTATAAAATAGACTTAGTGCTCATAATGGAGACCACCTGGATATTCATCGTAGCCTTTCTCCTTCCCTGGCTGTTGCATCGTGAGTTCGGCCGGTCTACCGCCGGACAGGGCCTCTGGTGAACAGAGTCCTGTGGGTGAGAAAGAAAAAAGAAAAAAAAAGAAATGACAAACTTGGGAGCCCCTGATGTGGTTGAGCCGCATTCTGGGCCTGTCGTGGTCGTGCCCCTTCCCCTATGCCCAGGGTATCTCCAGAGCGTAATGATGTACACGAAGGACCAGTCTTGCGATCTTGCGAGGGCTGGGGTTGGGGCCGCATTGCTACGCGTGCTCGAAATGTGCCAGGTGGTCTTGTTGTAGGTTACTCCGGGCGCGTTTAGCCGTGTCCGGTCGCTTAACGGTCGGACTCGAGAATTGCCTTAAGATGCTGCATTGTACTTCTTTCGCGAGAGCCGCTCTATGTTCCTCCGTTCGGAGGGAGCGTTCGGTGTTTCCGCTGACCGTGATGACTCCTCGAGGGCCTGGCATCTTGAGCTTGAGGTATGCATAGTGTAGCACCGCGTTGAACTTTGCAAACGCGGTTCGTCCGAGCAGAGCATGATAGCCGCTGCGGAACGGAACTATGTCGAAGATTAACTCCTCGCTTCGGAAGTTATCCGGGGATCCGAAGACCACTTCCAGTGTGACTGAGCCCGTACAATTGGCCTCTACACCTGGTATGACGCCTTTGAAGGTCGTCTTTGTGGGTTTAATCCTTGAGGGATCTATGCCCATCTTGCGCATTGTGTCCTGATAAAGCAGGTTCAGGCTGCTGCCGCCGTCCATCAGGACTCTGGTGAGGTGAAATCCATCAACGATTGGGTCTAAAACCAATGCGGCGAATCCGCCGTGGCGGATGCTGGTGGGGTGGTCCCTTCGATCAAAACTGATCGGGCAGGAGGACCATGGGTTGAACTTCGGGGCGACTGGCTCCATCGCGTATACGTCCCTGAGTGCACGCTTCCGCTCCCTCTTGGGTATGTGGGTTGCGTATATCATATTCACCGTCCGCACTTGTGGGGGAAAACCCTTCTGTCCTCTATTATTTGGCGGTCGGGTCTCTTCTTCGTCATCACTATGCAGCCCCTTGCCATTGTTTTCGGCAATTAGCTTGCCTGCCTGCTTGAATACCCAACAGTCCCTGTTGGTGTGGTTGGCTGGCGTTTCGGGGGTGCCGTGTATCTGGCACGAGCGATCGAGTATTCGGTCCAAATTGGACGGACCCATAGTAGTTCTTTTGAATGGCTTCTTCCACTGACCGGGTTTGGAGCCTCTGAATCCGGCATTGACTGCCGTATCCTCATTATTGTCACCGTTAATGCGGCGTTTGTTCTTGTTGCGATGCGACCTGCCATTGCGGTCCTTGGTATCCGGACTGCCGGAATTTTTGCTGAGGTTGTTGCTGCGGGCTAGCCAGCTGTCCTCTCCCGCGCAGAAGCGGGTCATGAGTGATGTGAGGGCTGCCATGGATTTCAGCTTTTCCTGTCCCAGGTGTCGGGCAAGCCACTCGTGGCGGATGTTATGTTTGAAGGCCGCGAGGGCCTCCGCATCCGGATAGTCGACGATTTGATTTTTCTTGGTTAAGAACCGTGTCCAGAATTGTTTGGCCGATTCGTCTGGCTGCTGAATTATGTGGCTTAGGTCGTCAGCGTCTGGTGGTCGCACATACGTGCCCTGGAAGTTATCAAGGAATGCGGCTTCCAGGTCCTCCCAACATCCAATTGATTCTGCTAGCAAGCTGTTAAGCCAATGCCGAGCTGGTCCTTTAAGCTTGAGTGGGAGGTATTTGATGGCGTGAAGATCGTCACCGCAGACCATGTGGATATGAAGGAGATAGTCTTTGATCCAAACCGCGGCGTCTGTTGTGCCATCATAGGATTCAATATTCACGGGTTTAAACCCTTCGGGGATTTGATGATCCATTACTTCATCTGTGAAGCATAGTGGGTGTGCAGCGCCTCTGTATTGGGCTATATCGCGACGAAGCTCCAACGAGCTTTGTCTATTGTGCTCGGCCCGGCCGGACTTACTGTGTTCGGCGCGACGGTTGTCGTCACGTATCATGGGGCGCCCACGCGATCCGTAGATTGATCTTGATTGTCTTGCCTTATCCTTCAATATATCTCGCAAGTCTGGAGCGTTCCCCTGTGGCCTTGCGCTTTTCGAGCGATGCCGGGGTACGGTTCTAGTGGAGGGCCTAGAGGCCTCTCTGTCGCAGCCACGAGGTGGCCGGTTAGCCGTATTGTGCTCTGGTGATGCAGGTTTATATGCCTCCTCCTCTAATCGGGGAAGCAACTTGCGTTTGGGGTAGCTTTTGGAGGGGCGTTCAAGCTCATGCTCTTCGGCCGCAAGGACTTCAGTCCATCTGTCGGCTAGCAGATCCTGATCAGCTCTAAGTTGTTGCTGCTTTTTCTTGAGGCTGTTTGCCGTGGCCATAAGCCTGCGTTTAAAACGCTCTTGTTCGACGGGATCCTCAGGCACAACAAATTCGTCGTCGTCGAGGCTTGCCTTGTCTCCGGAGGGAGGCATGTAATTATCGTCCTCTACCTCTTCGTCTGCCGTGCTCTCGTGAGGGCTGGCATCTCCGTCCTCCTGCGTTGAATCTTGCTGGAGGGGGTTGTCTTCGGCACTGTCTGGGGTATTATTGTCTCCGGTGCCGGAATCACCATTCTTGCTGTGGCGGGATTTAGAGCGGCGTCGCTGACGCCGGCGCTTGGGCTGTTTCTTGCAGGGGTCTTCCTCCGCCGTTCCTTCGCCGTTCCCATCCTTTGGGATATCCACCATGTATATGTCGTATGACGAGGTGGCTTTCCAGTGCCCGGTAGGCGCTGGTTCTTGGTCGTCTCCGGCATCGTCGTCCATACCGTCGATGTCTTCGGAGTCGAAGTCTAGCATGTCGGTTAGATCGTCGACAGCGGCTACTAAGTGGGTGGTGGGTCGGTCTTGAATTTCTTCGTCGTC
This sequence comes from Triticum turgidum subsp. durum, assembly GCA_900231445.1. Taxonomy (NCBI): domain Eukaryota; kingdom Viridiplantae; phylum Streptophyta; class Magnoliopsida; order Poales; family Poaceae; genus Triticum; species Triticum turgidum. The sequence goes on from LT934120.1 coordinate 537,040,120, forward strand.
CGCATCCCAACCGTCCTGACCGCAGTCTGGCCAGGGCTCCCTTGATAACGAGAGATACTTTAGCGAACTCAAGGTGTCGCCGAAAGGTGAGTGCTGAAAGATGTCCGCAGCGGTGAACTCCATAATCGGCGCCCAATCGGGTTCGATTGGAGGGGGCGCGGGAGGTTCGGAGTCCGGAAAGGAGTCCGGCACCTTGGAGTCACGAGCTTTAGAAGGGACAAAGTCGGTATTCGGCTCTATCACCGTAGAGGTTGCAGCCCCCGAGGCGGTATCTAACCACCCGTCCTTGATCTGCACAGCCGGCTCCGAATCGAGGGTCGGAGCGGACTCGTGCGCGGCCTCCAGGGCACTGTCCGGCAGCAGAGCTAAATCATGCCCATCGTGACAGTGCGGCGCGCTCGGCTGTGGCTCGAATCCATTGAAGATCAAGTCTCCGCGGATGTCAGCCGTGAAGTTAAGACTTCCAAATCTGACCTGACGGCCAGGGGCGTAGCTTTCGATCTGCTCCAGATGGCCAAACGAATTGGACCGCGGTGCGAAGCCGCCGAATACGAAGATCTGTCCGGGGAGAAAAGTCTCACCCTGGACCGCGTCGTTGTTGATGATCGAAGGAGCCATCGAGCCTATAGGTGATGACACAGAGGAACTCTCAATGAAAGCACCAATGTCGGTGTCAAAACCGGCGGATCTCGGGTAGGGGGTCCCGAACTGTGCATCTAGGCGGATGGTAACAGGAGACAAGGGACACGATGTTTTACCCAGGTTCGGGCCCTCTTGATGGAGGTAAAACCCTACGTCCTGCTTGATTGATATTGATGATGTGGGTATTACAAGAGTAGATCTACCACGAGATTAAGGAGGCTAAACCCTAGAAGCTAGCCTATGGTATGATTGTTGTTATTGTTGTTGTGTCCTATAGACTAAAACCATCCGGTTTATATAGACACCGGAGAGGGCTAGGGTTACACAGAGTCGGTTACAATGGTAGGAGATCTACATATCCGTATCGCCAAGCTTGCCTTCCACGCCAAGGAAAGTCCCATCCGGACACGGGACGAAGTCTTCAATCTTGTATCTTCATAGTCTTGAAGTCCGGCCGATGATGATAGTTCGGCTATCCGGACACCCCCTAGTCCAGGACTCCCTCACCCCAACTCTAGTCGATATAACGCACTTTCAATTGGTATCAGAGCAAGGTTCTCCCTTGTTCTGTGTGATTTTGGTTTAACCAGATGGAGTTCTAGTTTTGTCGACTACAAGAATGAAGAAAGTGACATGCCCTATCTTTGACGGTCATGAGTATCCCAAGTTGGAAGGCCATGATGAAGAAGTGAATCATGGCGATGAACAGCAAACTGTGGACCGTCACTGAGATTGGTCTTACCGATCTATGCAAGATGGCGGAGGCTGATGATATTCGCAAGCATACACTACTTAACCTCACGACGAAGGATATCATCTGCTCCTGTTTGTCCCAAAATCAGTTAAGGAACATCATGCATCTCAACCATGCGAAGCTTATCTTGGACCGACTCTCTGAGGTCTATGAAGGTCATCGAACTCGTCATGATCCTCGGTTTGAGGATTTCAAGGAATCACTCAAGGAGATGACTTTCGCCCCAGAATCATCATCGAGTTCACCATGCCTTATGGCAAAGGGTGCCAAGGTAACTAAATGCTAATTATCTGAGTCTAGTGATGATGAATCTGGTGATGAATTTGGACCTAGCTACACTAAACTTGCTTCCCTTGCCACTAAACAACAAATAGCTCTTGAAAAAGTTCAAAACATGCTTGATTAAAGCGATGATATGTTGGGTGAGGAATTGAATCGAACTAAGACTTTGACTGATAATCTTCAGAGACTTCAGTCTAGGTTTGACAACCTTCAAAATCATCATAACACTCTCTTATCTGATCATGAGAAGCTTTCTTATGAATTTCTTAAGAGAAAGCAAGATCTTGAAAAGTTAAAAGTGAGTTATGAAGATCTTCAGAAGGAAAATGATTTATTGCTTGCTCAACAGATTAGTTCTGCTTAGGAAGAATTTGTTCCACCATGTCAGAAATGCATTGAGCGTGAATCTGCTAATTCTTCACCTGAATGTTCAAATGCTTCTATTGTTGCAGATTCTTCAACTATCTCTGTGGTCACAAATTCCTCATCTGAGGATACCACAAGTATCACTGACGATAATGCAGGGTTGAAGGAATTGTATGTGACAGGCATATACAAAAGACTCAAAGGGCATCAGACTCTTTGTGATGTGCTCAAAAAGTAGATCTTGAATAGGAACCCTAGGAAAGAGGGTATTGCCTTTGAGAGGAAACTCAATGCTGATGGGACCTACTAGAAACCTGAGCAGTACCCCAAAACCTCATGGGTTGCTACAAAAGGACCTTCCTTCGATCCATGCACATTATCTGGCTTTACTTGTGAATCTTCATATTCCTCTGATGAGTCATTTGACTCCAACTATAAACTGTTCAAAAATCAGAATGGTGAAGTATTTTCTCGATATGTTGGAACTAACTGCAGGAACGGTCCCCCTATGAAGAAAATCTGGGTTCCCAAAAGGTGCCTTGAAAATGCTCAGTTAATGTCATCATGACACCACCTATGAAGAACAGGAACCCCAGATCAAATTCTTCATATGGATCAAAATTTTCATATGGATCCAAGTCCTCTTATGGACCAAATTCTTCATCTCGATCAAATTCCTCATGTGGATCAAAATCCTCATATGAACATCATCGTGCTATCACTTCTGTTTCGCAGGGAAAGTCTAAGGGCTATGAATATGTGCATTATTCTTCAAACCATTATGTTCATAAGTCCTCGAAGAATTTCTCTGCTTATTCATATGCTTATCCTAATCCCTCTTCTGTGAAACGAAGTGCACTGGCTTCAATGCAATCTTTTTCTTATGGATCTCGCAGAATGATGAACTCTTTGCCACCCCTTCAAATGTGGGTGGTGAAGAAAAAACTAATCTCTTATGCAGGGTCAGGTCTCCAGACGAGCTTAATCGTCTGAAGAACTTGCTGGAGACCTGAATGTGCTTGAATGGACGCAAGCTAATCATGAAGAAATGAATTACTCATTTCTCATGTCCTCATATTGCTATATCTGTTACTATTGATGAAATTGATATCATATTCTTCACTGATGAAGTATATGGGTTCGAGAGTTGCACTAATTCATCTGCATGATGAACAACCCAAAGCTACTGAGTGGATCCTCAACAGTGGATGTACAAATCACATGATCGGTGACAGGAACTTATTGATGGACACTGCTTTATCTCCATCTCATCTGAAGCATATCACTTACGCTGACAAAGGCAAAAGCAATGTATAGGGTCTAGGTAGGGTTGCAATCTCAAAGGATAGACACATGGACAAAGTCATGCTTGTTGAGTCCTTAGGATTCAACCTCATGTCTGTCTCAATGCTTTGTGATCTTGATATGGTTGTCGTCTTTGGCAAATATCGTTGCATTGTGCTAATGGAATCTGACAATTCCAAAGTCTCCAAAGGCTTTAGGAGAGGAGACTTGTATATTGTTGATTTCTCTACAGGACCACAGCCTGCCACATGTCTACTTGCAAAAGCTTCAGAAGGCTGGTTATGGCATCGATGACTTGGTCATGCTAGGATGAGGAACTTACATATACTCACAAAGAAGAAGAATGTCATTGGCATTGAGGGTGTCAAATTCCTCAAAGATCATCTTTGTGGGGCTTGTGAGGCTGGAAAGATCATGAGAGCCAAGCATCCCTTGAAGACTATCATGACCACTTCTCGTCCCTTTGAATTACTTCACATGGATCTCTTTGGGCCTACTCATTATGCCATGTTCACTAGTTCTGCATCATTATATGGCTTTGTCATTGTTGATGATTATTCTTGTTATACCTGGGTGCATATCATCACTTACAAAAATGAAGTGCAGGAAGTCTTCAAACAATTTTCCTCAAGAGCATCTACGAACTTCGGTGTGAAGATCAAGCATATCAGGAGTGACAACGGAACCGAGTTCAAGAACACTAGTCTTGATGAATATCTTGATATACTTGGTATTACTCATGAGTTATCTGCTCCCTATACTCCTCAGCAGAATGGCATCGTGGAGCGCAAGAACAGAACTCTTGTTGAGATGGCTCGCATTATGCTTGATGAATACAAGACTCCACAGCGTTTCTGGCCAGATGCTATTGATTCTGCATGCCACATCATCAACAGAGTATATCTTCACAAATTCTTCAAAAAGACCTCATATGAACTCCTCACTAACAACAAACCCAATGTAAGTTATTTCAAAGTCTTCGGTGCTAAATGTTGGATTCGAGATCCTCACCACCACTCTAAATTTGCACCGAAAGCACATGAGGGTTTTATGCTTGGTTACGGAAAGGACTCGCACACCTACAAAGTCTTCAACACCTATCATCACAAGGTTGTTGAAACTATAGATATGTGGTTCAATGAAACTAATGGATCTCAAAGAGAGCACCTACCTCCTGTGCTAGATGAAGTGGCACCTGAGGAATCCATCAAGTTCAAGGTTACTGAGGATGTCATCCCTACCGAAGAATTTGCTGAAGAAGTCATTCCGGATCATGAAAAAAATCACACTGGTGCTACTGAAGAAAATGGCCCTGAAGAAATTTCTAGGCCAAATCTAAGTCGTCAACCTGATCATCCTCACTTTGCAAATGAAGTGCAGATTGAGAGAACTATCAACGGTATCAACGCACCAGGTCCTCTCACACGCTCAAAAGTTTCACATTTGTCTAACTTTTGTGGGCATTTTGCATTTGTCTCTATCACAGAGCCCACCAAAGTTGATGAAGCATTCATGGAATCTGAGTGGATTCAAGCCATGCAAGATGAATTGCATCAATTCGAGCTCAACAATGTGTGGGAGCTTGTCAAGCGACCAGACCCAAGCAAGCACAACATCATCGGCACCAAATGGATCTACTGCAACAAACAAGATGAAAATGGCCTTGTGGTGAGGAATAAGGCTCGTCTTGTAGCTCAAGGCTACACACAGGTTGAAGGAATTGATTTCGATGAAACTTTTGCACATGTTGCTAGACTTGAAGTTATTCGCATATTGCTTACTTACGCTAACCATTATAATATCATCTTACATCAAATGGATGTGAAAAGTGCATTCCTCAATGGTAAGCTTGAGGAAGAAGTATATGTTGCTAAACCACCAGGTTTTGAGGATCCAAAATTTCCAGATCACGTCTACAGACTCAACAAGGCCCTCTATGGCCTCAAGCAAGCACCTCGGGCGTGGTATGCTACATTGAAGGAATTCCTCATGAAGAAAGGCTTCAAACCCGGTTCACTTGACCCAACTCTTTTCACCAAAGCATATGATGATGAATTATTTGTGTGCCAAATATATGTTGATGATATTATCTTTGGTTGTACTAACCAACATTACAGTGACGAATTTGCCTATATAATGAGTGAGGAATATTAAATGTCCATGATGGGAGAGTTGAAATTCTTCTTAGGTCTTCAGATTCATCAATAACACAATGGCATATTCATATCTCAGGAGAAATACCTCAAGGGTGTGTTGAGGAAATTCGGAATGCAAGATTGCAAAGGCGTCAAAATCCCTATGCCCACAAACGGCCATTTATGCACCAATGAAAATGGTAAATACTTCAATCAAAAGTTATACCGCTCCATGATTGGCTCTTTATTGTATCTATGTGCATCTAGGCCGGATATTATGCTTAGTGTTTGCATGTGTGCCCAATTTCAATCTACACAGAAGGAATCACACCACAAGGTTGTGAAGCATATTCTTTGAATGTTCTTTGAAAAGGAACACATCCTAACACTTATACAAATTTGATGACTTAGATTTGCAACACACAAAGTAACATTTGTATTCAATCAATGAAGACTAACCCTCTAAGTGTGAAGAAATTAATGAAGAATTAGATTCTCAGAACCCTACGACAATTGTACGCGGTGTCTGAAATCATCATTCTTATACGGTGGGTTACGCCACCAACCCATGTTGAAAATCTTCAATTTCAGATTTTCAATTTCCTCAGTCTTTCCGTCGTTGTTCTTCACTACTATATATATTTGAGTATTTCATGTCGTCTACAACATTCACTTAAAGCTAATTCTTCAAGTTGTTTTTTCCTAAGTGAATGTGATCAGACCTGTTCCCCCTCTATGCTATACTCAACCCAGTCTGTTCACAAATTCTTCATGTGTCTTCTATTTGAAACCCTTTCAAAATCTTCACTGTTTCCTTGAAAGCTGAAGAATTTGCGAACGAAACGTTAAAATTTTCATATCTATTTTTTTGGCTTTTGCTGCTCAAATCCTTCCGCATCCCACGATTGGATTAAACAACTCACCCATGATATCACACTATCTCCACCTCTCTGTACGTGGGTGACACATGTCGCTAGGATGGCAAGGGTTAGGGGCATGTTCGTCCAAATTCTTTGAATGAATAGTTTTTCACTTCCTTATAAATACCCATCCCCTTGGACCTCAGTTCATTTACTCCACTCGACCTCTCCCTCTCCCGCTCAAGCTCTCTGACCTAGCACCGCCGCTAATCTCCATCATCATCGGTGAGGAAGAGCTTAGCTGCCTCGACCTCGTCGCCGTTGTACTCGCGCCGGCCGCGGAAATCTTCACCTCCGCTGCCGCCGTAGCTGTCTTCTTCCGCCAAGTTGGGGCGCGGAAGATATGAATGGATGAGATTCTCTATTTCATCTCTCTATTCGTCGCGTTCTTCATCAAGAGTAAATAATACTTGCTTTTACTGCCCTTGTTGATTCTGATGATTCACACAAAATCTTCAAAAGGTGCTTATTCTTCAATCTTCACATTCTTAAACACCACAGTTGCATCTGTTCTTGATCTTTCTCCCTAAGATGTACTTTTATTCAAGATTCCTCAACTGTGTGGATTTCCGATCTATACAACTCTGGAACCTAAGACAAGAACTCCCTGGTCAAATTCCTCAAACTTGATTCCTTTTAAAAACAAATTTTGAGAATGCATATGACCTCTTCAAATTATTTGGAACTATACTCTATTCACAGGTACACATGTCTGCTGCTGAATCACTAGGTTCTCATAAACATAACTCATTTGCAGCATTCCTCGAAGAAAAACTGCAAACTTCTTCAGAGACATCTATTGTTCAGAATCCTTAGCTAAAGAAAATGGCAGAGGAAAAGCATCCTCAGAAGGGAGGCAAGAGGCCCAAAACAAACACAGCGTTTGAAATCCCTGAAGACATCTATGCAGATTACTGCACTCCTGATGAGGCCACTCATGGCAAGGAGAATAAAAACCAGCGCAAAGTGCGCATTTAGCGGATTGAACGAAGATGGGCACGGGAATGGAGGGATTACCGCTATGTAACTCCCAAATACATGAAGAAATTCATAGTAAATCCTCCATGCCCAAGACCTCCACTAGCACCAGGCCAAGAAACCAATCCCTCTAGCATCAGAAGAGGTGAGGAATTTCCTAAAGAATGGGCCAAGCACCAAAGGAAATTGGCTAAAGTAGCAAAGGAGGCAGTGAAGAAATACAATGAAGATTCTGATGTTGCTACTGCTACTGAAGCATCTGCTAGTCAGCCTAAAAAGGCTATGAAAAATAAATCTACAGTAAAGCCAACTTCCTCTGAAATGCCCTCACAGCCCAGCTCATCAGAACCCTCAGGGTCTGCTGCTCAAGCAAAACCCTCAGTTGTACCTTCAAATTCCTCAGCATTAGTGCATTTTGCCACGTGCCAACGGAACACAGGCTTTTCAATTTCTTTAGGAGTTTCAGCAAGTTCCTCAGCACAGCCGCAGCTACTGAAGAAAAAGGCCACTGCTGGACACGACACAAGGCCAAGTCCTCACAAGAAGCAGGTCGCCATCGAAGTTCTGTCGTCTGAAGACGAAGCTGATGATGAAGAGCTAGCTCAAATCATGAGAGACAAACAAAGTCGGGCCACTAGTGCCAAAGGCAGTGCTATGCCGCTCTTGCTGGATCCGAAGAAGATCCTCAAATACATTGATCTTTGGCATAAAGATCCCAACATACCCCTTCCTTATCTGAACCTCACACCAGGACAAAGTCACGTGTTGGCTGCTTTCATTGCTGAAGAAAAATGGAAGTTTGAGAAGGCCAGATCAGTGAACAAAGCTCAGTACAGAAAGGATCATTATTTGAATAAGAATGTGCTGACAATGACAACTGAAGAACTTGTGACTATACCGTCAGAAATCAAAGCTCTCAGTGATGAATTTGATGCCTACAAAGTTGATTGGCTAGGAGCCAAAGTCAGGTTCGTCAAACTGGCTAAAGGCCTCAAACCCAATGTTGTCGTTGAAGTGTAACAAGAAGTTCCTCAGGGTGAAGCATCTGCTCAGCCTACCGAAGAACATGCCAGCACCGCTGATGAAAATCAGGCTACTGAAGAAACTGAAAGTACCAGGGCTGCTGATGATATTCCAGCTCCTGATGAAATTGCTAGGGCAACCACTAGTGTTGTGCCTGAAGAACAAGACAGGCCAGTTGAAGCATCTGATGCTGCGCCTCAAGAATCTGAACAAGTCAGGATAACTGCATCAGTTGTACCTGAAGAAACTGCACCAAATGTCACTGCTGCTTTTGCACCAACCCCAAGTCCTATCCTTCCTTCTGCATCAGAAGCGAAGAAAACAAAGACTGTGGAGCGAGCAGCTATGAAGAAAAGGAAAGCATCTGTCGCCTTAGAGTCTTCAGTACCAAAGAAAATGAAGACTTTGACAAGCTCGTATGAAAACCCAATAGATATTGTCCCTATTTCAAGCATGTCATCAAAGGAAATTGTTCCCTTTGGTGAGGATTATGAAATCCCAAATGACTACGATGAGGATGATCCTTCTGCTACTTCAATACAGCAATTGGATGAGGAAATTAAAGCTGACCATGCCATTTCGACTCCATTGGTATCATCGCCCATGCCTCAATTCACAGGTGAAGAGGTAGGCGTTGAGGAAGTTGATGAAGATGATGAAGATGTGGATACTGGGTGTTCCACTTCTATTATGAATGATGACTTCTGGGAAAGTCATCACCCCAATTCACCACTATTCACTCCTCTACAACAATTTCCTCAGTCCCCGATTCAGATAGAAGAAATTCATATGGGCTCTGAAGAACATCAAGCTTCACTTCACTCCATCCCCGAAGAAATTCCAGCCACTAGTGCTGATGAAATTGAGAAGAAGACTGCAGAAGAAACTGCTCCAGAGATTCCTCTGCCTATTGTTCTAGAGGTTGCGCTTGAAATGGCTGTGAAGACTCCAACTATAAATCTTCAGCCCATGCCACAGGATCCTCACTCCGAGAAGAAGAAGTTCAAGGCCGATGACTTCTTTACTGAGCATCGTTTCTTCTCTGACTTCAATCCGTATGACTCTTCTCGTCTTTGCCTCAAGCGCTTCTAGACTGCTTCACAGATGAACTATTATTCCTTGCTGCTGTTTAATAAGGAAACATTTTTGACCATGAGAATCTTCCTCATGTGGATATGGACTCACTTCTGTGCTTTACTCCAGTCCTTAGTGTTCTTCATGATGCAGGGCTGCTCAACTTTTGCGTCGACATTTGCGATTGGAATGAAGAGCTAATTCTTCAGTTCTATGCCACTCTGCATCTGACGGGAAATGTTCATGATGTGAATTCATGGGTTTTGGACTGGATGACTGACGATACGCATCACAAAGCTCAGGCCTCTGAATTGCTTCATGGCGTCCCAGTCAGTCGGCCCCCTGAAGGAGCCCTGAAGCTTTGTGAGGAACCTGAACTATCAAACCATCTGATGCAAGTGCTAATGAAGCCTTTGAAGGGTGGACAAGCACCAAAGACAAATTTCCTCATTAAGGAATTGTTGTATAAGCCAAGAACTGTCTATTGCATCTTCGCCAAAACCCTCAGTCCGATCAAGGGCCACAACTTTGAAGAAGAAGAAGAAGAGGTTGTCGGTGTCAAAACCGGTGGATCTCGGGTAGGGGGTCCCGAACTGTGCGTCTAAGGCTAATGGTAACAGGAGGTGGGGGACACGATGTTTACCCAGGTTCGGGCCCTCTCTATGGAGGTAATACCCTACTTCCTGCTTGATTGATCTTGATGATATGAGTATTACAAGAGTTGATCTACCACGAGATCGTAGAGGCTAAACCCTAGAAGCTAGCCTGTGATTATGATTGTTCTTGTCCTACACACTAATCCCTCCGGTTTATATAGACACTGGAGGAGGCTAGGGTTACACAAAGTCGGTTACAGGGAAGGAGATCTATACATCCGAACTGCCAAGCTTGCCTTCCACGCCAAGGAGAGTCCCACTCGAACACGGGACGAAGTCTCCAATCTTGTATCTTCATAGTCCAACAGTCCGGCATAAGCATATAGTCCGGCTGTCCAAGGACCCCCCTAATCCAGGACTCCCTCAGTTGGCATCATGAAGAATCTACTGTTCAACATCATGCATGGTATTCTAATCAACTATCATGATTTCTTCACGAGGACTTTGGTCAATGCTGCTTTATCACCATTTGAATTGAAGCCTTATGCTCCCTGGATCATGAAATTCATCAGATCAAGGACTTCAATTCACTACAAGGCTGATTTTCAAAATCACCTCAGCTATTTGCCCCCATTCGAAGTCCTCAAAAGGACTATTTCCTCAGCTGATGAGAAGGGCAAGGCTGCAGTTACTGATGAAGGCACTCGTCCTTTGGACAGACAGTTTCGAAAGGCAGGATCCTACTCCACCAATGATGACTCTGCCACTCATGATACTTCTGCAAATGCTTCAAAGCATAATCCTCAGGCAACAGCTCCGCGTGTGATGACTGATCGTGAGCTACTTCTAAGTCTTCATCAAAAGGTTGACATAAATCACAAGTGGGTCAAGCGTCAGTTTGGTGCTATTCTTCACAGCATGGCAGTCACTCAAAATACTGTGGAGAAGAATCACTATTATCTGCATCAAGTCTTCGACTGCACCTAGGCTATTCTTTCACATGTCTACACCGACGATGAACTCAAGAAGATGGACTTCCAACAGGACTTTGACTGGTCTCAGCCACCTTCGAAGAAATTCAAGAAGGCCAAAGTTCCTCTGCTGGTCGTTAGTTCATATTATTCATCGTGCGAGATGGACAAAGCTGAAGATTTTGACGACACTGCAGCAGGCCCTACTACAACAGACAACCCCAACAACGATGGCGCTCCTCCATCGACATATTGAAGAAATTCTTCAGGGGCGTTAGTCCTCACTTTTTGTCCCTTTTGGTCATCTGATGACAAAGGGGGAGAAATTTGAGTTAGTCCTCAAGCAGGTCTATATATGGGTGTTTTTTTTGCTAAGTTACTCGTTCTTCTGAAGTATTTGTTGGATCGAGTTCTAAACTAAAGTCCGATGGTGACCTCATACTTTTCTCTGTTTTTCTACATGCTATTTCCTCATATATGTTAATGCACGCATGCTGAATTACATCAGTCACCATATTTTATCATGCATTTCAAATTCTTCATTTGATATGTTAAATGCATGTATGAATTACAAGATATATGGGGAGATCTCCATGATATATCTCTACAATGTGCATTGCTTTTTGAAAGCAAATTCCTCACATATGCACATCTTCAGGGGGAGTTCTTCTATATCTTGCAATCAAATTCCTCAATATTGAGCACTTTCAATTGATATGTTTATCCCCGTTGAAAACTTAACCTATTTGCCATCAATGACCAAAAAGGGGGAGCTTGTAAGTGCATCTAGTGCCCCTTAGTGATTTTGGTGTATTGAAGACTTATAGGTTAAAGGACTAATATGTTTGTGAGTGTGCACATGCTCTATAATTCGATGAGGAGTTTGATATTTACAATGAAAGTTGACCCCTAAAAATGTGTGCCTTCAGCTGAAGACTTTGGTTCTCCTGAAGATTTTGAAAGTGAAGAAATTGGTGTGACCATGAAGACTTGGATATTCATGCGAGGATTATGAAGCGTGAAGACTTTTGTTTTTGTAGTTTCATTTCCTCTTTCTTGGGTCATAGGAAACACCGTACTGTTAAAGGGGGTCGAGGTAATACTAAGGAAACTAATTTCCAAGTGATGCTCATCTAAAAAATCCTACACCTACCCAATCCTTTCGAGTGAAGCCATTGGAAATCTCATATCAGTTCAGTCAATTTCTTCAGTGACAGAGACAAAGATCTTCTGGTCTCTTAGGAATTTGTTTTGACTAAAGAGTAAGGAATTCGCCAGTGCGGATTGCCTACATAGTGAGGAACATGATAGCCCTGAGGAATTTGAACCTCAAATATCCGACCGTTGCTGTGCTACGCGCCAGCTGTCCAAAAGTATCTTCCACCTAACGGTCATATCATTGAAGGGCATTTATGTCTTATCATGTCGGACTACTCCCTAGGCTATAAATAGCTGCCCCCTTCAACCACTAGCTGGTTGGCTGCTCCGCGAGAAACTGACACTTGTCATTCAGAGCATCCCATCCTCCTAGGACTTTGAGCGAAAATCATCAAGTGAGGAAAACTCAAAACCCAAACCCAAACACCTACAAACCCAAAGTGATTGAGCATCATTGAAGAGATTGTTCCTGTGTGGAACCGATGCTTGTTACCTTTGAGGACTGTGTATCCTCCAGACGGTTAGGCGTCATGGTCTGAGCATCCAAGAGGAATTATGGATCGCCGAGTGACCAAGTCTGAGAAGGTTCAGAAGTCACTTGTGAAGACTTACCACGAGTGTTGGGCGAGGTCTGTGTGACTTTAGCTCAAGGATAATACGGTGAGGAATGTGTGTACTTGAGTTTAAATAGTCAGCCGCTCCAACCAGACGTACAACTGTCACAGCTGTTGGAACTGGTCTACCAACTCATTGTCTTCACCAAGCTAACTGGTTCTATTTCTTCAACCCTTCCATTTCCTCATTCATGTGTTGATGAACCTTATCATTATTGTTTGAAGACTTTGACTGAAGACTTTCTCTATTTCCTCAATTCAATTTCTTCAGTCTCATAGTCTTCACCCTGCTTATCCTGTTATCACGTTATTTGTACTATGTGCTTGTTTTCATTTCATCATGATGACTATGTTGTTGCTCTGTTATGCTTATACCTGAGTACTTATTCCGCTGCTAGTGTGTCGTTGCTTAGGAATTTCTTCACCTAAAAATTCCTCAGTGATGAATTTGTAAAAATCGCCTATTCACCCCCCTCTAGTCGATATAATGCACTTTCAATCTTCATCTTTCCCCGATGCCGCATCACCGTATTCAGGGGGCACATAGTTCTCATCATCTTCTTCTTCTTCGCTGTCTTCCATCATAACCCCTCTTTCTCCATGCTTGGTCCAAACATTATAGTGTGGCATGAAACCCTTATAAAGAAGGTGGGTGTGAAGGGTTTTCGAGTCAGAGTAAGACCTCTTATTCCCACATATAGGGCATGGACAACACATAAAACCATTCTGCTTGTTTGCCTCAACCATTGCGAGAAACTTATTCACGCCCTTAATGTACTCGGGGGTGCGTCTATTACCGTACATCCATTGTCGGCTCATCTCGGCATACATCATGAATAGATAAGTGACCAAATTAATAGAAGTTCATCATCACATTAAACCCAAAGTACATACATAGTTCTCATTGAACAACATATAGCTCTCCAGAGCATCTAATTAAACCATACGTTGAAACTACGTTAAACATTCCAATGCAACAACAAATGTGATCATAACCGCAACCAAGTTAACAATTGATCCAACGGCATAATGATACCAAGCCTCGGTATGAATGGCATATTTTCTAATCTTTCTAATCTTCAAGCGCATTGCATCCATCTTGATCTTGTAATCATCGACAACATCCGCAACATGCAACTCCAATATCATCTCCTCCTCCTCAAAATTTTTTCAATTTTTCCTTCAAGTAATTGTTTTCTTCTTCAACTAAATTTAACCTCTCGACAATAGGGTTAGTTGGAATTTCCGGTTCACATACCTCCTAGATAAAAAAATCTATGTCACGTTGCTTCGCATAATTGGCATAAACACTAAATGAAACTAATAGTTATAAAAGAAAATATATATACCACATCTGAATCATAGACAGAACGAGGGCCGATGGAGGCGGATACCAAAACCATCGCACTATATAATAACAAACAATAATAAGTAAGAAAACTACACAAGTATCTATCTAAATCATACAAGTAAGACCTTTTTCTTTTAGAAAGAAGATAAGATCAAGAGGCTCACCATGGTGGTGCAGGCGATGAGATCGGCGCAGGTGATCAACGGCGGTGAGGATCAGGGACGGGACAGGACGGACCACTAAACCTAGACAAATCTTGAGGAAAATGGAGCTTGGACAAGAGCACCACAAAGCTCGCCAATGGTCGGCCAGAAAAATAGAGCAGTGGAGTGCTCTGCTCGTAGGCGAGGGGGTATATATAAGCATCTCATTGGTTCCGGTTCATGGCTGGAACCAGGACTAAAGGACACCGTTTGGTCCTGGTTCAAGCCACCAACCAGGACCAATGGTGGTGGGCCAGGAGCAAGGCATATTGGTCCCGGTTCGTGCCTGGAACCGGGACTAAAGGGGCCAGATGAACCGGGACCAATGCCCCACGATGGCCCGGCCAGCCCCCTGGCCTCACGAACTGGGGCCTATGCCCCCATGTGTCCCAGTTTTGGGCTGAACCGGGACTAATTGGCTGGCTTGGCCCGAACTAAAGCCATGCTTTCTACTATTGTAAGTCAGAATGGGCAATGAATTGGCCCTTGTAAATTGTCTACCGGTGAGCTCAATTTCTCTCAAATTAAGACTCTCGATAATCATGTTAAACATCATAGACCAACGTCCATCAAAATTGCCGTTATTCTTTTTATCTCTCCTCCAAATTATATTAAAGTCCCCACCAACTAGGATTGGTAGAGTTTCATCTCCACATATTTGTACCAAGCCGGCTAACAAATATGGTTTGAGTTCAGGTTGTGTTGCCCCATATACAGCCACGAGAGACCATCGGAAACCATCCAATTTTGACCTCACCCGAAACTTGACCGCAAAATCTCCCCGAACCACATTAAGCACCTCAAGTGTTTCACACTGAACTCCTAGTAATATACCACCAGATCTTCCTCTAGGAGGTAAGATGTGCCAATCAAAATCAATTCCTCCGGATAAAGTTCCAAGGAACTAGGAGGTAAAGTTATCTCATCATGTTTCCAATAACGCAGTAAAATCTAATTGTTGCTCTATTGTTGTCTCCACCAAGAACCTTCGTTTAGCCAAGTTAGCTAGAACTCTGCTATTCCAAAATATTCCTTTCATAAGTCATCATGGAATTTTTTTTCTTAAGCTTAACCCTAGCACTTCTATGAACCGCTGAAGTAGGATAGATTTTTCATTTACAGGGACGCTTGGGCTTCTCCCCATCACCCTTATGGAACATAGGATCGACAGAGGACGAGACAGTGCCCTCCATCATTAGAGGATCTACAGTGTCCGTATTCTCCGATCCTTCCTCATCTTCGGCCTCCACACTAGGCAAGAGATTATTGCATATTCTTTCAAGAGCAACCATTCCTAAATTTTTCATGTCAAAGTCATTCATAGGTTTGACTGATGCAAGATTTCGAATAATTTCTGAAGCCCGCTCCGCTTCTAAATCAAAAAGATCATTTACGGATTTCGCAACCTCCTTATCATTTGAACCCAAATATATACCTAAGTCGTTTGCTTATCAACAATTTCATGCTCAGTGAAATGCATAATTGAACAACTCTTATCAATGACATACCTGTAGTTGCCTTGACATTTTGAAGCATGTCCGCCCTCTTGGCACGCGCTAGCTACATGTCATCTGCATCCGGCTGTCCCTGTATGCGGTTGCTGCCATGCCTGCCAGCTGTCACCGGATCCGTGATCCCACTGAAAGCGATAAGCTCCTCCGCCGTCCTCTCCCGAGGCGTATGCACCCGACTACCACACCCTTCCCTTAGTGCCGGTGAAGAAGGGTAAGGTGCGGTCGAGCGGGTATCGCCAATGGTAGTAATGGGGAAAGGAGACCATGGAGCCACCTGATCGATAGTCCCACCCCCCCCCCTCACCATCGATGCGACAAGGCCCCCATATGTGCTGCTCGACAAAGTCCCGCAAAGAGGAGAGGCCGCGGGCCTCCTGCCCGCACCCCTCCCCCAGCTTGCTCGGAACCACAGGAGGAGAAAGGGCTCTGCGGACCTCTTGTCCGGGCCCCTCCCCAGAGACGCTTGAGGCCGTGGTGGGTGGGCGAGTGCTGCGGACCTCCTGCCCACGGCACCCCCACTCGCGGTCAGCAAACCAGTACCATCCGAACCAACAGTCGTGGAGATCCTCGGGGCACTCGTCCCCACCGTGACCAGGCCATTGCCAGAAAGTGTGTGCCATGCCTCCTATGCGGCCGGCTCTAGGGTAACCATCGCCTCTCTCGGCGTGACCGTTAGCCCGGAGTCCGCTCACTGAGAAGAGATAATCGTCGGTGACTCACAGTCACGGAGCATCACCAGTGGTAACTCAAGTTCCACCGGATCATCTGCCTCTACTCGGTTGCTCCATAACCGACTAGGCGCTGACCTTGCTCCAAAAGTACCAAACCGAAGTGTGTTCATCGGAGTTGTGGACGGTGGCTCCACCTTGGCAATCATATCCGTCTTATCTAGTTGCGAATTCGGCCCCTTATCCAACTCCCGTGGCGTATTCTCGGGCCCCTTATGCTAATTCCCGGGGGCTCCGTCCCCCTCAGTTGTGTCCATATCCTGATGCCCATCCCCCTCCTGAGAAATTGGTGTGTCCTCAATCTCGATCTCTAGAACGTATGTGACTTTGGCATGTGTCCACTTGACAATATTCGGCACAAACTCAAGGCTAACTACACTGACAAGTAACCTCGTGACTCCCTGTGCACGAGTGAAAGGCATGTCCACCTGTTCCGTCTTGCCAATCAAAGATCCCAAGCTCCAGGCTACCAGAAAGTGCTTAATCAGTTTGGGTGGTGCGCCATAGAACTGGACCCATACCATCTCTAAAGGTGTACCCTCTGGTTGTTGCTCCTTCCACTCATCGAAAGCCATGATAATGTTGGTACTCTGTGTTGGGGAACTTAGTAATTTCAAAAAAATTCCTACGCACACGCAAGATCATGGTGATGGCATAGCAACAAGAGGGGAGAGTGTTGTCCACGTACCCTCGTAGACCGTAAGCGGAAGCGTTAGCACAACGCGGTTGATGTAGTCGTACGTCTTCACGATCCGACCGATCCAAGCACCGAACGTACGGCACCTCCGAGTTCAGCACACGTTCAGCTCGATGACGATCCCCGGGCTCCGATCCAGCAAAGCTTCGGGGATGAGTTCCATCAGCACGACGGCGTGGTGACGATGATGATGTTCTACCAGCGCAGGGCTTCGCCTAAACTCCACGACGATATGACCGAGGTGGAATATGGTGGAGGGGGGCACCGCACACGGCTAAGGAATGATCCGTAGATCAACTTGTGTGTCTTTGGGGTGCCCCTCCGCCCCCGTATATAAAGGAGCAAGGGGGGGAGGCCGGCCGGCCCTAGGGGGCGCGCCAAGGAGGGGGGAATCCTCCTCCTAGTGGGAGTAGGATTCCCCTTTCCTAGTCCCACTAGGAAGGAGGAAGGGGGAAGGAAAGAGAGGGAGAGGGAGAGGGAATACTCCTTCTTGATTTCTACCTCCGCGGCTTTTAGCATCGCGAAGAGATTGGGAATAGTCTTGTTCATCCCTTGCATATTATAGTTCATCACGAAGCTCTTGTAGCTTGGTGGCAGTGATTGAAGAATTCTGTCAATGACACTATCATCAGGAAGATTAACTCCCAGTTGAATCAAGTGATTATTATACCCAGACATTTTGAGTATATGTTCACTGACAGAACTATTCTCTTCCATCTTGCAGCTATAGAACTTATTGGAGACTTCATATCTCTCAATCCGGGCATTTGCTTGAAATATTAACTTCAACTCCTGGAACATCTCATATGCTCCATGACGTTCAAAACGTCGTTGAAGACCCGGTTCTAAGCCGTAAAGCATGGCACACTGAACTATCGAGTAGTCATCAGCTTTGCTCTGCCAGACGTTCTTAACATCGTCAGTTGCATCAGCAGCAGGCCTGGCACCCAGCGGTGCTTCCAGGACGTAACTTTTCTGTGCAGCAATGAGGATAATCCTCAGGTTACGGACCCAGTCCGTGTAATTGCTACCATCATCTTTCAACTTTGCTTTCTCAAGGAACGCATTAAAATTCAACGGAACAACAGCACGAGCCATCTATCTACAAACAAACATAGACAAGCAAAATACTATCAGGTAATAAGTTCATGATAAATTTAAGTTCAATTAATCATATTACTTAAGAACTCCCACTTAGACAGACATCTCTCTAGTCATCTAAGTGATCACGTGATCCAAATCAACTAAACCATGTCCGATCATCACGTGAGATGGAGTAGTTTCAATGGTGAACATCACTATGTTGATCATATCTACTATATGATTCACGCTCGACCTTTCGGTCTCCGTGTTCCGAGGCCATATATGTATATGCTAGGCTCGTCAAGTATGACCTGAGTATTCCGCATGTGCAACTGTTTTGCACCCGTTGTATTTGAACGTAGAGCCTATCACACCCGATCATCACGTGGTGTCTCAGCACGAAGAACTTTCGCAACGGTGCATACTCAGGGAGAACACTTCTTGATTATTAGTGAGAGATCATCTTAAAATGCTACCGTCAATCAAAGCAAGATAAGATGCATAAAGGATAAACATCACATGCAATCAATATAAGTGATATGATATGGCCATCATCATCTTGTGCTTGTGATCTCCATCTTCGAAGCACCGTCGTGATCACCATTGTCACCGGCGCGACACCTTGATCTCCATCGTAGCATCGTTGTCGTTACGCCATCTATTGCTTCTACGACTATCGCTACCGCTTAGAGATAAAGTAAAGCAATTACAGGGCGTTTGCATTTCATACAATAAAGCGACAACCATATGGCTCCTGCCAGTTGCCGATAACTTCGGTTACAAAACATGATCATCTCATACAATATAATATAGCATCACGTCTTGACCGTATCACATCACAACATGCCCTGCAAAAACAAGTTAGACGTCCTCTACTGTGTTGTTGCAAATTTTACGTGGCTGCTACGGGCTTTAGCAAGAACAGTTCTTACCTACGCATAAAAACCACAACGATAGTTCGTCAAGTTGGTGCTATTTTAACCTTCGCAAGGACCGGGTGTAGCCACACTCGATTCAGCTAAAGTGAGAGAGACAGACACCCGCCAGCCACCTTTAAGCACGAGTGCTCGTAACGGTGAAACCAGTCTCGCGTAAGCGTATGCGTAATGTCGGTCCGGGCCGCTTCATCTCACAATACCGCCGAACCAAAGTATGACATGCTGGTAAGCAGTATGACTTGTATCGCCCACAACTCACTTGTGTTCTACTCGTGCATATAACATCAACGCATAAAACCTAGGCTCGGATGCCACTGTTGGGGAACGTAGTAATTTCAAAAAAAATCCTACGCACACGCAAGATCATGGTGATGGCATAGCAACGGGATGGGAGAGTGTTGTCCACGTACCCTCGTAGACCGTAAGCGGAAGCGTTAGCACAACGCGGTTGATGTAGTCGTACGTCTTCACGATCCGACCGATCCAAGCACCGAACGTACGGCACCTCCGAGTTCAGCACACGTTCAGCTCGATGACGATCCCCGGGCTCCGATCCAGCAAAGCTTCGGGGATGAGTTCCGTCAGCACGACGGCGTGGTGACGATGATGATGTTCTACCGGCGCAGGGCTTCGCCTAAACTC
>LT934120.1:537060357-537074916 GCA_900231445.1 Triticum turgidum subsp. durum
CCGGCCGGCCCTAGGGGGGCGCGCCAAGGAGGGGGGAATCCTCCTCCTAGTGGGAGTAGGATTCCCCTTTCCTAGTCCCACTAGGAAGGAGGAAGGGGGAAGGAAAGAGAGGGAGAGGGAGAGGGAAAGAGGGGCCGCGCCCCCCCTCCCTAGTCCAATTCGGACTCCCCATGGGGGGGGGCGCGCCACCTCCTGGGCTGCTGCCCTCTCTCTCCCCTCAGGCCCACTAAGGCCCAATACTTCCCCGGGGGGTTCCGGTAACCCCTCCGGCACTCCGGTTTTCTCCGAAATCACCCGGAACAATTCCGATGTCCGAATATAGTCGTCCAATATATCAATCTTTATGTCTCGACCATTTCAAGACTCCTCGTCATGTCCGTGGTCACATCCGGGACTCCGAACAAACTTCGGTACATCAAAACTTATAAACCCATAATAAAACTGTCATCGTAACGTTAAGCGTGCGGACCCTACGTGTTCGAGAACTATGTAGACATGACCTAGAACTATTCTCGGCCAATAACCAATAGCTGAACCTGGATGCCCATATTGGTTCCTACATATTCTGCGAAGATCTTTATTGGTCAAACCGCATAACAACATACGTTGTTCCCTTTGTCATCGGTATATTACTTGCCCGAGATTTGATCGTCGGTATCCAATACCAAGATCAATCTCGTTACCGGCAAGTCTCTTTACTCGTTCCGTAATGCATCATTCCGTGACCAACTCATTTGGTCACATTGCTTGCAAGGCTTATAAAGATGTGCATTACCGAGAGGGCCCAGAGATACCTCTCCGACAATCGGAGTGACAAAACCTAATCTCGAAATACGCCAACTCAACATGTACCTTTGGAGACATCTGTAGTACTCCTTTATAATCACCCAGTTACGTTGTGACGTTTGGTAGTACCCAAAGTGTTCCTCCGGTAAACGGGAGTTGCATATTTCTCATAGTTACAGGAACATGTATAAGTCATGAAGAAAGCAATAGCAATATACTAAACGATCAAGTGCTAGGCTAACGGAATGGGTCATGTCAATCACATCATTCTTCTAATGATGTGATCCCATTAATCAAATGACAACACATGTCTATGGTTAGGAAACATAACCATCTTTGATTAATGAGCTAGTCAAGTAGAGGCATACTAGTGACTATATGTTTGTCTATGTATTCACACATGTATCATGTTTCCGGTTAATACAATTCTAGCATGAATAATAAAAATTTATCATGATATGAGGAAATAAATAATAACTTTATTATTGCCTCTAGGGCATATTTCCTTCACTCTGAACTCTGCACATACCACACGTAAGAATATGCAATTGATCCTCTTTAGTGGGAAAATCCACCTTGTAAGTCTGGTTCTCCAACTTGTCAAGATGCCACTGATAATTGCCCAGTACCAACTCTCGCAACTGCCTCGCAATCTGAGCCTCTGTCATATGCCCATTGGTAACCTTAGCCACTACTGGGAAAGAGCTCTCCACCACCTGGGTCATAGGTAACACGTCAGGGGACTCAAAAAACACCAACTCTTTGCAGCACAATCCGAAAATGTTAACCCCTGGCTTAGGACTGGACAGGAGTGGGTAGTCATCGGTCACATGCTGCGATCTGAGGCAGTAGTCACAGAGTTCATTAGTACACTCTACGAGAAAGTGTCCCGGTTCTCCACATCTATAGCAAGGCAGTTTCTTCTTCTTAATGGCCTACTTCAAAAGCTTTTCTCCATCCGCTTTGTCCGACCCTTTGTCCGCCTCACCATCACTTATCTTAGTAGCTCCAGTGACCGCCGAAATAGTGACCGTTGCCAGGGCCCTGACTGTGTCTACAGCCACGCGGGCAAAGCATGTATAGCCGCCACCGTAGCTGTTGTGGTATCCATCACCGCCCCCGGGGGCGTGTGTGTCGTGTTGACAACCGGTGGTGGTGGTAGTGGAGGTGGACACGGTGGAGGTGGACGCCTCCCACCCCTCTCCTACCGCGGCGATAACCACCCCAGAAATGGTCATTAGGGCCGATGACTCCTTTAACAAAATTGTCGGGCGGACCCTGGAAGCCACGTCCTGGGCCGCCGCCATTGTGCCAGTTGTATCCTCGGCCGCCACCAGAAGATGACCCACGGTGCCGACCCTCGCCATACATGTCATAGCCATCGTCGCCCTACTGTCCGTACAGGTTGAAACGTTGACCTTCTTTTTCGTAGCCGCCTTGGCCATGGCCATCCCAGCCCGGGTTTGCACCGCGGTCACGTCCCACGACCTGCGCTTTTGCCGCCGGCGGTTGTGTCGGCTCCTCCAGCTGCCGCGCGTTAGGCTGGCTGCTAGCAGCTCTCGCCGGTGATCCGGAAGCTTGTGGACCTGAAGCGGGCAGCGGCGACCCCTGTCTCGCAGGAGGTGGAGCACCTCGGCCGGCTCCAGCGGCGGTCGGTGGCCCTTGCCTGGCGAGCGGCGGTCCTCCGCGCCCAGCCATCACGCCGGCGCCGGAGATCCTGACTACTCTCCCCGCCCCAAGCGACGGGAACCCTGGTGAACAAAAAACCCTAGCCGCAACAACGATGGACGACTCAGGTATTAGCACCTCATGCATGGACGTAGAAACGATCGCGGATGTGGCTTGGGCCTCCGGCTGGGCCTCATGCCCCGAGTCCAGAGAGCCCACGACCATCTCCGTTTTTGATCCATTGTCGAGGCCCAGCAGCGAACTCAAGCGTGCCCTTCTAGCCGCTCGAATTGCGCTAGCCGTCCTCGCCACCGGCGACCGCTGCAGCGGCGATCCCGGTGGTCGACCTTTCTTTCCTTTCCTCTTTCTAGTGACTAACGGCCATGCCTCCGGAATGAAATCTGACAATGTAATGGGTGTGCGAGATACCTTAGGGATCGGCCCGATCCATGGTTTCACGATCTTCGTCGAGCTCTGAACGTTGGATCGACGACGTCCAAGTGTCGTTTTAAACTTTGGCGGCCTCTCCGGTCCCGTATCCTTCAAAACCGTAAGAAGATCCCTCGGGGCATGTTCGATCTCGACCTCTTCTTCGTCATCACTGTCAACGAGGACCCAGAAACGTCCTCCCGGTCTTCCATGTTTTGTTGTCTCCGTCAAATCAACGAGATATGTCGTCTCCTGGACCTGCTCTACCTGCACGCAATGACCAACAACTGCATCATAGACATCAATCATGAAACGGAACCCTACCTCGATCCGGGCGTCGTTCGGGAGATAACCGCCGGCTAGCACGTCGTCCTCCATATCCAACAGAGACGTCCAACGCGACGTTGGATTAAAACGGAGACACCCCACGATCCAAGTGCCGGGATCCGCCCCGTCGGAGAATTGGACCTGCCACTGCCCCGATCTTGACCTCTCCCGCCGGAATTCTCCATCTGCGATGTCGCCGTGATCCGCCCCTACCGATCCCGCTTGCTCCTCCTTTTCCACCCGGTGCCGTCGCCGCATGAAGAGGTGGCTAGGCGCGAGTCATCGACGGCGACACGTCCGCCTGTCCGTCCGGTGAGGGATGGATCGCTGGCTGCGGAAGGAATCCGGCCGCGTCGGGCGGCCGCGTTTCATCCCCCAGCGACATCCTCTTCCTCTCGGGCGTCGGTACTAATCACGGATTACTAGATCTTGATGGTGTCGTGTTGCTAGGGCAGTCGCCTGCCACCTGCGCGATTCTCCGCCCACCAGCGCGATTCCGCCGCCGCCCACCAGCGCAAATAGAAATTGTGGCGCTGCCCACGTGCACTTGCGCTGCCGACCTGTGCGATTCGGTGCATTGCCTGCGCGTCGCCAGGGCCGCCGTTGTCAGTATTTCACTTGCACCGCCCAGGAGGTGCGCCGTCCAGGAACTGCTCCGTCGCCGCCGCCCAGGACCTGCGCCGCCACGATCCCCTACACACGTCGCCGGAACCTCCTCCACGATCCGGTGGAGCTCGTCCTCCTCAAGCTCCCGTGCGCGTCTGGTCTCGATTGCCTATACCAAGATTGCCTAGACCTGGACCTTGAGCTATGCCCGTGACGCCAGTGGACCTGGAACTCCCCTGCTTCTCCCCTGCCGCCGGTGGATCTCTGCCCGTGTTGTCGCTGCTCGCCTGCCTGTGTCCGTGCCCGGTGTCCGCCTCGGGCCCGCGTGTCGGCCTCCCAACCACCGCTGCCAGTCATAGCAAATGCCACGTGCGTGTTCGGGCCTGCACGTCAGCCACAGGAAGTGTCCACGCCCGTCCTTTTTAGTGTGCCGAGCGTGCTATTGTTGTCTCAGTTCTTTTTGTACGACAGTCGGCATACTCTAGCTATTTCACACGGCGTACGGCGACATACTAGGCAACGTTTTTCTTGTAATGCTGAGTACATTTTTCTCTGTCTGATGCAAAAAAATTGTGTTCCTTTCTAGGTGCGTCCGGTCAGACATTGACCTTGGGGGCCGAGATGAACAATATTATCGCTTCGTACCGTCCTGATCAGCTCGCTGGGCTCACATCTGACCTTGGGATGGGCACCAATAATGGAGTTATATATACTTGTAGTTTATGTTTATTAGGTCAAATTGTCAAAACTAAGCACATACTTTTAACGCGTTTGTTCGGGCGCATGCACCTACCGAAAACTATATAGAATAGAAAATTAACCTAAGTGGTAGGTAAAGAAATCTCCAATGTTGACCCTCACATCATACACCGTATTCGTTCATCGATGCGAGAGCCGGCCATCCAACCATAGCCACATGCATTTTAAACCGGATTTTAACAAATCGAACGATTTTCATCAAACACAACGGAATTTATTAAATTTGGATAGAAAATACCATAAATCATCTATAAATAGCACGTAAATACGTCTAGTATAAAAATACAACAAATTTAACAAGATTAACCAGATGTTCGACAAGTTTTTCATGGATGAATCATGTTATTTCACGCATACTACACTTTGAGCTTCATGTAACAATGTATGTGCGTGAATGGTCTGCCTTTGTATTTGTAGTACATCACGACAGCTCGCGTAAGCTAGACAACGTGTAGAACAACAATGAGCGAATGAATCTATCAATCAACATGTAGAGCAAGCAAACCTTATGATCTCCATGGTTACCACGCGTAATGGCCACATTGCCTGCAATTGATCAACCATGCACAATGCTTCGTGACAAAACTTCAGATGGTGTACCATTGATACGCTAAGGACATGACACTACATTCACAAATGATGTACATGTCGTAGGGCGCAATGTGCTTTCGAGCATGAAACGAACCATGTATGAAGCGCTGCCAAAAGACCCCTTTCCTCTCCTGCCTATGAAGTCCGCAGATATGGCCAACCAAGCATCGCACAACTACTCATTCTCCTTCACCGAGTACCCCACCATCCTTTTTTTTACTTTGAAAAACGACATTAAGTTTGCAAATAAGCTCAGTGACATTTGACCGAACACCGCCGGGTGTGGCGTCCGCCATGGATGGCGTCGACAAGGGGCGGAGGGTACCTGTTGCGGACGAATACTGGGTGGACGGTGCCATTGTACAAGGCGAGGGGCGCGTGGGTGGGGTTGTGGAAGTCCGGCAATGCCTGGGCGGCAGACAGATAGGTACATCGGCGGCGTCGGAGGAGGAGGGTGCGAATGCAAAGCAAGGGGATCAAGGGCGGAGTGGAAGAGAATGGGATTGCGAGGGATAATTTCAGTGGGCCAGGGTGTTAGAGTCCTACTTGGTGGCGGCAGGACTCCCGCAAAGCCCTCCCTCCCCCGCCCCTGTTTGCTTCCAATTTGCGGGAAAAAGGACATCCGGACCGCTCCGCGGACCAATACAGGACCACGTTGGATGGTAAAATACGTCTGTACCGCGTGCTCCGAATGGATGCAGACAGTTTGAGAGTCCGCTTTGAAGATGGCCTAAGTGCCACTTGAGTACGTAGCACTTATAGCATCGATGATTGACTACATAAATAGTAAGGATGTAGCGCTTGCTCCATCTTGGTTTATTGATCCTCATATTTTGTGACAAATTTTGATAAATTCAACTAGTACTCTCTCTCTTCCGATTTATTGCCCTTCCAAGTGATTCATCTTGTACCGGTGTTAAGGCTGTCATGTAGACGAAAAATCTGATGTGACAAGGTAATTAAGAGAAGCAATGTCAAGTGCGTGAACCTAGGCAAAACACGTAAATAAAGAAAGCTCGCCAATGCATGCAAGAGTTTAGTTGCTAAATCATTAAATGAGGGAGTTTAACTATAACAAGTTAAGCACTTTTGCATTGGGGGATTTAGTTGCTAATTTTTTAATGTGCTTAATATCTCATCTAAGCGCATATGCATGGGAAGAAGCAGCCTATCCTATTTTTTACGATTTTCATTATATTAGTCGCATTCCAGTCTTATTGAGTTAAAGTTCTTGATCCCACACCACATTCAATCCATGAAGATGATAGGGAGGGAATTGCAGGTCATGCATGCACTCTTAGGCTTGTTACACTGTGAGTACCATAGGTAGTATAATGCATGCCAACTACTTAGAGCGATGTTTTGGCTCTTGGCTCAGATGAGCCTGTGAGTGAACAGTAAATTTGCTAAAAATATTTAAAAAATCAAAAAAATCTGAATTTGTGTGTGATAAAAGATGCTTGAGCGCGTGATGTCCGTGCCAAATTTCAATGCATACGAACATCTGAGCAGGTCCAAAAAAGCAAATTTAGAGTCAGTTAAAAAGTTTACTATTTGTGCACTCTTGAGATGATTTTTGTTCTGAAAGCTACTTAGATGTCCGAATGCGTTGAAAATTGGCATGGACCTCACACATTCAAACATCTTCCATGCATTTTTTGAATTTTTCTAGTATTTATTTTGAATTTACACTTCATTGGGTGCAGATGAGTCCGGGCTTAGAATTGGATATACGACCAGCTACTAGACATTTTTGCCGTGGTGACACACAGTTAAATGAGAAAAAAAAGATTGTGTATCGTATTAATGCATGACAATAAATAAGATTATTATGACACTAACCTATAATGGTATGCATTGTGAAGATAGTATCATATGTATGATACTACTAATATGATCCCTCCCATTGTGAGCAGTCTTATTCTCAATGCACCATGCAAATTCAATTATTGCTTCATGAATCAGACATGTAGAGAATGTTTCATTGGACAATTTACCCAAAAAGAGTTTTCCCCGCTTTGTATTACAAAGCAACCAACACTGATAACATAGCAATGCTTGGGCGAGGCCCAAAAGAAAAGAGAAAGAACAAAGAAGAAGAAAGAAATACCAACAATGGCAGCTCGACAAAGCACGGATGACCCGCCACCGCTGCGCCCTCTGAAATCGACCCACCACAGACCAAGGCTCTGATCCACCGCATACCAAGCAACACCTCCAAGAAGGGATGCGATGCCGACGACGCTGCTGCCCGGACGTGTCCTATGGTTCCCCTGGCACAAGGAAGGGAGTTGGGGATGGGTACATCCGACACCCTCCAAGAAGGGATGGCAGCACCCACAGGTGTCACCACATCAGAGCCGGAAGAGCCGGGAAGGGATTAATCCCTCACTCCAAATCCCATAGCCCAACTGGGCCGAAGCCAAAGCATGCGCCACCACGGTCTTGACGCCACCCACGCCGCCTCACTGAGATCACCACCACGAGGCCAAGTGGATGGAGAGAGACGCACCAGGCGACGGGAGCAGCGACACCGGATCCGCGCGGGAGGGAACTGCCTTCACCGCCATCATGCAGGAGGTCCGTGCCTCCGACACCGTCGCGGTCACCGTCCTGATGCAGCAGCATGGCGTACTAGGCCACCCCTAGCCCGGTGAGGCCCAAATCAGGCCCGCAAAGCCCCGCTGGCCACGCTGCAGCAGGGCGGCACCAGCGCCGCCAACATCAGCCAGCCATCGCCGCTCCCCTGCCTCCCGTAAGCCACACCGACAACCCTCCCCGCTGCCGGCCCGCCCAGACCGAGCGGGCATCGCGTTGCCGCGTCACCCCGTCGCCAATAGCAGTGCCGCCGCCCGGTAGATCGCCCGCCACCACGCCGGAGAGTCCCGCCGCCGCGTCGGACCGCCGCCGCCTAGGAGCACCCCGCGGCGCCACACCGCCCCGCGTCAGCGTGACCCGAGAGGGGAATGGCCAGCACGCCGGATGCCAGCAACAACAGCAAGGAGGGAGGGAAGGGGGAGGGGGAAGGAGGCATCGGGGGCGCGGCCGGTCGCCCCCGGGGGCGACGCGGTCACGAGAGGGAGGGGGCATTGGACAGTTTTGAATCCCTAGCTCGTCTAATGTGTCCATTCTAGGGATAGACTGGTCCGGTACCGGTTGATTCCGATTTCTTAGCTTTATTTAGGCGCAGACGCACATACACTAATCTCTCTACACATATAGGGACAATGTATTTTTTTTATTGAAAGACACTATGTGCTGGCCATGTGGTGGATCCATAATGCAAGCACAGACACCGTCACCTACTACTGTGTGCTGTCCATCTCATTCCTCTCCTTGATAATGACAAGTTCATATGCACAAGCAAACAACACATAGCAAGATATCCACAGACTGTGTGTGTGAGAGAGAGAGAGAGAGATGCAGGTGGTCACGGGTGCCATTGGCAGCCTGCTCCCCAAGCTGGGGAAGCTGCTCATGGAGGAGTACAACTTGCAGAAGAAGGCAAAGAAAGGTGTCGAGTCTCTCATGCGAGAGATGAAGACTATGCACGCTGCCCTCTGTAAGGTAGCCGATGTGGCGAGTGATCAGCTTGACGAGCAGGTCAAGCTCTGGGCTAATGAGGTCAGGGAGCTCTCCTACGACATGGAAGACGTCGTTGACAAGGTGGAAGACGTCGTTGACAAGTTCCTTGTGCGTGTTGATGGCTCTAATAAACCCGCAGATGATGGCAACAAGCTCACGAATCTCGTGGAGAAGATGGCCAACTTGTTCAACAACGGTAAGGCTCGCCACCAGATTTCTAGCGCCATCAAGGACATCCAGAAAGATGTCCAAGATGTGGCAGCCAGGCGTGGAAGGTATACAGTCGAAGATGACGTATACATAATAATTCCAAAACAGAAAAACATGAGGTGGAGTTAAACTTGGGACCTGGCAGGGTTGACCCGATTTCGCTAGCCACTACACCAAACAACTATGACTGACATAATAAAGGGCCAAAAATATTTAATCAGAAACCAAAGCGTCGAATTTTGAAAACCTTTTTTAGGGGCAAACAAAGTGTCCATAATGTATTTGAAAATATCAAAAGTTATCAAAAAATATGTAATGTGTGTGATAAAAATGTACATCACGTACTGAGAAAAATTAGACATGTATAAAAAAGGAAAAAAAAGAAAAGGAGACATAAATAAAAAACTAAGAAAAAAGAAATTAGTGCGCGTGCGAGCAACTGCGCTACTGGGCCGGCCCAATTCAATAATGTCGGCGAAGTCCAATCAAGGTTTAAAATAGATCGAGATTAGAGAATTTGGTGTGCCGATTTCAGGGATTGGTAGTTCAAGATTTGATTTAGCTTTGGCTTTTAAGTTCAAGGTTTGTTTTGGACTTTTTCCTTCCCTTGGCCTTGAAAAGAATGCGGACGTGCAGTGTAATTGTAATTTTCCAAAAGAAAAAAACTTAGAATTTCAAACTTGTTTCAAACAGCTCCATGCCTCCATGTCTCCATCTTCTTCTTCCGCCGTCGCCTGAGCGTCGCTAGGGCAGTCGCCTACCACGTGCGTGATTCTCCGCCCACAAGCGCGATTCCGCCGCCGCCCACCAGCGTAAACAGAAACTGTGGCGCTGCCCACGTGCACCTGCGCTGCCGACCTGTGCGATTCCGTGCATCGCCTGCGCGTCGCTAGGGCCGCCGTTGTCAATCTTTCACCTGCACCGCCCAGGAGGTGCGTCGTCCAGGAACTGCTCCGTCGCCGCCGCCCAGGACCTGCGCCGCCACGATCCGATGGAGCTCGTCCTCCTCAAGCTCCCGTGCGCGTCTGGTCTCGATTGCCTATACCAGGATTGCCTATACGTGGACCTTGAGCTATGCCCGTGACGCCACTGAACCTGGAACTCCCCTGCTTCTCCCCTGCCGTCGATGGATCTCTGCCCGTGTTGCTGCTTCACTTGCTGCTGCTCGTCTGCCTGTGTCCGTGCCCTCTCGGTGTCCGCCTCAGGTCCGCGTGTCGGCCTCCCAACCACGGACACAGGCAGAGGAAGTGCCATTTCGGGCCCGCACGTCAGCCAGAGGAAGTGTCCACGCCCGTCATTTTTAGTGTGCCGAGCGTGCTATTGTTGTCGAGTTCTTTTTGTACAACCGTCGGCATACTCCAGCTATTTCACACGGCGTACGGCGACACACTAGGCAACGTTTTTTTGTAATGTTGAGTACATTTTTCTCTGTCTGATGCAAAAAATTGTGTTCCTTTCTAGGTGCGTTCGGTCACACATTGACCTTGGGGGCCAAGATGAACAATATTATCGCTTCGTACCGTCCTGATCAGCTCGCTGGGCTCACATTTGACCTTGGGACGGGCACCAATAATGGAGTTATATATACTTGTAGTTTCTGTTTATTAGGTCAAATTGTCAAAACTAAGCACATACTTTTAACGCGTTTGTTCGGGCGCATGCACCTACCGAATACTATATAGAATAGAAAATTAACCTAAGTGGTAGGTAAAGAAATCTCCAATATTGACCCTCAAATCGTACACCGTATTCGTTCATCGATGCGAGAGCCGGCCATCCAACTGTAGCCCCATGCATTTTAAACCGGATTTTCACAAATCGGACGATTTTCATCAAACACAACGGAATTCATCAAATTCGGATAAAAAAATAGCACAAATCATCCGTAAATAGCACGCACATATGTCTAGTATAACAATACAACAAATTTAACAAGATTAACCAGATGTTCGACAAGTTTTTCATGGATGAATCATGTTATTCCACACATACTACCCTTTGAGCTTCATGTAACAATGTGTGTGCGTGAATGGTCTGCCTTTGGATTTGTAGTACATCACGACAGCTCGCGCAAGCTAGCCAACGTGTAGAACAACAATGAGTGAATGAATCTATCAAACAACATGTAGAGCAAGCAAAGCTTATGATCTCCATGGTTACCACGTGCAATGGCCACATTGCCTGCAATTGATCAACCATGCACAATGCTTCGTGACAAAACTTTGGATGGTGTACCATTGATATGCTAAGGACATGACACTACATTCACAAATGATGTACATGTCATAGGGCGCAATGTGCTTTCGAGCATGAAACGAACCATGTATGAAGCGCTGCCAAAAGATCCCTTTCCTCTCCTGCCTATGAAGTCCGCGGATATGGCCAACCAAGCATCGCACAACTACTCATTCTCCTTCACCGAGTACCCCACCATCCTTTTTTTACTTTGAAAAAACGACATTAAGTTTGAAAATAAGCTTAGTGACATTTGACCGAACACTCGCCGGGCGTGGCGTCCGCCATGGACGGCGTCGACAAGGGGCGGAGGGTACCTGGTTGCGGGTGGATACTAGGTGGACGGTGCCATTGTACAAGGCGAGCGACGCGTGGATGGGGCTGTGGACGTCCAGCAATGCCTGGGCGGCAGACAGATAGGTACATTGGCAACGTCGGAGGAGGAGGGTGCGGATGCAAAGTAAGGGGATCAAGGGCGGAGTGGAAGAGAATGGGACTGCAAGGGATAATTTGTGTGGGCCAGGGTGTTAGAGTCCTACTTGGTGGCGGTCAGGACTCCCGCAAAGCCCCCCGCCCCTGTTTGCTTCCAATTCGCGGGAAAAAGGACATCCGGACCGCTCCGCGGACCAATACAGGACCGCGTTGGATGGCAAAATACATCTGTACCGCGTGGTCCGAATGGTTGCAGACAGTTTGAGGCTCCGCTTTGGAGATGGCTTAAGTGCCACTTGAGTACGTAGCACTTATAACATCGATGATTGACTACATAAATAGTAAGGATGAAGTGCTTGCTCCATCTTGGTTTATTGATCCTCGTATTTTGTGACAAATTTTAACTAGTACTCTCTCTATCTCTCTCTCTCTCTTCCTTCCGATTTATTGCCCTTCCGAGTGCTTCACATTGTACCGGTGTTAAGGCTGTCATATAGGCGAAATCTGATGTGACAAGGTAACTAAAAAAAATAATGCCAAGTGCGTGAACCTAGGCAAAACACGTAAATGAAGAAAGCTCACCAATGCATGCAAGAGTTTAGTTGCTAAATCATTAAATGAGGGAGTTTAACTATAACAAGTTAAGCACTTAAGCATTGGCGGATTTAGTTGCTAATTTTTTTTAATGTGCTTAATATCTCATCTAAGCGCATATGCATGGGAAGAAGCAGCCTATCCTACTTTTTACGATTTTCATTATATTAGCCGCATTTTAGTCTTATTGAGTTAAAGATCTTGATCCCACACCACATTCAATCCATGAAGATGGTAGGGAGGGAATTGCAGGTCATGCATGCACTCTTAAGCTTGTTACACCGTGAGTACCATAGGTAGTATAATGCATGCCAACTACTGAGAGCGACGTTTTGGCTCTTGGCTTAGATGAGCCCAGAAGTGAACAATAAATTCGCTAAAAATATTTAAAAAATCAAGAAATTCTGAATTTGTGTGTGATAAAAGATGCTTTTGAGCGCGTGATGTCCGTGCCAAATTTCAGTGCATTCGAACATCTGAGCAGGTCTAAAAAGGCAAATTTAGAGTCAGTTAAAAATTTTTGTATTTGTGCACTCTTGAGATGATTTTTTTCTGAGAGCTACTTAGATGTCCGAATGCGTTGAAAATTGACACGGACCTCACACATTCAAACATCTTCCATGCAATTTTTTTGAATTTTTCTAGTATTTGTTTTGAATTTACGCTTCATTGGGTGCAGATGAGTCCGGGCTCAGAATTGGATATACGACCAACTACTAGACATTTTTGCCGTGGTGACACACAATTAAATGAGACAAAAAGGATTGTTGATATGATGCATATCATATTAATTAATGTACTGGTATGTGTCATGCATGACAATAAATAAGATTATTATGACACTAACCTATAATAGTATGCATTGTGAAGATAGTATCATATATGATACTACTAATATGATCCCTCCCATTGTGAGCAGTCTTATTCTCAATGCACCATGCAAACATTGGACAATTTACCCAAAAAAGGTTTCCCCGCTTTGTATTACAAAACAACCAACATTGATAACATAGCAATGCCCGGGCGAGAAGCACAACAAGCCCAAAAGAAAAGAGAAAGAACAAAGAAGAAGAAAGAAATGCCAACAACGGCAACTCGACAAAGCACGACCGCCACCGCTGCGCCCTCTGAAATCGACCCACCATAGACCAAGGCTCTGATCCGCCGCGTACCAAGCAACACCTCCAAGAAGGGATGCGATGCCGACGATGCTGCTGCCCGGACGTGTCCTATGGTTCCCCCTAGCACACGGAAAGGGAGTTGGGGATGTATATATCCGACACCCTCCAGGAAGGGATGGCGGCACCCGCAGGTGTCACTGCATCAGAGCCGGAGGAGCAGGCAAAGGATTAATCCCTCACTCCAAATCCCATAGCTCAACCG
Source organism: Triticum turgidum subsp. durum (assembly GCA_900231445.1). Lineage (NCBI taxonomy): Eukaryota > Viridiplantae > Streptophyta > Magnoliopsida > Poales > Poaceae > Triticum > Triticum turgidum. The sequence continues at coordinate 537,073,963 of LT934120.1, forward strand.
GGCCGAAGCCGACCAGCCACCTCGCCACCCACCAGTGTGCGCCACCGCGGTCTTGACGCCACCCACGCTGCCTCACTGAGATCACCACCACGAGGCCAAGAGGATTGAGAGAGAGGCACCAGGCGACGGGAGCAGCGGCACCAGATCCGCGCGGGAGGGAACTACCTCCACCGCTGTCACGCGGGAGGCCCGTGCCTCCGGCACCGTCGCGTCGCGGTCACCGTCCTGATGCAGCAACATGGCGTACTAGGCCACCCCTAGCCCGGTGAGGCCCAAATCAGGCCCGCAAAACCCCACCGGCCAAGCTGCAGCAGGGCGGCACCAGCGCCGCCAACATCAGCCAGCCCATTGCCGCTCCCCTGCCTCCCGGAAGCCACACCGACGACCCTCCCCGCCGCCGACCCGCCCAGACCGAGCGGGCACCACCAGATCGCGCTGCCGCGTCACCCCGCCGCCAACGGCAGTGCCGTCGCCCAGTAGATCGCCCACCACCACGATGAAGAGTCCCCCGCCTCCGCCTAGGAGCACCCCGCGGTGCCACACCGCCCCGCGTCAGCGTGACCTGAGAGGGGAATGGCCAGTGCGCCGGACGCCAGCGATGGCGGCAAGGAGGGAGGGAAGGGGAGGGGGAAGGGGCATCGGGGGCACGGCCGGTCGCCCGCGGCGGCGACGTGGTCACGAGAGGAAGGGGGGCATTGGACAATTTTGAACCCCCAGCTCGTCTAATGTGTCCGGTGCCGGTTGATTCGGATTCCTTAGCTTTACACTCATCCCTCTACACATATAGGGACAATGTATTTTTTTATTGAAAGACACTATGTGCTGGCCATGTGGTGGATCCATAATGCAAGCACGGTCACCGTCACCTACTATTGTGTGCTGTCCATCTCATTCCTCTCCTTGATAATGACAAGTTCATATGCACAAGCAAACAACACATCGCAAGATATCCAC
>LT934120.1:537075025-537098747 GCA_900231445.1 Triticum turgidum subsp. durum
GGCAGCCTGCTCCCCAAGCTGGGGAAGCTGCTCATGGAGGAGTACAACTTGCAGAAGAAGGCAAAGAAAGTGTCGAGTTTCTCATGCGAGAGATGAAGACTATGCACGCTGCCCTCTGCAAGGTAGCCGATGTGGCGAGTGATCAGCTCGACGAGCAGGTTAAGCTCTGGGCTGATGAGGTCAGGGAGCTCTCCTACGACATGGAAGACGTCGTTGACAAGTTCCTTGTGCGTGTTGATGGCTCTAATAGACCTGCTGATGATGGCAACAAGCCCACGAATCTTGTGGAGAAGATGGCCAACTTGTTCAACAACGGTAAGGCTCGCCGCCAGATTTCTAGCGCCATCAAGGACATCCAGAAAGATGTCAAAGATGTGGCAGCCAGGCGTGGAAGGTATACAGTCTATGATATTGTGCCTAAGCCTACAGCTAGGACAGCAATCGATCCTCGTCTCCGAGCTCTGTACACTGAAGTTACGGAGCTTGTCGGCATCTATGGGAAGAGAGATCAAGAGCTTGTCAAGTTATTGTCCTTAGGAGATGAAGATCTGTGCAAGAAGAGACTAAAGATAGTCTCTGTAGTTGGATTCGGAGGACTAGGCAAGACCACTCTTGTTAGAACAGTATATGATAAGATCAAAGGAGGTTTCCATTCTTGGGCTTTTGTTCCAGTTGGTCGGAATCCTGACGTAAAGAAGATATTCAGGGACATTCTCATTGGTCTAAACAAGCAAATTTACATTAATATCAATCTCATGGTATTGGATGAAAGGCAACTTATCGAAGAAATCCGTGAATTACTTCAGGATAAGAGGTATGCGTCCCTTGACCAGTTTGGTTGTTGTTTGCATGCTACCGAAGCGGTCACTTAATGATTGTGTTAACTGGTAGAGAGCTTAGAATCTATTCTTTTCCAACGTCCTACTCATTTATAGCCGTATGAATCATTTTGATGTGGAGGCCGAGGGTAATCCTCCTTTTTAAAAAAACCCTGCCCTACTAGTTAGTATTATTCCCAAATTGACATTTTATAGATATTCTACAGAGAAATAATATTGTACAATTATATTATATATGTAGAAGTCATGTAGAGCTACAATTTCTAGAATTTTTTCTCGAGGAGGACGTCAATTATTAATTTATTTTCTCAAGACATATTAAAGTGGAGAGATTATTGAGATCTGCTCAAGGCTGGTTAGTATATTTGTTTAAATAATGCAAAAAAGATCTCACCTTTCCAAAAATAAATGTTCATGATATTTAGTTATGTTTCCTAATAAGTCATGCTTACTTTGTGAAAAAATGGATTCACTATTGGTCACAGAATTGTCATCTATTGCTAAAAAAATGCTACCATCACCAAATTTGGGTTCTCTCAAATATTTTGAGTTATATTTTGTGTTATGAATTTACAAAGTGAAATTTTATGTTGAAGATCATATCGTCTGAATAACATCAAAATGACGTGCATATATAGACCAAGGTTTATATTTTTGTACATTTTGTGGAACTGAGTTGATTGCCATGACTTCACCATGCGCAGCCACATGTTGTGGCCTATGTGAGTTGTGCCCACCTATTGCTCGTAGTAAGCAGCATATAAATGGCTCTAGAAAAATTACGGTCGACATACCATGGTAGGTCTTGCTTGGATTAGTTACACCAGATCCAAACAGGGCTTTAGTCTCTGTCATCGTGTCGCTAACTAGCATTACGCATCTTACCCCGTGGCAGACGTGGTTACTGATCTTCAAGTCATTAAAAAAAAACTAGCATTACATATCTTTATTGACAAGCTCCAGACTGTGGATTAGATACATATTTGTTTTTTTTTTTGGTTTGACATTTTCTCTCTTCAAATAGATGAAGTGAATTGTAATTGAGGTTTTTATATTAGTTATTATAGTTTAATATTTTGTAACTACATGTGTTGTTACATGTCGTCCATTTGTCTTTATTTACACATTCTTGAATGATTATTATTATTTGCTTGGACACACATCTTACTCTCAGTTCACAATTAATGCTATCATCGAATAGATTATTGACGGGTTTGGCGTATGGTGTCCACTTGTTTTCTTTCCTACTAAATTACATATGGTTTCTTGTGTTCATATGGCGCTTCATTAGCCTTTGTGATGTATACGTAAACACTTCATAAATGCTCTCTCACAACTGATACAGATACCTCGTCATAATTGATGATATATGGGATGCAAAACTATGGGGAGATATCAAGTTGGCTTTCTCTAATATGAACAATTTTGGAAGTCGACTAATCACGACAACCCGCATATTGAGTGTATCTAAAGCATGTTGTCCTTCCACTCATGATTCCATTTATGAAATGAAACCTCTCTCAGATGATGACTCTGCAAGGCTCTTCTACAAAAGAGTGTTTTCAAGTGAGCATGGTTGTCCTAATGAACTTAAGAAGGTATCTAAAGATATATTGAGGAAATGTGGCGGCGTGCCACTAGCCATCCTTACTATTGCTAGTCTTCTTGCTGCTGGTAAACAGATAAAGCCAAAATTTGAATGGCATGTTCTGGTAAACTCGATTGGTCGCGGACTTACAGAAGATGCAAGTATGGAGGAAATGCAGAGGATACTATCATTTAGCTATTATGATCTACCTTCTGATATGAAGACTTGTTTATTATATCTAAGTATGTATCCTGAAGACCGTGAGATTGACAAAGAAGAACTTATATGGAAGTGGATATGTGAAGAATTTGTGCAGCATGGAAAGGAACTAACTAGCACATTTGAGATTGGGGAAATTTATTTCAACGAGCTGATAAATAGAAACATGATTCAGCCAATATACACTGGTTTTTGTGAAATAAAAAGTTGTCGTGTGCATGATATGGTGCTTGATCTGATTCGTTCCTTGTCAGGTGAAGCAAAGTTCATTATAGTATTGGATAGTAATAAGAATATGACGTGTTCTCGTGGCAATATCCGTAGGATATCTCTCCAAAATTTCGAGTTAGATCCACCAACCACTCCTCTCGTTAATTCAATGAGAATGTCTCAAGTAAGGTCCATTATTGTCTTTTTTCCAGCTATGACTATCATGCCTGCTCTATCTAGCTTGGAAGTTTTACGTGTATTGGATTTGAGTGGATGCGATCTTGGGGCAGTTAACTGTCAAGTTAACTTGAGGGATATTGTGTATTTATTTCACCTAAGATACCTAGGTCTAAGAAGAACTGGTATACGTGAACTCCCAAAGGAAATAGGAAATCTGCAATTTCTGCAGGTGATAGATGCACAATACAATTTTGACATGAGAGTTTTGCCGTCATCTATGTGCAAGCTAAGAAAGTTGATGGTCGTAAAGGTTTTGATATGCTGCAATTGGACGCCTGGTGTCTTGGGTAACCTGACATCATTGGAAGTGTTGGAGAGGATCTATGCCTCTCCAAGCACTGTGCAAGAGCTTGGCAACCTGGCAAGGCTGAGGGAGCTCGAGATTCACTTCCTTCATGGGAGCCCCGAGTTAGAGGAAGCTTTTGTGGAGTCTATATGCAAGCTGAATGATATCCAAAGTCTGAATATTAGCTACCAGGATTTACCATACCTGGGTCTCTTGGGGGAACGCTGGGTACCCCCGCGATGTCTTCGCAAATTTGAGTTCTTTTCAGACCACATGGCATGCTCTACATTGCCGATGTGGATAATGAGATGCGGCCCCTCGCATCTATCAAACCTATCCACGTTCAGTATCATAATCAAGGAAGTGCGGCAGGAGGATGTGCAAATCCTTGGGAGGTTGCATTCTCTTCGCCATCTTTGGATGCAAAGCACCCACCAAACAGAAAGGTTGCTCGTCATTGGCGCGGATGGGTTTGGTTTAACGATAGCCTTTGCATTGCATTGTCAGCCAGCCACTCAGGTAGTCTTTCAGCAAGGAGCTTTGCCAAATGCAGAACAAGTCCGATTCAATTTGGGTGTGCGGGTGGCCAAAGAAGATGGTAACGGTGATTGCTTTGAGCTCGGCCTGCTTGACCTGCTCTCACTTCAGAGCGCGATGGTTGAAATCCATTGGGATGGCGTCACAGTTAAGGAGGCCGAGAAAGCGGAGGCTGCGGTGAGAAATGCATTGAACGCCCATCCTAACCGACCAAGCATTGCTTTTAGTATGGAGCCATATATACCAGAAGGTACAAAGCACGTGATACTCATCATGAATGAATGTGCTGTTTTTTCTTAATCCTTCTCTCTACATTCCTGCACATGCTTCCTGTTAATATATATCAACATTAACCATTCTCTTGTTGCTCAATTTTGCATCTCAATCTCCAAATATAGACACTGATGATGAGGATGACGATGACTATTATCATGACGACATTGATACTGACGTTCAAGGAAAAAGAATGGATCTGGAGTATGTACGCTTTCTTTCATTTAATTCTTGACATTCAGGGCATGTACAATGGTGGCATATGGATATATATGCCTCATGACAAAAAGTAATTTGAGGCACCTATAATTATTTTTTCTTTCCAATGCAAGCTACCACTAGTGGGCCTCATAAAGAAATAGAAAATAAAGACTTTAGTATACATACATCTCTACTTTTCACTCCAACCTTTTCAGCTTTTATCACCGGACCACACTTTTTCTCTTCAAGCACCCGCCTCCTGGAGAGGATCCCGCTTCCCTATCCGAACCTATTTTACGTCATATCCGATCCTACATGGCATGCGAGGCATCACCTTGAGGCTATGCATTGTACATGCCCTCATGCTTCGTTTTAGATCCCAGCTCACATATTTCTTCCTTGCTTTCTCAGCTAGAATTGACGGCGATTATGGAGAAAGACACATACGGATTATAAAGGTCAGGCTCCAGGTGTTGAAAAAGAAATCCTTGACTGAAGTCAAAGAACATGATCTGAACTAAGGCCCTTCCTGCTCTGCTCCAACAACGTTATTCAGTATCGCTTTAATTTAGAGGTTTCACTGCTTGCTGTATTGCTACTTTCTTTTTTTCTTCATTCATTTGCTTGATCTAGTTTCAACTGATTATATGTCGTGAGGAGGTCCGTAAAAAAAGGATCGGGACGTCCAGCGACTAGCGACCAGGAGGTGCTCGCGATCCGATCTAGAGCCGCCGCCGGATCCTTCCTCCCTACCCCCGCTCCCGTGCAGCGCCGCCGCGCTGCACCGGGGCGTCCCCGCCTCCCTCCCCTCCCCCCCGCCACCACTCTCCTCTCCCCCGCCGCCGGTGACGCCGCCAGGGAAAAGCCCGAGCGGCTCGGCGGCGGCGGTCTTGTGCTCGCGCCTCAGCTACTCAAGATCGATGCGGCGGTTCCGATCTTGATCTTCTTGGTGGTGATGGCGGACAACGGCGGCTGGAGTGTGGCAGCGGGTCTGTAGTCGCAGCGGGTGGCGGCGACGGCGGCCATGTTGCAGTCGCCCAACCTCCGGTTCGGCTTCGGACGATGGCGGCGATCTGTGCCGTTACCTTGATGAAGACATCGTCATGTAACTACTGTCGACCCACTTGTGCTGCTCCGGGGGAAACCCTAGGATCTGGTTTTCTAGATCGGATGATGGCGGCACTACGGTGTCGTTTCTCTCTTGGGAGAATCTTTTGTGGAGCAGCGCTGGAAGTCAGAGGCAGGAGGTGGAGCGGCTTCGCCTTGCATGAAGCTTCGGTGGAGATGTCAAGTCATGCCTGGCCGACAGGTGCTACGCTTTGTCATGCCTGGTCGACAGGTGCTACGCACGACAGATCTTTCAGAGACTTCAAGTTGTGTCGGCTGGTGGTACTTGGCGGCATGATGCTGAGGGGTACCGGCGGCGACTGCGACACATGCTCAGCAGTTCGCGTGCAAGGAGACGGTGCCGTTGGGCGACGTGGTGGCGTCGACGGCAGCTAGACCGGGCAAGGATGATGCGTCAATACAGCCCTGAAGATGGAGTGGTGGTAGTTGGTGGCGGCGGCCTCTGAGAGCACGCCGGACCGGTGTGTGCCCCGTACCTGGCAAGTGGCTTGGTTGGGGCCTCAGGTCTTAGATGTTAGATTTGACTGCGAGGTCTGTGGTATTAGGCCTGGACTATCAGCATCCCTTCATCAACTGGATAGGAGTAGCGACAGATGTTGCCTAGACGGTGCCTTCAGACTTACTGTTGTATTTCTTTGTAAGGTCTATTGTGAATAATTAATAAAATGGCTACATGCATCGTCCAGATGCAGAGGCCGGGGGTCTTCCTCCTTTTCTAAAAAAAACTAATTATATGTCGTCATGTAATGAACTTCCGTTATTCTCTGTTTCCTTTTCTCTTGTCCACACCATGTGTCTTTGTTTTATTCATTAATCTGCTTGTTCAAGCTTGAACTGCATATCATCTTTGCCATGCAGTAATGAACAGAGTTTCTTTGTTGGAAATGGAAGGTTTTAGTATTCGAGAAAGCTATTTTCCAGACGTCCTAATTTTAGGTACATATCCGAACGACTCTCTCCCCGTTCGATCCGTATCGCACGGTCCAAAAAAAATGATTCGCGATTCGCACGGGCGGAAAAACTAAAACAATAATCCGGCGATTCGAACTCTCTGGTCTGCAGTGAATGAAATCGACCCAGCGACCAGATCACCATCCGTCAACTTCTGTAAAAAAGTGGAGAGTCAATCTACTTGAACTTATTTAATCACGGAGCCACATCAGCACAATTAGAGGAATATTTTTTTCCTCAGATGTGGTTTAGCGTTTCCTGCATTGATTCAAGGAATTAATTTCGAAGCATTATCTTCCCATTTCGTGCACAACCATGCAATCGTCCCATTTTTAGTGTCATTTTAATGCCGCAATTAATGCTTGATTCCTTAAATCAAATGGATAAAAGGCAAAAAAAATAACATAATCTTGAGGGTGAAAAGTCAACAAGGTAATCTTTTCTTGGCTAATTGAACGGAAACACGCTACTTTACCTGTCTCCTCCGCTATGTTGTCACGTAAAGAAGTTTTTTTACTGCGGAGGGTCACATAAAGAAGTTGATTAAGTGTTTGATTTTTTAACACTTCAATAGACTATTTTACCTATTGAATTTACTGAATCGACAAACTAGCAACCTTGCTGGTTTATTTCACCGGTATTCGAACATTCTTTACTTTTGTAGCCTTATGACTCCCTGTTAACTTTTGTGTAAATAACATGATAAATTACGCACGACACAGTGATAACCCATGCACAAACACCACGATAACTTTTGACCCCGGAAAAAAGTTATTGAACTCTCGCAAAAAAAAGTTATTGAAAACATTTCTTCGATAACTTTTGTGTAAGTAACATGGTAATATACACATCACAAAGTTGATAATTGACACACAAACACCATGATAGCTTTGACCCGATAAAAAAATTATTAAAAAAATATACCCCGATTACTTCTATGTAAATAACATGGTAAATTACACACCACGGAGTTGATAAGCAACATACGAACATTAGTAACTTTTGTCCCGGGGGGAAGGATTGTTGCAAACTAACGTATGAACATCGGTAACTTTTGTCCTGGTAGCTTTGGCGACGGGGGTGGAGATGGGGGGAGTTGTCAAAATATACCACGATAATTTTTGTGCAAATAACATGATATTCTTTGCGTTCTGAAGACATGATAACTTATGTGCACCTCATGGTAATTTTCACGCGCGGGGCGGGGCGGGGGTGGGGGTGATGAAATATACCCCCGGTAACTTTTGTGTGAGTAGCATGGTAACTTAGACATCGCAGACCCGATAACTTATGTACCCCGCTGGTAACTTTGGTGCCCAGTGGGGGGGGTGACGAAATGTATCCCCGGTAACTTCTGTGTTAATATCATGGTAAATTACACATCACATACCTGATAACTTAATTACCCCGCTCCTGGTAACTTTGGCGCTGGTAGGGGGCGGGGATGGTTGATGAAATACCCTTGGTAACTTTTATGCGAATAGCATGGTAACTCACACATCGCAGACCTGATAACTTATGTACCTCGGTCTTGATAACTTTGGCACAGGAGGGGGGAGGGGTTGATGATGTATCTCCCAATAACTTTTTGTGTGAATAGCACGGTAACTCGCACATCACAGACCTGATGACTTATGTGCCTCAGTCCTTGTAACTTTCATGAGGGGGTTGTTTAAAAACATACCCTCGATAACTTTCGTGTAAATAGTTTGGTACTATATGCATCGTGCACGTGATAACTCACATAATCAGCGAGGTAGGCCTGATAAGAAGGTTAGAGAAACCAGGTTTATGCCCCGGTAATATATGTCTAAACAACATGGTAATATACGTAGCACATGCGTGATAACTTAGTTAGCCCAGAAGTGGTAACTTTTGATCCAGAAAAGTCGTCAGAACATATGAACATGGGATCTAGTTTTGAAGCTCTTGTCATGACGGTTTTTTATGTGAAAATTGTTTTTCGACCAGACCAACTATTTGAGCTACAAAACATTTTGAAGTTTTGGAATAGGGGGAAATCTTGGATGATATCAGCTATTCTGTCCTCTAGTTCATTTGCACGTGGGGAGAAGGTTGGATGACCATTTTTATGCCCCGGTAACATCTATATAAACAAGATGGTAACTTAGTTGTTACAGACGTGATAACTTGCTTAGCTTGGGCCTTGTAATAAAAAGTCGTCAAAACATATCAATATGGGATCTAGTTTTGAAGATCTCGTCACGACAAATCTTTCATGTGAACATGGGTTACAAAACATTTTGAAGTTTTGAAATTGGGGGGAATCTGGGATGACATCAGCCATTATGTCTTCTAGTTCATTTGCACGTGGGACGAAGGTTGGTTGACCAGTTTTATGCCCCGGTAATTTCTATATAAACAAGATGATAACTTATGAACCAGAGACATGTTAACTTACTTAGCATGGGCCTAATAACTTTTGATCCAGAAAAAGAAGTCATCGGAACATACCAACATGGGATCTAGTTTCGAAGGTCTCGTCGCAACGAATTTTCATGTGAGAATGGTTGGAAGATCGTGGATGTCGCCTAGAGGGCGGGTGAATAGGCGCTTTAAAATAATTATGGTTTAGGCTTGAACAAATGCAGAATAAACCTAGCGGTTAATTTGTCAAGCACAAAACCTACAACAACTAGGCTCACCTATGTGCACCAACAACTTATGCTAAGCAAGATAGGTAACTATGTGATAGCAAGATATATGACAAAGAACAATATGACTATCACAAAGTAAAGTGCATAAGTAAAGGGCTCGGGTAAAAGATAATAGAGGCACGCGGAGACGATGATGTATCCCGAAGTTCACACCCTTGCGGATGCTAATCTCTGTTTGGAGCGGTGTGGAGGCACAATGCTCCTCAAGAAGCCACTAGGGCCACCATAATCTCCTCACACCCTCGCACAATGCAAGATGCCGTGATTCCACTAAGGGATCCTTGAGGGCGGTCACCGAACCCGTACAAATGGCAACCCTTGGGGGCGGTCACCGAACCCGTACACTTTGGCAACCCTTGGGGGCAGTCACCGGTACCTGTCAAATTGCTCGGGGCGATCTCCACAACCTAACTGGAGACCCCGATGCTTGCCCGGAGCTTTACACCACAATGATTGAGCTCCGAACAACACCAATCGTCTAGGGCACCAAGGCACCCAAGAGGAACAAGCTCTAGGGTGCCCAAACACCCAAGAGTAATAAGCTTTTCAACCTTCACTTCCATGTATCACCATGGAGAACTCAAACCGATGCACCAAATGCAATGGCAAGGGCACACGGAGTTCCCAAGTCCTTCTCTCCTAAATCCCACCGAAGTAACTAATGTTAGGGAGGAAAATGAGAGGAAGAACAAGAAGGAGAACACCAAGAACTCCAAGATCTAGATCCAAGGGGTTCCCCTCACATGGAGGAGAAAGTGATTGGTGGAAATGTGGATCTAGATCTCCTCTCTCTTTTCCCTCAAAAACTAGAAAGAATCCATGGAGGGATTGAGAGTTAGCAAGCTCGAAGAAGGTCAACAATGGGGGAAGAACACGAGCTCAAAGGATAATGTTGAATGGGGAAGAAGACCCACTTTTATAGGAGCTCCCGAATCCAACCGTTATGTGCTTAGTCTGCGCACGAGCGGTACTACCGCTCAGGGGAGCGGTACTACCGCCCGGGTGGTAGAACACAGAGAGCGGAGAAAAACAGAGGGCGAGGCAGAGTTGTATGAGCAGCACTACCGCTGGAGCCAGCGGTACTACCGTAGGCCGAGCGGTACCACCGCTTGGCCCAGCGGTACTACAGCTGGGACCGCCACGAGCACAGGGAGAAGGGACAAGGAGGAGGGCCATTGAGTGGCACTAGGGGCGGTGGTAGCCGCGGTACTACCGCACACGAGCGATACTACCGCTCCTACTGCCGCTACTACTGCCGCTGAACCCGACACGAGAAAACCACGTCTCGAGTCGAGGCGGTACCAGCGCGGAACCGGAGCCATACTACCGCTTATGGCCATGGGCGGTACTGCCGCTGTGAGACAGCAGTACTACTACTTGTGACGATATGCGGTACTACCGCTGGCGCCATCCTTATGCCAATTCCATGAAAACAAGTACACACCAAGGAAAACCAAAACTGCCATAACTTCTGTAAATGAGCTCCGAATTGAGCAAACTCAAACTTGTTGGACACAAGACCGTGTTATAGTAAGAAGGCAGGGGAGGTATGCCTAACAAATAGAGGAGAGAAACCTCCAACACAGAAGAACCGGCATAACCTCCAACATCGAAAACATCATAGAAGAAGCATGTGAACTCCGTTTTCGATGAACTCGAGCTTGTCATCAAGATGACCAAAAGCTCTAAGACTCACAAAGAAAACCAAACAAGAACCAAGAAAGATGATGCAAGGATGCAATGGTTTGAGCTCTCTACGAATGATACGATCAAGCTACTATTCGAGAGCCCCCCTTGATAGAACGACAATCAATCCTATAACCCGGTCTCCCAACTACCACCATGAGACCGGTAAAATAGAAAACCTATCAAGGGCAAACATTTGCCTTGCACATGGTCCACTTGGGCTAGATGATGACGATCTTGACTCCCTCACGTTGGACCACCTTTCTTGATTGCATTGGCTTGATGAAGACTAGTTGATTGCTCCCCCATACTCCACTATGGGTGAGCCACTCTTCCGCACATCTTCAAAAATCCATTGTTACCACAATAGACAACAAGTTTCAAGCATTTGATCTCTTCGTGATGCTCCACTTGAACTTGCACACCGCAACCTAACCCCACAAAGAACTCTCATGAATACCATGGGTTAGCATACAAAGCGTAATGGACAATGCTTACCATACCATGGGATCACTTGATCCCTTGGTACATCTTGTACGCTTTGTGTGTTGATCACTTTGATTTACTCTTTGACTTAGTCTTGATCAACCTCTCACATGACCAATCTTTAGGTAATTCCTTGAATAGCACCTTGGTCATCACAAACTCTCCTTGAAACCAACAAATGGACTCCAAGAAAAGCCTATGGACAAATCCTTCAAATATAACTCAAGGCAACCATTATTCCATAGTGATTGTCATCAATTACCAAAACCAAACATGGGGGCACCGCATGTTCTTTCAATGGTTTTTTCATCGGAGCAACGGTTTGAGCTACAAAACATTTTGAATTTTTTGAAATGGAGAGAATCTTTTGCTGACATCATCTTATTTTATTACTTTGCATGCATGATATATGCTTAGTCAATATTTTTGGCAAAGAAGAAGTCTGCATGTGCGGGTGTATGCTTGGGCGTGCATGTGCTCTTTTTTGATGCCAGGTTAGTTGGACGAGCTCATCTGTATCTGTTGCTTAAATATCGACTAGTTGCTAGTTAGCACAATCCTTTAGTATTAATTCTTTGCCATGCAGTAAACGGACCCGTGTCTGTACATGTTAATGTTGTCATAAGAGGATCCCCGCAAAAAAGATGTTGTCTTAAAGGAGAGAATGGCTTCAGTTTGTAGGATCCCTTTCTAGGGAATAGGCTTTACTGTTGGCTAGCTGTTATTATAAAGAAAATTAACACAAAAAAATGATGAGGCATTTCAAAAAAATTACAAGAATCTATTCAATAATTAAGCAGATAAAATTAACACAAAAATTTAGGGTTGCACTAAATCAACTATTGATATGATCTATAGAAAAAAACATATCAAAATAGATAAGCACCCCCAAATACCAATAAAGCTTACTGAATAAATCAAAAACCAATAACAAAAAAAATTAAAAGGGAAATAAAAAATGCATTTCGTACAAGAACCACACGTATATAATAAAAAGGCACAAAAATATTAAAAAAACACAACTTAACGACCATGAAAGATAACTTAGCATCCATCCATACATAACTTAGCATTGATCCTTGCATAGCTTAAACCAAAAGTACAGAGCCACATAAGTTCATCCTTACATAGCTTAAACCAAAAGTAGAGAGCCACATAAGTTCATCCTTCCATACATAACCATCAACATAAGTTTAGATCATAATTAAACAGTATTTCAACCCAAAGGAGCTCCTCAAACAACTACCACCATTACCACCAGCATAGCAGACACTAGCTCAACAGGTGCACCTAGCAAAGATGCTGAAACACACGATACCCACCGATCATTGTGCTCCTTGAATGTGACCAGAATGACATTGTCCTTGACCCAACCTGTTGCTGAAATAATAACCCTGAAGTTGTTCTTCTCAATCACCATCCTACCATCTTCCTTGCAAATAGAATAAGATGAATGAGTAGTGACAGCCAGGCCATCATAAGGAGCTTCGAGGATGACACGAGCAGTGATGGGGACATCAACAAAACTCTTCAAGCTTGAAACAACAATCTTGGGAATTTTCTAAAAAGAAAAATATAAGAATATTAACTCAAACACACTCTACTAAAAAAGGTAAAAAGTACAAAAACATTAAACTACATCATAAGTAACAAAAAATACTTCAACTAGTAAGATAGTTATCATCAGCAACATACTAGAACAATAATTTGCACCACAAAACATTGAGAACTTGCACACAAAACATGAAAGAAAATAAGTGAAATGTCTACTGAATATAATTACAAAATAATTCCTATAATGTACTCATATATGAGTGGCAAAATCACATAAGCGCTGATATAAGGACACCAAAAGGATATTAAAACAGAATTTAGCTCAACATCACCTAACTAAAAATAAAAAGGAAGTGTACAAACACTAAACTACACCATAAATATCAAAATAGTACAACAACAAATAAGATAGTAATACTCAGCAAATCACTATATACTACAAAATGGACCATAAAAACTGACAACTTTCACACAAAACATGCAAAGCAACAACTGAAAACCATTAACCATGAAACAATACAAAATTCAGAGATGAAAATGAACATAACTAACCATGATAATCTTCTGGATATTGTTCACAGTTAACACATGCATGAAAGGGCGGGAACACATAGAAATATCACAGTAAAGCCGACCCACAAAGCAACGTGTGTTGGTGTAGTTAAGCTCGATGTTCCCAAAGTAAACACACGTCTTAGCATGCTCAACATCAACTACAGAAAGATGATTAAAAGCTTCAAGCAAAACAATAAAAGGTTACAACACACAATATGCTAGTATAACAGAAAGAAACAATTAGAATTAAATAAAAATGGAAAAAACTTACCAACATGAGGTAAAGGAAGCAACCTGTCACCACCACGGTAAGTCTCAAACTTCAAATTCAGGCCCAGTCATCAAGGAAAAAGAAAATGCGATCTCCAGCATTAAGAGCATAGTCAAAAGCAAGCATCATCCATGAATTCCCATAGAACTTGGTGTAATTAGGAGTATAATTGAACAAAGCATCATAAGACCTGCCTTCATGGGTAAGAAGAGCGGGCTCAAGCTGCTTGTTCTGCATCATCCTAGCATGATCCTTCTTCTCTTGAATATATTCAGCCAGGAACCCTCTAACATTGTAAGTGACAAGCTGGGGGGAAATCAGAAGTAAACAAATATCCAATGAGGCGAAAACACACACAATTTTTTGCCAGATTCCCATCAATCATAAATATGCTAAAAGAAACTAGAAAATACACTAAAATAACTAAGAACTTGCAATACAATATAGCAAGAATTGCACAAAACCAAAATGCAACCTCTAATTCAAAACATGAAACACAAACATAAATAACATCAAACTTATTTCGAGGAGCAACAAGGAAGAACAAGTACAAATCAAGATAGAACAACAATTATGAAAAATAAAAAACTACAAGGCAACTACATTAAACTCACCATATGTCTCTAGCAACCATCATCAAGGATGACATCAAACTGCCGCAGAAACCCATTGACACCAAGCAGATCACCAGTGGGGCATGGCCCATTAGGGTTGCAGCACCTAGGGCAAACCATACCTGGGGAAAAAATTAGAACAATCAGACAAATTATAAATTAGTCAATTCACTGTTAGGCCAATATATCAACTAAATTAACAAAAGAGTCAATAACAAGTCAACTTATAAACTAACACCAGAGCTAATTAAAGCATAACTCTAACTGTAAATGCACAAATGATATGCTCAAAAAGAAGGGCTTATAAGTCATTACATACAAGAACACAACTAAAGAAAACCCATTAGCTATAGCTTACACTTATTAAACGACATTCCACAAAAAAGAATGGCCTTTTCCAACTAAACCATAAACCCAACGAGGGAAAAACCTCAAATGCATCAACTAAACATTGATAGTAGACGTCCAGTGATACGTCTCCAACGTATCTATAATTTATGAAGTATTCATGCTATTATATTATCCATCTTGGATGTTTTATATGCATTTATATGCTATTTTATATGATTTTTGGGACGAACCTATTAACCTAGAGCCAGGGCCAGTTTTTGTTTTTTCCTTGTTTTTAAGTTTTATAGAAAAGGGATACCAAACGGAGTCCAATTGATGTGCCAATTTTTGACTATTTTTTATGGACCAGAAGAAGCCCACGGAGCATCGGAGATGGACCAGAAGAGTCCCGAGCCGTCCACGAGGGTGGAGGGCGCGCCCTACTCCCCTGGGCACGCCCCCTATCTCGTGGACGACCAGGAGACCCGCCTGACATGAAACCGACGCCAACCTCTCCTATAAATGCCCAAACCTCCAGAAAATAACCTAGATCAAAAGTGCCGCTGCCGCAAGCCTCTGTAGCCTCGAGAAATCAATCTAGGCCCTCTCTGGCACCCTGGCGGAGGGGGCCATCATCACCGGAGGCCATGGGGAAGGATCTCGGAGGGGCCATCATCGCCATGAAGGCCAAGGACCAGAGGGGGAACCTCTCCCCATCTAGGGGGAGGCCATGGAGAAGGAAGCACAAGGGGGAGAACCTATCCTCCTCTCTCTCAATGGTGTCAGAGTGCCATCAGGAGGGGAATCATCGTCGCGGTGATCGTCTTCATCAACATCACCATCATCATCACCATCCTCGTCTCTTTTACGCGGTCCACTCTCCCGCACCCCGCTGTAATCCCTACTTGAACATAGTGCTTTATGCCACATATTATGATCCAATGATGTGTTGCCATCCTATGATGTTTTGAGTAGATATACTTTGTCTTTGGGTTGATTAATGATCTAGATTGGTATGAGTTGTATGTTTTATTTTGGTGCTGTCCTATTGTGCCCTCCATGTTGCACAAGCGTGAGGGATTCCCGTTGTTGGGTGTTGAAATACGTTCATGATTCGCTTATAGTGGGCTGCTTGAGTGACAGAAGTATAAACCCGAGTAAGGGGGTTGTGGTCTATGGGATAAAGGGGACTTGATATGTTGAAGCTATGGTTGGGTTTTACCTTAATGATCTTTAGTAGTTGCGGATGCTTGCTAGAGTTCCAATCATAAGTGCATATGATCCAAGAAGATAAAGTATGTTAGCTTATGCCTCTCCCTCATATGAAATCGCAATGCCGACCACTGGTCTTGTTAACAATTGCCTAGGATAATTCCGCACACCGATCCATCATTATTCCATACTCGCTATTTATAATATTTAGTAATATATTTTAAATTTATGATAACAACACCTACTTTTATATTTTAGCTCTCCGATATCATGCAAAGTTATCCTCTTCATACCCACAACATAGTTTTATTTCTCGTTTCTAGTTGGAAGCAAACGTTCGGTGTACGTAGAGTCGTATCAGTGGCAGATAGGACTTCAGAGAATATTTATCTTACCTTTATCTCCATGTGGGTTCGACACTCCATACTTATCAATTCCACCTTTTGAAAGTGCAACTATCCCTGGGTGGTTTTGGTAATTCCTAACAACATATAGCTCATTGAGCTAATGCTATTTCAAGATAAATATTTCAAGAAAGCTCAACGATTGGCATGGCATGGATGAGAAAAGTGGATCCCTCAAAATTCTAAGGACAAAAGGATTGGCTCAAGCTCAAAGCACAAGACTCTACATCTTCTATTTTAGTGATCCAAGATCACATTGAGTCTATAGGAAAAGCTAATACTATCAAGGAGGGATGAGGTATTGCTTAATGAGTTTCTTGCTCAAAATGCTTAGTGATATGCTCCAAAGCCCTCAACTACTTTCTCCCATCCACATATGATAAACCAAAACTCAAATTCGGCCCCACCGAAACTATCTATCCAGCGCCACCGAGTTCAGATGTCATAGCCACTGCCACAAACCCTAGTCTTTTTGGTCACACCGATAGGGATCTCAGTCTCACCAAGATGGGATTGCAATCTCTCTCTGTTTCCCTTCGTAACATTTCATTCAAACCGAGATGAGTGATCAGTCCCACCGAGATTGCAATTCAAACTCACTATTTCCCTTTGGTAACGTATTGGTCTAACCGAGATGAGCGAATCGGTCCCATCGAGTTTGCCTGACCAACTCTCTGGTTAGCTTATTACCAAAATAGGTCTCACCGAGTTTGTGTAATCGGTCTCACGGAGATTACGTTATGCCCTAACCCTAACGGTCCCACCGAGTTGACATGTCAGTCCCACCAAAAATCCTAATGGTCACTGTCGGTGTCAAAATCGGCGGATCTCGAGTATGGGGTCCCGAACTGTGCGTCTAGGCGGATGGTAACAGGAGACGAGGGACACGATGTTTTTACCCAGGTTCGGGCCCTCTCGATGGAGGTAATGTTGGAAATATGCCCTAGAGGCAATAATAAAAGTGTTATTATTATATTTCCTTGTTCATGATAATTGTCTTTTATTCATGCTATAACTGTATTATCCGGAAATCGTAATACACGTGTGAATACATAGACCACAATATGTCCCTAGTGAGCCTCTAGTTGACTAGCTCGTTGTGATCAACAGATAGTCATGGTTTCCTGGCTATGGACATTGGATGTCGTTGATAACGGGATCACATCATTAGGAGAATGATGTGATGGACAAGACCCAATCCTAAGACTAGCTCAAAGATCGTGTAGTTCGTTTGCTAGAGCTTTGCCAATGTCAAGTATCTCTTCCTTTGACCATGAGATCGTGTAACTCCTGGATACCGTAGGAGTGCTTTGGGTGTATCAAACGTCACAACGTAACTGGGTGACTATAAAGGTGCACTACAGGTATCTCCGAAAGTATCTATTGTTTTATGCGGATCGAGACTGGGATTTGTCACTCCGTGAAAACGGAGAGGTATCTCTGGGCCCACTCGGTAGGACATCATCATATGCGCAATGTGACCAAGGAGTTGATCACGGGATGATGTGTTACGGAACGAGTAAAGTGACTTGCCGGTAACGAGATTTAACAAGGTATCGGTATACCGACGATCGAATCTCGGGCAAGTAAAATACCGCTAGACAAAGGGAATTGTATACGGGATCGATTGAGTCCTTGACATCATGGTTCATCCGATGAGATCATCGTGGAACATGTGGGAGCCATCATGGGTATCCAGATCCCGCTGTTGGTTATTGACCGGAGAACGTCTCGGTCATGTCTGCATGTCTCCCGAACCCGTAGGGTCTACACACTTAAGGTTCGATGACGCTAGGGTTATAAAGGAAGCTTGTATGTGGTTACCGAATGTTGTTCGGAGTTCCGGATGAGATCCCGGACGTCACGAGGAGTTCCGGAATGGTCCGGAGGTAAAGATTTATATATAGGAAGTCCTGTTTCGGCCATCGGGACAAGTTTCGGGGTCATCGATATTGTACCGGGACCACCGGAAGGGTCCCGGGGGCCCACCGGGTGGGGCCACCTGCCCC
Source organism: Triticum turgidum subsp. durum (assembly GCA_900231445.1). Lineage (NCBI taxonomy): Eukaryota > Viridiplantae > Streptophyta > Magnoliopsida > Poales > Poaceae > Triticum > Triticum turgidum. Next base: position 537,093,297 of record LT934120.1, read on the forward strand.
GGGGGGCCACATGGGCTGTAGGGGGTGCGCCTTGGCCTACATGGGCCAAGGGCACCAGCCCCAAGAGGCCCATGCGCAAGGAAACTTGGAGAGGGAAGAGTCCTAAAGGGGGAAGGCACCTCCGAGGTGCCTTGGGGAGGATGGACTCCTCCCCATCCTTAGCCGCACCCCTTCCTTGGAGGAGGGGGCAAGGCTGCGCCCTCCCCCTCTCCCTTGGCCCTATATATAGTGGGGAAAAGGAGGAGCAATCATACCTAAGGCCTTTGGTTGCCTCCCTCTCCCTCCCGTGACACATCTCCTCTCCCGTAGGTGCTCGGCGAAGCCCTGCAGGATTGCCACGCTCCTCCATCACCACCACGCTGTTGTGCTGCTGCTGGATGGAGTCTTCCTCAACCTCTCCCTCTCTCCTTGCTGGATCAAGGCGTGGGAGACATTGTCGAGCTGTACGTGTGTTGAACACGGAGGTGCCGTCCGTTCGGCACTAGGATCATCGGTGATCTGAATCACGACGAGTACGACTCCATCAACCCCGTTCACTTGAACGCTTCCGCTTAGCGATCTACAAGGGTATGTAGATGCACTCCCCTTCTACTCGTTGCTGGTCTCTCCATAGATAGATCTTGGTGATTCGTAGGAAAATTTTTGAATTTCTGCTACGTTCCCCAACAGTGGCATCATGAGCTAGGTCTATTGCGTAGATTCTTTGCACGAGTAGAACACAAAGTAGTTGTGGGCGTTGATGTTGTTCAATATGCTTACCGTTACTAGTCCAATCTTGTTTCGACGGTATTGTGGGATGAAGCGGCCCGGACCGACCTTACACGTACTCTTACGTGAGACAGGTTCCACCGATTGACATGCACTTGGTGCATAAGGTGGCTAGCGGGTGCCAGTCTCTCCCACTTTAGTTGGAACGGATTCGATGAAAAGGGTCCTTATGAAGGGTAAATAGCAATTGGCATATCACGTTGTGGTTTTGCGTAGGTAAGAAACGTTCTTGCTAGAAACCCATAGCAGCCACGTAAAACATGCAAACAACAATTAGAGGACGTCTAACTTGTTTTTGCAGGGTATGCTATGTGATGTGATATGGCCAGAAGAATGTGATGAATGATATGTGATGTATGAGATTGATCATGTTCTTGTAATAGGATTCACGACTTGCATGTCGATGAGTATGACAACCGGCAGGAGCCATAGGAGTTGTCTTTATTTATTGTATGACCTGCGTGTCATTGAAGAACGCCATGTAAACTACTTTACTTTATTGCTAAACGCGTTAGTCATAGAAGTAGAAGTAGTCGTTGGCGTGACAACTTCATGAAGACACGATGATGGAGATCATGGTGTCATGCCGGTGACGATGATGATCATGGAGCCCCGAAGATGAAGATCAAAAGGAGCAAAATGATATTGGCCATATCATGTCACTATTTGATTGCATGTGATGTTTATCATGTTTATGCATCTTGTTTGCTTAGAACGACGGTAGTAAATAAGATGATCCCTTACAACAATTTCAAGAAGTGTTCTCCCCTAACTGTGCACCGTTGCTACAGTTCGTCGCTTCTAAGCACCACGTGATGATCGGGTGTGATGGATTCTTACGTTCACATACAACGGGTGTAAGACAGATTTACACAGCAATACACTTAGGGTTAACTTGACGAGCCTAGCATGTGCAGACATGGCCTCGGAACACGGAGACCGAAAGGTCGAGCATGAGTCGTATAGTAGATACGATCAACATGAAGATGTTCACCGACGTTAACTAGTCCGTCTCACGTGATGATCGGACACGGCCTAGTTGACTCGGATCATGTAATCACTTAGATGACCAGAGGGATGTCTATCTGAGTGGGAGTTCATAAGATGAACTTAATTATCCTGAACATAGTCAAAAGACCCTTTGCAAATTATGTCGTAGCTTACGCTATAGTTCTACTGTTTAGATATGTTCCTAGAGAAAATATAGTTGAAAGTTGATAGTAGCGATTATGAGAACAGTAGAAAGCTTATGTCCTTAATGCACTGCTCAGTGTGCTGAACCCCAAACATCGTTTGTGGATGTTTCGAACATCGAACATACACGTTTTGATAACTACGTGATAGTTCAGTTAAATGGTTTAAGTAGAGGCACCAAAGACATTTTCGAAACGTCGCGGAACATATGAGATGTTTTGAAGGCTGAAATTGGGATTTCAGGCTCGTGCTCACGTCAAGAGGTATAAGACCTCCGACGATTCTCTTAGCCTGCAAACTAAGGGAGAAAATCTCAATCGTTGAGCTTGTGCTCAGATTGTCTGAGTGCAACAATCACTTGAATTGAGTGGGAGTTGATCTTCCAAATGAGATAGTGATGTTTCTCCGAAGTCATTACCACCAAGCTGCTAGAGCTTCGTGATGAACTATAACATATCAAGGATAGAGATGATGATCCTTGAGGTATTCGCGTTGTTTGACATCGCGAAAGTAGAAATCAAGAAGGAGCATCAATTGTTGATGGTTGGTGAAACCACTAGTTTCAAGAAGGGCAAGGGAAGGAAGGGATACTTCATGAAACGGCAAATCAGCTGCTGCACCAATGAAGAAACCCGAGGTTGAACCCAAACCCGAGACTAAGTGCTTCTGTAAATAAGGGGAACAACCACTGGAGCAGGATTACCCTAGATACTTGGTAGATGAGAAGGCTGGCAAGGTCGATAGAAGTATATTGGATATACATTATGTTAATGTGTACTTTACTAGTAGTCCTAGTAGCACCAGGGTATTAGATACCGGTTCGGTTGCTAAGTGTTAGTAACTCGAAATAAAAGCTACGGAATAAAACGGAGACTAGCTAAAGGTGAGCTGACGATATGTGTTGGAAGTGTTTCCAAGTTTGATGTGATCTAACATCGCACGCTCCCTCTACCATCAAGATTAGTATTAAACCTGAATAAGTGCTCTTGCACCTAAAGGAATGGTTTATTGAATCTTGATCGTAGGGATACACATTTTCATGCCAAAAGATATAAGATAGTAATGATAGTACCACTTACTTGTGGCACTGCCATGTAAGTCATAATGGTATAAAACGCATGAAGAAGCTCCATGTTGATGGATCTTTGGACTCACTCGTTTTTGAAAAGTTTGAGACATGCGAACCATGTCTATTGGTGTATATGCATGAAGAAACTCCATGCAAATGGATCGTTCGGACTCACTTGATTTTGAATCACTTGAGATATGCAAATCATACCACATGGGCAAGATGACTGAAAAGCCTCATTTTCAGTAAGATGAAACAAGATAGCAACTTGTTGGAAGTAACACATTTTGATGTGTGCAGTCCAATGAGTGCTGAGGCATGCAGTGAATATCGTTATGTTCTTACTTCATAGATGATTCGAGTAGATGTTGAGAATATTTATTTGATGAAACACAAGTCTGAATTATTGAATGGTTCAAGTAATTTCAGAGTGAAGTAGAAGATCATTGTGATAAGAGGATAAAATGTCTATGATATGATCATAGAGATGAATATCTAAGTTACGAGTTTTGGCACACAATTAAGACATTGTGGAAATTGTTTCGCAATTAATACCGCCTGGAACACCATAGTGTGATGGTGTGTCCGAACATCATAGTTGCACCCTATTGGATATGGTGCGTACCATGATGTCTCTTATCGAATTACCACTATCGTTCATGGGTAAGGCATTAGAGACAACCACATTCACTTTAAATAGGGCACCACGTAATTCCGATGAGATGACACCGTATGAATTATGGTTTAGAGAAACCTAAGTTGTCGTTTCTTAAAAGTTTGGGGCTGCGACGCTTATATGAAAAAGTTTCAGGTTGATAAGCTCGAACCCAAAGCGGATAAAATGCATCTTCATAGGACACCCAAAACAGTTGGGTATACCTCCTAATTCAGATCCGAAAGCAATATGGATTGTTTCTAGAATCGGGTCCTTTCTCGAGGAAAGGTTTCTCTCGAAAGAGTTGAGTGGGAGGATGGTGGAGACTTGATGAGGTTATTGAACCATCTCTTCAACTAGTGTGTGGCAGGGCACATGAAGTTGTTCCTGTGGCACCTACACCAATTGAAGTGGAAGCTTATGATATTGATCATGAAACTTCGGATCAAGTCACTACCAAACCTCGTGGGATGACAAGGATGCGTACTACTTCAGAGTGGTACGTAATCCTGTCTTGGAAGTCATGTTGCTAGACAACAATGAACCTACGAGCTATGGAGAAGCGATGGTGGGCCCGAATTCCGACAAATGGTTAGAAGCCATGAAATCCGAGATAGTATCCATATATCAAAACAAAGCATGGACTTTGATGGACTTGCCCGATGATCGGCAATCCATTGAGATAAATGGATCTTTTAAGAAGAAGACGGACGCGGATGGTAATGTCACCATCAATGAAGCTCGACTTGTGGCGAAAAGTTTCTCACAAGTTCAAGGAGTTGACTACGATGAGTTTTTCTCATCCGTAGCGATGCTTAAAGTCCGTCGGAATCATGTTAGCATTAGCTGCATTTATGAAATCTGGCAGATGGATGTCAAGACAAGTTTCCTTACTAGTTTTCGTAAGGAAAGGTTGTATGCAATACAATCAGAAAAGTTTTGTCGATCCTAAGGATGCTAAAAGGTATGCTAGCTCCAGCGATCCTTTTAAGGACTGGAGTGAGCATCTCGGAGTTGGAATGAATGCTTTGATGATGATCAAAGATTTTGGGTTTGTACAAAGTTTATGAGAAACTTGTATTTCCAAAGAAGTGAGTGGGAGCACTATAGAATTTCTGATGAGTATATGTTGATCAGAGATGATGTAGAATTTCTAGAAAGCATATAGGGTTATTTGAAAGGTGTTTTTCAATAGAAAACCTGGATTAAGCTACTTGAACATTGAGCATCAAGATCTATAAGGATAGATCAAAATGCTTAATAATACTTTCAAATGAGCACATACCTTGACATGATCTTGAAGGTGTTCAAGATGGACCAGTCAAAGAAGGAGTTCTTGCCTGAGTTGTAAGGTATGAAGTTAAGGCTTAAAGCTCGACCACGGCAGAATAGAGAGAAAGGACGAAGGTCGTCCCCTATGCTTAAGACGTAGGCTCTTCAGTATGCTATGCTGTGTACCACACCTGAAGTGTGCCTTGCCATGAGTCAGTCAAGGGGTACAAGAGTGATCCAAGAATGGCTCACAGGACAGCGGTCAAAGTTATCCTTAGTAACTAGTGGACTAAGGAATTTTCTCGATTATGGAGGTGGTAAAAGAGTTCGTCGTAAAGGTTACGACGATGCAAGCTTGACACCTATCCGGATAGCTCTGAGTAGAGAGACCGGATACATATAATGGAGCAACAATTTAGAATAGCTCCAAGTAGAACAGTTATTTGGAATAGCTCCATATAGAGCGTGGTAGCTGCATCTAGGAGATGACATA
>LT934120.1:537098757-537161914 GCA_900231445.1 Triticum turgidum subsp. durum
TGATCAAACATAAAACTCATTGAGTGTTAATCACATAGTGATGTGAACTAGACTACTGACTCTAGTAAACTCTTGGTTATTAGTCACATGGCGATGTGACCTGTGAGTGTTAATCACATGACAATGTGAACTAGATTATTGACTCTAGTGCAAGTGGGAGACTGTTGGAAATATGCCCTAGAGGCAATAATAAAAGTGTTATTATTATATTTCCTTGTTCATGATAATTGTCTTTTATTCATGCTATAACTGTATTATCCGGAAATCGTAATACACGTGTGAATACATAGACCACAATATGTCCCTAGTGAGCCTCTAGTTGACTAGCTCGTTGTGATCAACAGATAGTCATGGTTTCCTGGCTATGGACATTGGATGTCGTTGATAACGGGATCACATCATTAGGAGAATGATGTGATGGACAAGACCCAATCCTAAGACTAGCTCAAAGATCGTGTAGTTCGTTTGCTAGAGCTTTGCCAATGTCAAGTATCTCTTCCTTTGACCATGAGATCGTGTAACTCCTGGATACCGTAGGAGTGCTTTGGGTGTATCAAACGTCACAACGTAACTGGGTGACTATAAAGGTGCACTACAGGTATCTCCGAAAGTATCTATTGTTTTATGCGGATCGAGACTGGGATTTGTCACTCCGTGAAAACGGAGAGGTATATCTGGGCCCACTCGGTAGGACATCATCATATGCGCAATGTGACCAAGGAGTTGATCATGGGATGATGTGTTACGGAACGAGTAATGTGACTTGCCGGTAACGAGATTTAACAAGGTATCGGTATACCGACGATCGAATCTCGGGCAAGTAAAATACCGCTAGACAAAGGGAATTGTATACGGGATCGATTGAGTCCTTGACATCATGGTTCATCCGATGAGATCATCGTGGAACATGTGGGAGCCATCATGGGTATCCAGATCCCGCTGTTGGTTATTGACCGGAGAACGTCTCGGTCATGTCTGCATGTCTCCCGAACCCGTAGGGTCTACACACTTAAGGTTCGATGACGCTAGGGTTATAAAGGAAGCTTGTATGTGGTTACCGAATGTTGTTCGGAGTTCCGGATGAGATCCCGGACGTCACGAGGAGTTCCGGAATGGTCCGGAGGTAAAGATTTATATATAGGAAGTCCTGTTTCGGCCATCGGGACAAGTTTCGGGGTCATCGATATTGTACCGGGACCACCGGAAGGGTCCCGGGGGCCCACCGGGTGGGGCCACCTGCCCCGGGGGGCCACATGGGCTGTAGGGGGTGCGCCTTGGCCTACATGGGCCAAGGGCACCAGCCCCAAGAGGCCCATGCGCAAGGAAACTTGGAGAGGGAAGAGTCCTAAAGGGGGAAGGCACCTCCGAGGTGCCTTGGGGAGGATGGACTCCTCCCCATCCTTAGCCGCACCCCTTCCTTGGAGGAGGGGGCAAGGCTGCGCCCTCCCCCTCTCCCTTGGCCCTATATATAGTGGGGAAAAGGAGGAGCAATCATACCTAAGGCCTTTGGTTGCCTCCCTCTCCCTCCCGTGACACATCTCCTCTCCCGTAGGTGCTCGGCGAAGCCCTGCAGGATTGCCACGCTCCTCCATCACCACCACGCCGTTGTGCTGCTGCTGGATGGAGTCTTCCTCAACCTCTCCCTCTCTCCTTGCTGGATCAAGGCGTGGGAGACATTGTCGAGCTGTACGTGTGTTGAACACGGAGGTGCCGTCCGTTCGGCACTAGGATCATCGGTGATCTGAATCACGACGAGTACGACTCCATCAACCCCGTTCACTTGAACGCTTCCGCTTAGCGATCTACAAGGGTATGTAGATGCACTCCCCTTCTACTCGTTGCTGGTCTCTCCATAGATAGATCTTGGTGATTCGTAGGAAAATTTTTGAATTTCTGCTACGTTCCCCAACAGGTAAAACCCTACTCCTGCTTGATTAATATTGATGATATGGGTAGTACAAGAGTTGATCTACCACGAGATCAGAGAGGCTAAACCTTAGAAGCTAGCCTATGGTATGATTGTTGTTCTCCTATGGACTAAAACTCCCCGGTTTATATAGACACCGGAGAGGGCTAGGGTTACATAGAGTCGGTTACAATGGGAGGAGATCTTCATATCATATCGCCAAGCTTGCCTTCCACGCCAAGGAAAGTCCTATCCGGACACGGGACGAAGTCTTCAATCTTGTATCTTCATAGTCCGGGAGTCCGGCCAAAGGTCATAGTCCGGCCATCCGGACACCCCTTAATCCAGGACTCCCTCAGTAGCCCCTGAACCAGGCTTCAATGACGACGAGTTCGGCGCGCAAATTGTCTTCGGCATTGCAAGGCGGGTTCCTCCTCCGAATACTTCATAGAAGATGTTAAACACAAGGATAATGTCCGGCTCTGCAAAATAAGTTCCACATACCACCGCAGAGAGAATAATATCTGCACAAATCTAATCTGCTGACGCATTCCGCGGCGTGACATCACGCCACGGCCAAGCCTTTATTCGAATCGTTTTACTGTTCCACCTCAGCGCGTTTAGCGAGGCGGTTTCCTTGGCACGTCTTGTCAAAGAAGAGATCGTGTCCCCTTATTCCGGGATTCTCATCAATACGGGCGTGGGTAACCCAACCGCGCCATTAACCGTGGCGCTTGGGAGATAAGCGAGTTTTATTAGGCTGGTGGGGGCTTATAGTTTCGGCCACCCATATAAGGGATAAGGATCCACCCTTTCCATTTACGCCTTCTTCCTCCTTTGCTTATCCATCCCTGCGCACTCGAGCTCCAGCGCCCAAGTGCGCACTTCCCACCTCAACCTTCTCCAATCATGTCCGGAGCGGGAGGTAGATGGATGGCCTTCTCCGTCACGGAGGGGCAAATCAAAAAGTTATGGAAGGCCGGATACTTGTCTGACGACATCGCGCACCGGCTTCCAGATGAGGGGCAACTCATCCCCACCCCAAGGCCCCATGAGAGGGTCGTGTTTCTCCCCCATTTCCTCCGCGGACTGGGCTTTCCTCTTCACCCGTTTGTCCTGGGGCTCATGTTCTACTACGGCCTGGACTTCCACGATCTGGCCCCGAACTTCATCCTCAACATCTCGGCGTTTATCGTCGTGTGCGAGGCCTTCCTCCGCATCCAGCCTCACTTTGGCCTATGGCTGAAGATCTTCAGCGTCAAGCCGAAGGTCGTGAGCGGACGTCAAGCGGAGTGCGGAGGCGCCATGGTGGGCAAGATAGCCCACGTTATATGGCTTGAGGGCGCCTTCGTAGAGACCATCAAAGGGTGGCAGTCGGGGTGGTTCTATATCACCGAGCCGCATGACCCTGAATGGGCAGCGGCCCCCAAATTCCGATCTGGCATCCCCACACGGCTCACATCTTGGAAAGAGACGGGCCTGTCATGGGGTAGTTCGGCAGAGGTGACCGGACTTCAAACCTGCGTCAAAGATCTGATAGACAGGAAGGTCAAACTCGTCACCGTAGTCCAAGTCATGCTTTTCCGTCGGATCCTCCCGTGTCAACGACGGGCCTTTAATCTGTGGGAATTCGACCCAGCTCAACACCAAACTTTGTCCAGGCTCTTCGATACAACGCACGAAGATGCCTGGAAGGTGCTTTTCAAGAGCTCCGAGGTCCACCCTCCCATCACCGAGGATCGCGGATTCTGCGCGAAGTGCCAAGCCAGTGCGGTAAGCTTAATTTTCCCATTACGGGGCATTTGTTTTCAATAGATTTGATTCTATGCGGGATATAAACTCCCATCGCTTTAACAGGACTGGCAGAAGAAGGCCGGACAGATCAACTGTCCGGCTCCTCTACCCGAAGACCCAGCGGACGCTCGTTTAACGAAGCTGCTGGTTCCGGCACCTCACGTGGTGCCGGAGAAGAAGGCCAAGAAGAAGGCCACGGGGACTCGAAAGAGCTCCCGGCGCCTGGTGGTGTCGGATTCATCGCCTGACAACCCCGAAGCACCCTCCGCCTCTGAGGACGAGGAGGAGGAAGAAGAAGCCTCTCCCCCTCCAACGGGGGGAGGAAAGAAAAGGAAGGCCGCCCCAGTTGGGGAGGCCGGAGGGTCCAAGAAGGGGAGGACCCTTCCGCCGGACTACGCCTCCAATGCCGAAGACGGTGGGGAGGAATGGCCATCCAGGGTCAAGCCCCTGGCAAAATCGTAAGTATCCGGATGCCAGAATAACTCATGGCGCTCCTCCAATGTATGGTACCTTCTGACGCCGAATTCAATCATGCAGTCCGCCCAAGGCTCAGCTCGGCGATTTGTTGAGCGGCTCCCTGGATTCGTCGGACATGAATAGCGCTTCACTTCCGACGGCCTCCTCCCCGCTCCCTGCGGACGACGCCGAGGTGGAGTCCCAAAAGGGACTAGACCAGGAGGAGGTGGTCCTGGAGGCGTCGCAAGGCGACCTCCCGGAGTCCAGGCCCGAAGGGGGTAAAACCCCAGAGGTGTCTAAGTCCGGCCCTGGGCCGGACACTGCTCCAGAACCTTCAGTGGTTCCGGAGTCCGGAAGGCGGTGCCTTCGTAAGAAGGGCAAGCCTACGACGCCGGCGACCTCCATCCAACCGGAGGCATCGGACAATTTGCTGGAGGTGCTTAACGGCGCCTCCATCGACGAGGAACACCGCACTGTTATGAGTGCGGTGATTCAGAAGGTTCAGTCCGCCAAGAGCGGGCTGACTGAAGCCTGTACCAGCCTTCTAACAGGTTTTGAGGTAAGTTTTAAGATATGTAAGAATATTACCGCATAGACAGTAGCTCCTGATGCTCAGTTTGGTGTTCGGAAAGAAAAGCCAAGCTGAGGATCTAAAAAGATATACGCAGGAGTCTAACATAAATATGTCAATATGCGAATGCAGGTTGCGCTGCTGACCTCTGCCGCACTGACTGCGGAGGTCGACGCATTGAAGCAGAACCTCGAGCGGTACGAGAACAAGCTCGGTCGTGCCAAGAAGCAGCTCGAGGACAAGGAAGGTAAGTAATACCTTATTAAAGTAATACCTTATAGAAAGGATTTGGTTGCAAAAAATGACAGGAATAACGTGGGTATTGCAGGGGCCACGACCGAGGTGGCGACCCTAAAGGAAGCGGTGTCCAAGGCCGAAAACAGTGCGGCCTTGGAGCGCACCGAGTGAGAGAAGCAGGAGGCGCGGGTGGCGGAGGTGCGGCAAGAGCCCCAGGCTCTCGTGGAGAAACACGAGAGTTTGGAGCGTGACTTGAAGACTCGGGAGTCCGAGCTCGCCTTGGCTCTTGATAGTGCAAAAACCGCTAAGGCCGAAGCCCAGAAGGCCCTCCAGGAGATCGAGGCGATAAAGAAGATAGCGGCGGGTAAGGCATTCTTCATGCAAAGCAAGCATATAAAAGTGAATTATCTGTTACTTACCCGAATCTGGAGCTCTCCAGGAGCGTTCGCTGATCTGCCCCGTAGTGTGTCTGATGCTGCCGCGTTCTATCGAGCCGAGGAGGGGAGCTCGACGGAAACGGTGTTCTGGTCTCAATATGCTGAGGCCGGACACCCGGTGCCCCTGAGCGACCAGCTGAAGCAGCTGGTCGAGCTCCACAAGGTGGCCGAACAGGCCATGAAGGGCCTCATAGTTTGGTTGTGGCCTAGAGAAGCCATGCCTGGGAGCTACTTCGGTCTGGTGCGGCGGCTGGTGGACGCCTGTCCATGGATTGAAGTCATCAAGCGCTCCGTCTGTATTGAAGGTGCCCGTCGGGCCCTTGCTCGTGCTAAAGTGCACTGGGGCGAGATGGACGCCGAGAAGCTTGTGACAGACGCGCCACCGCCGGGCAAGGAGTATCGCAAGCCCGATATGTATTATGAGGGCGTCCTGAAGGGTGCCCGCCTTATAGCGTGTGAATGCTCCAAAGATGTAATTTTTGAGTAGACTCACATCTGTTATCATGTACGCTGAAAACTTTATTCATATGCGCTAAGCAACGCTTGTTAATTTAAAATATTACCTTCTGTGCGGCTATTTATCGAATCTGAGAGATGCAAGTCGTCGGCTTATACCCCCATGCCACGAGTGCTGGGGTGTTCGGATAAACCTGAGCGCTCTTGTTCCCATTCTTGGGTCCATCTAGGGAGGCGCTCAGCACAACGAACAAGGCCATCGGACTTATAATGCTTTATCACTCTCACTTAGCCATAGAATTCTATAATTTTAAATTTCGGCGAAGCCCCTAGTATTCGGAAGACCGAGTTCGGGGCGCTATCCACGCCTAGGACAGATAAATCCGGCTCCTCGCTCTAAGCGGCATAAGTCTTTAGGAACTCGAAAAACCTCGCGAACAGCGATCAGTCTCTCGCACTATCATGACGATCAGTTTTAGCTTTCTCTACTGAGGTGTTAACCCAGCTCAACTGGGGCACAATCGCAGTAGTTCTCCCAGCACTACCTTGGCCAACATTGCGGAACGTAAGATACCAAAACATGGGAGCCGGGCAAACCCAACTATTGACCCAAGACATGATTCGGAGCCGATGCATATAATGCTATAAGATCGGGGTGCCACACTCATGAGAGTGTTCGGTCTTCTCACACCGTGTTATGGGGTGCTTAAGCCCCTGGTGTATTGGCCGTACCAAAGTGTACGGTTGCATAATGTCATGACTAAACACATTTGTATAAAAATAGATGAATACAATAATAGATAAGAGCTATGTATTGTTTAAAAAAGGGCTGCTAAGAAAGCAGAACGATACAAATAGTGCGATAAGCAAGAGATGGGATTATTTGACATGTCCCCCTCGAGGGGCAAGCTGCGAGACTTTAAGTAAAACAGGTATTTAACTCGTTATAGAGACCACCTGGACATTTGACGTGGCTTGTTCTCTCCCTGGCTGTTGCATCATATGTTCGGCGAGTGTATTGCCGGACATGCCTTCCGGATAGTTGGGTCCTGAAAGTATATATATAAAAAGGAAATGGCAAAATAGGGAGCCCCTAGTGTGGTTGACCCGCATTCTGGGCGTGCCGTGGTTGAGCCCCTCCCCTTATGCCCATGGTATTTCCAAAGCGTAATTATGTACGCGTGGTACCGCTATCGCCATTTGGCGAAGGCTGGGGTTGGGGCCGCACTGCTATGCTTGCTCGGAACGTGCCGGTCGGTGTTGTTGTAGGTTACGTCGGGCGCGGTTGACGTTGTCCGGACGTTTAACACCCGGATTGGAGAATTGCGTTGAGAGGCTACTTTGTACTTCCGCCGCCAGGGCCGCCATGCGCTCCTCCGTTCGGAGAGAGCGTTCGGTGTTTCCATTTACCGTAATGACTCCGCGAGGGCCTGACATCTTGAGCTTGAGATATGCGTAGTGCGGCACCACATTGAATTTTGCGAATGCGGTTCGTCCGAGCAGGGCGTGATAGCCACTGCGGAATGGGACTATGTCGAAGATTAACTCTTCGCTTTGGAAATTATCCGGGGGTCCGAAGACCACTTCGAGTGTAACCGAGCCTGTACAGCTGGCTTCTACACCTGGTATGACGCCTTTAAATGTTGTCTTTGTGGGTTTAATCCTTGAGGGATCTATACCCATTTTTCGCACTGTATCCTAATAAAGCAGGTTCAGGCTGCTGCCGCCATCCATGAGGACTCTAGTCAGGTGAAATCCGTCAATGATTGGGTCTAGGACCAATGCGGCGAATCCGCCGTGACGGATGCTAGTGGGGTGGTCCCTTCGATCAAAAGTGATCGGGCAGGAGGACCATGGGTTGAACTTTGGGGTGACTAGCTCCAACACATAGACGTCCTTGAGAGCACGCTTCCGCTCCCTTTTGGGGATATGCGTTGTGTATATCATGTTTACCGTCGCACTTGCGGCGGGAAGCCTTTCTGTCCTCTGTTGTTTGGTGGTCGGGGCTCCTCCTCGTCATCGCTATGCAGCCCCTTGTCTCTGGTTTCGGCACTTAACTTGCCTGCCTGCTTGAACACCCAATAGTCCCTGTTGGTGTGGTTGGCTGGTTGTTCGGGGGTGTCGTGTATCTGGCACGAGCGATCGAGTATCCGGTCTAAACTGGATGGGCCCAGAGGGTTTCTTTTGAATGGCTTCTTCCGCTGACCGGGCTTAGAGCCTCTGAATCCAGCATTAACTGCCGTATCCTCAGTATTGACGTCGTTAATGCGGCGCTTGTGCTTGTTATGACGTGACCTGCCATTGTTGTCCTTGGTATCTGAATTGCCAGGGCTCTTGGTTATGTTATTGCTACGAGCTAGCCAGTTGTCTTCTCCCGTGCAAAAGCGGGTCATGAGTGTCGTGAGGGCTGCCATAGATTTCGGCTTTTCCTGTCCTAGGTGCCGGGCAAGCCATTCGTCTAGGATGTTGTGCCTGAAGGCTGCAAGGGCCTCAGCGTCCGGACAGTCGACTATTTGATTTTTCTTGGTTAGGAACCGTGTCCAGAATTGTCTGGCCGATTCCTCTGGCTGCTGGATTATGTGGCTTAGGTCATCGGCATCTGGTGGTCGCACATAAGTGCCCTGGAAGTTGTCAAGGAACGCGGATTCCAGGTCCTCCCAGCAACTAATTGACTCTGCTGGCAGGCTGTTAAGCCAATGCCGAGCTGGTCCTTTAAGCTTGAGCGGGAGGTATTTGATGGCGTGTAGATCATCACCACGGGCCATGTGGATATGAAGGAGATAATCCTCGATCCATACCGCGGGATCTGTTGTGCCATCGTATGATTCGATGTTTACCGGTTTAAAACCCTCGGGGATTTGATGATCCATTACTTTGTCTGTGAAGCATAGTGGGTGTGCGGCGCCCCTGTACTGGGCTATATCGCGATGTAGCTCGGATGAGCTTTGTCTGTTGTGTTCGGCCTGGCCGTATTTATCATATCCGGCTTGACGGTTATCGTCACGTGATGTGGGGCGCCCACGCGATCCACAGATCAATCTTGTTTGCCTTGCCTTATCCTCCAATATGTCTCGCAGGTCTGTTGCGTTTCCCCATGCTCTGGTATTTTTGGAGCGGCGCCGGGGTGCGGCTTGAGTTGAGGGTCGAAAGGCCTCTCTGTCGTGGCCACGAGGTGGCCGATCGGGTGCATCGTACACTGGTGATGTAGGTTTAGTTGCTTCCTCCTCTAGTTGGGGTAGCAGCCTGCGCTTTGGGTAGCTCTTGGAGGGGCGTTCGAGTTTATACTCTTCGGCCGCCAGGACTTCAGTCCATCTGTCGGCTAGCAAGTCTTGGTCAGCTCTAAGCTGCCGCTATTTTTTCTTGAAGCTGCTTGCCGTGGCCAGAAGCCTGTGTTTGAAACGCTCTTGTCGACGGGATCCTCTGGCACAACGAATTAGTCGTCGTCGAGGCTTGCCTCGTCTTCGGAGGGAGGCATATAATTGTCGTCCTCGACCTCCCTGTCTGTCGCTCTCTCATGAGGGCTGGCTCCTCCATCCTCCTACGCTGAATCCTGCTGGAGGGGGTTGTCTTCGGCACTGTCTGGGGTGTTGTTGTCTCCAGTGCCAGACTCATCGTTTTTGCTTTGGCGGGATTTAGAGCGGCGCCGCTGACATCGGCGCTTGGGTTGCTTCTTGGAGGGGTCGTCCTCCATTTTTTCATCGCCATCCCCTGCTTTGGGGGTGTCCACCATGTATATGTCGTATGACGAGGTGGCTTTCCAGTGCCCTATAGGTGCTGGTTCTTGGTTGTCTCCTTTATCGGCGTCCATACCGTCGATGTCTTCAGAGTCGAAGTCGAGCATGTCGGTTAGATCGTCGACAGTGGCTACAAAGTGGGTGGTGGGTGGGTTTCGAATTTCTTTGTCGTCCGCATCCCAACCATGCTGACCATAGTCCGGCCAGGGCTTTCCTGACAAAGAGAGAGACTTTAGTGAATTCAGGATATCGCCAAAGGGCGAGTGCTGAAAGACGTCCGCGGCGGTGAACTCCATGATCGGAGCCCAATCGGGTTCGATCGGAAGGGGTACGGAGGATTCGGAGTCCGGAACGGAGTCCGGCACCTTGGAGTCACAGGCCTCGCAAAGGACTAGGCTGGTATTCGGCTCTATCGCCATAGAGATTGCGGCACCTCGGGCGGCGTCCAACCGTCCGTCCCCGACTGGCGCAGTCGGCTCCGAGCTAATGGTCAGAGCGGACACCTGAGCGGCACTCTAGGCGCTGTCCAGTGGCAGAGCTAGATCATGCCCATCATGACAGTGTGACATGCTCGGCCGTGGCTTGAATCCGTCGAAGATCAAGTCCCCGCGGATGTCGACCGTGTAGTTTAAGCTTCCAAACCTGACCTGACGGCCAGGGGCGTAGCTTTCGATCTGCTCCAGATGGCCAAGCGAATTGGCCCGCAGTGCGAAGCCGCCGAATACGAAGATCTGTTCGGGGAGAAAAGTCTCACCCTGGACCGCGTCGTGGTTGATGATCGAAGGAGCCATCGGGCCTAAAGGTGACGACACAGAGGAACTCTCAATGAAAGCACCAATGTCGGTGTCAAAACCGGCGGATCTCGGGTAGGGGGTCCCGAACTATGCGTCTAGGCAGATGGTAACAGGAGAAGAGGGACACGATGTTTTTACCCAGGTTCGGGCCCTCTCGATGGAGGTAAAACCCTACTCCTGCTTGATTAACATTGATGATATGGGTAGTACAAGAGTTGATCTACCATGAGATCAGAGAGGCTAAACCTTAGAAGCTAGCCTATGGTATGATTGTTGTTCGTCCTACGGACTAAAACTCCCCGGTTTATATAGACACCGGAGAGGGCTAGGGTTACATAGAGTCGGTTACAATGGGAGGAGATCTTCATATCATATCGCCAAGCTTGCCTTCCACGCCAAGGAAAGT
This sequence comes from Triticum turgidum subsp. durum, assembly GCA_900231445.1. Classification (NCBI taxonomy): domain Eukaryota; kingdom Viridiplantae; phylum Streptophyta; class Magnoliopsida; order Poales; family Poaceae; genus Triticum; species Triticum turgidum. Next base: position 537,109,549 of record LT934120.1, read on the forward strand.
CCTATCCAGACACGGGACGAAGTCTTCAATCTTGTATCTTCATAGTCCGGGCGTCCGGCCAAAGGTCATAGTCCGGCCATCCGGACACCCCCTAATCCAGGACTCCCTCAGTCACATTATTTGCTAAATCGGTCCGACCGAGTTTCAAGATTCGGTCCCACCGAGATTGGTAGGTTGTGTGTAACGGTTAGATTTTGTGTGGAGGCTATATATACCTCTCCACCCACTCTTCATTCATGAGGAGAGCCATCAGAACATGCCTACACTTCCAACCTACATTTTCTGAGAGAGAACCACCTACACTTGTGTTGAGGTCAAGATATTCCATTCCTACCATATGCTTGATCTCTAGCCTTTCCCAAGTTGCTTTCCACTCAAATCTTCTTTCCACCAAATCCAAATCCTGTGAGAGAGAGTTGAGTGTTGGGGAGACAATCATTTGAAGCACAAGAGCAAGGAGTTCATCAACAACACACCATTTGTTACTTCTTGGAGAGTGGTGTCTCCTAGATTGGCTAGGTGTCACTTGGGAGCCTCTGTCAAGATTGTGGAGTTGAACTAAGGAGTTTGTAAGGGCAAGGAGATCGCCTACTTCGTGATGATCTACCCTAGTGAGGCAAGTCTTTCGTGGGCGACGACCATGGTGGGATAGACAAGGTTGCTTCTTCGTGGAACCTTCTTGGGTGGAGCCCTTCGTGGACTCGCGCAACCGTTACCCTTCGTGGGTTCAAGTCTCCATCAACGTGGATGTACGATAGCACGACCTATCAGAACCACGACAAAAACATCCGTGTCTCCAATTGCGTTTGCATCCTCAAACTCCTCCCCTTTACCTTCATATGCAATTGTTTTACATTCCGCTGCTACACTCTTAGAATTGCATGTGTAGATTTATTGCTTGACTAGTGCTAAGTTGGTAAAATCTGCCAAGAACTAAAATTGGGAAAAGGCTAGATTTTTATTTGATCAAGTAGTCTAATCACCCCCCCCCCGCCTCTAGACATACTTTCAATCCTACAAGTGGTATCAAAGCTTTGGTATCCATTTGCTTTGATTTCCATAGCTTTTGGTGGTCATAGCCTTGGTTTCACAACCTAGGAGAGTATGGCGTCGAGCGAGGGAAATTACCACCGTAGAGGTCCTTACTTTGATGGTACTAATTTTGCTAGTTGGAAGCATAAGATGAAAATGCATATTCTTGGACATAACCCCGCTGTTTGGGCTATTGTGTGTATTGGCTTGCAAGGTGAATTCTTTGATGGGAGAGAACCGAACCGTGAAGCTACCGCGGAAGAGTTGAAGATGCTGCAATACAATGCTCAAGCTTGTGATATCCACTTGAATGGATTGTGCCCCAAAGAATTCAACAAAATCAGCCGTCTTGAGAATGCAAAGGAAATTTGGGATACTTTGATTGACATGCACGAAGGTACCGACTCTGTCAAGGAATCCAAATTGGATGTGCTTCAAAGTCAACTTGACAAGTTTAAAATGAAGGATGGTGAAGGTGTCGCTGAAATGTACTCTAGGATTTCTCTCATCACAAATGAGATTGCCGGCTTAGGAAGTGAAGAGATGACCGACAAATTAATCATCAAGAAGATCCTAAGAGCCTTGGATGGAAAAATATGATACCTTGTGCACATTGATCCAAATGATGCCCAATTACAAAGATCTCAAGCCAACGGAAGTCTTTGGAAGAATTGTTGCTCATGAGATGTCACTCAAGGATAAGGAAGAGCTCCATAACAAGTCAAGTGGTGCTTACAAAGCCTCATGTGAAGCTCCCACATCATCAAGTGAGAAACAAACCTTCAATGAAGAATTGAGCCTAATGGTGAAGAACTTCAACAAGTTCTACAAGAGTATAAGCAAGGAAAGAAGTTCCAAGTCAAGGTCCTACAATGACAAAAGATCTTCTAGTTGTGAGTGTAATTGTTACAATTGTGGAAGACCCAGACACTATTCCAATGAGTGTACGACTTCCTACAAAAGAAGAGAAGATTCTCCAAAAAGAAGGAGTAGAAGAGAAGAATCACCATCAAGAGAAAGAAGGAGTAGAGATGATCATTATGAATGAAGAACATCCCGGAGAAGCAAGGATTCGAAAAGGAAGGACAAGTCATCAAGGAGCTACATAAAATGAAGACATCAAGCTCATGTTGGTGAATGGGTATCCGGCTCCAACTCTGACAATCACTCCGAGAGCTATCACTCCGACTCTGAATATACTCAAGATGAAGGTGTTGCCGGTCTAGCACTTGTGTCAACCAACTCCTACGACATATTTGACTCACCAAATGAAGGACTTGGAAGATGCTTCATGGCTAAAGGCCTAAAGGTATCACACCCCGAGTATGTTGATTTCAATAGTGATGAATATGACTTGTTAGGTGATGATGATTTACTTGTTGACAACTCTAGTGATGAATACTATGATGAAACGTCAAATAATCATACTAATCAAGATAAAACGAATGACAATGATAAGGAGAAGATTGAGCGCCTAACTAAAGAACTAAACACTCTTAAGTTAGCTCATGAAACTATCTTGGAAGATCATCGAGAACTTTTAAAGACTCATGAGAAGTTACGCTTTGAAAAGCTCAACCTTGAGCAAGAGCATGAGTTTTTAAAGGCAATCAATGATGATCTTCGCAAGAAAAGTTCTTCTTACATTGCTAAGCGTTTACTCTTATCTACTTACATGCCACAAGTCAAGTCTAGTAACAAGAACAAGAAGGATTCTTCTTCTAGTAGTAACAATAATCATGCTAAATCCAATGTTGTTGCTTCTAGTAGTTCTCTTGATTCCACTAATGATTCTCTTAGCCAAGTTACACTTGAGCAAGAAAATAGCTTACTGAAGGGAATTATAGAGAAAGGTGTTTACAAGAGCCTTGTCGGGAGTAAGCAATTCGAGGAAATTGTACGCAAGCAAGGAAGGCACCGGAAGAATCAAGGTGTTGGTTTTGAATGAAGGTTGAATGCCAATGGAGTTGAGTGGGAAGAAGATCAATACCCCAAGACAAAGTTTGTTCCTCAACAAGAGATGTATGATCCTACTTCTTTCAAAGGGACACAAGCTCATGATGATCTTCCACCACAAGACCACAAGCAAAAGGGCAAGGGCAAGCTTCAAGAGGAGATTGATGCATTTGAAGAAGCTCCTAAGGCCATGATCAAGTGGGTTCCCAAGACTACATCAAATTCTACTTCAACAAGTACAACTACAACTCCAAGGATTCCCATCAAGATGATGTGGATCCCGAAGAAGAAGAACTAGAGAGTTCTTAAGGGTGGCTCCGCCAACATACTTCATTCATATCACTTTGGCAAGGACAAGTGCAATCAACTTCCACATCTTGCACTAGTTCAAGGAGTCACAAACCCTCTTGTTGGTAAGACAAGGGACAAGGTAACCTAATGCTTTCATGGACATCATCTTGTGTATGCTTCACTCTATGTCTATGGATATCCTTGTTTGTTCCTTATGGGACTAACCCATGTAGGTATTGAAAGTGCAACTCACTCCAATGGATTGCTCCAAATGATCTACCTCAACATTGAGCGTCCACATCTTCAACACCTACATGAAGTCATCATCGACAAAATCCAAGGTTAGTTCATCCCTCTAAGGGGGGATCTCACATCTAGGGGGAGCTTTACTCTAAGTATTGAGCTAAAGCAACTCTAATGGTGTGAAAACAATAATGCTTTATGTAAAAGTGGTAACCCCACTTGTGCTTAAACAATGAGTATGACCTATGATCAAATGTTCTCATTTGACTCCTAAGTCAATATACTCATATATAGATGACCTAGGCACCGCCAATTGTTTGATAGATGCTAGTATTGGTTGTGCATTCTTTGCCACATATTTCATTTGCCATTTTATTGTGTGATCATGTTGGTTGCATATTTTACTCATTCAAGGACATCCACTTGTTGCTTTGACTGTTTGGTTTCTTTTCTTTTGCCAAGTGGATGGACAAGAATGCCTAAGAACATTCTCTAGCTATCTATACTTTTCTTGTCTCAAACTCTATTCATGCTACATCACAAAGTTTGATCATGTCAGATTCGAACCACTCTGTGTGAGGAGCACTTGCAGTTCCCGATTCATCATGGACTTAAACTTCCAAAACCTCTTTGTGCATTTCGGTCTGACCGATTCACCATTTTCGGTCACACCGAGATCACAAGTTGATCTAGGTTTTCAACCTCGGTGCAACCAATTAGAACTTTTCGGTCACACCGAGTTGTAGTAACTGCTTGCAGTTTTGCATCTCGGTGCCACCGAGTTGTTCCACTCGGTCACACCGACAGGGTCAGGCTATATATACTCCCGGGTCAAAGTTTCGAAAAAAATTTGAAACCCCTTCGCCCACTCATAGCCTGCTCTGCCTTCTCGGGTCTCCGGATCGTCCTCCTCATCACCAGCGACCTCCAGCCGCTGGTCTCCGCTACCGTCAACGGCATTCTGCCCCGCCGATGCCGTCGTAGCAAGTTCATCACCGAACTAGGGTATGGACTTGAAACTTTGTGCTATTCTTAACTCTGATTCCTAGCACATTGCATTGTCATGGACCTTTCCACATTTGAAATCTTTCTATCTAGTGAAAACACTCCGTAGATTAGATTTGATTTGAAAATTTAGGGTTAGGTTTCCGCCGAATTCATCTCGGACCGAGCGAGTTGTAGAAATCGGTCTCACCGATTTGGCTCAGGCCATTGCACATGTGATTCAGAATTCCAAATCGGTGTGACCGAGATCGATTCTTTGTGAAACCCTAGCAGTCTCGGTGCCACCGAACTGTGACTCGGTCTGACCGAGTTCACTAGTTTTGGTTCCAAAAGTTGCTGAGGTATCACCGAGTTTACAAATTGGTAGCTCCGAAATGCCTTCCGTGGAAAACTAAAACTAAGTTTTCGATTCAATTATTTTGCAAAATCCTCTGTGCTTTGTGATGCTCATCCACTCTACCTCATCTACATATATTCACAGGGTCTGCTATCAGTAAGTTTGCAAAATGTCTGATCAAAGTGACAGCCAGAACAAGTCAGAGGAGCAAGCTCAAATGAGTGAGGGCACTAGTCCCTCCAATACCTCAGATGAGGGTAGCAGGAGCACACCCAGCAATTTGCCAAAAGCAGCTACCAGGACAAGGAAGAAGAAAACCTCAGATTCTGAAGATGAGGACTATGTGGCTATTGAAGATGAGGCCACTTCTAAGAAGAAGGTGCTGAAAAAGGAGTATGGCACAGCTGCTACCACAAATCCTGGCATGAACAGAAAGGCACCTACCAAGAGAGTGCCCACATCCAAACCAAGGAAGGTTGCCACTGGTGAAACCATGAAGTTCACCATTGAGACTGATGAAGAAGTTGCTGGCCAAGATAAGAAGAAGAAGAGGGTCAGAACCACTACTGCCAAAGTACTTGGCAAGCCCTCTATGAGGCGAGACTCTGATGAGGAAGAAGAAGAGGAAGAGGATGCTGCACCAGCTCCTAAAGCTCAAAAGCTAATGGGAGATGCTACCAAATCAGGGGCTGCTCCATCTAAGCCCAAAGCTGCTCCCAAGGCTGCTGCTCCAGCACCAAAGTCTAAACCCAAGAGGAATACCAGAAGTATACCTGCATTAGAGAAGAGCAAGGCCCCAGTGCCTGAAGCTACTGAAGAAGAAGATGATTCTCTTGTTTTGAGAAAGTTGAAACCCAAAATTCCTGATCACAATGATGCTCATCCAGTTGTAGAAGACATGCATATCAGAAAGGATGCTAGAATGAGATTGTGGAGACAGTCAGATCCTTATGCTGTGAGGAGAAGGACAGTAGTTGACTACAGATTCCACACAAAGGAGCAACATGACTTTTATGAAACAATTTTGTTGACAAGAAGCCCATTGTGTGTGATATGAGATGGATCAACTGGGAGTACATCAAGAAGAATGAAGCTCACTATCCAGGAGTTTATGATAGCTTCAAGTCTTGTGGAGTTGATGACTTTGTTGCCCAGAAGCTCACCAAGTGGAACGATGAGCTCATCATGCAGTTTTACTCCACAACTCACTTCTACCCAGATGGGAAGATTGTCTGGATGTCTGAAGGTACTAGGTACCAATCCACTGTTGAAGAATGGGCTGAGTTGATCAATGCCCCAAAGGAATCTAAAGATGACTTGGATGTGTATGCAGAGAAGAAGAAATACCACAACACTATGGCTCACATGTACAGAGAGATCCCAGATAAAGCTTTGGAAACTCACAAGCTTGGATCTGTACACTTCCTGCTATCTGGTCTGCCTACAATAAACTGGATACTTAGGCATACATTGCTTGCCAAGTCAGGAGATCACAAGATGATCATAGGTCATGCTATCAATTTGCTGCACTTGTTTGATATACCTCAGAAATTCAAAGTCATGAGCCTGATTGTGGAAACAATCAAGAGGACTGCTGCTGATCAGAAGAGAAGTTGCGGGTATGCTCCACACATTCAGGAGCTCATCAACTCAAAGATGGGCACATGCACATATCTTTTGGATAAGGAGCATCTACCCTTATACCCTGAATTTGAAGATAACACTGTTGAGATAAATGAGGAGGAACCATCATCTGTGCAAGCACAAGAAAAGAGAGAGAAAGCAAGGGCAGAGAAAGCTACAAAGATGCCAACTACTGAAGAGGCATCTCAAATTTTCCTGAAGAGCAATCAAGAATAGCTTGGCTATTTGATTGCCTCCACCTTGAGGATTGAGAAGGGCTTGGCCACCCTGACTCAAAACCAGGAAAGTTTGGAGAGAATCATAGAGCAGAAGTTTTATGCTCTTGATGTCAAAGTCACTGAGATCCAAACTGCAGTTGAGCAACTTCAGGAGGATGTGGAGGAGAAGAAGGGCAAGTCTACCACAGATGCATTTGCTAGAGTGCCCAGAGGACAGAGATCTGCTACAGTGCCTATTCCAGACTCCAGAGCTACATCATCTGCACCAGTTGCCATAGCCTCAGTACCCCCAGCTCCAGCACCCACTCCACCAGCTTCAGCTACATCAACTGATGCTTTCGTCCTTGGAGTCATCTCTACACCACCTCATGAAGACCAAGCCTGAGAGTCGATTAGCACTATGAATTTTTGAACTTTTTGGTAACTTGTTGCCAAAGGGGGAGAAAAATGTATAGATCATAGGCTTCGAGAGAGAGTGTTACCTTTTATCTCTCTTGATTTTGGTGGTTGAACTTTTTTTATTGTGTGTTTGCTTGATACATTATGCCTTTTGTGAGATACTTGGATGATCATGTGTTTGATCATATGCTATGCTACCCTTAATGCCTGTTGGATGATATTATCTCTTATATCCTCGTATGATTATTTACTTTGCTTGGTGATGAGTGTATGTGTTTAATTATTATTATTTTGAGCGCTCCACCAAGATGTATGTGACATGGAAGAGTGACCCATGATCCTAACTCATTGTGCATTTGCAGTCCAAAGACAATTTTTAAATAATGCACAAATTTAGGGGGAGCTCTTACTTATCACATACTTCTCAAAGCGATGATGTTTTTCAATCTTATTATCATTTGTCGAAGCTTTGATCTATATGTTGTCATCAATTACCAAAAAGGGGGAGATTGAAAGTGCAACTATCCCTGGGTGGTTTTGGTAATTCCTAACAACATATAGCTCATTGAGCTAATGCTATTTCAAGATAAATATTTCAGGAAAGCTCAAGGATTGGCATGGCATGGATGAGAAAAGTGGATCCCTCAAAATCCGAAGGACAAAAGGATTGGCTCAAGCTCAAAGCACAAGACTCTACATTTTCTATTTTAGTGATCCAAGATCACATTGAGTCTATAGGAAAAGCCAATACTATCAAGGAGGGATGAGGTGTTGTTTAATGAGTTTCTTGATCAAAATGCTTAGTGATATGCTCCAAAGCCCTCAACTACTTTCTCACATCCACATATGACCTAAATCAAAAGTCAAATTCGGCCCCACCGAAACTATCTATCCGGTGCCACCGAGTTCAGATGTCATAGCCACTGCCACAAACCCTAGTCTTTTCGGTCATACCGATAGGGATCTCGGTCTCACCGAGATGGGATTGCAATCTCTTTGTTTCCCTTCGTAACATTTCGGCCAAACCGAGATGAGCGATCGGTCCCACCGAGATTGCAATGCAAACTCACTATTTCCCTTTCGTAATGTTTCGGTCTAACCGAGATGAGCGAATCGGTCCCACCGAGTTTGCCTGACCAACTCTCTGGTTAGCTTATTACCAAAATCGGTCTCACCGAGTTTGTGTAATCGGTCTCACGAAGATTAGTTATGTCCTAACCCTAACCATATCGGTCCCACCGAGTTGACATGTCGGTCCCACGGAAAATCCTAACGGTCACATTATTTGCTAAATCGGTCCGACCGAGTTTCACGATTCGGTCCCACCGAGATTGGTAAGTTGTGTGTAATGGTTAGATTTTGTGTGGAGGCTATATATACCCCTCCACCCACTCTTCATTCGTGAGGAGAGACATCAGAACATGCCTACACTTCCAACCTACATTTTCTGAGAGAGAACCACCTACACTTGTGTTGAGGTCAAGATATTCCATTCCTACCATATGAATCTTCATCTCTAGCCTTCCCCAAGTTGCTTTCCACTCAAATCTTCTTTCCACCAAATCCAAATCCTATGAGAGAGAGTTGAGTGTTGGGGAGACTATCATTTGAAGCACAAGAGCAAGGAGTTCATCAACAACACACCATTTGTTACTTCTTGGAGAGTGGTGTCTCCTAGATTGGCTAGGTGTCACTTGGGAGCCTCCGTCAAGATTGTGGAGTTGAACCAAGAAGTTTGTAAGGGCAAGGAGATCGCCTACTTCATGAAGATCTACCCTAGTGAGGCAAGTCCTTCGTGGGCGAGGGCCATGGTAGGATAGACAAGGTTGCTTCTTCATGAACCCTTCGTGGGTGGATCCCTCCATGGAATCGCACAACCGTTACCCTTCGTGGGTTGGGTTGAAGTCTCCATCAACGTGGATGTACGATAGCACCACCTATTGGAACCACGACAAAAACATATGTGTCTCCAATAGCGTTTGCATCCTCAAACTCCTCCCCTTTACCTTCATATGCAATTGTTTTACATTCCGCTGCTACACTCTTAGAATTGCATGTGTAGGTTGATTGCTTGACTAGTGCTAAGTTGCTAAAATCTGCCAAGAACTAAAATTGGGAAAAGGCTAGATTTTTATTTGGTCAAGTAGTCTAATCACCACCCCCCTCTAGACATACTTTCGATCCTACGCCTTGGGGAATTGCTACGATGATTCCCTGCACTTGGGGATTATCAGCTCTGTTCTAGCACCGTTGCCGGGGAGCAATAGCGTGGGGTTGATATTCTCGTGTGTGCTTGTTTGCTTTCTTCACTGATTAGATTTTGTTTTTCCTTTTTGTTTCTGTTTAGTTGTGGGTGAAACATACAAAAAAAATTAAAAGAATGAAAATACAAAAAAAATTACTTGCCTCTCATGCCTAATAAGTTTTTCAATAAGAGAAGTGATTGGAAGGTTATGCATTGAAGAAGTGAGGGTCGACCTTGAGCACTTGTGTTCATGCTCATGGAAACAATGTAAAACATTTCATGGAAGCTTCTCTGAAAATAATTATCCCCTTGTATATATCCATTGTATTATAAAAATAATATGCCAAGCTTTGGTTTTAGGATGATTAGATTGCTTGTTTGCTATGTGCAGTACAAAAACAGAAACTTTGGCTATAGCGCGTGATTTTACATTTTTTACTGGAAAGTCAAATGGGTCTAAATGTTTTTTCACATTACGTATGTAAAAATTGTTTAAATTTTCATATTTGTTTAGAATTTTTTGGAGTTACAGAAGTTTACTAAATTTCCAGATTACTATAGACTGTCCTGTTTTTGATAGATTCTGTTTTCTATGTGTTGATCGCCTATTTTGATGAATCTATGGGTAGAATCAGGGGGTATGAACCATGGTGAAGTTGGAATACAGTAGATAAAGTGCAAATATTAAATTGGAATGAGTTTGCAATAGTACCTAAAGGTAGTGATTTTCTTTATTATACTAACGGAGCTCACAAAGTTTTTGTTAAGTTTTTATGTGGATGAAGTGTTCGAAGAACGAGGAGTTACCGATGTGAGAAGAATAAAGAGAGGCAAGAGTTAAAGCTTGGGGATTCCAAGGCACCCCAAGTAAATATTTCAAGGATACTCGAGCATCTAAGCTTGGGGATGCCCCGGTTGGCATCCCATCTTTCTTCTTCAACAATTATCGGTATACCTCGGTTTTTGTTTCGTTCGCATGATTTGTGTCCTTCGTGTTTTTCTTTTTCTTTAGGAACCATGCTAGTATGAGATAGCCCTTAAATGATCTTATAGAATGCTCTTTGTGCTTCACTTAAATCTTTTGAGTATGATTTTATAGAATGCTTCGTGTGCTTCACTTATATATTTTGAGCTTGGATATTGGTTAGTCTATATTAATTATAGAATGCTCCATGAACTTCACTTATATCTTTTGGAGTATGAATAATACTATCATCTAAATGGGGTTTGGAAGAGTGTCAACTTTAGGAATTAGTGATCCCACTATTTTTTAGGGTGTTGAATCTTAGTGTGATATTTATGAAAGTGGATTTGGAAGAGTGTCAACTTTAGTTAGTAATTATCCCACTATTTTGAAAGAGGTTCCAATTGATTATGAGAATAAAGTTGCTATCTATGATGATTATTGTGATGACATGTATGCTATAAAGAATAATGTTAACCATGAAACTTGTGATCATGATTTTAAATCTCAATTGGATTATGCCTCACATGACAGTTATTTTGTTGAGTTTGTCCCCACTATTTTGAATGAGAAGAATTTTGCTTATGTGGAGAGTAGTAAAATTTCTATTCTTGTAGATCATGAAAAGAATGCTTTATGTGATGGTTATATTGTTGAACTCATTCATGATGCTACTGAAAATTATTAAGAGGGAGGAATACATGCTTGTAGGAGTTGCAATAATATCAAGTTTCCTCTCTATTTTCTTGAAGTTTTGAAGTTATATTGTTTTACCTTCCTATGCTAGTTGATTCTTGTTACCATAAATTGTGTGCTCACAAAATCCCTAGGCATAGGAAGTGGGTTAGATTTAAATGTGCTAGTCATATTCTTCATGATGCTCTCTTTATGTTTCAATTCTTATCTTTTATGTGAGCATCGTTGAAATCATCATGCCTAGCTAAAAGGCATTAAAGAAAAGCACTTGTTGGGAGACAACCCAATATTTACCCTTACTTTTTTTGTGTGATTACATGATTAATCTACTGTAGTAATCATGTTTTCTATCTTTTGTTTCAATAAAGTGCCAAGTAAGACCTTTGGGAAGACTTGGGTGAAAGTTAATGTGATCTTGCTGTAAAAAACAGAAACTTTGCGCTCACGAGATTAGCTATCATTTTTTTACAGAAGAGTGATTTTGAGTTGATTCTTTGTTCAGAAGATTAATAGACAAATTCCTCACGTGCACCAGTTTATTTCATAATTTTTGGAGTATCAGGATTATGGTCTCTGTTCAGATCATTACAGACTGTTCTGTTTCTGACAGATTCTGTTTTTATTGCATAGTTTGCTTGCTTTCTAGTTTCTATGGCTTATATTTCTCAATATAAATTGTAGAAATGATATGGTACATTAATCATTGTGTGAGAACAATTTTGAACCTTGTCTTTGACAGTACCAAAGTGAATGGTTTACTCTTTATCATACTAACCATCTCATGAAGTTCATTAAGTTTTGTGTGATTGAAGTTTTCAAGCTTTGGGTGAGATATCGATATGAGGAGAATAAGGGGTGGAAAGACCCTAAGCATGGGGATGCCCAAGGCACCCCAAGGTAATATTCAAGGAAGACTCAAGCGCCTAAGCTTGGGGATGCCCCGGAAGGCATCCCCTCTTTCGTCTTCAAAACTATCGGTATACCTTACTCGGAGCTATATTATTATTCGTCACATGATATGTGTTTTGCTTGGAGCATATTTTAAATTTTACTTGCTGTTTGAATAAAATCATTGGATCTGAAATCTTGAATTAAAAAGAATCCTCCCATGGCCAGTTCATTATTTGACTACTCAGTGTTCTTCACTTATATCTTTCTGGAATAGTTTGTCATTTACCCACGTGCTTCACGTATATCCTATGAGTAAATGGTTGAATGAATTGCATATCATAAATCTGAATTTATATATATGTTTCATATGCTTATAACATTGGGAGTAATGACTTCACACATAATAAGTATAGGTAGTAAACTTACTTAAAGTTAGCAAATGCAGAATTGGTCACTTGAGCAATTCATGAAAGAATATTGAAGGAAAAGAGATTTCACATATAAATATACTATCTTGGACATCTTTTGTAATTGTGAGCACTTATTAAAATATGACATGCTAAAAAGTTGATGTTGGACAAGGAAGACAACTTAATGGGTTATGTTTTCCTATATCTGAAACGTTATATTGTTTTGGATCATCCAACATGTTGACCTTGCCTCTCCCTCTCATGCTAGCCAAATTCTTTGCACCAAGTAGAGATACTACTTGTTCTTCCAAACATCCCTTAAACCAGTTTTGCCATGAGAGTCCACCATACCTACCTATGGATTGAGTAAGATCCTTCAAGTAAGTTGTCGTCAATGCATGCAGTAAAAATTGCTCCTTAAATATGTATGATCTATTAGTGCGAAGAGAATAAGCTTTATACGAACTTGTGATAGGGAAGAAATAAAGGCGACGGACTGCATAATAAAGGTCTTTACCACAGGCGGCAATATAAAGTGATGTTCTTTTGCATTAAGATTTTGTGCATCCAACCTTAAAAGCGCATGACAACCTCTGCTTCCCTCTGCGAAGGGCCTATCTTTTACTTTTATCTTTTACCCTTATACAAGAGTCTTGGTGATCATCACCTTTCCTTTTTACACTTTTTCCTTTCGCAAGCACATTGTGTTGGAGCGATCCGGATATATATATCCACTTGGATGTAGGTTTTCATAAAGTATTATTGTTGACATTACCCTTGAGGTAAAAGGTTGGGAGGCGAAACTATAAGCCCCTATCTTTCTCTATGTCCGATTGAAACTTTGAACCCATAAATATCACATGAGTGTTAGCAATTGTGAAAGATTAAATGATAGTTGTGTATGTGGAGTTTGCTGAATCCAAGCTCTTACATGGACCCTTCCTAAAAATAAGATGAATTGCAATTGTTTGATGACTAAGAGCATGGTTTGTTAGTTTTCAAGAAAGTTTATGATCTATACTTTAACATGTGAATAGCTTGTTACTTGATCATGAAGTTTTATGAGTTGAGCTACTCTTATGATATATAATGATGCTAGAAAAAGTGATTGAAACTATCATTGATCAAACTTAAGCACTTGCTAGCATTCACACTTCATAAATTATTTCTTTTACCATTTACCTACTCGAGGACGAGCAGGAATTAAGCTTGGGGATGCTGATACGTCTCCAACATATCTATAATTTATGAAGTATTCATGCTATTATATTATCCATCTTGGATGTTTTATATGCATTTATATGTTATTTTATATGATTTTTGGGACTAACCTATTAACCTAGAGCCAGTGCCAGATTCTGTTTTTTCCTTGTTTTTTAGTTTTACAGAAAAGGAATACCAAACGGAGTCCAATTGATGTGCCAATTTTTAACGATTTTTTATGGACCAAAAGAATCCCACGGAGCATCGGAGATGGACCAGAAGAGTCCCGAGCCATCCATGAGGGTGGAGGGCGCGCCCTACCCCCTGGGCGTGCCCCCCTATCTCGTGGATGACTCGGAGACCCCCCTGACGTGAAACCAACGCCAACCTCTCCTATAAATGCCCAAACGTCCATAAAATAACCTAGATCGGAAGTTCCGCCGCCGCAAGCCTCTGTAGCCTCAAGAATCAATCTAGGCCCTCTCTGGCACCCTGTTGGAGGGGGCCATCATCACCGGAGGCCATGGGGAAGGATCTCGTAGGGGCCATCATCTCCATGAAGGCCAAGGACCAGAGGGGGAACCTCTCCCCATCCAGGGGGGGAGGCCATGGAGGAGGAAGCGCAAGGGGGATAACCTCTCCTCCTCTCTCTCGATGGCGCCGAAGTGCCATCGGGAGGGGAATCATCGTCGCGGTGATCGTCTTCATCAACATCACCATCATCATCACAATCCTCATCTCTTTTACGCGGTCCACTCTCTCGCACCCCGCTATAGTCCCTACTTGAACATGGTGCTTTATGCCACATATTTTGATCCAATGATGTGTTGCCATCCTATGATGTTTTGAGTAGATATACTTTGTCTTTGGGTTGATTGATGATCTAGATTGGTATGAGTTGTATGTTTTATTTGGTGCTGTCCTATTGTGCCCTCCATGTCGCGCAAGCGTGCGGGATTCCCGCTGTAGGGTTTTGCAATACATTCATGATTCGCTCATAGTGGGTTGCTTGAGTGACAGAAGCATAAACCCGAGTAAGGGGGTTGTGGCGTATGGGATAAATGGGACTTGATATGTTAAAGCTATGGTTGGCTTTTACCTTAATGATGTTTAGTAGTTGCGGATGCTTGCTAGAGTTCCAATCATAAGTGCATATGATCCAAGAAGATAAAGTATGTTAGCTTATGATACGTCTCCAACGTATCTATAATTTTTTATAGTTCCATGCTATTATATTACCCCTTTTGGATGTTTATGGGCTTTATTTTACACATTTATATCATTTTTGGGACTAACCTACTAACCGGAGGCCCAGCCCGTATTGCTGTTTTTTTGCCTATTTCAGTATTTCGAAGAAAAGGAATATCAAACGGAGTCCAAACGGAATGAAACCTTCGGGAGCATGATTTTTTGAACGAACGTGATCCAGAGGACTTGGAGTACAAGTCAAGAAGCAGCCAAGGCAGCCACAAGAGGGGAGGGCGCGCCCACCCCTACAGGGCGTTCCCCCCTGTCTTGTGGGCCCCTCGGGCGGCCACCGACATACTTCTTCCTCCTATATAAGCCTACGTACCCCAAAAACATCGAGGGAGCCAACGAAACACAATTTCCACCACCGTAACCTTCTGTATCCGCGAGATCCCATCTTGGAGCCTTCGCCGGCGCTCCGCTGGAGGGGGAATCGACCACGGAGGGCTTCTACATCAACACCATAGCCCCTCCGATGAGTTGTGAGTAGTTTGCCACAGACCTTCGGGTCCATAGTTATTAGCTAGCTGGCTTCTTCTCTCTTTTTGGATCTCAATACAATGTTCTCCCCCTCTCTTGTGGAGATCTATTCAATGTAAACTCTTTTTGTGGTGTGTTTGTCGAGATCCGATGAATTGTGGGTTTATGAATCTCCTCTGAATTATTTTATGTATGATTGAGTTATCTTTGCAAGTCTCTTCGAATTATAAGTTTGGTTTGGCCTGCTAGATTGATCTTTCTTGCCATGGGAGAAGTGCTTAGCTTTAGGTTCAATCTTGCGGTGTCCTTACCCAGTGACAGAAAGGGTTGCAAGGCACGTATTGTATTGTTGCCATCAAGGATAAAAAGATGGGGTTTATATCATATTGCATGAGTTTATCCCTCTACATCATGTCATATTGCTTAATGTGTTACTCTATTCTTTATGAACTTAATACTCTAGATGCAGGCAGGAGTCGGTCGATGTGTGGAGTAATAGTAGTAGATGCAGGCAGGAGTCGGTCTACTTGTTGAGGACGTGATGCCTATATACATGATCATGCCTAGATAATCTCATAACTATTCGCTTTTCTATCAATTGCTCGACAGTAATGTGTTCACCCACCGTAATACTTATGCTATCTTGAGAGAAGCCTCTAGTGAAACCTATGGCCCCCGGGTCTATCTTTTATCGTATTTTCTTTCAATCTACTTTTATTTGCATCTTTACTTTTTGCATCTATATTATAAAATACCAAAAATATATTTATCTTATCATACTATCTCTATCAGATCTCACTTTTGCAAGTGGCCGTGAAGGGATTAACAACCCCTTGATTGCGTTGGTTGCGAGTTCTTTGTTTGTTTGTGTAGGTGCGTGGGACTTTTGAGTAGCCTCCTACTGGATTGATACCTTGGTTCTCAAAAACTAAGGGAAATACTTATGCTACTATTGCTGCATCACCCTTTCCTCTTCAAGGAAAACCAACGCAAGCTCAAGACGTAGCAAGAAGGATTTCTGGCACCATTGCCGGAGAGGTCTTCGCTCAAGTCAAGACATATCAAGTACCCATCACAAACTCATCTCCCTCCCATTTACATTATTTGCCATTTGCCTCTCGTTTTCCTCTCTCCCCACTTCACCCTTGCCGTTTTATTTTTCCTCTCTTTCCCAATCTTCTCCTCTCTTTTCGCTTGCCTTTTTCTGTTTGCTCGTGTGTTGGTTCGTTTACCTCATCGTTATGGCTAGTCCTCCTATCCTTATTGTTACTCCCGAACATGAAATCATCAATTTTAAGCAAAGGGAGGGAGAAAATTTAAAGGATGCTTGGCATAGAATTTGCAATGCTCAAAATAGATCTACTAGGAAGCTTTCTACTTCCGTTCTTCTCCGAAATTTTTATGTAGGCATCACTCCTTGGAATAGATGTGTTCTTGATACTATTGCCGGAGGTGATTTCTTGAGTAGACATATGTTTGATGCTTATAATTCTATGTTAGATTTGTTTGGCCCACCACCTCTTTTGGTTAATGGAACTGTTTTAACTTTAGAACATGTTATGCAACGGCTTGATATTATTGAAAATAAAATTGCCACTATTGAGTTGATTGAAAATTTGGATAAAAAGATTCATAATCATATCACCCAATATGGATCTAGGGTTGGAGTTACTTTGAAAGATCTTAAAGAGAAAGAACCTACAGTTAATAAAAAATAGATCTAGATTCCGCTAGAATTGGTAAACTTGAGGATATAATTATTAACTTAGGTTCGGTGTTTTCTTCCATGAAAAACACTCCAAAACCCCCTACAAAAACCGCCAAGTTTATTTATGTTCCTAAAAATAAAGGTGAATCTTTTTAGTAAGGGAGACGCGGATCTCAAATCCATAAGTGTTCATCCCAATTGTCTTTCTATCATTAAGGAACCTTTTGCTACAAACGAATTTCTTGAATTCTTGCCCAAAGGTTTAATCTTTACCAAAAAGGGAGAAACCCCTAAAGATTATAAGTGCTCTATTGAGGAATCAAGTGCCAAAGATGGCACTACTTAGATCTATCTTCGCTTTTAAGCCTAGCTAGGGGCGTTAAACGATAGTGCTAGTTGGGAGGCAACCCAATTTTCTTTATGTTTTTTGTTTTTGTTCCTGTTTAGTAATAAATTTTGCTTCTACTTTCTGTTTAGGTGTGTTTTTATCTTTTAATTAGTGTTTGTGCCAAGTAGAACCTACAGGATAACCTATGATGATAGTTGATTTGATTCTGCTGAAAAACAGAAACTTTGCGCTCACGAGAAAAAATTAAATAACTCACAGAAACGTTCTTTTGCATTGATTCTTTTTGCTGCTGATTAATAAACAAATTTTCCAGTACGTCCTATTTTGGTAGTATTTTTAGAGTTCCAGAAGTTTGTGTTAGTTACAGATTGCTACAGACTGTTCTGTTTTTGACAGATTCTGTTTTTCGTGTGTTGTTTGCTTATTTTGATGCATCTATGGCTACTATGTAAGGGTATGAACCATGGAGAACTTAGAATACAGTAGGTTTAACACCAAAACAAATAAAGAATGAGTTCATTACAGTACCTTATGTGGTGGTTTTGTTTTCTTTCACTAACGGAGCTTATAAGATTTCCTGTTGAGTTTTGTGTTGTGAAGTTTTCAAGTTTTGGGTAAAGCTTTTATGGACTATGGAACAAGGAGTGGCAAAAGCCTAAGCTTGGGGATGCCCATGGCACCCCAAGATATTCAAGAATAGCCAAAAGCCTAAGCTTGGGGATGCCCCGGGAAGGCATCCCCTCTTTCATCTTCGTTCATTGGTAACTTTACTTGGAGCTATATTTTTATTCGCCACATGATATGTGTTTTGCTTGGAGCGTCGTGTATTATATTAGTCTTTGATTTTTAGTTTACCACAATCAGCCTTGCTGTACACACCTTTTGGGAGAAGCCTATTTGATTAGAATTTATTAGAATTTGCTATGTGCTTCACTTATATCTTTTGAGCTTGATAGTTTTTGCTCTAGTGCTTCACTTATATCTTTTAGAGCACGGCGGTGGCTTGATTTTATGGAAATTGCTAGTCTCTCATGCTTCACTTATATTATTTTCAGAGTCTTTTAGAACATCATGGTATTTTCTATGGTTATAAATTTGGTCCTAGAATGATGAGCATCCAAGTTGGGTATAATAAAAACTATCATAGGAAGTGAATTGGATGCTATGATCAATTTGACACTTGATAATTGTTTTGAGATATGGAGGTAGTGATATTAAAGTCATGCTAGTTGGGTGATTATGAATTTAAAGAATGCTTGTGTTGAAGTTAGCAAGTCCCGTAGCATGCACATATGGTTAAAGTTGTGTAACAAATTTGAAACATGAAGTGTACCTGGCTTGTGCATCCTTATGAGTGGCGGTCGCGGACGAGCGATGGTCTTTTCCTACCAATCTATCCCCCTAGGAGCATGTGTGTAGTGCTTGATTTTTGATGACTTCTAAATTTTTGCAATAAGTATATGAGTTCTTTTGACTAATGTTGAGTCCATGGATTATACACACTCTTACGTTTCCACCATTGCTAGTCTCTTCGGTACCGTGCATTGCCCTTTCTCACCTTGAGAGTTGGTGCAAACTTCCCCGGAGCATCCAAACCCCGTGATACGATACACTCTATCACACATAAACCTCCTTATATCTTCCTCAAAACAGGCACCATACCTACCTATTATGGCATTTCCATAGCCATTCCGAGATATATTGCCATGCAACTTTCCACCATTCCGTTCATCATCATCATGACATACTTTACTTTTGTCATATTGCCATTGCATGATCATGTAGTTGACATCGTATTTGTGGCAAAGCCACCATGCATTATTTTTATACATGTCACTCTTGATTCATTGCACCACCCCGGTACACCGCCGGAGGCATTCATGTAGAGTCATATCTTGTTCTAGTATCGAGTTGTAATTCATGTGTTGTAATCAATGAAAGTGTAATGATCATCATTATTAGAACATTGCCCAAAAAGAAAAAGGAAAAAGAAGAAGAAAAGCCAAAAGAAAAAAAAAGAAAGGCCCAAAAAAAAGAAAGAAAAATAAATAAATAAAAAGGGCAATGTTACTTTCTCTTTTTCCACACTTGTGCTTCAAAGTAGCACCTTGTTCTTTATGTAGTGAGTCTCATATATTGTGCTTCAAAGTAGCACCATGTTTTTCATATAGTGAGTCTCATAGGTTGTCTTTTTCATACTAGTGGGAATTTTTCATTATAGAACTTGGCTTGTATATTCCTACGATGGGCTTCATTAAAATTATGTTTTTATCATTTACCTACTCGAGGACGAGCAGGAATTAAGCTTGGGGATGCTTGATACGTCTCCAACGTATCTATAATTTTTGATTATTCCATGCTATTATATTACCCCTTTTGGATGTTTATGGGCTTTATTTTACACATTTATATCACTTTTGGGACTAACCTACTAACCGGAGGCCCAGCCCGTATTGTTGTTTTTTTTTTGCCTATTTCAGTATTTTGAAGAAAAGGAATATCAAACGGAGTCCAAACGGAATGAAACCTTTAGGAGCGTGATTTTTGGAACGAACGTGATCCAGAGGACTTGGAGTGCAAGTCAAGAAGCAACCGAGGTGGCCACGAGAGGGGAGGGCGCGCCCACCCCTACAGGGCGCACCCCCTGTCTTGTGGGCCCCTCGGGCGGCCACCGATGTACTTCTTCCTCCTATATAAGCCTACGTACCCCAAAAACGTCGAGGGAGCCAACGAAACACAATTTCCACCACCGTAACATTCTGTATCCGCGAGATCCCATCTTGGAGCCTTCGTCGGCACTTCGCCGGAGGGGGAATCGACCACGGAGGGCTTCTACATCAACACCATAGCCCCTCCGATTAGTTGTGGGTAGTTTGCCACAGACCTTCGGGTCCATAGTTCTTAGCTAGATGGCTTCTTCTCTCTCTTTGGATCTCAATAAAATGTTCTCCCCCTCTCTTGTGGAGATCTATTCGATGTAAACTCTTTTTGCGGTGTGTTTGTCGAGATCCGATGAATTGTGGGTTTATGATCAAGTTTATCTATGAGAAAAATTTGAATCTCCTCTGAATTCTTTTATGTATGATTGAGTTATCTTTGCAAGTCTCTTTGAATTATCAGTTTGGTTTGGCCTACTAGATTGATCTTTCTTGCCATGGGAGAAGTGCTTAGCTTTGGGTTCAATCTTGCGGTGTCCTTACCCAGTGACAGAAAGGGTTGCAAGGCACGTATTGTATTGTTGCCATCGAGGATAAAAAGATGGGGTTTATATCATATTGCATGAGTTTCTCCCTCTACATCATGTCATCTTGCTTAATGCGTTACTGCTACGTCTTGAGCTTGCGTTGGTTTTCCCCGAAGAGGAGAGGCTGATGCAGCAAGTGTAGCCTAAGTATTTCCCTCAGTTTTGAGAACCAAGGTATCAATCCTGTAGGAGGTTCCTCAAAAGTCCCACGCACCTACACAAACAAACTGAGAACTCGCAACCAACGCGATAAAGGGGTTGTCAATCCCTTCACGGCCACTTGCGAAAGTGAGATCTGATACAGATACTAATAAGATAAATATATTTTTGGTATTTTATAATATAGATGAAAAAAGGTAAAGATGCAAATAAAAGTAGATTGGAAGCAAATATGATAAGAGATAGACCCGGGGGCCATAGGTTTCACTAGAGGCTTCTCTCGAGATAGCGTAAGTATTACGGTGGGTGAACAAATTACTGTCGAGCAATTGATATAAAAGCGAATAGTTATGAGATTATCTAGGCATGATCATGTATATAGGCATCACTTCCATAACAAGTAGACCGTCTCCTGCCTGCATCTACTACTATTACTCCACACATCGACCGACTCATGCCTGCATCTAGAGTATTAAGTTCATAAGAACAGAGTAACGCCTTAAGCAAGATGACATGATATAGAGGGATAAACTCATGCAATATGATATAAACCCCATCTTTTTATCCTCGATGGCAACAATACAATACGTGTCTTGCAACCCTTTCTGTCACTGGGTAAGAACACCGCAAGATTGAACCCAAAGCTAAGCACTTCTCCCATGGCAAGAAAGATCAATCTAGTAAGCCAAACCAAACCGATAATTCGAAGAGACTTGCAAAGATAACTCAATCATAAAAGAATTCAAAGAAGATTAAATTATTATCCATAGATAAACTTGATCATAAACCCACAATTCATCGGATCTCGACAAACACACCACAAAAAGAGATTACATCGAATAGATCTCCACAAGAGAGGGGGAGAACATTGTATTGAGATCCAAAAAGAGAGAATAAGCCATATAGCTAATAACTATGGACCCGTAGGTCTGTGGTAAACTACTCACAACTCATCAAAGGGGCAAGGATGTTGATGTTGAGGCCCTTCGTGGTCGATTCCCCATCCGGCAGAACGCCGGTGAAGGCTCCAAGATGGGATCTCGCAAATACGTACAGAAGGTTACGGCGGTGGAAATTGTGTTTCGGGTGCTCCCTGGATGTTTTCGGGGTACGTAGGTATATATACGAGGAAGAAGTATGTCGGTGGTTGCCCATGGGGCCCACGAGACAGGGGGCACGCCCTACAGGGGGGGCGCCCTCCTATCTCGTGGCCGCCTCGGCTGCTTCTTGGCTTGCACTCCAAGTCCTCCGGATCACGTTCGTTCCAAAAATCACGCTCCCAAAGGTTTCATTCCGTTTGGACTCCGTTTGATATTCGTTTTCTTCGAAATACTGAAATAGGCAAAAAAAACAGCAATATGGGCTGGACCTCCGGTTAGTAGGTTAGTCCCAAAAATGATATAAATGTGTAAAATAAAGCCCATAAACATCCAAAAGGGGTAATATAATAGCATGGAACAATCAAAAATTATAGATACGTTGGAGACGTATCAAGCATCCCCAAGCTTAATTCCTGCTCGTTCTCGAGTATGTAAATGATAAAAAGAGAATTTTTGATGTGGAATGCTACCTAGCATAATTTATAATGTATTTTTCTTTATTGTGGCATGAATGTTCAGATCCAAATGATTCAAAATAAAAGTTCATATTGACATAAGAAATAGTAGCACTTCAAGCATACTAATCAAAGTAATCATGTCTTCTCAAAATAACATGGCAAAAGAAAGTTCATCCCTACAATATCATATAGTTAGGCTATGCTTCATTTTCGTCACACAAAGATGTTCCCAACTTCTATACCACTGATGACAAGCCAAGTAATTGTTTCATACTTAAATAATCTCAAACTTTTTCAACCTTCACGCAATACATGAGCGTGAGCCATGGATATAGCACTATGGGTGGAATAGAATATGATGATGGGGATTGTGTGGAGAAGACAAAAAAGGAGAAAGTCTCACATTGACGAGGATAATCAACGGGCTATGGAGATGCCCATCAATTGATGTCAACATGAGGAGTAGGGATTGCCAATCAACGGATGCACTAGAGCTATAAATGAATGCTCAACAAAAGAAAACTAGTGGGTGTGCATCCAACTTGCTTGCTCACAAAGACCTAGGGCATTTGAGGAAGCCCATCGTAGGAATATACAAACCAAGTTCTATAATGAAAAATTCCCACTAGTATGAAAAAGACAACTTATGAGACTCACTATATGAAAAACATGGTGCTACTTTGAAGCACAAAATATGAACTCACTACATGAAGAACAAGGTGCTACTTTGAAGCACAAGTGTGGAAAAGGAGATAGTAACATTGCCCTTTTTATTTCTTTTTTTTCCTTTTTTTTCTTTTCTTTTTATTTTGGGACTTTCTTTTTTTGGCCTTTCTTCTTTTTTTTTCTTTTTTTCCTTTGGGCAATGTTCTAATAATGATGATCATCACACTTCTATTGATTACAACATATGAATTACAACTCAAAACTAGAACAAGATATGACTCTATATGAATCAAGAGTGACATGTATGAAAAATAATGCATGGTGGCTTTGCCACAAATACGATGTCAACTACATGATCATGCAATGGCAATATGACAAAAGTAACGTATGTCATGAAGATGATAAACGGAATGGTGGAAAGTTGTATGGCAATATATCTCGGAATGGCTATGGAAATGCCATAATAGGTAGGTATGGTGGCTGTTTTGAGGAAGATATAAGGAGGTTTATGTGTGACAGAGCATATCGTATCACGGGGTTTGGATGCACCGGCGAAGTTTGCACCAACTCTCAAGGTGAGAAAGGGCAATGCACGGTACCGAAGAGGCTAGCAATGGTGGCAAGGTAAAAGTGCGTATAATCCATGGACTCAACATTAGTCAAAAGAACTCATATACTTATTGTAAAAATTTAGAAGTCATCAAAAATCAAGTACTACACGCATGCTCCTAGGGGGTAAGATTGGTAGGAAAAGACCATCGCTCGTCCGCGACCGCCACTCATAAGGATGCACAAGCCAGGTGCACTTCATGTTTCAAATTTGTTACACAACTTTAACCATACGTGCATGCTACGGGACTTGCTAACTTCAACACAAGCATTCTTTAAATTCATAATGACCCAACTAGCATGACTTTAATATCACTACCTCCATATCTCCAAACAACTATCAAGTATCAAATTGATCCAATTCACTACCTATGATAGTTTTTATTATACCCAACTTGGATGCTCATCATTCTAGGACCAATTTTGTAACCATAGCAAATACCATGCTGTTCTAGAAGACTCTCAAAATAATATAAGTGAAGCATGAGAGACTAGCAATTTCTTCAAAATTAAGACACCACCGTGCTCTAAAAGATATAAGTGAAGCACTAGAGCAAAAACTATCAAGCTCAAAAGATATAAGTGAAGCACATAGAGTATTCTAACAAAATTCTAATCAAATAGGCTTCTCCAAAAGGTGTGTATAGCAAGTATGATTGTGGTAAACTAAAAAGCAAAGACTAATATAATACACGACGCTCCAAGCAAAACACATATCATGTGGTCAATAAAAATATAGATCCAAGTAAAGTTACCAATGAACGAAGACGAAAGAGGGGATGCCTTCCCGGGGCATCCCCAAGCTTAGGATTTTGGCTATCCTTGAATATCTTGGGGTGCCTTGGGCATCCCCAAGATTAGGCTTTTGCCACTCCTTGTTCCATAGTCCATAAAAGCTTTACCCAAAACTTGAAAACTTCACAACACAAAACTCAACAGGAAATCTTATAAGCTCCGTTAGTGAAAGAAAACAAAACCACCACGTAAGATACTGCAATGAACTCATTATTTATTTATTTTGGTGTTAAACCTACTTTATTCCAACTTCTCTATGGTTTATAAGCTATTATAATAGCCATAGATGCATCAAAATAAGCAAACAACACACGAAAAACAGAATCTGTCAAAAACAGAACAGTCTGTAACAATATGTAACTAACGCAAACTTATGGAACTCTAAAAATCCCACCAAAATAGGAAGTACTGGAAAATTTGTCTATTGATCGGAAGCAAAAAGAATCAATGCAAAAATCACGTTTCTGTGATTTATTGATTTTTTTATCGTGAGCGCAAAGTTTCTTTTTTTCAGCAGAATCAAATCAACTATCATCATAGTTTATCCTATAGGTTCTACTTGGCACAAACACTAACTAAAAGATAAAAACACATCTAAAAAGAGATTAGATGCAAGATTTATTACTAAACAGGAGCAAAAAAAATATAAAGAAAAATTGGGTTGCCTCCTAACTAGTGCTATCGTTTAACGCCCCTAGCTAGGCATAAAAGCAAAGATAGATCTAACGAGTGCCTTCTTTGGCACTAAATTCATAATTAGCCCGCATGATAGATTCATAAGGTAATTTGACTTTCTTTCTTGGAAAGTGCTCCATGCCTTTCTTTATTGGAAATTGGAATCTAATATTCCCTTCCTTCATATTAATAATCGCACCAATCGTTCTAAGGAAAGGTCTACCAAGAATAATAGGGCAAGAAAGATTGCAATCTAGTATATCAAGAATGATAAAATCTACGGGCACCAAATTTCTATTTGCAACAATAAGAACATCATTGATCCTTCCCATAGGCTTTTTAATGGTGGAATCCGCAAGGTGCAAATTTAACGAGCAATCATCAAGATCATGGAAATCTAGAATATCACATAAAGTTTTTGGAATCGTGGAAACACTAGCACTCAAATCACACAAAGCAAAACACTCATAATCTTTAATTCTAATCTTTATAGTAGGTTCCCACTCATCATTAAGTTTTCTAGGTATAGAGACTTCCAAATTAAGTTTTTCATCATAAGATTGCAACAAAGCATCAACGATATGTTTGGTAAAAGCTTTATTTTGACTATAAGCATGAGGAGAATTAACAACGGATTGCAACAAGGAAATACAACCTTTTAAAGAACAATTATCATAATTAAATTCCTTGAAATCCGAGATAGTAGGTTCAATGTTATTTGAAGTTGTGACCTCTCCAATCTCACTTTTACCAAATTTAGCATCAAGATATAAAGACTCCGAATTTTTGGGACGCCTTCTAGGCAAAGTTGATTCATCATCAGTCCCATAATCATCAAAATTCATATTGCAAAACATAGATCTAAGAGGAGATGCATCAATAACTTCAAGATCTTCATCATTATTTTCATGGAAACTAGAAGAACACGCTTTTATAAAGCTATCTTTCTTAGCACGCAATCTAGCGGTTCTTTCCTTACACTCATCAATGGAAATTCTCATTACTTTGAGAGACTCATTGATATCATGCTTAGGAGAAGACGATATAAGTTTAAGAGAATCAACATCAAGCGAAAGTCTATCAACGTTCCTAGCCAAATCATCAACTTTGAGCAATTTTTCTTCAAGCAAAGCATTAAAATTCTTTTGAGAAATCATAAATTCTTTCACACTATTCTCAAAATCAGAGGGAATATTATTAAAATTACCATAAGAATTATTGTAGGAATTTCCATAATTATTAGAGGAATTACTAGGGAACGGTCTAGCATTAAAATTTCCTCTATAGGCATTGTTTCCAAAATTATTCCTACCAACAAAATTCACATCCATAGATTCATTATTATTCTCAATCAAAGAAGACAAAGGCATATCATTCGGATCAAGAGGAGTATTTTTAGTAGCAAACAGTTTCATAAGTTCATCCATCTTTCCACTCAAAACATTGATTTCTTCTATAGCATGCACTTTTTTACTAGAAGATCTTTCGATGTGCCATTGAGAATAATTAGCCATAATATTATCAAGAAGTTTTGTAGCATCTCCTAATGTTATTTCCATAAACGTGCCTCCCGCGGCCGAATCTAGGAGATTTCTAGAAGCGAAGTTCAAACCGGCATAAAAATTTTGTATGATCATCCATAAATTCAAACCATGAGTAGGGCAATTATGAAGCATCAATTTCATTCTTTCCCAAGATTGGGCAACATGCTCATGATCAAGTTGTTTAAAATTCATAATATCGTTCCTAAGAGTGATAATCTTAGCGGGAGGAAAATACTTAGAGATAAAAGCATCTTTGCACTTGTTCTAAGAATCAATACTATTTTTAGGCAAAGATGAAAACCAAACTTTAGCACGATCTCTAAGAGAAAACGGAAATAACTTCAATTTGACAATAATGTTATCCGTATCTTTCTTCTTTTGCATATCACACAAATCAACAAAGTTGTTTAGATGAGTAGCGGCATCTTCACTAGGAAGGTTAGCGAATTGATCTTTCATAACAATATTCAGCAAAGCAGCATTGATTTCACAAGACTCAACATCATTAAGAGGAGCAATCGGAGTACTAAGGAAATCATTATTATTGGTATTCAAGAAATCACACAATTTGGTATTATCTTGCGCCATGGAAACAAGTAATCCAACACACAAGCAAACAAAAAAAAGGCAAGCGAAAACAAAGAGAGGAGGAGATTGGGAAAGAGAGGGCAAATAAAACGGCAAGGGTGAAGTGGGGGAGAGGAAAACGAGAGGAAAATGGCAAATAATATAAATGCGAGGGAGATAGGTTTGTGATGGGTACTTGGTATGTCTTGACTTGAGCGAAGACCTCCCCGGCAACGGCGCCAGAAATCCTTCTTGCTACATCTTGAGCTTGCGTTGGTTTTCCCCGAAGAGGAGAGGGTGATGCAACAAGTGTAGTGTAAGTATTTCCCTCAGTTTTGAGAACCAAGGTATCAATCCAGTAGGAGGCTCCTCAAAAGTCCCACGCACCTACACAAACGAACTGAGAACTTGCAACCAACGCGATAAAGGGGTTGTCAATCCCTTCACGACCACTTGCGAAAGTGAGATCTGATAGAGATAGTAATAAGATAAATATATTTTTGGTATTTTATAATATAGATGCAAAAAGGTAAAGATGCAAATAAAAGTAGATTGGAAGCAAATATGATAAGAGATAGACCCGGGGCCATAGGTTTCACTAGAGGCTTCTCTCGAGATAACATAAGTATTACGGTGGGTGAACAAATTACTGTCGAGCAATTGATAGAAAATTGAATAGTTATGAGATTATCTAGGCATGATCATGTATATAGGCATCACGTCCATAACAAGTAGACCGACTCCTGCCTGCATCTACTACTATTACTCCACACATCGACCGACTCCTGCCTGCATCTAGAGTATTAAGTTCGTAAGAAGAAAGTATTGCCTTAAGCAAGATGACATGATGTAGAGGGATAAACTCATGCAATGTGATATAAACCCCATCTTTTCATCCTCGATGGCAACAATACAATACGTGTCTTGCAACCCTTTCTGTCACTGGGTAAGAACACTGCAAGATTGAACCCAAAGCTGAGCACTTCTCCCATGGCAAGAAAGATCAATCTAGTAGGCCAAACCAAACCGATAATTCGAAGAGACTTGCAAAGATAACTCAATCATAAAAGAATTCAGAGAAGATTCAATTATTATCCATAGATAAACTTGATCATAAACCCATAATTCATCGGATCTCGACAAACACACCGCAAAAAGAGATTACATCGAATAGATCTCCACAAGAGAGGAGGAGAACATTGTATTGAGATCCAAAAAGAGAGAAGAAGCCATATAGCTAATAACTGTGGACCCGTAGGTCTGTGGTAAACTACTCACAACTCATCAAAGGGGCAAGGATGTTGATGTAGAGGCCCTTCGTGGTCGATTCCCCAGCCGGCAGAACTCCGGTGAAGGCTCCAAGATGGGATCTCGTGGATACAGAAGGTTACGGCGGTGGAAATTGTGTTTCGGGTGCTCCCTGGATGTTTTCGGGGTACGTAGGTATGTATAGGAGGAAGAAGTACGTCGGTGGCTGCACGAGGGGTCCATGGGATAGGGGCGCGCCCTCCTATCTCTTGGCCGCCTCGGCTGCTTCTTGGCTTGCACTCCAAGTCCTCTGGATCACGTTCGTTCCAAAAATCACGCTCCCAAAGGTTTCATTCCGTTTGGACTCAGTTTGATATTCCTTTTCTTCGAAATACTAAAATAGGCAAAAAAATAGCAATATGGGCTGGGCCTCCGGTTAGTAGGTTAGTCCCAAAAATGATATAAATGTGTAAAATAAAGCCCATAAACATCCAAAAGGGGTAATATAATAGCATGGGACAATGAAAAATTATAGATACGTTGGAGACGTAGCAGTTACTCTGTTCTTTATGAACTTAATACTCTAGATGCAGGCAGGATTCGATTGATGTGTGGAGTAATAGTAGTAGATGCAGGCAGGAGTCGGTCTACTTGTTGCAGACGTGATGCCTATATACATGATCATGCCTAGATAATCTCATAACTATTCGCTTTTCTATCAATTGCTCGACAGTAATTTGTTCACCCACTGTAATACTTATGCTATCTTGAGAGAAGCCTCTAGTGAAACCTATGGCCCCCGGGTATATCTTTTATCGTATTTGCTTTCAATATACTTTTATTTGCATCTTTACTTTTCGCATCTATATTATAAAATACCAAAAATATATTTATCTTATCATACTATCTCTATCAGATCTCACTTTTGCAAGTGGCCGTGAAGGGATTGGCAAGCCCTTTATTGCGTTGGTTGCGAGTTCTTTGTTTGTTTGTGTAGGTGCGTGGGACTTTTGACGAGCCTCCTACTGGATTGATACCTTGGTTCACAAAAACTGAGGGAAATACTTACGCTACTATTGCTGCATCACCCTTTCCTCTTCAAGGAAAACCAACGCAAGCTCAAGACGTAGCAGCTTATGCCTCTCCCTCATATGAAATTGCAATGACGACCACTGGTCTTGTTAACAATTGCCTAGGATAATTCCGCACACCGCCCCATCATTATTCTACACTCGCTATTCATATTATTTAGTAATATATTCTACATTTATGATAACAGCACCTACTTTTATATTTTAGTTCTCCGATATCATGCAAAGTTATCCTCTTCATACCCACAATGTAGTTTTATTTCTCGTTTCTAGTTGGAAGCAAACGTTCAGTGTACGTAGAGTCGTATCAGTGGCAGATAGGACTTGAGAGAATATTGTTCTTACCTTTAGCTCCTTGTGGGTTCGACACTCCATACTTATCACTTCCACCTTTGGTAATTGCTACGATGATTCCCTGCACGTGGGGATTATCATCAAGATCCAGAAAGACCTCAAAGCACAACATTGAAAAAAGATTATGCAAGTTCATAAGGCACATAAACAACATAATGAACTCAAACTGCAACAGATGTAGACCACAAAATAAAACATTTGAGATAGGAACTAACCTAAATCCTAATAGGCACTATAAACAATAATAACAAATTAGTAAGGACCTGATCAGAAAAGAGGATATTGGGGAAAAGGGGGAGACTAACAAACCCTAACCAAATCATGTTAACCATCAACTAGAAAACTAATAAGAAAAATTAAGACTTTTTATAGTATATACTAAATAATAAACCTAATAAATAAATTACCTACTAAACATCAACCAAACCGAAACACCTATAAAACTACGAAAGAGTCTAATCAATACCCAACACAAGCATGCTCATCCTTGTAAAATCAACTAAAAACACAACCGCAAGTCAACTGCAAAATGAACTTCACCTACCATGGATCGAATCCACCAGTAAAACATTAGAGATGGGAACCAAACTAAGAGCTAATAAGACCTAACACAAGAATATGCTCAAGATGAGGAAGATTAGATCACACAAGGGGAAGATGACCAAACCTTTGCAAAGCATACTCATAGCAAACAATGTGACCTATACGTCATAGAACACCACAAACACAAAGTTAAAGGACAAGAGAACGAGCATACACATACCTGAAATAGCAGATTTGCTTGTGGATGGAGCACATGAACCCTAACCCAAGCACCAATGAGAACAAAACCTCCAAAAGAACAACAAAGAAATCCTCAAAAACTGGCAAATATATGCAGAACTCAAGCAGATCTAAAGATAAGAAGGGAGGAAATCACAAGAACAAAAATTTGCAAATTTACGCCGATTATTTGAAGAGAAGGTCTCGAAGACCATGAGGACATTAAAATCGCCCTTCTCTGGAGGGTGTTTCTCTAGAGTGATGGTGGTGAGGATGGCCTCCCCACTCTTTGCTACCTGCCGGAGTACCCAACATGCGCGGAGACTATGAGTTGAGTCTGTACTTGGATTCGCATGTATCGGATAGGTCTTGTCAAGAAGTTCGTCAAGAACGGACCTGTATCCCGTAAAGGATTTGTTTTTTCTTCCAACGGACTGATAATCGGATGCCTCGTATGTTGGGAAACGTAGCATGCAATTTCAAAAAAATTCCTACGATCAAGCAAGATCTATCTAGGAGATGCTTAGCAATGAGAGGGGAGAGTGTGTCCACTTACCCGTGTAGACCGAAAGCGGAAGCGTTAGGTCAATGCAGTTGATGTAGTTGAACATCTTCCCGATCCAACCGATCTAGTACCGAACTTACGGCACCTTTGAGTTTAGCACACGTTCATCTTGATGACTTCCCTCGATCTCTTGATCCAGCAGAGTGCCGATGGAGTCGATGAGTTTCGTCAGCACGAAAGCATGATGACAGTGTTGGAGATGTGATCCGCGCATAGCTTTGCCTAAGCACTACGATGATACTATCGGAGGAATGAATGGTGGAGGAGGCACCGCACACGGCTAAGACAATGTTGTACCTTTGGGGTGCCCCCTGCCCTCGTATATAAAGGAGGGGAGGAGGAGGCCAGCCACCAAGGGGTGTGCGATGGGGGGGGTCCTACTAGGACTCCACTCCTAGTAGGATTCTCCCCCCTTTTTTCCTTCTTTCCGGAGTAGCAAAGGAGGAAAGGGAGAGGGAGTAGGAGAAGGAAAAGGGGGGGCACCGCCCCCACCCCTTGTCCAATTCGGATTGGCAAGGGGAGGGGGCGCCACCTCCTATGGGCGGTCCTCTCTTCTCAACTAAGGTCCATGTGGCCCATTAACTTTCTCGGGGCGTTCCGGTAACCTCCCAGTATACTCTGAAACTTATCCAAAACTTCCTAAAACCATTTCGGTGTCCGAATGTAACCTTCCAATATATCAATCTTTACCTCTCGACCATTTCGAGACTCATCGTCATGTCTGTGATCTCATCCGGGACTCTGAACAACCTTCGGTCACCAAAACACATAACTCATATAATACCAATCATCATCGAACATTAAGCGTGCGGACCCTACGGGTTCGAGAACTATGTAGACATGACATGACCGAGACATATCTCCGATCAATAACCAATAGCGGAACCTGGATGCTCATATTGGTTCCTACATATTCTTCAAAGATCTTTATCGGTCAAACCGCATAACAACATACGTTATTCCCTTTGTCATCGGTATGTTACTTTCCCGAGATTCGATCGGCAGTATCCTCACACCAAGTTCAATCTCGTTACCGGAAAGTCTCTTTACTCGTTCCGTAATGCATCATCCTGTAACTGACTCATTAATCACATTTCTTGCAAGGCTTATAGTTATGAGCATTATCGAGAGGGCCCAGAGATACCTCTCCGATACACAGAGTGACAAATTATAATCTCGACCTATGCCAACCCAACAAACACCTTCAGAGACACCTATAGAATGATAACCCACAAGTATAGGGGATCGCAATAGTTTTCGAGGGTAGAGTATTCAACCCAAATTTATAGATTCGACACAAGGGGAGCCAAAGAATATTCTCAAGTATTAGCAGTTGAGTTGTCAATTCAACCACACCTGGATAACTTAGTATCTGCAGCAAAGTATTTAGTAGCAAAGTAGTATGATAGTAATGGTAACAGTGGCAAAAGTAACGATAGCAGTTTGTAGTGATTGTAACAGCAGCAATGGAAAAGTAAATAAGCAAAGGACAATATGTGAAAAGCTTGTAGGCATTGGATCAATGATGGATAATTATGTCGGATGCGATTCCTCATGTAATAGTTATAGCATAGGGTGACACAGAACTAGCTCCAATTCATCAATGTAACGTAGGCATCTGTTCTGAATATAGTCATACGTGCTTATGGAAAAGAACTTCCATGACATCTTTTGTCATACCCTCCTGTGGCAACCGGGTGCTAGTGGAAACTAAGGGATACTAAGGCCTCCTTTTAATAGAGAACCGGACCAAAGCATTAACACATAGTGAATACATGAACTCCTCAAACTACGGTCATCACCGAGAAGTATCCCGATTATTGTCACTTCGGGGTTGTCAGATCATAACACATAATAGGTGACTATAGACTTGCAAGATAGGATCAAGAACTCACATATATTCATGAAAACAAAATAGGTTCAGATCTGAAATCATGGCACTCAGGCCCTAGTGACAAGCATTAAGCATAGCAAAGTCATATGAACATCAATCTCAGAACATAGTGGATACTAGGGATCAAACCCTAACAAAACTAACTTGATTACATGGTCAATCTCATCCAACCCATCACCGTCCAGCAAGCCTACGATGGAATTACTCACGCACTACGGTGAGCATCATGAAATTGGTGATGGAGCATGGTTGATGATGACGACGGCGACGAATCCTCCTCTCCGGAGCCCCGAATGGACTCGAGATCAGCCCTCCCGAGAGAGATTAGGGCTTGGCGGCGGCTCCGTATCGTAAAATGCGATGAAACTTTCTCTCTCATTTTTTTTCTCCGCGAAACGGAATATATGGAGTTGGAGTTGAGGTCGGTGGAGCATCAGGGGGCCCACGAGACAGGGGGCGCGCCCAGGGGGAGGGGGCGCCCCCCCCACCCTCGTGGACAGGGTGTGGGCCCCCTGGCCTTGATTCTTTCGTCAGTTTTTTTTATATTTTCCAAAAGTTATCTTTATGGATTTTCAGGTCATTCCGAGAACTTTTTTTTTCTGCACAATAAACAACACCATGCAATTCTGCTGAAAACAGCGTCAGTCCGGGTTAGATTCATTCAAATCATGCAAGTTAGAGTCCAAAACAAGGGAAAAAGTGTTTGGAAAAGTAGATACGTTGGAGACGTATCAACTCCCCCAAGCTTAAACCTTTGCTTGTCCTCAAGCAATTCAGTTGATAAACTGAAAGTGATAAAGAAAAACTTTTACAAACTCTATTTGCTCTTGTTGTTGTAAATATGTAAAGCTAGCATTCAAGTTTTCAGCAAAGATTATGAATTAACCATATTCACAATAACACTTAGGTCTCATATTTACTCATATCAATGGCATAATCAACTAGCGAGCAATAATAATAAAACTCGGATGACAACACTTTCTCAAAACAATCATAATATGATATAACAAGATGGTATCTCGCTAGCCCTTTCTGAGACCGCAAAACATAATGCATAGCACCTTTAAAGATCAAGGACTGACTAAACATTGTAATTCATGGTAAAAGAGATCCAGTCAAGTCATACCCAATATAAACTAATAGTAATGCATGCAAATGACAGTGTGCTCTCCAGCGGGTGCTTTTTAATAAGAAGGTGGTGACTCAACATAAAAGTAAATAGATAGGCCCTTCGCAGAGGGAAGCAGGGATTTGCAGAGGTGCCAGAGCTCGATTTTAAAATAGAGATGAATAATATTTTGAGCGGCATACTTTCACTGTCAACGCAACAACTATGAGATCTCGATATCTTCCATGCTACACACATTTAGGCGGTTCCCAAACAGAATGGTAAAGTTTATACTCCCCCACCACCAACAAGCATCAATCCATGGCTTGCTCGAAACAACGAGTGCCTCCAACTAGCAACAGCCCTGGGGGAGTTTTGTTTAATTATTTCGATTTGCTTTGATCTTTTTGATCATGAGACTGGGCATCCCGGTTACCAGCCATTTTCTCGTGAATGAGGAGCGGAGTCCACTCCCCTTGAGAATAACCCACCTAGCATGGAGGATACAGACATCCCTGGATGAAACATGAGTTGCTCGAGCATACAAGACATAATTTCATTTGAAGGTTTGGAGTTTGGCACATACAAATTTACTTGGAACGGCAGGTAAATGCCGCATATAGGAAGGTATGGTGGACTCATATGGAATAACTTTTGGGTTTATGGAGTTTGGATGCACAAGCAGTATTCCCGCTTAGTACAGATGAAGGCTAGCAAAAGACTGGGAAGCAACCAACTGAGAGAGTGACAACAGTCATAAACATGCATTAAAATTAATCAACACTGAGTGCAAGCATGAGTAGGATATAATCCACCATGAACATAAATATCGTGAAGGCTATGTTGATTTGTTTCAACTACATGCGTGGACATGTGCCAAGTCGAGTCACTCAATTCATATAAAGGAGAATACCACCCTATCATACCACATCACAACAATTTTAATAGCATGTTGGTACGCAAGGTAAACCATTATAAACTCATAGCTAATTAAGCATGACATAAGCAACTATAATCTCTAAATGTCATTGCAAACATGTTTATTCATAATAGGCTGAATCAGGAACGATGAACTCACCATATTTACAAAATCAAGAGAGGTCGACTTCATACCAGCTTCTTTCATCTCAATCAGTCCATCATATATCGTCATTATTGCCTTTCACTTGCACGACCAAACGGTGTGTATAATAATAATAGTGTACATGCATTGGACTAAGTTAGAATCTGCAAGCATTCAATTCAAGAGAGAAGACAAAGTAATATGGGCTCTAAGTTAAATCAACAAGCATGCATATGAGAGCCATTAAACATTTTCATTATGGTCTTCTACTCTTGACCCCCAAGAGAAAGAAAACAAATAAAACTATTTACACGGGAAAGCTCCCAACAAGCAAAAAAAGAACGAGAAATATTTTTGGGTTTTCATTTTAATTACTACTACAAGCATGGAAATTAAACTAACTATTTTTTTGGTTTTCTTAAGGTTTATCAAACACACAAGAAGAAAGCTAGAAAAATAAATTAAACTAGCATGGATAATACAATGAAAGAGTATGAGCACCGATAACTAGAATAATGTGTGAACATGAATGTAAAGTCGGTGAGAAATACGTACTCCCCCAAGCTTAGGCTTTTGGCCTAAGTTGGTCTATGCCCAAGGATCGCGGCTACTCTCCCCGGTGTACTGAGGAGTGTCATCTGGATACCACTGGCTGGCGATCTCCTCCGGATCCCACTAATAACAGGATGGACGATAAGGGTCCAGTGGAGGTTCCGGCTTAGGCTCTGGAGCGGATGTATGGCCTCGATGCACGTACATAGCCCTCGGCAAGACAAGGTAATGACCTACAGTTAAATCAAACAAAGAAGGTGCAGGCAGGGTAATAATCTCATTGTGTTTCTTATTAAATCTCAGGTTATACAGAAGCATATTATCTTCGTTGTCAACAATAAACTCATGCGCTACCATGCTCCTGTAATCTAAAAAGGTAAGAGGCAACAGTGTCTCATCTTTCTCATCATGCCTAATAGGTATCTCGAAATGTTTAGCAAGGCGTGCAGCATAGATACCTCCAAAGATGGGGCCCTTTGTACAGTTTAGGCTTAACCGTTTAGCAATAACGGCACCCATACTAAAAGTGTTATCACCGAATAAGGCATGGAGTAGAATAATAATATCAGGAACACTGAAGTTTCCACTATTCCCACGACCAATTAAGCATCGACTAGCAAATATGGCAAAGTAGTGTAAAATAGGAAAGTGTATGCTAGTGATTCTCGCTTCGGAACCCTTCCTCGATTCCCCTACAGTAATAGTGTCAATAAAACCATCCACATCTTTACGATGTGGTTCATCTAAGCTACCCTCAAAGGGTATTCTACAAGCCGCGCAAAAATTACGTAATGACATTTCCTTAGCCTCATCATATAAATGAAAAGATACTGAAGGAGGTGAATTCTTAGGATAATAATAAAAGTTTTGCATGAAAGTATTGGTAAGTAAGAGATACTGTTCGATCCGGTCGTGGAGGAAGTCGGTGAGGCCCGCATTTTCAGCCAAATAATAAAAGTCTTCATAAAGCCCGGCTGCTCTCAAGAAATTATCACATGTCCACTCACAAGGCCTTACTTCCGCTACGCGAGGAAGATTACACTTGGCCTTTTCTTTCTCCTTAGCTTGTTTATCCTTGGAGCTTTGGCTAGAAGAGCCCCCCAATAATCTCCTCATCATTTTCTGAAAAAATCTGAAACTTTTAGTAACTCAAAATAAAAGTGAGTCAAACTAAACAAGATTGATAGCAACTACTCCCACAAGTGCCTAGAGCCTATATCATGCATTAGAATTACTTGGGACCTCATAAATTTGACATGCAAGCTCAAGAACAGGGTCACCTGGGCAGCAAAAATTTGCAATGAATGAAGCACTAGAACAAAAACAATTTGGACCAATGGAGGAGTCACATACCAAGCAACAATCTCCCAAAGCAGTTTTATGAATGGAGCTTTGAGCAAGGAGATCAAAAATCGCAGCAAAATGAGCTAGAACTCGTGCTTGAGCTTGATGGGGATTTTTTTGGGAGGAAGATGAAGTGTGTGGGTGCAGGAATAAGTGGAGGGGGGCCACCATGGGCCCACGAGG
This sequence comes from Triticum turgidum subsp. durum, assembly GCA_900231445.1. Taxonomy (NCBI): domain Eukaryota; kingdom Viridiplantae; phylum Streptophyta; class Magnoliopsida; order Poales; family Poaceae; genus Triticum; species Triticum turgidum. Next base: position 537,146,849 of record LT934120.1, read on the forward strand.
TAGGGGCGCGCCCAGGGAGTGTGGGTGCGCCCTGGACCCTCGTGGCCAGGTGCTTGCCCTCTGCTGTGTTCTCAGTGCCTAAAATCCTCAAATATTCCATAAAAAACCATACTAAATTTGCAGGGCAATTGGAGCACTTCTATTTTCGGGATATTTTTTATTGCATTGATAATTCAAGAAATAGACAGATAATACTATTTTTGCTTTATTTATTCTAAATAACAGAAAGTAAAAAGAGAGCACACAAGGTTGTGCCTTCTAGTTTCATCCATCTCGTGATCATCAAAAGGAATCAACTAACAAGGTTGATCAAGTCTTGTTAACAAACTCATTCTGAATAACATGGAACCGGAGAAATTTCGAATAACACTAGGTTACCTCAATGGGGATATGAACATCCCCAATAATAAGAATATCATATTTTTTCTTGACAGTAGGAAGAGGAAATTTAAAACCTCCAATAATAATAGTTGGAACTTTTCCAATAGAATTGATGCTATGAACTTGAGGTTGTTTCCTCGGAAAGTGTACCGTATGCTCATTACCATTAACATGAAAAGTGACATTGCCTTTGTTGCAATCAATAACAGCCCCTACAGTATTCAAAAAGGGTCTACCAAGGATAATCGACATACTATCGTCCTCGGGAATATCTAGAATAACAAAGTCCGTTAAGATAGTGACATTTGCAACCACAACAGGCACATCCTCACAAATACCGACAGGTATAGCAGTTGATTTATCAGCCATTTGCAAAGATATTTCAGTAGGTGTCAACTTATTCAATTCAAGTCTACGATATAAAGAGAGAGGCATAACACTAACACCGGCTCCAAGATCACATAAAGCAGTTTTAACATAATTTATTTTAATGGAGCATGGTATAGTTGGTACCCCTAGATCTCCAAGTTTCTTTGGTATTCCACCCTTAAAAGTATAATTAGCAAGCATGGTGGAAATTTCAGCTTCCGATATCTTTCTTTTATTTGTAATGATATCCTTCATATATTTAGCATAAGGGTTTACTTTAAGCATATCAGTTAAGCGCATGCGTAAGAAGATAGGTCGAATCATTTCAGCAAAGCGCTCAAAATCCTCATCATCCTTTGTTTTGGATGCTTAGGATGAAAAGGCATGGGTTTCTGAACCCATGGTTCTCTTTCTTAACCGTGCTTCCTAGCAACAAAGTCTCTTTTATCATAACGTTGATTCTTTGATTGTGGGTTATCAAGATCAACAGCAGGTTCAATCTCTACATCATTATTATTGCTAGGTTGAGCATCAACATGAACATTATTATTAACATTATCACTAGGTTCATGTTCATCACCTGATTGTGTTTCAGCATCAGAAATAGAAATATCATTGGGATTCTTAGGTGTGTCTATAATAGGTTCACTAGAAGCATGCAAAGTCCTATCATTTTTCTTTTTCTTCTTTTTAGAAGGACTAGGTGCATCTACATTATTTCTCTGAGAATCTTGCTCAATTATCTTAGGGTGGCCTTCAGGATACAAAGGTTCCTAAGTCATTCTACCAGTTCTAGTAGCCACTCTAACAGCAAAATCATGTTTATTATTTAATTCATCGAGTAAATCACTTTGAGCTTTAAGTACTTGTTCAGCTTGACTAGTAACCATAGAAGCATATTTGCTAATGAGTTTAAGTTCACCTTTAACTCTAGCCATATAATCACTCAAGCGTCCTATCATGAAAGCATTACTCTTTAATTCTACCAACATAAGCATTAAAACTTTTTTGCCTAGCCATAAAGTCATCAAATTCATTTAAACATTGGCTATGAAATTTAGTAGACGGGATTTCAACCATATCATATCTATAGAGAGAATTTACCTTTACTACCTGTGTCGGGTTATCAAGACAATGTGTTTCTTCAACAGGTGATATATTAAGACCATGTATTTCTTCAATAGGAGGTAAATTCTTAACATCTTCAGCATTAATACATTTTTCTTTCATTGATTTCTCTGCCTCTTGCATATCAAAGGGACTGAGAAATAGAACACCTCTCTTCTTCGGAGTAGGTTTAGGAATAGGCTCGGGAGTTAGTTCAATTGGCTTAGGAATTGGCTCAGGAAGAATCCAATTATTTTCATTAGTCAACATATTATTCAATAACAATTCAGCTTGGTCGACTGTTCTTTCCCTGAAAACACAACCAGCACAACTATCCAAGTGGTCCTTGGAAGCATCGGTTAGTCCATTATAAAAGATATCAAGTATTTCATTTTTCTTAAGAGGATGATCAGGCAAAGCATTAAGTAATCAGAGAAGCCTCCCCCAAGCTTGTGGGAGACTCTCTTCTTTGATTTGCACAAAATTATATATTTCCCGCAAGGCAGCTTGTTTCTTATGAGCAAGGAAATATTTAGCAGAGAAGTAATAAATCATATCCTGGGGACTACGCACACAACTAGGATCAAGAGAATTAAACCAAGTTTTAGCATCACTCTTTAATGAGAATGGAAATATCTTAAGGATATAATGATAGCGAGATTTCTCATCATTAGTAAACAGGGTGGCTATATCATTCAACTTGGTAAGATGTGCCTTAACAGTTTCAGATTCATTGCCATAAAAAGGATCAGATTCAACCAAAGTAATTACCTCGGGATCAACAGGGAATTCATAATCCTTATCAGATAGGTGAAGTAGCAAAAGCAGGGTCATATTTCATTCTAGCATTCAGAGTTTTCTGTTTAAGTTTAGCTAGTAACTTCTTAAGATCAGATCTATCATTGCAAGCAAAAAGACCTCTAGCTGTTTCTTCATCCATAACATAACCCTCAGGAACAACAGGCAATTCATATTTAGGGGGAGAACCTTCATCATCACTATCATCAATAATTTCATCTTCAATAACTTCATTCTCTCTAACCCTAGCAAGTTGTTCATCAAGATATTCACCTAATGGCACAGTAGTATCAAGCATAGAAGTAGTTTCATCATAAGTATCATGCATAGCAGAAGTGGCATCATCAATAACATGCGACATATCAGAATTCATAGCAGTAGAAGGTTTAGGTGTCGCAAGCTTACTCAAAACAGAAGGAGAATCTAGTGTAGAGCTAGATGGCAGTTCCTTACCTCCCCTCGTAGTTGAGGGAAAAATCTTAGTTCTTTCGTCTTTCAAGTTCTTCATAGTGATCAGCAGATATAAATCCCAAGTGACTCAAAGAATAGAGCTATGCTCCCCGGCAATGGCGCCAGAAAATAGTCTTGATAACCCACAAGTATAGAGGATCGCAACAGTTTTCGAGGGAAGAGTATTCAACCCAAATTTATTGATTCGACACAAGGGCAGCCAAAGAATATTCTCAAGTATTAGCAGTTGAGTTGTCAATTCAACCACACTTGGATAACTTAGTATCTGCAGCAAAGTATTTAATAGAAAAGTAGTATGATAGTAATGGTAACAGTGGCAAAAGTAACGATAGCAGTTTTGTAGTGATTGTAACAGCAGCAACGGAAAAGTAAATAAGCAAAGCACAATACGTGAAAAGCTTGTAGGCATTGGATCAGTGATGGATAATTATGTTGGATGTGATTCCTCATGTAATAGTTATAACATAGGGTGACACAGAACTAGCTCCAATTAATCAATGTAATGAAGGCATGTATTCCGAATATAGTCATACGTGCTTATGGAAAAGAACTTGCATGACATATTTTGTCCTACCCTCCCGTGGTAGCCGGGTCCTGGTGGAAACTAAGGGATATTAAGGCCTCCTTTTAATAGAGAACGGACCAAAGCATTAACACATAGTGAATACATGAACTCCTCAAACTACGATCATCACCGAGAAGTATACCGATTATTGTCACTTCGGGGTTGTCGGATCATAACACATAATAGGTGACTATAGACTTGCAAGATAGGATCAAGAACTCACATATATTCATGAAAACAAAATAGGTTCAGATCTGAAATCATGGCACTCGGTCCCTAGTGACAAGCATTAAGCATAGCAAAGTCATAGCAACATCAATCTCAGAACATAGTGGATACTAGGGATCAAACCCTAACAAAACTAACTTGATTAAATGGTAAATATCATCCAACCCATCACCGTCTAGCAAGCCTACGATGGAATTACTCACGCACGGCGGTGAGCATCATGAAATTGGTGATGGAGGATGGTTGATGATGACGACGGCGACGAACCCCCCTCTCTGGAGCCCCGAACGGACTCCAGATCAGCCCTCCCAAGAGAGATTAGGGCTTGGCAGCGGCTCCGTATCGTAAAATGCGATGAAAATTTCTCTCACTTTTCTCTCCGTGAAACGGAATATGGAGTTGGAGTTGAGGTCGGTGGAGCATCAGGGGGCCAACGAGACAGGGGGCGTGCCCAGGAGGAGGGGGCGCGCCCCCACCCTCATGGACAGGGTGTGGGCCCCCTGGCCTTGATTCTTTCGCCAGTATTTTTTATATTTTCCAAAAGTTATCTCCGTGGGTTTTCAGGTCATTCCGAGAACTTTTGTTTTCTGCACAATAAACAACACCATGGCAATTCTGCTGAAAACAGCGTTAGTCCGGGTTAGTTTCATTCAAATCATGCCAGTTAGAGTCCAAAACAAGGGCAATAGTGTTTGGAAAAGTAGATACGTTGGAGACGTATCATAGAGCATCTTTATAATCACCCATTTACGTTGTGACGTTTGATAGCACACAAGGTGTTCCTCCGGTATTCGGGAGTTGCATAATCTCATAGTCAGAGGAACATGTATAAGTCATGAAGAAAGCAATAGCAATAAAACTTAACGATCGTTATGCTAAGCTAACGGATGGTTCTTGTCCATCACATCATTCTCTAATGATGTGATCATGTTCATCAAATGACAACACATGTCTATGGTCAGTAAACATAACCATCTTTGATTAACGAGCTAGTCAAGTAGAGGCATACTAGGGACACTCTGTTTTGTCCATGTATTCACACATGTACTAAGTTTCCGGTTAATACATTTCTAGCATGAATAATTAACATTTATCATGTTATAAGGAAATATAAATAACAACTCTATTATTTCCTCTAGGGCATATGTCCTTCAGTCTCCCACTTGCACTAGAGTCAATAATCTAGATTACATAGTAATGATTCTAACACCCATGGAGTCTTGGTGTTGATCATGTTTTGCTCATGGAAGAGGCTTAGTCAATGGGTCTGCAACATTCAGATCCGTATGTATCTTGCAATTCTCTATGTCTCCCTCCTTGACTTGATCACGGATGGAGTTGAAGCGTGTCTTGATGTGTTTGGTTTTCTTGTGAAATCTGGATTCCTTTGCCAAGGCTGTTGCTCCAGTGTTGTCACAAAAGATTTTCATTGGACCCAATGCACTAGGTATTACACCTAGATCGGATATGAACTCCTTCATCCAGACTCCTTCATTTGCTCCTTCTGAAGCAGCTATGTACTCCGCTTCACACGTAGATCCCGCCACGACGCTCTGCTTGGAACCGCACCAACTGACAACTCCACCATTCAATATAAATATGTATCCGGTTTGCGACTTAGAGTCAACCGAATCAGTGTTAAAGCTTGCATCGATGTAACCATTTACGACAAGCTCTTTGTCACCTCCATAAATGATAAACATATCCTTAGTCCTTTTCAGGCATTTCAGGATGTTCTTGACCGTTGTCCAGTGATCCACTCCTGGATTACTTTGGTACCTCCCTGCTAAACTTATAGCAAGGCACACATCAGGTCTAGTACACAACAGTGCATACATGATAGAACCTATGGCTGAGGCATAGGGAATGACTTTCATTTTCTCTCTATCTTTTGCAGTGGTCGGGCATTGAGTCTGACTCAACTTCACACCTTGTAACACATGCAAGAACCCTTTCTTTGACTGATCCATTTTGAAATTCTTCAAAACTTTATCAAGGTATGTGCTTTGTGAAAGTCCAATTAAGCGTCTTGATATATCTCTATAGATCTTGATGCCCAATATATAAGCAGCTTCATCGAGGTCTTTCATTGAAAAATTCTTATTCAAGTATCCTTTTATGCTATCCAGAAATTATGTATTATTTCCAATCAATAATATGTCATCCACATATAATATTAGAAATGCTATAGAGCTCCCATTCACTTTCCTGTAAATACAGCTTCTCCAAAAGTCTGTATAAAACCATATGCTTTGATCACATTATCAAAGTGTATATTCCAACTCTGAGAGGCTTGCACCAGTCCATAAATAGATCGCTGGAGCTTGCACACTTTGTCAGCACCTTTAGGATCGACAAAACCTTCTGGTTGCATCATATACAACTCTTCTTTAAGAAATCCATTAAGGAATGCAGTTTTGACATCCATTTGCCAAATTTCATAATCATAAAATGCAGCAATTGCTAGCATGATTCGGACAGACTTAAGCTCGCTACGGGTGAGAAGGTCTCATCGTAGTCAACCCCTTGAACTTGTCGAAAACCTTTTGCAACAAGTCGAGCTTTGTAGATAGTAACATTACCGTCAATGTTAGTCTTCTTCTTGAAAATCCATTTATTTTATATGGCTTGCCGATCATCGGGAAAGTCAACCAAAGTCCATACTTTGTTCTCATACATGGATCCCATCTCAGATTTCATGGCCTCAAGCCATTTCGCGGAATCTGGGCTCATCATCACTTCCTCATAGTTCGTAGGTTCGTCATGGTCTAGTAACATGACTTCCAGAATAGGATTACCATACCATTCTAGTGCGGGACGTGCTCTGTTTGACCTACGAGGTTTGGTAGTAACTTGATCTGAAGCCTCATGATCATCATCATTAGCTTCCTCACTAATTGGTGTAGGCATCAATGGAACTGATTTCTGTGATGAACCACTTTCCAATTAGAGAGAAGGTAGAACTACCTCATCAAGTTCTACTTTCCTCCCACTCACTTCTTTCGAGAGAAACTCCTTCTCTAGAAAGGATCCATTCTTAGCAACAAATATCTTGCCTTTGGATCTATGATAGAAGGTGTACCCAATAGTTTCTTTTGGGTATCCTATGAAGACGCATTTCTACGATTTGGGTTCGAGCTTATCAGGTTGAAGCTTTTCCACATAAGCATTGCAGCCCCAAACTTTGAGAAACGACAGCTTAGGTTTCTTGCCAAACCATAGTTCATATGGTGTTGTCTCAAAGGATTTAGATGGTGCCCTATTTAACGTGAATGCAGCCGTCTCTAAAGCATATCCCCAAAACGATAGTGGTAAATCAGTAAGAGACATCATAGATCGCACCATATCTAATAAAGTACGGTTACGACGTTCGGACACACCATTATGTTGTGGTGTTCCAGGTGGCGTGAGTTGCGAAACTATTCCACATTATTTCGAATGAAGACCAAACTCGTAACTCAAATATTCGCCTCTGTGATCAGATCGTAGAAACTTTATTTTCTTGTTACGATGATTTTCCACTTCACTCTGAAATTCTTTGAACTTTTCAAATGTTTCAGATTTATGTTTCATTAAGTAGATATACCCATATCTGCTCAAATCATCTATGAAGGTCAAAAAATAACGATACCCGCCGCGAGCCTCAACACTCATCGGACCGCATACACCGGTATGTATTATTTCCAGTAAGTCAGTAGCTCGCTCCATTGTTCCGGAGAATGGAGTCTTAGTCATCTTGCCCATGAGGCATGGTTTGCAAGCATCAAGTGATTCCAAAAGCCCATCAGCATAGAGTTTCTTCATGCGCTTTACACCAATATGACCCAAATGGCAGTGCCACAAATAAGTTGCACTATTCATTATTAACTTTGCATCTTTTGGCTTCAATATTATAAATATGTTTATCACTACGACTGAGATCCAACAAAAATAGACCACTCATCAAGGGGGCATGACCATAAAAGATATTACTCATATAAATAGAACAACCATTATTCTCTGTTTCAAATGAATAACCGTCTCGCATCAAACAAGATCCAGATATAATGTTCATGCTCAACGCTGGCACCAAATAACAATTATTCAGGTCTAAAACTAATCCCGAAGGTAGATGTAGAGGTAGCGTGCCGACGGCGATCACATTGACCTTGCAACCATTTCCGACGTGCATCTTCACCTCATCCTTAGCCAATCTTCGCTTAATCCACAGCCTGTGTTTTGAGTTGCAAATATGAGCAATAGAACCAGTATCAAATACCCAGGCGCTACTTCGAGCATTAGTAAGGTACGCATCAATAACATGTATATCAAATATACCTTTCACTTTGCCATCCTTCTTATTTGCCAAATACTTGGGGCAGTTCCGCTTCCAGTGACCAGTCCCTTTGCAGTAGAAGCACTTAGTTTCGGGCTTAGGTCCAGACTTGGGCTTCTTCCCGGGAGCAGCAACTTGCTTGCTATTCTTCTTGAAGTTCCCTTTCTTCACTTTGCCCTTTTTCTTGAAACTAGTGGTCTTGTTAACCATCAACACTTGATGCTCCTTCTTGATTTCTACCTCCGCAGCCTTTAGCATCACGAAGAGCTCGGGAATTGTCTTTTCCATCCCTTGCATATTATAGTTCATCATGAAGCCTTTATAGCTTGGTGGCAGTAATTGAAGAACTCTGTCAATGACACTATCATCAGGAGGATTAACTCCCAACCGAGTCAAGTGGTTATGGTACCCAAACATTCTGAGTATGTGTTCACTGACAAAACTATTCTCCTCCATCTTGCAGCTATAGAACTTGTTGGAGATTTCATATCTCTCAACTTGGGCATTTGCTTGAAATATTAACTTCAACTCCTGGAACATCTCATATGCTCCATGACGTTCAAAACATCTTTGAAGTCCCGATTCTAAGCCGTAAAGCATGTCACACTGAACTATCGAGTAGTCATCAACTTTAGTCTGCCAGACGTTCATAACGTCCGGAGTTGCTCCTACAGCGGGCCTTGCACCTAGCGGTGCTTCTAGGACGTAATTCTTCTATGCAGCAATGAGCATAATCCTCATGTTACAGACCCAGTCCATGTAATTTCTACCATCATCTTTCAACTTAGCTTTCTCTAGGAATGCATTAAAATTCAAGGGAACGGTAGCACGTGCCATTGATCTACAACAAACATAGATATGAAAAAAGCTATTAGGACTAAATTCATGTTAAATTAAAGTTCAATTAATCATATTACTAAAGAACTCTCACTTAGATAGACATCCCTCTAGTCATCTAAATGATCACGTGATCCATATCAACTAAACCATGTCCGATCATCACGTGAGATGGAGTAGTTTTCAATGGTGAACATCTCTATGTTGATCATATCTACTATATGATTCACGTTCGACCTTTCGGTCTCATCGTTCCGAGGCCATATCTGCATATGCTAGGCTCATCAAGTTTAACCCGAGTATTCTGCACGTGCAAAACTGGCTTGCGCCCGTTGTATGTGAGCGTAGAGCTTATCACACCCGATCATCACGTGGTGTCTCGGCATGACGAATTGTAGCAATGGTGCATACTCAGGGAGAACACTTATACCTTGAAATTTAGTGAGGGATCATCTTATAATGCTACCGCCGTACTAAGCAAAATAAGATGCATAAAAGATAAACATCACATGCAATCAAAATGTGTGACATGATATGGCCATCATCGTCTTGTGCCTTTGATCTCCATCTCCAAAGCACCGTCATGATCTCCATTATCACCGGCTTGACACCTTGATCTCCATCGTAGCATCTTTGTTGTCTTGCCGACTATTGCTTCTACGACTATCGCTACCACTTAGTGATAAAGTAAAGCAATTACATGACAATTGCATTTCATACAATAAAGCGACAACCATAAGGCTCCTGCCAGTTGCCGATAAATTTTACAAAACATGATCATCTCATACAATAACTTATATCACATCATGTCTTGACCATGTCACATCACAAGATGCCCTGCAAAAACAAGTTAGACGTCCTATACTTTGTTGTTGCAAGTTTTACGTGGCTGCTACATGCTTCTAGCAAGAACCGTTCTTACCTACGCATCAAAACCACAACAATTTTTCGTCAAGTGTGCTGTTTTAACCTTCAACAAGGACCGACCGTAGTCAAACTCGATTCAACTAAAGTTGGAGAAACAGACACCCGCCAGCCACCTGTGTGCATAGCACGTCGGTAGAACCGGTCTCATGAACATGGTCATGTAATGTTGGTCCGGGCCGCTTCATCCAACAATACCGCCGAATCAAAGTAAGACGTTGGTGGTAAGCAGTATGACTATTATCGCCTGCAACTCTTTGTGTTCTACTCGTGCATATCATCTACGCATAGACCTAGCTCGGATGCCACTGTTGGGAAACGTAGCATGCAATTTCAAAAAAATTCCTACGATCACGCAAGATCTATCTAGGAGATTGATGCATCTCCAACGTATCTATAATTTTTGATTGTTCCATGCTATTATATTACCCCTTTTGGATGTTTATGGGCTTTATTTTACACATTTATATCATTTTTGGGACTAACCTACTAACCGGAGACCCAGCCCGTATTGCTGTTTTTTTTGCCTATTTCAGTATTTCGAAGAAAAGGAATATCAAACGGAGTCCAAACAGAATGAAACCTTCGGGAGCGTGATTTTTGGAACAAACGTGATCCCGAGGACTTGGAGTGCAAGTCAAGAAGCAATCGAGGCAGCCAGGAGATAGGAGGGCGCGCCCCCTATTTCCTGGGCCCCTCGGGTGGCCACCGACGTACTTCTTCCTCCTATATATACCTACGTACCCCGAAAACATCTAGGGAGCCACCGAAACACAATTTCAACCGCCGTAACCTTCTGTATCCGCGAGATCCCATCTTGGAGCCTTCGCCAGTGCTCCGCCGGAGGGGAATCGACCATGGAGGGCTTCTACATCAACACCATAACCCCTCCGATGAGTTGTGAGTAGTTTACCACAGACCTTCGGGTCCATAGTTATTAGCTAGATGACTTCTTCTCTCTTTTTGGATCTCAATACAATGTTTTCCCCCTATCTTGTGGAGATCTATTCGATGTAAACTCTTTTTGCGGTGTGCTTGTCGAGATCCGATGAATTGTGGGTTTATGATCAAGCTTATCTATGAGAAATATTTGAATCTTTTCTGAATTCTTTTATGTATGGTTCAGTTATCTTTGCAAGTCTCTTCGAATTATCAGTTTGGTTTGGCCTACTAGATTGATCTTTCTTGCCATGGGAGAAGTGCTTAGCTTTGGGTTCAAACTTGCGGTGTCCTTATCCAGTGACAGAAAGGGTTGCAAGGCACGTATTGTATTGTTGCCATCGAGGATAAAAAGATGGGGTTTATATCATATTGCTTGAGTTTATCCCTCTACATCATGTCATCTTTCTTAATGTGTTACTCTGTTCTTATGAACTTAATACTCTAGATGCATGCTGGATAGCGGTCGATGTGTGGAGTAATAGTAGTAGATGCAAGCAGGAGTCGGTCTACTTGTCGCGGACGTGATGCCTATATACATGATCATGCCTAGATAATCTCATAATTATTCGCTTTTCTATCAATTGCTCGACAGTAATTTGTTCACCCACCGTAATACTTATGCTATCTTGAGAGAATCCTCTAGTGAAACATATGGCCCTCGGGTCTATCTTTTATCATATAAGCTTTCAATCTACTTTTATTTGCATCTTTACTTTTTGCATCTATATTATAAAATACCAAAAATATATTTATCTTATCATACTATCTCTATCAGATCTCACTTTCGCAAGTGGCCGTGAAGGGATTGACAACCCCTTTATTGCGTTTGTTGCGAGTTCATTGTTTGTTTGTGTAGGTGCGTGGGAATTTTGAGGAGCCTCCTACTGGATTGATACTTTGGTTCTCAAAAATCGAGGGAAATACTTACGCTACTATTTCTTCATCACCCTTTCCTCTTCAAGGAAAACCAACGCAAGCTCAAGACATAGCAGAGATGCTTAGCAACGAGAGGGGAGAGTGTGTCCACGTACCCTTGTAGACCGAAAGTGGAAGCGTTAGGTTAACACGGTTGATGTAGTCGAACGTCCTCATGATCCAACCGATCTAGTACCGAACGTATGGCACTTCCGAGTTCAGCACACGTTCATCTTGATGACGGCCCTCGTTCTCTTGATCCAGTAGAGTGTCGATGGAGTCGATGAGTTCCGTCAACACGATGACGTGATGATGGTGTTGGTGATGTGATCCACGCAGGGCTTCACCTAAGCACTATGATGATACTATCTGAGGAGTAAACGGTGGAGGGGGCACCGCACACGGCTAAGACAATGTTGTGCCTATGGTGTGCCCCTGCCCCCGTATATAAAGGAGGGGAGGAGGAGGCCAACCACAAGGGGCACTCCATGGGGGGGAGTCCTACTAGGACTCCACTCCTAGTAGGATTCGCCCCCCCCCCCTTTTTCCTTCTTTCCGGAGTAGCAAAGGGGGAAAGGGAGAGGGAGTAGGAGAGGGAAAAGGGGTGGCGCCGCCCCCACCCCTTGTCCAATTCGGATTGGCAAGGGGGGTGTGCTCCACTCCTATGGCCGGCCCTCTCTTCTCCACTAAGGCCCATGTGGCCCATTAACTTTCCCGGGGGGTTCCGGTAACCTTCCGGTACTCCGAAACTTATCTGAAACTTCCCGAATCCATTCCGGTGTCCAAATGTAACCTTCCAATATATCAGTCTTTACCTCTCCACCATTTCAAGACTCCTCATCATGTCTGTGATCTCATCCGGGACTCCGAACAACCTTCGGTCACCAAAACACATAACTCATATAATACCAATCTTCATCGAACGTTAAGCGTGCGGACCCTACGGGTTCGAGAACTATGTAGAAATGACCGAGACATATCTCCGGTCAATAACAAATAGTGGAACTTGGATGCTCATATTGGTTCATACATATTCTTCGAAGATCTTTATCGGTCAAACCGCATAACAACATATGTTATTCCCTTTGTCATTGGTATGTTACTTGCCCGAGATTCGATCGTCGGTATCCTCATAGCTAGTTCAATCTCGTTACCGGCAAGTCTCTTCACTCATTCCGTAATGCATCATCCCGTAACTAACTCATTAGTCACATTGCTTGCAAGGCTTATAGTGATGAGCATTACCGAGAGGGCCCAGAGATACCTCTCTGATACACGGAGTGACAAATCCTAATCTCAATCTATGCCAACCCAACAAACACCTTCGGAGACACCTGTAGAGCATCTTTATAATCACCCATTTACGTTGTGACGTTTGATAGCACAAGATGTTCCTCTGGTATTCGGGAGTTGCGTAATCTCATAGTTAGAGGAACATGTATAAGTCATGAAGAAAGCAATAGCAATAAAACTTAACGATCATTATGCTAAGCTAACGGATGGGTCTTGTCCATCACATCATTCTCTAATGATGTGATCCCATTCATCAAATGACAACGCATGTCTATGGTCAGGAAACATAACCATCTTTGATTAACAAGCTAGTCAAGTAGAGGCATACTAGGGACACTCTGTTTTTGTCTATGTATTCACACATGTACTAAGTTTCCGGTTAATACAATTCTAGCATGAATAATAAACATTTGTCATGATATAAGGAAATATAAATAACAACTTTATTATTGCCTCTAGGGCATATTTCCTTCATCGTAAGGGTGTATCCGTTTAGCCCGGGCCGCACACTGCTTAAAGGTAGTAGGTTGCAGTTGGGTTTTCTGGGCCTTCCATGTGCTTTCCATCACGCAGTATTTTTGTACCACCTGTGATAGTTCCATGAAGCTCTGTATGTGACGACGGTCCAGGGCATTTCTGATTCCCTCATCGATATAATTGTGATGAAAGACCAAGACTACATCGTCATCGCAGCAATCTTTGATCTTGTTTTTAACAAGTAGGAATCTGGCCCAAAAGTGATGGACCGTTTCCTAAGGTTGCCACCGCTCATACGTCAGGTCATATATGTCTGGAGGGCCTGAATTACTTGGAGAGTATTGATTGTGGTGGTGGGTGGGCTAAAACTTGAATCCCGACCCAAATTTTTGTCTGGAGCTTGCACAACCTGAGGTTACCAGTTCGGGTCTGGGGAGATCCAAGTGCTCGAGGGGTTCGGAGACCCGAACATATCTGGTTCTTGATATAGGGACAGAGGTGCCATCGGCTCGTTCCTCGACGACCGCTACCAGGTGGGTGATCGGCGGGAGATTGATTTCCCTCTGGTCGGGTTTAAGCCCAATCCGATCATAGTCCTTCAAGACCCCTAGGGTGGCGATGTGATCTAGCAGGTTGTTTCACTACAAAAAAAAGACACATCCGTGACATTTTGGGCCGAACGAATTTTTTTTCTGTCATACATATGACACTTCTATGACGATAATTGTGACAAAACCCGGTATCATCATAGATGTGATGGGCTCCTACTTCTATGACAAAAAATCATGACAGAAAATGGGCTTTTCGTCCTGGGCGGGCCGGAGACGCGGCTGCATGACATTCTTTGGGCCGTCCATGACGGAAAAAACCGTGGTAGAAGGGAGGGGGAGGAAAATTTCGAGGAGTTGCCGGTTACGGTGGGAGGTCGGGGGCCGAGCGATGCGTGTTTCTCTCGTACACGTACGCGCGGGTGTGCGAGGCGTTGGCTCTAACTGAACCCGAGCGAGGCGTTGGGCTCTAACTGAACCCAAGCGATTGCACTGCAGGCTACGCGTTACTGAACCTGAGCGATAGATCGATGGCTGTTAACTGAACCTGATGGAGCGATTCCTTCGCTACTGCTGCTAACTGAAGCCGATCGATTGGATGAACAGTGAGCATTGCGGGGGGGGTGGATGAACAGTGAGCGGTGGCGTTGCCTCTGGATGAACAGGACCCCGTGGTGTGGAGGGATGGATGAACAGTAGACGGTGGAGGGGTGGTCGTGGAGGGGTGGTTGAACAGGACCCCGTGGTGTGGAGGGCTGGATGAACAGTAGACGGTGGAGGGGTGGTTGAACAGTAGCCGGTGGAGTAGCGCGCGGTGGAGGCTGGATGAACAGGAGCCCGTCGAGGCTGGAGGAGGTCGACGGTAGCCCGTGGAGGGTGGAGGAGGTCAACGGTGG
>LT934120.1:537162981-537203169 GCA_900231445.1 Triticum turgidum subsp. durum
CATTGCGTGCGAAGAAGTAGCTGGTGGGTCCCAGCAGTCAGGGGGGGCGAATCTTTTTTTTTTGCCCGGACGCACTTCCTTGTGTGCGAAGGTGCAGCTGGTGGGTCCCAGCAGTCAGGGGGAAACGATTTTTTCACAAAATACGGTGGCCCGTCCGGTGGGTCCCCGCTGTCAGGTGGAGGAATAATTATTTTCCCCGTAATAAGCAGGCACTTCCTTGCTGCGGCCGTGGACCCAGCTGTCAGCCTCTCCACATACAGTCCATGTCCGATGGAAGTCGTTCCTTGACCACGTTGACCATGCCGCGCCGAGAGCACCAGGGCGGTGGACGACGGCGAGGCCTAGGAAGGGGACGACGGGGAGCCGGGGAAGACGCGGCAGTGTAAGCCCGCACGGAGAGGAGTATGAGGGTTCATTGGTTCGGCTGCGGTGTGAGGCTGCCGTCGCCACAGGGCCTGGACAGTGGTGGGAATAGTAGGGGGCGGTGAGGCCTCCGCGGCAGCGCATCCAGCCACGGGAAGCAGGAGCATGCGGCATGACCGGCGCTGCTTTGGGCGGCTGGAGCAAGAAGACCAGAGGTTGAAGAAGCACTACAGTCGTTGGATGGACATCGTACGGTCACTGGAGCTAGAATCGTTTATATTGACTAAGTTGACAAAGCCTTCCGTCCCCTTCAACTTAGTAGGCCCACAAGTGAGCTTCCCACAAAGGTGGGTCCCAGCTAGCAGGGGGGCTATTCATTTTTTGTGCGTAATAAGGAGGCACTTCTGGTGGGTCCAAGCTGACAGCAGGGGGAATGTTTTTTTTCATGAAATACGGTGGCCCGTCGGGTGGGTCCCAGCAGTCAGGGGCAAATGTTTTTTTCGCGAAATACTGGTGGCCCGTCCGGTGGGTCCCCGCTGTCAGGTGGAGGAATAATTATTTTCCGCGTAATAAGGAGGCACTTCCTTGCGGCTACCGTGGACCCAGTTGTCAGCCTCTTCACGTACAGTATTCTTCCGATGGAATTCGGTCGTTGACTACATTGACCACGCCGCGCCGAGAGCACCACGGCGGTGGACGACTAGAGGCCTAGGAAGGGGACGACGCGGAGCCGGGGAAGACGCAGCAGTGGATGCCCATGCGGAGAGGAGTACTAGGGTTCACTGGTTCGGCTGCACTGTCGTCGCCGCAGAATAACAGGGGGTGTGGGTGAGTGGAGTGGAGGGATGGCCTGGCCAGCGGTGGGAGTAGTATGGAGGCGGTGAGGCCTCCGCGGCAGCATAGCCGGCCACGGGAGGCAGGAGCAGGCGGCATGACCGGCGCTGCTTTGGGCGGCTGGAGCAAGAAGACTAAAGGTTGAAGAAGCTCTACGGGCGTTGGATGGACATCGTACGGTTAGTCGAGCTAGAATCGTGCATATATTGACTAAGTTGACAAAGCCCTTCATCCCCGTCAACTTAGTAGGCCCCGTCAACTTAGTGGACATCGTATGGGGAGTATTCTTTTTTTTTGGGCGTAATAAGGAGGCACTTCCTTGCGTGCGAAGATATAGCTGGTGGGTCCGAGATGTCAGCGGCGGTAACGTTTTTTACGCGAAATACAAAGGCCCTTTCGGTGGGTCCCAGATGTCAGGTGGAGGAATCATTATTTTGCGCGTAATAAGGAGGCATTTCCTTGCGTGCGGCCGTGGACCCAGCTATCAGCCTCTCCACGTACAGTCCACTTCAGATGCATGTCGGTCGTTGACCATGCCACGCCGAGAGCACCAGGGCGGTGGACGACGGCGAGGCCTAGGAAGGGAACGACACGGAGGTAGGGAAGACTCGGCAGTTGTTTCCCACGCGGAGGGGAGTACAACTGTACGAGGGTTTACTGGTTCGTCTGTCGTCGCCGGAGAATAACAGCATGTGTGGGACTGTGGGTGAGTAGAGGGATGGCTAGGCCCGTGATGAAAGTACGGTGGGGCGGTGAGGCCTGCGCGGTAGCACAGCCGGCTGCGTGGCGGAGGGAGCAGGCAGTCCCGCCAGCGCTTGTTTGAGCGACTGCAGCAGGAGGAGCAGAGATTGAAGAAGCACGACGGCCGTTGATTGGACATCCAACAGTATACAGGCCATTTGTGGAAAGCCTCAAATCTGTGGAAAACTGCATACAACCCATCTGCCATTATTTCAAATAGTTTACAGCGCATTTGCTAATTCTTACGGGTTTTTTTGGAGCCCATATTCTTTTTGTTAGCATTACAGCCCATATTGTGGCCACGGTTAAAAAATTATACGCAATTTTGCATATGTCGGTGCGGTCTGAATTGTTTTTAATCCCGAAATTTCGAGTCACATTCAGACTGGTTTTAAAAATAAATGTATATCAATATAAAATCCAATAAATTGTCCATGCATAAAAATCAATGCAATTTAAAATCTCGAAATGAAAAAATGATATTTGAAACTAATTGCCGGTTTGATGTGTTTTAAAAATGCACAGCCCATTTCTCATTACTGATAGGCCATTTTCTCGGCCAACCGAATGAAGCTCTCCTCGTCTTGAAAGATTTGCAGCCCAACAGGCCTGATAAAGCGACTTACTTGACAAATCGCAAAAAAACTGGGCTAGCCATTTTCAGAAGAAAAAAACTACTGGGCTGGTCTGTGGTAAACATAAAAGAAAAGGTTGTCTAGACAGGCCAGAGTGTCCCGCACAGCCCAGTTGACACCCTGCTTCCATCTCAAAAACAAATTAGATAAATGCCACTCTAATTATGGCGATTCATAAAAATGCCACTGCAATTTACAAACTTTGAAAAATGCCACTGCAACTTTTGCAAACTTTGAAAAACGCCACTGCAGTTTGCAAACTTTGAAAAACGCCACTCCAGACTTCAAAAAATGCCACTAGAAATGGCATGAAATGGCATTTTTCAAAGTTTGGAAATTGCAGTGGCATTTCTCAGATGCATTTATCAAATTAACCCAAAACAAAAATAAATGGGCGAGCTGCTGGGTCCCTGGTGTCAGCCGCTCGTTGTGCAATTCTCTCGTTTATTGACTACGTTGACAATGGCATGGGACCCAGATGTCAGAAATCCACTAGGAGGAGCCATTTTTTTATTGGCTTGAAATAAGGAGGCACTTGCTTGCGTACTGCCATGACCTCTGCGGGTCCCTGCTGTCATCCTCCCCACGTACAATCATCTCCTGATTGTGTATGCGTCAACTTGCTAGGCCCACAAGTCAACCTCTAAACCCATGGAGGACAAATACAACCCATTTAAAAAAATAACAGCCCATTCCATATGTTCAAACAGAAAGTTCAACATTCATAGCAAAGTAACAGGTCTGAACCACATATAGAGTACTGAACTACCACGTTGACAACCATCATAGCCAAGTTAACTATCTACTCCCACTAGACAAGTACTAACATACTCTTAGCTAACTAGACGATGTCGGCCGCCATCTGTGGTACATGCTAAACGTCGGCACCAGCGTCCTGTGCCTCGCCTCGGACTTGCAAGAGGTGCGATAGGGCACGTTGCTCGCGCGCGTTGGCCCTTTCCATGCCGGCGTGGTCCACCGAAGCTTCGGCTTCCAAGTGGGACACCCACTTGACGAGCTGGTAGTAAAAATCAGCGTCGCAAATGCGTGCGTGCCCGACAGCCTCCAGGGCTATTTGTTGGGCGCCGGCCTCCACGTAGTCGGCCCAGTTGCGTGCGCTCTGCTCGCGACTCAGAGCATCGGTGCGCTGTTGCTCCATGTCCCTCTGGCGGCGCAAATCGGCGATACGCTGCTCCTCCGCCAGGCGGTCGCGCTCCAACAACTCCTGCTCCTCCGCCATGTGGTCACGCTCCAACAACTCCTCGATCTGTGCATTGCCATCTAAAGACAGATAGAATGCCTCCTCCCTCCGGCTGCCTTCCGGTGAAAAACCGAACACTAGTTTCGTCGGTGACCGCCTCCGGCGTCGCCTACCGCGGACGGGCGGGGGCATGGCGGACGTGGCGAGCGACGTCGGGCCGGTAGGGGCTTATGAGGATATGGCGAGTTGGGTCACGGTGGCACCGGAGAAGGCCGGGAAACAGTAGTTATAGGGGGAAGGTAGCGCGACGGTCATCGGAATTCAATGCATAATGGCTTAGCGCGCCAGTTTGTCATGGAAAACTAGGGAAACTGAAATTATGATTGTGCCGTCTCGTCCTGTCTGGGTCGCACGCCGGCATGGCGGTCAAATAAGTGCACCCGAATCATCTACCTCCTTGCCAATAATGATTCCACGGATTTAAAAAGGACGCAACAATTAAAGCATATCTTTTTTCGTATCAGTTAGCTGCCTTAATTACGGCCGGCTGCATGCAGGCACTCAGAATCGCTCGTAGGCAGTACGCGAAGCAGCATGCAACGAGTCGCAGCCGAGGGCACGCATGTAGCCACTTAAATCGCTGGAATTAATTAGGCTTAAACTTTTGCATGCCGTTAATTATTGCCATGCCTTGGTCTTGCTGCTTTGCTCACAGGACTAATAAACCCGAACGGAGGGAGTACCTTGGTTGGTGAGAGGTTTGAATTAAGCGCTGCAAACCGGAAAGGAGGTACTAGTACGTGCGTGATCCGCTATTTATTCGTGTAGGATTGAGTAGGTCGTTTCTTGAATTGAGCCCTGCAAACCAAAAAGGAGGTAGTATGTGTGTGATCCGTTATTTATCCGTGTAGGATCGATAGTGTAGCTTGTCAGTTTCTTCAGAGGTAGGCATTTTTATCCGTGTAGGATCGATAGTGTAGCTTGTCAGTTTCTTCAGAGGTAGGCATACTTTGCATCTTGCGTCGCAAATAAAACTATCAGGAGCGCATTTGTAGGCTAGCTAGTGATCGATCAGTAACTTGTAAACACCGAGCGAACAGAAATAAGTAACTGTTAATGCATCTCAATGATTCACAGATCATATACAAATATGTAGCTCCAAAAGCAAAGATCAGCCACTTCGGATCTTGCGTCGCAACTAAAACTAACTAGTACGATTCCCATACATAAGATCAACATGTTAATGCATCTCAATGATTCACAGATCATATACAAATATGTCGCTCCAAAAGCAAAGATCTAGAAAAACATATGTTCTTCCTACTAACATGGATGCTTCTATTGGCCAACATTCAGTACAGACTGAAAGACAAATTTGTTTGTGAAGTCTACAATTCCTCTTGCAAACGTAAGTGGTTTCACCAACAGCTGGAACCATGAGAATGAACCACACATGATGGAGGAACATCCACTGCAATATGATTTGGTCTTCTCTCGATCACACCGCGAGACTATTTTCGAAATACAAACTTTAACTTAGGCAAAATGATGCCCATTGTATAATCAGACCAAAGCAATGAAGCACCAACTGTTGGCCAGTAAATAGTACAGTACTACTTTTCTGCAGTCCATGAAGTGACTATCCAATCTTTGTGTCCATTTTCAAATGGCACTGCATGCAGTGACTATACTATTCTCTTGTGTAGTTCAACCAAAATTGCGGACACTTTGTTTGTTTGCCAAATAGCAACGGGCAAACATCTCTGTCTGCACAAATATCAAGCAGCTAGTAACATATCAAGCAGCTAGCAAACCACTAGTATTACTATCTAATGACAGTACAAAACGAGTAGCAAGATAGTAGCAAACCATGTACCTTCGTAATGAACAGCTCATAGTGCCACCAATTGGATATAAAGGTTTGGAAAAAAACATGCTCCTAATATTGAACCAGTTGGACTTTTTGTGCAGCTCCACTAAAATCGAGCATCCCTGTTTGCATAAATATTGAAAGTGTGATTACTATAAAAGTGGCACTAGTTGAAGCATAGACTCACAAATATAAGCATTCCAATTTCTTAATGGGAAAAGGTAGCAAGACTGTTTCTAACAACCAGTTTGAAGGAATAAATAAAGCAACAGCGGCTGATGTCAGGAAGGCATACATAGTTTTTTCTGAAAAACTGAGCCATTCCTGACCTTTCCTCTTCTTTTAAGCAAATTTTGTGCAGTTCTACTAAAATAAAATGCCATCACCGCCTTGACAATTCAGTGACACTGTACAAAAGGAAATGACTTAACATTACATCATGATGTCAGGTATGTAGTCGATAGGCATTAGAGACAAACATACAGACCTACTCCGATAACATAATGAACATTAATTTTAACAAAGGTGTGACTAGCTTTACCGGGATAATTTGAGTGAACTCTACACCATTCGAATACTACAAATATACACTAATCCAGTGGCTAGTGCAACAATAGAGTAGTTAGTTTATTACAGGGTACAGTATAATGGTTTTACTGAACAGATTTCAATAAACTCTAGCACTGGAAGGTTTCTATAAGAATTAAGAATACAAAATGTAAAGGTAACAAGTTTCAGCATTGGTATACTAGTGGCATTAGACAAAATGTAAAGGTAACAATACATCCACAATCAACAGCTAACCCTGAAATAATCCAGTGACATTAAATGGCATTGCTTAAATTTATCGGTGGCATTAGACTAAGAGAGACATTAGTTATTAAATGTGGCTTCACCTTTGCAGTAGCATTGCTTGACTTGACTGCTGGCGTTATACTAACAGCAAAAAAAGTGGCAATAAGAGCATGGGAGGCCCATTCGGATAGTGGGCGCACCAGTACGATGTACCTGCACGGACGTAGAGTGGTGAGGGAGGTATGGTTGCCCAGAGCAACAAATATCCAGGCAGCATATGTGGATTACGTCCCATTTTTGTTCTCTTTAGCCACCTTTTTCCTATGTGAGGACAACAAACCGATCTACCTGGTCATTCTCTATTGCGTTGTCATGCCTTTCTACCCTTCTTCAACCAAGAGACACGAGACTCGTTCCTTAGCTACTGATTTTCCCCCTTTCAACCTAGATGCGGGTTCGGTGCCTACTCTCTTGGACAGTACAGTCTCCCTTCCTTTCCTTATTCAACCCAGACATGGATTAGTCTGCATGAAGTAGGGTTTCCTTTAATAGTGCAAATTATGGTTTTCGTCTGTGTGGCGAGCAGAGCAGAGGATAGCAAATTGGGAAGATGGTGGAGTGGAAAAAGATCCACATGCAACGACGTGCCAGATGGGGTAATAGAACAAGGGTATGGTTTGAAAAGAGGTAGCATACCTGAGGGTCGGCGGGAAGTGGCTTCGCTCGTGGTCGTCGTCCTCCGCACACACTACGGCAGCGAGCTTTGGGACGGAGGCCATCCAACGCGGGCGCTAGGTCTGAGAGGACGGCCTTGTCGTCAGTGCATGACCTCGCTCACCGACGACGAGTGCGTCAATGTTGCATGTCCTTTTCTTCCCCGGTGGATCTGTGACCACCGGTGAG
Organism: Triticum turgidum subsp. durum; assembly: GCA_900231445.1. Taxonomy (NCBI): domain Eukaryota; kingdom Viridiplantae; phylum Streptophyta; class Magnoliopsida; order Poales; family Poaceae; genus Triticum; species Triticum turgidum. The sequence continues at coordinate 537,170,324 of LT934120.1, forward strand.
GAGGGAGAGAGGGGCCGTCTTTTTTAGATCTGGAGAGAGGGTGGTAGTGTGAGAAGCAAGTGGGCAGCCCTTGGCAAGAAAGCGCTGAAGCTCCAGCCTATATATCTTTTTTATACTACTAGTACTGGCCGTTCCAACATATAAGTGAGACAACGGCGAGCAGTAGGAGTATTTCCGAACCGACGTGTAGGCCGGGGCGCCCCTTCGTGAACCGTGGCAAACTGGCAACCGCCCACCAACTCTTCACCTTTCCCTCTCGATTTGGAACTGTTGTCGCACGCTCTTCCTCTCCCTCCTCCATTTTCCTTCAGCCCTTCACCCTTTCTTCTGCCATTGTTCGATCATCTTCTCCATGGAGGGAACAGGACGGAAACGACCCCGTTATTCTTGCCCCGATCTGAAAGATGGCGTGGTGGAGGAACTCATTGATCGGTGTGACGTCATCACCTCGGCTAGCATGGCAGGTTCGTTCAAGCCCATTCTCGACTCAACTAATAACATCATTACAAGGAACCCAAGAGTCAAGGAGCGGTTTGATCTCCCTTACCTTCTTCGCCGTGACCCTGATGACTGGCGCCGTCACGACGGAGACCTCGCCCTGTGCAAGTTGATGCCGCTTGATAATGATACGTATGATGTTAAGATGTCATCGCTTGAGGGAAAGGCTTGGGCAGGAGCAAATGGAGATTGGGTTGTTTACATTGGGTCCAACTGCGAGTGGGAACTTGTGAATGTGTACACTCGTGACCGGGTTCCACTTCCAAAAATCTCAGCAGACTGCCCAGAGGTTGAGCACACCGGTATTGTACGCACGTTCAAATACAATCATGGTGACTGTCTTCTATGGAAGATAGCAATTTCTCGAGTTCCCAACCGCTCTTGGAATTACAACAACTATGAAGTTGTTGCTATCTTCGACAAGCTTGTTTTCGTCCTTACTGGTTTGACTCGATGGATATTGCTCAAAAATCAATTTCTGTACACGGATGAGTACTGTGATGCAATTGAATACGAGGGCCTTGTGTTTTCTGCCACCACTCGTGGCACTGTTTTTGCATGGAGTCATTGTTTCGTTACATTTGTCTTCCACCGTAATGATAATTGTTTCATCCACATGCATGAGGGTTAGCAAGTTTCCCTTTACTAATTAACCTTCTTCTTGTGTTTCCAAGGTCCTGCAAACATTCCACCACCTATACTTGAAGATTTTTATAACCAAGGGGAGATGATGATGGTGATGATCACGAGCATGAGGACGAGCAGCGCCCATATACTATTTGGCGCCTGGCAACTAATTCCGATGGATCACCTCTTCTCATGTGTATACAGCCCATTGATGATGTTACTGCTAAGGAAGCAGGTGTAGTCTCCCATGGTCGCACTCTCCGGACCTATTCCAACACCCGTTGCATGGTATTCGGGATGGATACTAGTGTGCTAGCACCAACTCCTTCTCCCTGGTACAGAATTGATAGTCTTGGAGAAAACTCGCTCTTCCTTGGACAAAACTATCCAATGATGGTGAAAGGCGATCCAACTGCTGTTGACACAATGTTACTACCATTTATGAGAAGCAACTGTGTCTATACCTCGGACATTTGGGTGGTTCCCTACCCAGGTACTGATATAGTAGGCCGCTTCAGCCTGGATGATCAGTCCTGCGTTGGTCTCCAGATCGACAATGGATGGACCATCCCAGAGAATCACTTGTGGTTCAAAGCAAGCATTTCCAACGCCGAGGAATGGTTGAGTTGAAGTTCATTTCATTGCTTGTTATTTGTTGTGTGGTGAAAACTTTTGTATTTATAATGTATCCTCGTTGTTGATGTGGGTTGATGACCTGTTGTATGTCATAAAATGATATGCCTGTGATAAACTTACTAAATTTATGAATGGCTTTCGAGTCGCTTCTATGAGTGAGTGGTGCGACGAGGCAAAAAAATATTTTCCGAATACATAATTGTACGTGCATTGCAACAGGTTATCGGATGAGGCCAATCAACAATAGTAGTACACTATTTGTACTAGCTTCACATGCTTCGCGCGTTGTGCGGGTGTTTTTACTGTAGCCATATTGTACTACATAACCAGCACCTCGAATCCTCGATACTAGTAGTACTATATAGTAAGTAGTAGGAGTAGTAGGGTGGCATGGGCCAGAACAAGCATTCATGTCTAGGAGTACGACACACGCCACCAGCACGACTTCCATCTGACACCATATTTCTTGGAGTTCATGCTAGAGCAATCTCTTCAACCTCATCATTTCTCTAACTCAGCCATCGTGCAGCGGGCGAGTTGGGGGTTTCCGATAGTCGGTTTCCTTAACTGCGGTCCCACTTGTAAGGCCAACTGCAACGCCCGACCCCAAACGGACCTCCGTTTTGCACGAACTCCAACAATAATTTTGACTAGTAAAGCAAGACCAAAGAAAACAAGAACCACAAGAATACATTTTACTACTCCTGTAAGTTGGATTAGTGCCTTCTCGATGCATTCATTGTTGATCTGCGGAGGCTCGATCTTGCGTGCTTCTTTCTTCTTCGAGTGTAAAGAAGTAGACATTGCTTCCTCGCATCTAGTCTCATGTCTAGCCTCTATTCTAGTACTCCCTTCGGTCCGTTTTTCTCTGCGTCTAAGAAGCAACACGCATACCAAGTAGGAGTATCAACAAGTGCACTAATCTCATCTATAGCCTCTGTGCTAGCTAAAAGTTATAGAACATCTACTAAATTGCGCTCTATCAATATATGGATGTACTCTTCTTCCCAATACAAAAACTTGCATCCATTCTACTCCCTCCGTTGCACAATAGATGCCTTCTATTTGTCAAAATATATATGTATCTAGACATGTTTTAGTATATAGGTATATTCATTTTTGGAAAAATGGAAGTCAAGTATTTTGGAATGGAGGGAGTACACAATAAAATTTTTAAGTTAGCACAACTAGTCTAATCCGAGAGCACAACCGAAGATTTGGCCGGGTTCTTCCTCCTTTTGCCAACACGTGGGACATCCAGCATCCAGGTCGTGTCATGAAAGAAAATAAAGTGGTAGTTGAAGCCACGAGATATGTATCTTAGGTTAAACTGTAAATAGAATCTTACTACTCTTGAGTAACTCCAAAAGCGGCCACCGGAGATCTTTCTTGGATTTGTTTTTCATCACCAGCACGTCGAGGTGAAAGATGTGCAGGTTTAGTGGGTCCTCTTGCGTTTTCACTGACATGTGGGGCCGCATGTGAGCAAACAGACGATGGGCTCCGCGCGTCCGCTGGCTGGCTGAGAAGAGAGATAGAGGAGGGCTAAGCACGGACTGCAGGAAATCTGTTCTACGTACCTCGATATAGGCTCGATATAGTGGGTTGGCATGGGCCATAACTAGCATTCACGTCTAGCAGTACGGCACACGCCACCAACACGAGTCCCATCCGACACCAATTTTCTTGGAGTTCGTGCTACAACCATCTCTTCTCCCTCTTGTTTTCTCAGCCATCGTGCGGTGGGCGGGGTGGGGGTTTGCCGATAGTCGGTTTGCTCAACTGCGGTCCCACTTGTAAGTGAAAATGCAACACCGCACGCATTCCCGCTTGAGCGGCGTGCCGGACCAACCGTGTGGGGGTGCGACACGAATACGGCAGGCTTTTCCTTTTGAACTCGTAACTTGTAAAATTTGGTTCTGCTCCATGGCGCGATCGATAGATAGAAAATAACGATTTTGCCTAGAGTAATGAGAAGTTTGGTTCTGGCGCCGTTCATGCATGGAGTACGTACAAAAATTATGAAGTTGATGCGAAAGGTAAGATAATTACTGTAGTATCATATACTACTACATGGATTTGACGTAAAGATAAAAATACATACGGATCCATCGACAACATCCTCACGCCCTAGTGCACCGGGTCACCAACTGTCAGGGGAAACTGATCCACGAACACCTATGGGGCCGGCGGACCAGGCCCCTTTCGGTTTGGTGGGGGGCGGAGATAGCACGAAGAGCGGATCGAGGCGGAGCACACGAGCAGTTTACCCAGCTTCGGAGCTCTCCGGAGAGATAACACTCCTACTGCTACTTGTCTGGTTGTATTATCTTGTGTTCTTGCTCTCGAGAGAGAGCATGGTGTTTTCTGGGCTACGAATGAATCGAAGCGAACTGTCCGAACCCCCTCTACGTTGCGCATGGGCCTCCTTTTATACGCTAAAGGGATCACCGACAGGTGGCAACGCAGAGGAGGGTACAAATGTAAAAAGTGAGGTGGTTGGTACAGTTGCTTGTATAGTGTACCCTACCTAACCCTGACGGCAGGGGACAAGGGCATTAAATGCCCGTCTGAGTCGCCCAAACAGTGCAGAAAAGGACCGTTAGGGGCGCCACCGTTCGCCACGATGGCGATCTCGTCAGCTTCGCATGCCACTGCGCACCGCTGGCTGCACAGCCTCCCGCCACGCACGCCTGGAGAGGCCCTCAGGGCGACACGTTGGTGGATGTGCTGGAGCGTGGGCACAGAGTGGCCGCCTGCCGCGGCGAGCGCCTTGCCGCTGCTGTTATCTTGTCGGGTCCAGAAGGTTGTCGCTCATCGGGCCTCGAAGTACCTGGGCTGGTCTTCCCGGCAAGCTCCTCTTGCCGGGGCCTTGTTGCCTTGCCGGAGCGCGTGGCGCGTCGTGGCAAGTTCCTTGGCGTGCCTTGGTTGGCCTTCCCGGCAAGCTCCTCTTGTCGGGGCCTTGTCTCCTGAGCTTAAATACTTTGTTCTTGATTGGCTCCAAGGGGACCATGGAGGATCTTGGCGTTCGCCCGGCAAGCCTTGCCGCGGGGTGCTGCAACTGCCCGTGCACAAGTTCGGGGTTCTAGGGTACCCCTATTCTAGTACACCGACAGGAGCCCCCGGGCCTGAGCCAGACACGGTGCCGAGCGCTGTTGGGCCAGGCCCAAGATAGAGCACGGGCACACGCGGGCTGGGCCACGCCGAATCTCGCTCCGCATCCACCGCGCTCTCCCATAACGGCACGCGTTGAATGCGGCATCGTGGGAGAGATCGTGGGTGGTTGTTTATTCGGAAGGGCGAAACGTCCGCCTCGTCCCTCTTTATAAGCATAGGAAACAAGGGCAGTTCGTTCCCCCTCGCTGGTTGCTACTACTCCATCTTCAAGAAACTCTGCCGCTCCCCCATTGCCACCATTGCCACCAGCATCACCACGTCATCGACCTCCCTCACCACCTCCGCCATGGCCCCGAAAGCCGACAAGGGAAAGGGCGTGAAGTCGGCCGAGGCGCAGCGGCTCGCAGCACTGCGGAAGGAGCGGGCGATCTTCTCCCCTCAGCTCGGCGTGCAGGAGCTGAGGGAGTACTTCTACCTCTTTTGGGCGACGGAGACTCGTGCGCATCCGCGCACGAGGGTACTCCCGGCCGCGGCTTCGGAGCTGGCTCCAAACGGGTACCCGTTCTTCGCGCTATTCTTCTATTGCAGGCTCTGCCTGCCCTTCTCGGAGTTCTTCTGTGATATCATGAACACATATGGCTTCCGCCTCCTTGACTTCACCCCCAATGCTGTCCTGACCATGGCAGTTTTCGCACATTTGTGCGAAAACTTTGTCGGAGTCCACCCTAGTGTTGCCATTTTCCGCCATTACTTCATACCTCGGGTAGAGAGAGGAGAGCCGCTTGCCGGAGGGATTGCCTGGATCTCGAGAGTCGGCAAGAAGGAGGCGTACTTGGAGGGTGAGCTCCGCAGCAAGTGGGATGAGTGGAGAGCGGAGTGGTGCTGGATTGTCGAGGAGAATCCGCAGCCCTTCACCGTCGTGCGCCAAACTCCAATAGTGCGCGGCAATGACTGGAGCAACGTGGCCCCGGAAGATGAGAGGCTGAAGATTGCCATCACTAGGATTCTTCGCCTCAGGCTTGTCGGGCTCACTGTAGGTGCTGTCGGGGCAGATTTCCTCCGCCGCCGCATTGCCCCCCTGCAGGAGAGGGGGAGGCCCGCCTGGGAATTCAAGAATTCGGCGGACATCATGAGGCTGCGGCCGGGCCTCAACTACAACTTCACCGTCTTGGAGTTGTATGCGATGCTTCTGGAGTTGTTCAAACGTGACCCCCAGCACCCATTCACACTGCCGAGGGCCGTAGTTCCTTTGTGCAATAACTCTTCGCTTGACCGGATTCGCGCCATGATGCCGTTGTGCGATTCACACGGAATCGTCCCAACTTGGCAAGAGCCTGCTGATGATGTTGTGCGAGTGTTCTTCGACACCTTGGAGGAAGTGCCGGTCTACGCTGACGAGCAGAAGAGCCTCACCCGTGACACCACCGACAAGGAGCCGCAGCGTATTGCCACTAGGGCGGAAGAGGTTGCGGCCGCAGCTGCCGCGGGCGTGTTTGGGTTCACTGTGGAGGAGGCGGAGGCTGCAGAGGCGGCAAACCTTGCCGAGCGCGCGGAGTTCATTGGTGAGGAAGAGCTTGCCGGTTCTGAAGACGAGCCGAGCGAGGCCGGCGAGGAAGAGCCCGAGCCCTCAGAAGGCTTGCCGCAGGCGGAGCCCCTGGCCCCGCCAAGAAGGCGTCTTCGCAGGCCGCGGACGTAGCGGGGCGGCAGCCGGCTCAACAGCCGCCAAGCCGTGCGACACGCTCTACCGCGGCAAGTCATGTTGCCGCGAGAGCGCCTCATGCAGTAGCGGCAACTGGAGCGGGATCTTCCCGGGCCACCGCCACCGCCCCCGCCAAGCGGGCAAGGGATCCTACTCCTCCGCCTCGCCGCACCAGAGGGGAGCCGGACTTCGATCTTTCCGCGCTCGGCTCCGACGAGGAGGAAGAAGAGTAAGCTTCTTTGGTGCTCTTATAGTTCTTCAATTTTGCTGTTTTTATCTTGTATCTGACTTGCTTCACTCTGGACTCCTTTCTTTTCAGGACGCTGGCCCAGAGAGCAGCGAAGAGGGCCAAGGCCACGGTGATCGTCATCGAAGATGACCCCACCGTGTCAGTAGGGGGTGGGCCCGAGACCACCTTGACGGACCCGGCAATCACTCCTCAAAGCAGCCCCCAGCGCAGCCCCCAGCGTAAGTTCATAGTTTTTTCTTTGCTGTCGGGGGCGCATGAGTGCTTTTTCCTTTGTTTGATATCTTGCTTGTTGATTTGTGCAGGAGCAGAGCAGTCACATCAGGAGCGCCCGGAAGCTGGTCCCGAAGTGCCACCTGCTTCGACTGCGCCGCCAAGGGAGGAGTCCCCGGCAAGGGAGCGCTCTCCGGCAAGGGGGAACTCTCCGGCAAGGGACGGCACCGTTGATCCTGCGGCGACCGAGGCCGCAACTGCGGATCTTGGCACAGGTAATCCACTTGCCCAGAAACTTTCCCTTGGGTTCTTCTTCTTCTGATTTTCTTCTCTTGGATTTTTAATTGATTTTTCTCCCTTCTTCGTTCTTCAGACCCCTCTGCTACTGAGCCAATGGAGACAGAGGGCGCCGGCGAGGAAGGGGCCGGTGCTGATGAGACCGCCGGCGAGGAGGCCGCCAGGGCTACTGCTGCAGAAGTCGGCGAGGGGTCGGGCGATCGCACTGACGACCCTGAGGCCGCAAGAGCGCCAGGCGCTGCACCGACCGCCGATCCCTCTGCCGCTTCTGCGGAACCGGGCTCTGAGGAGCCCCAGCCCGGCGCCTACTTGAAGGCCGGCGACGGTATCTTCATCAAGCTACCCTGGGCGTTGATCTCCAGGGCGCCGGTCGAGGGGGAGACTTTTGACGAGGAGGTGCTCGCCTCCGCCGGACTGTCGTTGGTTGACGCGCCCGGCAGCAGCAGCGGCGTGCCTGAGGAGGAGCAACTGCTGCGGAAGCTGCTGTCACTCTACCGCGCCCGGCAAGCCAAGCTGGCTTCCCGGGAAGCGCTTGTCGCGAAGGCGGGAGTTGACATGGAGAAGCATGCGGAGGAGCTCCGGGGCCAAAATCAAGAAGCTCTCCGGTCCCTGGCGCAGGAGCGGGAGCGACTCGACGAGGAGCGCACGGCCTTCCTTCTCGAGAAGGCCAAAGCTGAGGAGGAGCAAAGGCTGGCCGCCGAGAAGCAGTCCGCGCGGGAAGGTGAACTAGTGCAGTGGAAGGCCAACCTCGACAGCTACGAGGAAGAGCTCGCCGAGCGCGAGCAAGCACTTGGCGGGGCACTCAAGGAGGCAAAGGACGATGCGGCAATTGCAGAGGCCGCCAAGAAAGAGCTGGACGAGAAGGTGGCGCAGCTGGAGGCTAACATTGGTAAGAGCGGCGAGGAGCTTGCCGCGCTCAAGCGTGAGCGTGAGAAGGATGCTGCCGCCCATGGTGAGCTGCAAGGTCTTCTCGCTGAGAGGGGAAAGGAACTCAGCGCCGCCAAGGATTCCAAAGCAGACCTGGAGCTGAAGCTGGCCACGCTGACGCAGACACTGGAGGCCGCCAAGGAGCGGGAGAGGACCTTGTCGGAGAAGGTCAAGGCTGACGCGGCACTGCTGGAGAGCATTGCAGTCACCCAGAACTCGTTCAGAGACACTGTGGAGCACTGGACCGAGGGTCTGGTGAACATTGCCGCAGTCATCAACGAGGAGCTGGCGCAGCTGGGGATGGAGGACTTTGGGTATCCTTCCGATGAGAGTCTTCAACCCAGCGCCAAGCTTAGCCTGTTCTTCAAGGGCGTGGCAACGGCACTCCAGCGGCTCCGGGAGAGGATCCCGAAGCAGCTGGCCGACGAGTCGTGCAAAATCTGTGCCGGGGTTCTCCAGAAGGTGCTGATGAAGGTGGCCTTCCGCAATCCAGGCCTCAGCTTCACCAACGTCCTCAGGTCCTTGCCGCCTGACACCGATCTGGATGCACTCAAGACCCTTGTCGCACCCATTGTGGACAAGGTGAGCGAGATCAAGAGGGTCGAGGGCGGACGTATAGACTAGGCCGTCCATTTCTTCTTTTCCCTTGTCGCTGCTAATCATGTTATGAAAACACTCTGTTAGAGCTGTGACAAGTTATCTTGTAATATAACTTTATTTCTGTTATCAATTGTTATGTTATTTCCTCTACTAGATTCCTTTCTTTGTATGTTTTTACCCTATGCTTCTAGGGAACTTGTCGGCGTAGGCACCCGAGCCGCGAGCGCTGAGTGCGGAACTTCAGCAGCCTGCTGGCGGTGTTGCTTCCGACAAGAAACCTTGTCGCGACTAGATGCAGCACACTTAAGCTGTTGAGCGGACTCGAAACAAAGTAAGGGCGCAACTAGCCACGAGTTGGTTCCTCCGCGCACAGGTTTTCCATACAAAGCAGGGTTGTTTGAGGAAGATAACTCAAAAATTTTAAAAACTGATTGCTCAAACTTTGGCAACTTAGCTTTTCTGTCGTTTGCTTCCCGGCAAGGCAAGACTTTTCTGTCCACGCCTGGTCCATACCACAATCTTCTCCTTCCCTCCCGGCAAACTTGTGTGCGAGAGAACCTTCTTTTCCTTTGAAAAAGAAGAAAGAAGAGAAAATAATAATATGGAGCTCTTCGGCTCGTTACTGCTTACCGGATGTAGGTGCTGCACAAAGTGTCAGATAATCGCATGCAAGAAAGAAACTAATGCATGAAATGGACAAGTTGTGTGGAGCACATGGGGTTCTTTTTATGCACGGGATCTGCGCCTGGCTTTGTACAAAGGATTACATGCAACAGCGGCAAGACTTGTACAAAAGGTGGTTGCCGGAATGGGGTTCCGGCAACCGCGCCCTACGGGAAAAACTTACGAAGATGTTCTATGTTCCAGGAGTTGCTCACCGGAATGCCATCTTCGGTCTCAAGGCGGACAGCGCCAGGCCTTGTGACTCGTCTCACCCGATAAGGGCCTTCCCACTTCGGCGTCAACTTGTTGGAATTCTTGGCGGACTGAACGTGCCGAAGAACAAGGTCGCCTTCCTCGAAGCTTCTGGCCTTAACTTTGCGGCTATGGTAGCGGCGCAAAGCTTGCTGGTATCGAGCAGCTCGTACAGCAGCCTGAAGACGATCTTCCTCAAGGAGCAGCGCGTCGTCTTGTCGCAGATGTTCTTGCTCAAACTCATCATAAGCGAGCACTCGAGGCGATCCGTATACGAGTTCCGTGGGGAAAACTGCCTCTGCTCCGTAGACTAGAGCGAAAGGTGTCTGGCCAGTGGCTCGATTTGGCGTTGTTCTGATCGACCAAAGAACCACCGGCAGCTCCTCGATCTAGTTTCTTCCGCACTTGCGCAGCCTGTCAAAAGTTCTGGTCTTGAGCCCGCGCAGTACTTCAGCATTTGCCCTCTCTGCTTGACCGTTGCTTCTCGGATGAGCAACAGAAGCGAAGCAGACCTTGGCGCCAAGGTCTTGGACGTACTGCATGAAGGTGCGGCTCGTGAATTGCGTGCCGTTGTCGGTGATGATCCTGTTAGGGATCCCGAAACGGCAAACAGTTGACCTGAAGAACTTGACTGCTGACTGTGCTGTCACCTTCCTCACTGGCTGCACTTCCGGCCACTTTGTGAACTTGTCGATTGCAACGTACAAGTACTCAAAGCCCCCGACAGCTCGGGGGAAGGGGCCGAGGATATCGAGCCCCTAGACCGAAAATGGCCAGGATAAAGGGATCGTCTGGAGAGCTTGAGCTGGCTGGTGTATCTGTTTGGAGTGGAACTGGCATGCTTCACACTTGGTTACTTGTGCAGTTGCATCCTGGAGGGCTGTCGGCCAAAAGAAGCCTTGCCGGAAAGCTTTGCCGGCAAGTGCCCTTGCGCCTATGTGGTGGCCACATATGCCTCCATGTATCTCTGCCAACAGCTTTTGTCCATCTTCCCGGAAAATACACTTTAATTTCACACCGTTGAGTCTTCTTCTGTACAGTATGCTATCGACAAACTGGTACATACTTGACTGCCGGGCTACTCTTTCCGCTTCTTCTTGCTCTTCGGGAAGTTCTCCTGTCTGAAGGAAATGGACAATCTGATGTGCCCATGCTGGAGCTTGTGGCTCGACAACAAGGACTAAAGGCACATCTGCTGCTGCGGGAACATCCGCTTCTACGGCAAGGACTTGCGGCCCTGCCGGAGCTTGATGTTCCCCGGCAAGCTTGCCGGAGCAAAACTTGTCGGGAGCGTCTGCTTCAATGGAACAAACCATAAGGCTTGCCGGAGCAGACTGCCCCTCAGCATCCTTGGTGTTGATCTTGGGGACTTTCTTGGCGGTGGCTTCGGGGAGCTCTGCCACAAAGTAGTCGCCAGAAACCAACTTCCTCTTCTTGCTTTGTCCAGTTGAGGGCGTTACGGATGGTTGAGTCAACTTGAGCACAAAGATCCCTGGTTCCACGGGTAACTTTAGTGCGGCGCACTTTGACAGGCCATCAGCAATGTCATTCTGAGCTCTTGGGATATGTTCCATTTGTAGGCCATCAAAGTGCTCTTCTAGCTTCCTCACTTCATCAACATATGCTTCCATCAATGGACTCTGGTAGTTCTTGTTCACTTGGCGGATGACAAGCTGTGAGTCACCCCTGACAATGAGCTTCTTGATCCCAAGGTCTGCTGCGATTCTGAGACTGGCAAGCAATCCTTCATACTCTGTAGTATTGTTGGTTGCTTGCTCCTTGGGGAAGTGCATCTGGACTACGTACTTGAGGTGCTCTCCGGTGGGTGCGACAAGCAGCACGCCCACACCAGCGCCTTGCAGCGAGAAGGCACCATCAAAGTACATCAGCCACTCTCTGCTTGCCTCTTTGACGGGGATGCTTGTCTCTGAAATTTCTTCATCTGGGGTTGGCGTCCACTCTGCTATGAACTCTGCCAATGCTCTGCTTTGGATAGTTGAAGTGCTCTCAAATTTGAGGCCAAAGCTTGACAGTTCCAGAGCCCACTCGACAATCCTGCCCGTTGCTTCTGGATTTTGCAGTATCCTTTTCAGCGGAAAGTGAGTGACGACTGTGATTTCATGTGCTTGGAAGTAATGGCGCAGCTTTCTCGAGGCCATGAGGAGGCCGAAAAGCAACTTCTGCACACCAGAGTACCTTGATCTAGCCCCCTGCAGAAGGGAACTGACAAAGTAAACTGGACACTGCACCATTGTCTTCTGTATCTTATCATGCCCCTGCGCAGATCCATCTTTGTCGGGACCAGAGCTTGTCGGCGAAGCCCTCTGCTTGTCGCTGGATGCATCTGCCGTGGTTGCTGGCTCATCATCTGCCTCTCTCTCCGCCACTAACGCGGCACTAACCACTTGATTGGTTGCCGCTATATACAGCAGCAACTTCTCTTGCGGCTTAGGTGCGACAAGTGTTGGAGTGGAGGACAGGTATCTCTTCAAGTCCTGCAGCGCAGCCTCCGCCTCCGGAGTCCATTTCATTGGACCTACCTTTTTCAAAATTTTGAAAAATGGCAGGGCGTGCTCAGCAGATCTAGAGATAAACCTGCTGAGAGCAGCCATGCAACCGGCAAGCCTTCGTACATCCTTGACGCGCTTTGGTGCTTCGATCTGCTCAATGGCTTTGATCTTGTCGGGATTGGCTTCAATTCCCCGCTGAGACACGAAGAACCCGAGAAGCTTGCCGGAAGGGACTCCAAACACGCACTTCTCGGGGTTAAGCTTGAGGTTGATCTTGCGCAGATTTGCAAATGTTTCGTCTAAATCTTGAATTAGGGTTGCCCTGTTCTTACTCTTGACCACTATGTCATCCATGTAAGCTTCCACATTTCTGTGCATCTGCGGCTCAAAAGCGTGGTGGACTACCCTTGCGAATGTTGAACCGGCATTCTTCAAACCGAAAGGCATCCGTACGAAGCAGTACGTGCCACACGGGGTGATAAATGCGGTTTTCTCTTCACCTTCTTCTGCCATGAAGATTTGATGGTATCTTGAGTATGCATCAAGAAATGAAAGCAAATCACATCCGGCTGTGGAGTCAACAATCTGGTCAATGCGCGGCAAGGGAAATGGGTCTTTGGGACAAGCTTTATTAACATCAGTGAAGTCAATACAAAGTCTCCATTTCCCGTTAGCCTTGCGCACAACAACAGGATTGGCCAACCACGTGGGATGGAGCACTCCTCTGAAAAGGTCTGCTGCTTCCAACTTCTTGATTTCTTCTGCGATGAATTCTTGGCGCTCCACTGCCTACTTCCTGACTCTCTGCTTGACGGGCCGCGCATGAGGACAGACGGCAAGGTGGTGCTCAATTACTTTCCTGGGAACACCGGGGATATCAGACGGTTGCCATGCAAACACGTTGACATTCGCCCACAGGAAAGCAACGAGCGCGCTTTCCTATTTGGGGTCTAGAGTGGCGCTGATGGTGAAGGTACCACCAGCGCCATCCTCCTTGGCGGACACCTTCTTGGTCTCAGGTGGAGCTGCCATTGCCTTCTTACACTTGCCGGTGGAGCTCGATGGTGCGTCCTCGACGGTAGCGCAGCACTCCGAAGAGGTGCGCTTGCCGGAGTGGGCATCAGAGCTCTTGCCGGACTTGGTCTTCTTCTTCCCCCCGGGAGCTTCAGTGGCAAGTGTCTTGCGTTCTGCTGCGGCTGCTGCTTCCCGGTAGATCTTGTCGGCACAGATAAGAGCATCCTTCTTGTCGCCAGGGACAGAGATGACACTTATCGGGCCTGGCATTTTCAGTACGTTGTACGCATAGTGAGAGGCTGCCATGAACTTGGCGAGTGCCGGTCGGCCAAGGATTCCATTGTAGGGTAATGGAAAGTCGGCAACATCAAATGTGACCCTCTCAGCCCTGAAGTTTAGTTCGCTGCCAAATGTTACCGGCAATGAGATCTTTCCCTTCGGCTTGCTCCTTCCCGGGTTGATTCCTTGAAATGTACCGGTCTCTTCGAGCTCGCTGTCGGGGATCGGGAGTTTCTGGAGCACCGCGGAGGAGATTAGGTTCAAGCCGGCCCCGCCGTCAACTAGCATCTTAGTGACCTTGAGGTTGCGAATTGTTGGTGAAACCAACATCGGCAAGCACCCGACCGCAGTTATGCGATCCGGGTGGTCCTCAATATCAAAGATGATAGGCGTGCCAGACCATTTCAGAGGCTTGCGTGACTCGATGGGTGGTTCTGCTGCATTAACTTCCCGCACCCACTGCTTGAGCTGGCGGTGCGAGGTATGCAGAGAAGCACCACCGTCAACGCATAGGACCTCTGTGGCTTTCTGGAACTCCTGCTCATCAGTCTCCTCGTCATCCATGTCTTCATCATCGTTGTCATCTTCATCCTTGTCGCGGCCGCGGGGAGGTCTGTCTCCTTGCCGCTGCTTGGCCTTGCCGCGGCGTCCTCCTCGGCCGGGACGTTTCTTGCCGGATCCCCCAGCATCTTCCTGGGCCTTCTCCTTGTCGCGCCGCTCGTATGCAGCTTTTTGTTGCTCAACAAGCTGTTCGACTTTCTTACAGTTCTGGAGATCATGGCCCTTGGCGCGGTGGATCTTGCAATACTGCTTGTTGGTGACGTCCTGCTTGTCAGCGACCGCCACCTCCGCAGCAACCTCCTTGCCGGAGTCACCAGCTTTGGCTTCCTTGGCGCCACCACCGTTGCCGGACTGCTCAACAACTAGCACTTCTTTGCCTTTCCTCCTTCTGTTGTTCCGCCGCCGGTTTTTCCTTGGCGGGGTAGCATCCTCACTGTCAGATCCTCCCGCTCCTACATTCTCTCCGGGGAGTCTCCTCCCTTCCTCAGCACGTGCACATTTGTCGGCCAGTGCATATAACTCACTGACGTCTCTGATCTTGCACATCGCCATTTCCTCCCGCATCCTACGGTTCCGCACGTTCTGATGGAATGCGCTGATCACCGCGGTAGGGTGGACGTCTGGGATACTGTGCTGCACACTACTGAATCTCTGAATGTACTTGCGCAGGGGCTCTCCTTCCTTCTGGGCAAGCAGATGAAGATCACTCTCCTGGCCATGAGGTTTGTGTCCGCCTGTGAAGGCGCCGACGAACTGATGGCACAGATCTGCCCAAGAGGATATTGAGTTGTCCGGCAAGTGCATGAGCCAAGATCTGACGTTGGGCTTGAGCACCAGCAGGAAGTAGTTGGCAAGGATCTTGTCATCCCGTCCCCCGGCAGCCTGCACCGCGATGGTGTAGATGCTGAGGAACTCTGACGGATGCGTCTTGCCGTCGTACTTCTCCGGTAGGTCTGGCTTGAAGTTTTTCGTGCTGGGCCACTGGACTTGCCGCAGCTCACGAGTGAACGCAGGGCAACCTACCGCGTACGGCAGATCGCCTGGTTCCCCTGGCGCATGCATGTCATCAGAGGGCCCAGCGCGCTTGTCGGATTGACGTCGCGCTTCTCTTCGGCGCTCGATGCGAGTTCGAGCGTCTTCTTGTTGTCGATCATGAAGAACTTGGCGCTGATCGCGACGAGCTCGTGGATCCCAAGATGCGGTGGAGTCGTTGTCGAGGTGGATCCGGCGAGTCAGCGATCTTGGCCTTCGGGGTGGTGATTGCATGGTAGTTGCACCTCCACCCGTTTCGTCGCCACCGGCTCGCGCCCGGCAACCCTACCGTGGCGGCGACGTGCTCGGCTGCCGCGGAGTGTCGCCGTTGGCGTAGCCGATGAGACTCTGAATGGTGGCCCTCCATTCGTCGATCTTGTCCGACGTCGGAGGGTAATCTAGGAGAAGTTGAGCTCGCGCCAAAGCTTCTGCTGGAGTGGTGGGTGGCAGTGGCGGACGGCGCGAGGAGCGGGACGTGCTCGAACTTCTAACTATGTTAGAAGGAGCAATATCCCGTCCAGGCGACCGTGCCCCGCTCGTGCCAGCATGCTGGCGTGTATGCTGGTCTTGAGCGCCCCGAGATCCACCAGCTTGGTCTTGGCCTATCATGCGTATGGCATTGCTAGTGCCATGACGCTATTGATCTTGCGCCTCCTGAGAGTGGCGTGGAACATGTACAGTAGCCGAGGTTTGTGCAACCTTGTTCTTGGACCTGGCGGCATCATGAGCTTCCTCGTCGATGTCCATTCTTCCGCCAGCGTCCATTCCACCACCCGTTTGCCCCAACGGTGGCGGAAGTGACGTGGACGGAGCGGCTGCCGCCAAAGTCTTCTTCTTCGGTGGCATGTTGATGAAGGGAATGAAGATCTAGCTCGTGCGAACGCCGGATCAGGTTCACACAATCTCGACGCCCCCCTGCCTGGCGCGCCAAAGATGTCGGGGGGGAAACTGATCCACGAACACCTATGGGGCCGGCGGACCGGGCCCCTTTCGGTTTGGTGGGGGGCGGAGATAGCACGAAGAGCGGATCGAGGCAAAGCACACAAGCAGTTTACCTAGCTTCGGAGCTCTCCGGAGAGATAATACTCCTACTGCTGCTTGTCTGATTGTATTGAGTTCTTGCTCGGGAGCGCTGAGTGCTACAGTACACTCTAGCTGCTAACGAGACCGAGCGTGAGTGTTTTCTGGCTTCGAACCTTCCGAACCCCCCTCTACGTTGCGCATGGGCCTCCTTTTATATGCTCAAGGGGTCACCGACAGGTGGCAACGTAGACAAGGGTAAAAATGGAAAAGGACTTGCGGTTGGTACAACAACTTGTACAGTGTATCGTACCTAACCCTGACGGCAGGGGACAAAGGCATTAAATGCCCGTCTACATCGCCCAAATAGTGCAAACAGGGACCGTCAGGGACGCCACCGCTCGCCACGATGGCAATCTTGTCAGCGCCGCTTGCCACCGCGCACCGCTGGCTGCACAGCCTCTCGCCACGCGCGCCTGGAAAGGCCCCAGGGCGACACGTTGGTGGATGCACTGGAGCGTGGGTACAGGGTGGTAGCGTGCTGCGGCAAGTGCCTTGCCGCGGTCGTTGTCTTGTCGCATCCGGAAGCTTGTCGCTCCCCGGGCCTTGCCGGGACGCATGGCGCGTCGCGGCAAATTCCTTGAGATGCCTTGGTGGGCCTTCCTGGCAAGCTCCTCTTGCCGGGGCCTTGTCTCCTTGGCTTGGATACTTCGTTCTTATGCCTTGGTTGGCCTTCCCGACAAGCTCCTCTTGACGGGGCCTTGTCTCCTTGGCTTGGATACTTTATTCTTGAATGGCTCCACAGGAACAGCAGAGGACCTTGGCGGCCACCCGGCAAGCCTTGCCACGGGTGGCTGCAACTGCCCGTGCACAAGTTCGAGATACTAGGGTACCCCTACTCTAGTACACCGACCGCGGCCATGCGTTTGCAATCCCCGTCGCAGAGGCAGCTGTCGACGGTGAGGTTGAGGGGGACGCAGCGCCAGAGGGGGCGCCACCACCGGGAGAGCAGGGCGGTCCGCACGACAGATTTGGTGGGGAGGAGGCCGATGATGACAAGCAGCATGTCGTCGGGGAGGCTGCTGATGAAGTCCAGGCTCGCCGGATGTGGTTTTGGCTCGAGCTGCCTCCGCTTGTTGGCTGCCTCGCCGTCCTTCTCAACCGGCGGCGACACCGGTGTACACATGTGCGGGTGTGTGTTGTGTGTTGGGTGTGCGCGAGTGCGTCCTTCTGTGCATGCCGCCGCGCAGTGGTGAATTGTGCGTGAGTGCGTCCTTCGCGCGCAAGAAGTTTGTCCTCAATGCGCCCACGATTTACTAGCATGCGGGGTGCTACCCCGAGTGGTTTCAACTTTGTTTACTTCACCGCGTGTCAGATGGGCCTCTAGTTTACTTATTTTCACCCACTGCCACATGGGCCAGCACACCAAGATACAGAACACGAGCTGACAACGCAGCATGTGGATTGGTTGACCGGTCAACTAAACAATATACGGAGCTATACGCTGACACAGTGAGCGTATAATCTGTCAGTATAGAGAGTTCGGGTGAGAGGGGAGGCCCGTGAGAGATAGCAGAGAGAGAGAGAAAGAGCTACTCCCTCCGTTTGATAATGTAGTTACAACATTTTTTTGAGTCAAACTTTTGAAACTTTGACCAAGTTTATAAAGAAATTACTTATATCTACAATACCAAAGATAAATGATAGTATGAAGTAAGTACATGTTGTGATGAATCTAATGATCGTTCCAGATGTAAATGTTTTTCTCCACATATACCTGGTCAAACTTTTCTAAGGTTTGACTTTTCAAAACATCCATATGCTTATGGACGTGACAGAGTCCCTAGAGAGAGAGAGAGAGAGAGAGAAAAGTGTGTGTGCGTGTGTGAAAGAGACATGGACAACACACGATAAAAGTAGAGAAAAAGCGTGTGTGTCTTATGCAAACATATCACACATGCATCTTCGACAACAGAGGCAAGGTGAGGAGATAGTGTGTGGTTATTTGGAACCGAGAGAGGAAGACCCCTAGCACGTGACCAAGAGGGGTCTGACAAACAAGGGAGAGAGGTCGAGATAGATGTACGGAGAAAATGCAGACATGGGGAGGAGAGAGTGTATGTTTGTCATAGAGAGATCCCCTGGAGATCGTGATGGGACTACATGGGTGGGAGATCGAGTGACAAGGTGTGTGCGCGATAGAAGATGCCCCGAGAGATATCGAGATAGACGTATGGATGGAAGGAGACAATATGTGTGTTCCTGATGGCTAGTAAGAGATAATCATACTTAGGAGGGGGGGAGTGCTTGCGCCTATGGCCCTGTTTGGATACTCTAACTCAGTTAGAGGTTAGAGTTAGATTCATACCCTGAACTTACACTGAACTAACTCTAAGTAAAGAGGTGTTTGGATGGCAGGGTTAGATGGAGCGCGGATACGGCGAGGCACCTTCACGGGCGGTGCGGGAGGGAGGGAGGGAGAGGACGAGAAGCTTCGAGGAAGTGGGGAGGGATCTGTTGCGGGGAGAGCGAGAGAAAAAAGTGTTTATTAGTGGTCCCGAGAAGAACTAACCCAAATAAGCACCTCTTGGATGGGTTAGTTTTTTTGGATGGGTTAGATGCATCTAACCTAAACTAACCCTCCTATTTGGATCTTTTTGGGTTAGTTGACTCCAAACTAACCCAAACTAACTCTAACCCATGGATCCAAACAGAGCCTATGATGGAGTGAGGGATTATGGTACTTAGGGGGGGTGCATGTCACATGGAGAGAGAACAAGGGTGGAGAGTGTTGGATGGGTCTATATGTATAGCGCGAGCGAGACATGTGTATGTGTGAACCAGGGAGATATAAGGCCAGTTTGGCTTGCGTCGTGAGCATCTTTTGCGTGGCCTGGGGTTGTGGCTGGATTTCATGCACGCTTGTTTGGTTGCTACCCTGTGAAAAAGAAAGCCCGCCTGGGTTGGGTTCCCTTGAACTTTAATTAGCCTGGCTGAACTCCAGACACTGTAAGTAGCCTGGCCCAAGCGACCGATTTCGAACGCCTGGTCGTGCCTAGTCATGCGGCCACGAGGCTAACAGCAACATGGATGGATATTAGCATTAAATAATTGATGCATGGATTGATTGATGGGACGTTGATGCTTTGCCTGGCCCATGCATGAACCAAACGCTTCAGCACCACACAAGCCTGGCCAGGCAGAAATATTTTACATCTCACATTTACACCATGCAGTACCGGCCATCAAGGCATGAGGGTCAGGTCACGAACCAAACTGACCAATAAAGTTTGAGAGAGATTGAGGAGCCCCGATAAGGCTGAGTGGTGCGTCAGATAGCTGAAAGGGGGAAAGAGATATTCCATCCACTCGATAATGCAGTGCATGTAAATTTTTAGAAGTCAAACTTTGGAAACTTTGATCAGGTTTACGCAAATGTTATTTATATCTACAATACCAAAGATACATCATACAAAACTACATCTCATGGTGAATCTAATGGTATATGTTTGCCGTACTAGATGTAATTGTTTTTCTCCACATACATGGTCAAACTTTGTGATGTTTGACTTTTCAATAAATCTATATGCTATGGACGGAGGAGAGTGCCTCAGTCGAGACAGATCAAGCGTGTCTGAAGGAAAATGAGCAAGTGTGCAAAAAGAGTATGTGTGTGAAAGAGAAAGTGACAACAAACGATAAATTAGAGAGAGTGTGTGTTTTTTCGTTTCTTATGCAAACATATCACGCATGCATCTCCAAGATGGAAAAGCGAGGCGAGGACATACACAAAGATAGCTAGTGTGTGATTGTTTGCAACGGAGACAGACACCCCTGTAGCACCTGTCCAATAGAGGTCTGGCCAACAAGTAAAAAAGGTCGAGAGGGACACATGGATGGCATGGACGCATGGGGAGGGAGAGAGGGTGTGTTTGTGATAGAGAGATCCCCTCGAGATCGTGAGGGGACTATATGGGTGGGAGATCGAGGGAGTGTGTGCGCGATAGAAAGATGCTGAAAGGATCGATATGGTTGACTAGAGGGGGGTGAATAGGCAACTAACAATTTTTAAGCTTTTCTTTACCAAATTAAACTTTGCAACAAAATAGGTTGTCTAGATATGATACTATGTGAGCAACCTATATGATGCAATAACAACTAACACAAGAGCAAGCAAGGGATACAACACAAGTAGGCTTGCAAGAGTAAAGGCACGAAATAACCAAGAGTGGAGCCGTTGGAGACGAGGATGTGTTACCGGAGTTCCTTCCTTTTAAGGGGAAGTACGTCTCCGTTAGAGCGGTGTGGAGGCACGATGCTCCCCAAGAAGCCACTAGGGCCACCGTATTCTCCTCACGCCCTCACACAATGCGAATGCCGTGATTCCACTATTGGTGCCCTTGAAGGCAGCAACCGGACCTTTACAAATAAGGTTGGGGCAATCTCCACAACAATTGGAGGCTCCCAACGAAACCATGAAGCTTCACCACAATGGAATATGGCCTCGAGGTGACCTCAACCATCTAGGGTGATCAAGCACCCAAGAGTAACAAAATCCACACTAGAAAGTATGGGGGAAGTAAATATCCTTTGGTGGAAGTGTAGATCTAGGTCTCCTCCTTCAAACCCTAGCAAATCAACAAGTTTGAGTGGCTAGAGAGAGAGATCGGGCAAGAGAGCTTGAGAGCATTAATGGTGGAGTGAGAGAGGTAAGAGATGGGCGTGGTAGGTGGAGGAACCACCTTATATAGCAGCCCACCTAAATCCAACCGTTACTGTGTTTTCAGTACTGCACCGGTACAACCGCTCCTTGTCCCGGTACAACCGGGACTCACGATGTAGCTGCAGAACCCTACCAGGCGGTACAATCGGGCCATCGGGCGGTAGTACCGGTCATTAGCAAATAACCGGACCAACCGCCCAGCCACCGCACAACTACCGCACCGAAACAGAACGGAGTCACCCTTGAGGGCGGTAGTTGGGCGGTGCAGGGCTGGTGCAACCGCCTGGCCTTGAGCGCTTGAGCGGCTAAGGTATGAGCGGAAGAACCGCTCGAACCTTCGGTTGTACCGGATGAAAAGGAACAACCGGACCAACCGGGCCACCACCGCCCAGCCACCGCATCAAAACAGAAGCCTGACCGGTACATGGGCGGTGCATGGCCGGAACAACCGCTGCTGGTCTTTGTAGAGTCAGGTGGCGGTACCACCGCCCGGAGGCAGCGGTACCACCGCTCGACAACGGCAGAGAAGTGTCAAGAGCCAGCGGTACAACCGCTCGGACGAGCGGTACAACCGCCGGGAACACACAACAAAGATTAGATTAAAATGGAGGCACTCTCTCGACAAAAAGAGGGGTGATGGAGGTGTACGTGAATGGAATCCCCTATTCTTACCAAAGTGGATTCCCTCTTGATAGTACGGGATCCCTACGACCAAAGAGATAAAAAGCATAGAGGATTCCGTCTTCAAACGATTCCTTCGAGAGAGAACCACTAACCGATGAAAGCCTAATCATTGAGAACCTGAAACATTTAGCACAGGATTAGACCAACAAAGGGTTGTCATCATCATCCAAAACATAAGGTAGGGAAATGCCCTTTCAATCTCCCCCTTTTTGGTGGATGACGACAACAACACGATATAAGATAGAAGACTATAGAATCTAGACGGAGCTCCTCCTAGATGTGAGCCCCAGGTCGAGACTCCCCCTAGATTTTATAGGCTAGTCACATAAAGCATATAACATGAAGGTAGCCAACACAATGAAACAAGAGCAATACTACCAATAAAGACCAACAAGCATAAAGATAAGATAGCAGGAGTGGCACAAAATCCACACAAAGCAAACGAGAACGACCAAAGTTCAACTGGAGACCACAGACAAGTTCAACACGAGACACACACTACGCAGCCACCCATGCAACTCCCGAGTCCAATCACACTCTCTCCCCCTTTGGCATCAGGACACCAAAAAGGAAGAGAGCGAAGCTATCGCCCCAGGCTTAGTCGTCCTCCTCTGACTCCTCGGTAGCATCTAGAACTTCATCATTGTCAGAATCTTCACCATTATCAGAAACTTCATCATCGTCCCGATCTGAGTCCTCCATGATATCATCAGCAGCAGTAACGGTGGTGGAGGGCTGAGGAGGGGCTTCATCATCAGTCCAGGTGTTGTGGGAAGATATCCAACGCTCCTCCGGTGTGATGCTCTTCTCAGAACCACTCTGAACCGACATGCTGAGGTGCCTCATCATAGCAATTTGGCGATGCCGCGCAAGCTTCTCATTGACATGTGCCTCATACATCCTCTTCTGGATGTCAGACTAAAGGCAGAAAGTCTTCTTCACCTTGGCAGCGAGCTTGTCCACCCACGAGGGCTTGGCCCCTGGTTCCAACTCAAAATCCTCATCATCAGAAGTGGCATAGACATCCTCAGGAGCATCAGCAGGGAAACGTGGCTCGGCGTGCTTCTTCTTCTTACGGAGCTTGACTTCATGATTGGTAAGATTGTCAGGAGAGGTGAGGGGCTCTCCAGGACGGCGAACTTCCCACACGGAGTTCAGAAAGCACATGACAAACAGAGCATAAATGGGGACCTTCCTGTAGATGACCATGTTGTACATCTCGTGCCACAGCCAGTTGGACACATCAAACGTCTCCCCAGATCCAACCTTGGTCTTCATAGCAACCATCAAGTCAATAAGATAGCCATGGATTTCATCTTGATTCCCCACTTTGGGCAGAAGCACATTGCGAAAAACACGATCCATGATGTCATTGACCTTCACCAAATCCTTAGATTCACCAATAATACCACGGCCCCTAATGTACAAAGGGGCAAGCTTCTCCTTAGGCATGGGGTCAGGATGATCATGGGGGCGAATGCCACCCCTTCCTTCCAGGCCGGTATCATCGTACCCAATAGCATTGCAGAAGGTCCTCCAGGGAACTTGAAAGAGCTCATCACGAGACATGAAAGTGAGGGTGCGCGCGTCATCTTCTCCAAAGTGAACAGTGGCATAGAACTGATGAATGAGTTGAACATCAAAGTCATAGTTGACGGACATGAGCTTGACAAGATCAAACTCCTCACAGAGAGCCAAAGCCTCACCAAAATACTCCAGGTTGTTCCGCCAATGATCAAGATCGATGGTCCACTGCTTGGCATATCTGTTCTTGTTGTGCTCAGAGAGTTCATGAACAATTAGTACTTGCATCTCATTCCAAAACTGAACAGTGGTCCAACGAGGATCTACGGGAACCACATAAGGATTCTTTGAGCGGAAGGCTTTCCAACGGTGGAGTGGCAATATCACACGTTGCTTGGCAGCGGCAGACTTTTCACGGCGAGTGGGCTTGGTGGGGATCACAACTTCCTCTTCAGAGTCAGCCGGGCGCGGAGCCCGTCGAACCCTCTTCTTGGTCTTGCGAGGAGTAGAGCGAGAATTGGAGCCACCTGAACACAAACACGAAGGGGACACACGAAAACCAACAACAATGAGAGGAAAGCATACGAAAAATGCAACACCATAGAAACCAGAACAGTGTTGTGTGGTTCATACATTCCGGTTGAACCGGATCCCCCACCGGTAGAACCGCCCCACCGGTTGTACCGCCCGTCTGGGCGGTAGAACCGCTGACAGTGGCACTGCCAGGGTAGTTAGATCTGTTCAAGATGTGCAAATCACCCAAGCAATATTCGGAGTTCTATGTACTACACAGACACAAGAAAAACAACGATCTCTCCCAACCAAAGAACAAACACAAAACTAGGAGGGTAAAGTAATGCCCTAAAACAAGATGAAAACCTAGAACAAAGTACGAAGAACAAGGGCATTACCACCATCCATGGGAGAAGACCGGAAGGCTTCCATGGAGAGAATCCACGGAGAACCCTCGGGTCCGAAGCGCGGGGCGCACTCCGGGGCCAGGTAGAGGTGACCGGCGGCTAGGGCAAGGAGGAGGCGAACGGGGACGAAGGGAAAAAGGAAAAACTCTTCACCCCGTCAGATATAAATAGGCCCATAGCCGCGTGGTGGTAGAACCGCTCCTAGGACCGATTGTACCGCAAGTCAGGTGCTGACAGATTGTAGTGGGCGGTGCTTTCGTTTCCTGAAGGGCACCGGAAGTACCGCCCGGAGACAACTAGTAGAACCGGACGGAGAAGCCCCAGTGAAAATGGGCAGTATAACCGCCCAAGCACCGAAAGCAACCCAACTGGGGCAGCACAACCAGGTATCATCGGTAGAACCGCCCGTGACACCGGTTGTACCGCCCGACCACCAAAGCCCAGACCAAAAAGAAGAGAACAAGACAAACGGGACAACAAATAAGAGAAACCAAACACTAAGAACAGGGAAAAGAACGAAGGGAAAACAAAAGCAACCGCACACAAGCAGAGCGAGCTTAGTCCTCTCTCTTAAGAGAGGGCGATGGCCGAAGCCACCTATGTTTGAGTCTAATGGTATGGCACCGCGAAGAATTATCCTTGGGCCCATGACCAAAACTCGTATTTGAAACACAAGTACCATAAAAAATGGCTAATGCGACAGAGTTGATCAATTTATGCATAATGGGGGGAGGGAGAGTTCATTGAGAGAACAACACTCCCCCTATCTCCATGCCTACCCCTAAACTAGATAACAAGTTGAGTGTGGTGAGGGGTGCAAGGGTTCAAGTCACATTGCTCGAATCAATGATATTTAGCTCATGCCTTAACTCGCGAAATCTTGCTTCATCCAAGGGCTTCGTGAAAATATCTGCAAGGTTATCATGAGTGTTGACATACTTGAGCTCGATCTCCCCTCGCCTAATGTGATCCCGGATGAAATGATACCTAATCTCAATATGCTTCGTCTTGAAGTGTTGCACCGGGTTGAGAGAAATCTTGATGGCACTTTTGTTGTCACACCAAAGAGGCACTTTGTCACAAGTGACACCGTATTCCTTTAAAGTTTGCCTCATCCATAGGAGTTGTGCACAACAACTATCGGCCGCCACATACTCCGCTTCGGTGGATGAAAGAGACACACAACTTTGCTTCTTGGAAGACCAACTTACCAAAGAGCAACCAAGAAATTGGCACCCTCCAGAAGTGGACTTCCTATCCACTTTGTCCCTGCCCAATCGGAATCTGTGAAACCTTCAAGCTTGAAATTTGCTCCTCTTGGGTACCATAAGCCAAAGTTTGGGGTATGAGCCAAATATTGAAAGATTCGCTTGACCGCCACAAAGTGACTTTCCTTTGGTGTGGCTTGAAACCGTGCACACATCCCCACACTCAACATGATATCCGGTCTAGATGCACAAAGGTAAAGCAAGGAGCCAATCATGGAGCGATATACCTTTTGATCCACCGCTTTACCATTGGGATCGATGTCAAGTTGACACTTGGTAGGCATTGGTGTAGTAGCCGGCTTGACATCACTTAGCTTGAATCTTTTAAGCATGTCTTGAGTGTATTTTGCTTGGTTGATGAAGGTTCCTTCTCTTCTTTGTTTGATGTCAAAACCAAGGAAGAACTTCAACTCTCCCAACGAAGACATCTTGAACTTGGAGGTCATGAGAGCGGCAAATTCCTCATTGAAAGCTTTGTTAGGAGAACCAAAGATAATATCATCAACATATAGTTGACATACAAACAACTCCCCTTTGACCTTCTTAGTAAAAAAGAGTGGGATTGACTTGTCCTACTTCAAATCCACGATCTTGTAGCAACTCGGTAAGGTGGTCATACCACGCACGTGGGGCTTGTTTAAGGCCATAGAGTGCCTTATCGAGTTGATACACATGATCCGGGAAGTAGGGGTCCTCGAACCCGGGGGGTTGCTTGACATAGACCAACTCATTAATAGGACCATTAAGAAAAGCACTTTTCACATCCATTTGTTACAACTTAAAGTTGTGATGGGAAGCATAAGCAATCAACAAACGAATGGATTCAAGACGAGCAACGGGAGCAAAGGTTTCACCGTAGTCGATACCCTCGACTTGGGAGTAGCCTTGTGCTACCAACCTCGCCTTGTTGCGAATGATGTTCCCATGAGCATCTTGCTTGTTCTTGAAGATCCACTTGGTTCCAATGACGTTGTGGTTCCCTGAAGGTCTTCGCACCAATCTCCACACCTTGTTGTACTCGAAGTTGTTGAGTTCTTCATGCATGGCATTGAGCCAATCCGAGTCTTCGAGCGCCTCATAGACCTTTTGGGGTTCAACACAAGAGACAAACGCGTGATGTTCACAATAGTTTGCTAATTGTCTACGAGTGCTTACCCCCTTTCTTAGGCTTCCAACCACGTTTTACATGAGATGGCCTTGGGTGGTGAGCTTGGAAGCAATCTTTGCGGCACGATGCTCTAATTCCTCCTCGGGTGTGGAAGGAGGAGAGTTAACTTGATCATCTTGAGTGTCGTCTTGAGCTTGTTCTTGATCTTGAACTTGCTCGAGGGGGAGAACTTGACCTTGGGCATCATTTAGAGGTTCACCACCATCTTGAGGTTGATCTTGCCCTTGGTCTTGTTCATGAGGGTGAGGGCCTTCACTTTGTTCTTCGGAAGCGTGTGGGTCTTGGGGAGGTGATGGCTCCACTTGAGTAGAGCATTGTCCTTCTCCTTCGGCCACAAGGGGTTCCTCAATGGGTAGGATATGACCAATACCCATTCTTCTTATGGCTTGGGGAGGAATTTCATCACCTACATCACAAGTACCACTTTGCTCCACCTGGGAGCCATTATTTTCGTCAAACTCCATGTTACACGTCTCCTCAATGAGTCCGGTGGACTTGTTGAGGACACGGTAAGCATGAGAGTTTGTAGCATAACCAACAAATATGCCCTCAAGAGCTCTAGCCTCAAATTTAGACAGACGAACACCTTTCTTGAGAATGAAACACTTACAACTGAACATCCGGAAGTACTTGAGGTTGGGCTTGTTGCCGGAGAGTATCTCATAAGGAGTCTTGTTCAAGCCTTTGCGAAGATAGAGCCGATTGGATGCATGACATGCGGTGTTGATGGCTTCAGCCCAAAAGTTGTATAGAGACTTGAATTCCGCCATCATGGTCCTAGCCGCATCCATCAACGTCCGGTTCTTCCTCTCCGCAACACCATTTTGTTGTGGGGTGTATGGAGCAGCATATTGGTGCTTGATCCCCTCATCACTAAGAAACTCATCCAAGGTGTAGTTCTTGAACTCGGTGCCATTGTCACTTCTTATTGTCAAGATCTTTGCATTGTGTTGACGTTGAGCTTCATTTGCAAAGTCGATGACGGTTTGTTGAGTCTCACTCTTCCTCTTGAAGAAGAAAACCCAAGTGTATCTTGAAAAGTCATCCACAATCACCAAGCAATACTTTCTACCTCCAAGACTATCAAAAGATGGAGGCCCAAAGAGATCCATGTGAAGGAGCTCCAAGGGTCTCTTCGAGTAGATGATGGTTGATGGAGGATGAGCCTTTTCATGAAGCTTTCCTTCGATACAAGCACTGCAAGCACGATCTTTGGCAAAACTAACATTTTTTAGTCCACGGACATGGTCCCCCTTGAGAAGACTTTGCAAAGATCTCATATTGACGTGGGCTAAACGGCGATGCCAAATCCATCCCACGTCAACTTTAGCCATTAGGCATGTCGCGGTCTTAGTGGGTCGCTCTGAAAAGTTAATCACATAGAGACCGTTCTCGACATGCCCAACAAAGGCTACTTTAAGAGTCTTGCTCCACAAGAGGGCCACGGTATCAATGTCAAAGAATGTAGCAAAACCCATGAGTTCGAGTTGACGAACCGAAAGCAAATTGTATGCAAGGGACTCAACAAGCATGACTTTCTCGATCGTAAGATCATGAGAAATGACAACCTTGCCGAGACCCAATACCTTAGAATGCGATGCATCACCCCACTCGACATTGGTGTGCATAGATGGAATCTCTTGCACGTCCACCACCAAGTCCTTGCTCCCGGTCATATGATTTGTTGCTCCACTATCGAGCAACCATGATCCCCCACCGGAAGCAAACACCTACAAGAGATCAATGCTTGGTTTTAGGTACCCATTTAGTAATGGGTCCTTTGATGTTAGTAACAAGGGTCTTGGGAACCCAAATAGACCATTCAATGTACTCATAAGGAGAACCAACAAATTTAGCATAAACATGTCCATCACTAGCACGGCACAACACATATGACGGGTTAAAGTCGCCGGCTTTGTTGGGGGAAATGCTTTTGCCCTTTTGAGCGTCAACCCCCTTCACTTTTTCCTTCTTCTCCTTAGAAGCACCCTCTCCCTCTTTTACAAAAGTTTGCTTGAGAGGAGGAGGACGTTTGGACTTGTCATTCTCCTTCTTCTTTCTCTTGGACTTGGGTGCAAATCCAATTCCTTCCTTGGACACAACTTCCTTTTGATTGCTCAAGAGGTCGTCGAGGTTCTTCTCACCTTGAATGCATGAAACAAGGCCTTTCTCAAGTTGATCCTTCAACTTGGCATTCTCCTCCACAAGATGCACATGCTCACAACACGGGTTAGTAGCACATGCATTATCAATTAATACCATATGAGGAAAGGTGGCCTTTTCCTTGGTTAGCTTAACTTGGAGTTGAGCATGAGACTCTTTGAGGTTAGCGTGAGCACCCTTCAAGACCTTGTGAGCCTTGTCAAGTATCTCAAACTCCTCTTTGAGTCTAGCATGATCAACTCCAAGTTTAGCCTTCTCGGAAGTTAGCACACGAGACACGACAAGAGCATGATCAAGATCTTTCTTTAACTTAGCATGGTCATCGTTGTGTGACTCCTCAAAAGTCAAACGATGCACACACTCTTTCTCAAGAGCATTAGAGAGATCCGATATCTCATCGGCATAGTCACGACTATGACCTTCCATCTTAGAGATGGTTTCTTCGTGAGCCTCGATCATGTCATTGGCCTCACCAAGTTGTTCCAAGAGAGCAACAAAATGCTTCTTGGACTTGCCCTTGAGCTTACACATAAAAGACTCAAACTCATTCACTTCTTCATTAGACCCATCATGTTCATCAATGCAATCCTCCATGGAGGGATTAGTAATGATGGTGGTTTTAATGTTGGGGGTTACCTTGTTTGAAGCTTTAGCCATGAGGCATTTGGCGGTGATGTTTTCGTTGGGTGAATCAAAGAGAGACACCCGGGAAGTAGTAGCAATGGCAACGGATGCCATGGCCATTGCTTCTTCATTTTCATCATCATCATCATGCTCTTGGTATTCTTCTTGAACCATCAATCCACGAGTGGGAGTCTTCTTGGCGAAGTTATTCTTTTTGGGAAAGGACTTGGCTTTGTCTTTTCGGATGAACTTGCCACCATTGTCTTCCCACTTCTCGTAAGGACAATCCGCAGTGAAATGGATCACATTGCCATAGTTGAAGCAAGTTCTAACTCGTTGCTTGCCCTTGACGCCACTTGAGTTGTTCTTGTTAAAGTTGGGTCTTGAATTCTTCTTGCTCCAAAATTGTCTTGAAGCAAGGGCCATGTGCTCATGGTAATCAAATTTGGTGTCTTCGGGGTTGCTTTCCTCATCTTCCACTTCTTCCTCTTCTTCCACAATAACCTTGGCCTTCAAAGCAAGATTGGGATTCTTTGCCCTTTGAGAACGGAGCACCGCATTGTCGGTGGTCTTGTCCAAGATGCTCATTGCAACGAACTCATCCAACACTTCACTTGAGGTCATGGAGTGGAAGTCCGGTCTTCGACGAATGATGGAGGACATGGCCTTGTTGTAGGGCATCATGGCCTTGAGGAACTTTCGCTTGATCCAATTGTCATCCGTGTCCTTGCTACCATGATCTCGGAGAGCGACCGCGAGTTTGGTTACTCTTCGAAAGAGCTCACGAGGTTCTTCATCTTCTTTCATTGCAAACTCATCGGCTTCATCTTGCACCACTTCATAGTTGGAGCATTGAATGCTAGCACTTCCTCGATAGAGACGCTCGACACATTTCCATGCTTCTTTAGCCATGACATGAGGTCGAAGATGAGGAAGATCTTCGGGAATGATAGCATCTTGGATGATGAAGAGAGCACTCTCATTGAATTGATTGTCCACGTCTTCTCGAGGGGTGAAGTTTCTTGGGTCATGAGGATAAAAACCTTCTTCAATGATTCTCCAAAGGTTAGTGTTCACATGTTTTAAATGACGCTTGAAACGATAAACCCAAGAATCAAAATCTTCGTGCTTCTCATATTTAGGAGGAGGACCAGCATGATTTAAATGAGTGGAGGGAATCGGTCCTCTATAGATAGGAGGTTCCACATGGGCAAAGATGCCGGTGCCATTTCTACTATTAGTAGAAGGACTCTTTTCATTGTTAGCTTCCCCCTTGTCGGAGGTAGCATCCGTCACCTTGTTAGTAGGATCACCCACTTTCATCGGTGAGGTAGATAGTTTAAGTCCTTCTAGAAATTCAGTAAACATGCTTTTGACCTCGGCCGTCATGGAGGTTTTCAATGTGTCTAAGCCACATTGAATTCCTCACGTGAGACCGAGGTTCCCCCTTCGGCCGAAGACGAGATGGGATTCACACCGGAGTGTTCCTCCGCACTGTCGTTGGTGTCAACCATACTCTTCGGACGGCAAAGTCCTTAAAAAGAGACGAGGCTCTGATACCAATTCAAAGGATCGATATGGTTGACTAGAGGGGGGGTGAATAGGCAACTAAAATTTTTTAAGCTTTTCTTTACCAAATTAAACTTTGCAACAAAATAGGTTGTCTAGATATGCAACTATGTGAGCAACCTATATGATGCAATAACAACTAACACAAGAGCAAGCAAGGGATACAACACAAGTAGGCTTGCAAGAGTAAAGGCACGAAATAACCAAGAGTGGAGCTGTTGGAGACGAGGATGTGTTACCGGAGTTCCTTCCTTTTAAGGGGAAGTACGTCTCCGTTAGAGCGGTGTGGAGGCACAATGCTCCCCAAGAAGCCACTAGGGCCACCGTATTCTCCTCACGCCCTCACACAATGCGAGATGCCGTGATTCCACTATTGGTGCCCTTGAAGGCGGCAACCGAACCTTTACAAACAAGGTTGGGGCAATCTCCACAACAATTGGAGGCTCCCAACGAGACCACGAAGCTTCACCACAATGGAATATGGCCTCGAGGTGACCTCAACCGTCTAGGGTGATCAAGCACCCAAGAGTAACAAAATCCACACTAGAAAGTATGGGGGAAGTAAATATCCTTTGGTGGAAGTGTAGATCTAGGTCTCCTCCTTCAAACCCTAGCAAATCAACAAGTTTGAGTGGCTAGAGAGAGAGATCGGGCAAGAGAGCTTGAGAGCATTAATGGTGGAGTGAGAGAGGTAAGAGATGGGCATGGTAGGTGGAGGAACCACCTTATATAGCAGCCCACATAAATCCAACCGTTACTGCGTTTTCAGTACTGCACCGGTACAACCGCTCCTTGTCCCGGTACAACCGGGACTCACGATGTAGCTGTAGAACCCTACCAGGCGGTACAACCGGGCCATCGGGTGGTAGTACCGGTCATTAGCAAATAACCGGACCAACCGCCCAGCCACCGCACAACTACCGCACCGAAACAGAACGGAGTCACCCTTGAGGGCGGTAGTTGGGCGGTGCAGGGCCGGTGCAACCGCCTGGCCTTGAGCGCTTGAGCGGCTAAGGTATGAGCGAAAGAACCACTCGAACCTTCGGTTGTACCGGTTGAAATGGAAGAACCGGACCAACCGGGCCACCACCGCCTAGCCACCGCATCAAAACAGAAGCCTGACCGGTACATGGGCGGTGCATGGCCGGAACAACCGCTGCTGGTCTTTGCAGAGTCAGGTGGCGGTACCACCACCCGGAGGCAGCGGTACCACCGCTCGACAACGGTAGAGAAGCGTCAAGAGCCAGCGGTACAACCGCTCGGACGAGCGGTACAACCGCCGGGAACACACAGCAAAGATTAGATTAAAATGGAGGCACTCTCTCGACAAAAAGAGGGGTGATGGAGGTGTACGTGAATGGAATCCCCTATTCTTACCAAAGTGGATTCCCTCTTGATAGTACGGGATCCCTACGACCAAAGAGATAAAAAGCGTAGAGGATTTCGTATTCAAACGATTCCTTCGAGAGAGAACCACTAACCGATGAAAGCCTAATCATTGAGAACCTGAAACATTTAGCACAGGATTAGACCAACAAAGGGTTGTCATTATCATCCAAAACATAAGGTAGGGAAATGCCCTTTCAGATGCCCCGAGAGAAATCGAGATAGACCATGCACATGTTTGTGATGGAGACTAAGATTAGCTAGTCATATACATATAGGGGGGACTGCGTGTGCCTACAATTGAGTGAGAGACCATCATACTTGGCTAGCTGGGCATGAGATTGTGTGTGTGTGTGCGTGTGAGATGGAGAGAGAACGAGGGAGAGAGATAGAGTTTTAGATGGGCCTATCGAGTGCGAGTGATATATGCATGTGTATGTGTGACCTAGGTGGATGGAGAGTTTGAGAGAGGGGGAAGAGCTCCCAGATGACATAGTGGTGCATGAGAGAGTTACGGGAAAGAGCCAAGGAATTTGTGTGCGTACGATGAGTGCACCCAAGATATCTAGCTTGGACTAGCTAGAGTATCATACATAGTGTGCGAGACAGGCCTATAGATGGTGTA
>LT934120.1:537203333-537235799 GCA_900231445.1 Triticum turgidum subsp. durum
CACACAAAGAGAGAGAGAGAGAGAGAGAGAGAGAGAGAGAGATGGAGAGAAATGGAGAGGGACCAACAAGGTTTTTGTGTCGGATGCGTGCGACAGAATTGAAGATTGTCGGCGAGAGAGAGAGTGTGTGTGTGTGTGAGAGAGAGAGAACAGGAGTCCGGGTGAGGGGGAGGTCGCGTTTTATGCATCAAAGACTGATATAAACCATGTTTCGATATAAACTTGCATTCAAATATTTAAATTGGAGAACATGTTGTCTGCAATCCACACATGAACGGATATATGCGTATATAAAACAAGTTCATTAATTTGACTTTCAACATGTTCAAGGAGTACTATAATACTGTACAACATGCTACTCAATTGAGGTGTTCAATTTTGGATTTAGTTCACTATTTTGACCTACTGAACGAGCTAGTTCATTGAATTGAGATATTTCATTTTGGGTTTGATTCGTGTTTTTGAGTGGGTCAACTATTTGTCATATAGTAAATCTCTAGCAACGAGCATGTAAAAACACATTACTCCCGAGCATCATCTCTCCATCTAAAAAAGAAGTGGCAAGCTAATATTTCAAAATTTGATTCGAATCGACTTGGTAAGGTAGACGTGGATGCCCGTTCTCCCAAAATTTGAACGAACCGTTAAACATCCTCTCTGCTCGGTGGAATTTGCCGAGCAAATAAATGGGAGACGCGAAATTACCGTCCTATGTGGGACACGCATCAATTCGCCTGTTGTACATCGAGGGTAGGTTCGTAACTTAATCCAAGCGTGCCTTCTCCTCGGCCAAAATGACATGTGCCGAATAATTCATAAACCATGGTCGGCAAAACACGCTCTCCTCGCCCAAAATAGCTCGCGCCCACTATTTCAAAAACTCTCTCCTCGCCCGAAATCGCTCGCGCCCACTATAGTTCAAAACACGCCCTCCTCGCCCGAAATCGCTCCCGCCCACTATTTGGGGAGAAGCAAAGTTACTCTACTATCCCCGACCCTCAGTACACATACCAAAGCCGAGAAGCCTATAGGCAAGGGTAGAACTGTAACTCCCCCTCACATTTCAGACAAATGCGTCCATAAGACATGGTTCCACTCCCCTCCCAATTCCCCCCCCCCCGCCGCCCGCCCCCATTCACACCTCGTGGGCGCCAAATCACCTTCTCGCCGGGAAGCTCCCTTCTCTCGAGCCGCGAAACCTCAGCCCCACCTCCATGGTGCCCTGCACCGCACCAATTTCACAGCCGCCCTCCTCCCTAATGCCGGAGACGCTGTCCAATTGCCGTCGTGCACTGGGCCATGTGCCTCTTACTCCGTGATGCTGGTGTTGCCTCGACGACGGCCGCGTGAACCGTACCAGAGCCGACTCACCCCCGCCATTGTCCACGGCGCCGGAGTGGCTCCAACTTCGGATCTGTCCAGAGTCCTGGCGCTGCTTCTGCGTAGCCGTCGACCGTCGCGACATCACTCTTTCCCTGCCGTCGGTCGCTATCGCAACCGCACCGGCCTCACCGACTTGGCAGCTGGACCTGCCTACTTCACCATGCCACCAGATAGGTCGCACCCTCATCTCAAATCACTTTATTTAGGCGTCAGTTGTCTAAATTTTTATTCTGGGCCAATCGATTCCCAATGGGAAGCAACACCCCTCGAGGCGGCGGAGCTCCTAGGCTGCCAGTTGGCTGGTGTCTAACGTAAGGTTGCGGGGCCGCAAGTTCGCCGCAGAAGCAGCGCT
This sequence comes from Triticum turgidum subsp. durum, assembly GCA_900231445.1. Taxonomy (NCBI): domain Eukaryota; kingdom Viridiplantae; phylum Streptophyta; class Magnoliopsida; order Poales; family Poaceae; genus Triticum; species Triticum turgidum. The sequence goes on from LT934120.1 coordinate 537,205,069, forward strand.
TAGATGGCTATCTTTTAGAGTTGCGTGGGTTGAAGGTACTGCCGCCGCCGGATCTGGATGACGGGTAGTCTTTTGGATTGGCCCGGGGGCGGCGCAACCATGGCAGTGCGGTGGGGCGGGGAGCGGGGTTTTGACCGGGGCCATAGACGACAGAGGCAGGCTGCTCTGCCGTTGGTCGCTGGCACTTCGGGGAAGATTCCGAACAATGTCAGCTGGGAGGCACAAGATGGCCATCAAGCCATCCGGCGTAGATCGGACAGTACCAAAATAAAATAAAATCGTGTGACCCCAATTTAGTCTTCAGCCAACAGAGTGTGACCACTCTCGTACCTTGCTGTTGATCTCTTAGTGTATTTCTTCAGATCAAAGAGATATGTCATTCTTAACATGATGCGTTATCTACATCTTCGGACACACCGTCTTTCGACTCACGGCAGCTGCTCCAACAAGGGAAGCATACACCAGAAGGGAGCTACAGTCCCCACTCAACAGTTCCCTGCATCAAATGTGCATGCCCGACATGGACAGCCACAACAACTGTAGGGCCATCGACAAGTCAGCACATGATGCTCACTCCTATGGATAGCAGCCAGATAGGTTGTACCCTCATCTTACTTGTGTGCAACATTTATGGCTTTGTTATTCATCTAAGCACGGAAAATAGATCATCACATTTCACTGTATATTCATGCTGATCTCTTACGGGTCTTGTTCAGGAGTTCACGCTGTTCCATAGTTCAGCTAAGATACTTGTTCTTTAGGTAATGATGTTCCATAGTTATCATCCATCAGCCAATGCTATCCCACAGGCTGGTGATTATAGTAGTATACCACTTCTAGTATTACCTATGTTGTTCTTTAATACTTTTGTGTGCCATCTAGTTAATCTCGTGTACAAACGATACATATTCTATAGCTTTCATCTGTGTTCTCCCTTTAGTTTATGAGACCTGTTGCTGCTAGTTAACCCCAGTCCTACTATTTATGTCGTCTCCTACAGGCACTCATTTACATAAATCTAACTACTAGTTGTCTTCCATGCATGTCAGATATAATTGCACACACTGATATATCCACAAGAACCTCACGGAGCAATGTAAAGGCCAATAAACTTGATGTCAATGATACCCAACATGATGGAACATGTAAAGGCAGTTCTTCAGAAGACTTGCAGAAAGATGATGAATCCTCTTCACCCCACAAGGTCCTTGCTCTAACTTGGCCTGTGATATGGGTACAACATGCATATAATGTCCTGGAGTGTATCTACTCTGTTGCAATGCCATGTGCTTAGCATGCTGATCATGCATGTAAATATGTCATGCCTTCCTATTTTTCAGTACCTATTCCATTCATGATAACATGTTTTCAAATTCAAGTACTGTCATTCTACTCTATCGCAATGCCATCTGCTTAATTTGGACATCATGCTTCTGAATATCTTATGCATTGTTATTCATCAGTATGTACTTCATCTGTCTACCATACCATGTTTTTTTACATTGAAGTGTTGTTCTAGTGCTCTGTTGCAATGCCATCTTATTTTCCCAATCATACACGTGTATGTTGCCTTAGTTATTTCTGTACGTATTCCGCTAACATATAGTTTTACATTCAACTAGTGTTTTTTTGCTGTGTTGTCCTATCGTATCCCTAGCTCTTACACCATACTCCCTCTGTCCGGATTACATGTATCTAGAACTGAAATATGCCTAGACCCATCCATTTTTTTCCGGATCGAGGGAATACATGTCAATATGTCATGCCTTCCTATTCTTCAGTACCTATTACATCTCTCTGATGTCGCATGTTTTATAATTAAAGCACCATTCTTCTATACAAGGCATGCAAGGGGAAGACGACTATGTTAGAATCTGAAGGGTTACAAACAAGGCCTTTGCAAAAGATCCAAACGCCAGGAGATAATAAACCAACTCCAGTTTTTATAGATACTGCTCCAGCACAGAGAAACCCAACTCCTACTGATAATAAGCAGATTCCAGTGGCCAACGAACTAGTCCGCTCCAGTCTAGCAAATATATGTCAACTCAATTCTAAGAAGCGTGTGCGTATCCTTGCATCATGAAATTTTATAGCATGCTGATCATATTTTCTACATGTTTCTTACCCATCTCTCTTTTAGAAAATAAGCTTAACAGATAGAAGAATTTCTGCAATGGTATCGTTTATGAGGAAAGATTTTTGCAGGAATTCTCTGTGCTCCAATGTAGATGTAAGTACCTGTTGTATATCACTATATTTTTACATCAGCATGTATTTTGTTAATCGACATGAATCCAACCTTTATCTGATCTAAATTTAGTTGTAGCAAAATGTATGATTAAAGGCCACAATGTTGATTTTTATAAGGAAAACTGCCTGGTAGTTTTGCATCCTGAGCTGCATGAGTGTACTATCTCATATCAGTGGGTTTGAATACTTTGGTTCTGCAGTGGGTTTTTCAGTATTTTTTTACTGTGTTGTCCTGTCGTATCCCTAGCTCTTACATCATACTCCCTCCGTCCGGATTAAATGTCGCAGAAATGGATAAAACTGGATGTATCTAGAACTAAAATACGCCTAGACCCGTCCATTTATTTCCGGATGGAGGGAATACATGTCAATATGTCATGCCATTCTATTCTTTAGTACCTATTCCATCTCTGCTGTAGCATGTTTTATAACTGAATCACCATTCTTCTATATAAGGCATGCAAGGGGAAGACGGCTATATTAGAATCTGAAGGGTTACAAACCAGGTCTTTGCAAAAGATCCAAGCGCCAGGAGATAATAAACCAACTCTATTTTTCATAGATACTGCTCCAGCACAGGGAAACCCAACTCCCACTTATAATAAGCAAATTCCAGTGGCCAAAGAACTAGTCCGCTCCAGTCCAGCAAAAGAATGTCAACTCCATTCTAAGAAGCGTGTGCGTATCCTCGCATCATGAAATTTTATAGCATTCTGATCATATTTTCTACATGTTTCTTACCCATCTCTCTTTTAGAAAATAAGGTTGAATGATAGAAGACTTCCTCCATTGGGATCGTATTCGAGGAAAATATCTTGAGGGAATTCTCTGTGCTCCAATGCTGATGTAAGTACCTGTTGTATATCACTATATTTTTACATTAACATGTATTTTGTTAATCGGCGTGAATCTAACCTTTATCTGATCTAAAATTAGTTGTAGCAAAATGTTAAAGGCGTCAATGTTGATTTTTGTAAGGAAAACTGCCTGGTAGTTTTGCATACTGAGCTGCATGAATGTACTATCTCATATCACGCACATTACTAAATTGTAGTGCTTCTCTTGTTGCCCATTCATTCATTGTGTCAATGTTGCTTTCGTGCTACCTTACCTGGCTGATGATAGCTATGCCATATTGTGTTAATTTGGTGTAGGCTAGTTGCCCAAACGTTCGTTGTGTCAATGTTGCTTTCCTATTATCTGACTTGGCCAATGATAGCAATGCTAGTGTGTTAATTTTGTGCAAGCTGATGTAGATAAGAAGACAAACTCTGAAAATAGCAAGGCAACCCCATTGTTTCTTTCCAGTAAATCTAGGCCAGGTAATATGGCAATAACTCATGATTAATCTGTTTGGCTCCCGTCCTAATTTATGTTATGATGCAGTGGTCGAGACACTCTCCACTATCAATAATACAAGCCTGCCAAAATCGGCATCTGAATCTGTTCAGTATCCTCTGTCTCGAATGCAACGGAATAAATGTATGTTTGTGAACCAATTAATGGCTGAAGAAATGATGGAAATGGTGGATGAATCAGAGGTGCAGAGTCGTGCGACACAACAACTGATCAATGTTTTCAGAGATAGTGTAGCAAAGCAGAAAGAACTTGCCCACATGCTTATGGGCGTCATCTGTGCTGAGGTTGCAGATCGTGACGTTGTAGATGGTTAGGTTCTGCTCATTTATTTGCACTGGCATCAATCTTTGATTGCCCAGTGGATGTAATTTCCTGTAATATATGCTGGATGTGCAACGTTATTCCCTGTATGCCGTACCTTTGCTTGATCGGTTTTGGTCCTGTGCATAATTGCTCGTCGTAATGGGCTCAAATTATCTAATTTGGCCTAAAGACATGTATGAATTTTAGTGGGCCCATTAAGTTAATGGGTCGTTACTAGGCCGAAAGTTAATGGTCCGCCCTCTTACCTCCCGGGTCGTTAACAGGCCGACATCAAAGCGGGCAACAGGTGGCCCCAATTTATTTCACGGGCCGTTAACAGGTCGTTACTAAGTTTGGGCTACCTATGGCCCAACTATACTGTAGGCCTTTAGCAGGCCGAAAGAGACTGCGGGCTTGTACTGGGCCGCTAAGAGGCCGAAAGTCAGGTCGTATTGTAAATGGCCCAACTGTGTTGTGGGCCTTTAGCAGGCCGAAAGAGAAACCGGGCTGGTATTGGACCATGAAGGGCATGGGCCATTAAAAGGCCAAAACTAAGGTCCGACTGCAAATGGCCCAACTCATTTATGGTCCGTTAACAGGCCGAAAGGCACACAGGGCCGGGAATTGGCCCAACACTTAAATGGGTTGCTAAAAGGCCAAAACTCAGGTCCGACTACAAATGGCCCAACTGATTTATGGGCCGTCAACAGGCTGAAAGTGACACCGGGCCAAAAATTGGCCTAACACTTAAATGGGCCGCTAAAAGGCCGAAACTCAGGTCCAACAACAAATGGCCCATCAGATTTATGGGCCGTCAACAGGCTGAAAGACACACCGGGCCGGAAATTAGCCCAACATTTAAATGGGTCGCTAAAAGGCCGAAAGATGTACATCCTGAAAATTGGCCCATCCATTAAATGGGCCGTTAACAGGCCGAAATCTCATCGGGCCGATATTGAGCCCAAATATATAGCGGGCTGTTAACGGACTCGAACTGACGATGGGCTAAAATGGTGTCAAATCTTTAATGGGCCGTTGACGGGCCGAATTGGCACATCTCATAGGGGTCGTGGGCTTAAATGGACCTGACACAAGTAGGCCTTATATGGGCTGGCCTGCTAATTTTTACTGGGCCGGCCTTTTCACAGGAATGGGCCTCTGTTGGGTCGTGCCACATGTCGATGTATCATAGGCGCCTTCCATCCAATGAGTGGATGACATCTATCCCAACGATGAGCTGACACGTGTTTCCTCCAGCCAATGATGATTTTATACGTGGAAAATCCCCATTGGTCGGGGCTGTTAATGGGTTATCGGGTTCAAAACCCGACCCGATAGCTTAACGGTGTTCCGTTACGGTGGATGCCACGTGTCGGTCACCCTTGACGAAAGCACTTCTGTGACGCGCGATTTATCGTCATGGAAGTGGACACTACCATGATGATAATTTTGGTGATGTCATGGAACACTTCTACGACAGCACAGGTATGACTATCTTGATTCTGTCATAAATTTGTCATGGATGTACATGCATGACAGAAAACGCGACCTACTGTGACAAACACGTATCATCACGGAAGTGTATTTTTTTGTAGTGTTTCAGGACGAGGCATCCGCCGGATCCATCTTTTCGGAACACTCGAGACCGATGCGGGGGTGGTGTTTGGCGATCGTAGGGAGCATTGTTGGCTTAATGGCCATACGGGCACCCATGGTGAAACCACCGAGCTGGAAGATCTGCCCAGAAGTTAGGCTCCTTCCAGAGGTGATGTCGTTGTTAATGACGAGGCGAGCCATAGATCGCTTTTCATGACTACACAGCGGAGCTCTCAATGAAAGCACCGGTGTCGGTGTCAAAACCGGCAGATCTCGGGTAGGGGGGCCCAAGTTGTGCGTCTCAGGATCAATGGTAATAAGGGACAATGGGACATGATGTTTACCTAGGTTCGTGCCCTCTTAAAGGAGGTAAACCCCTACGTCCTGCTTGATTGTATTTTATGAGTATAGGGGTTACAAGAGTTGATCTACCTCGAGATTGTAATGGCTAAACCCTAGTTGTCTAGCCTATGAATATTCTGATAGCCTCTACGGACTAAACCCTCTGGTTTATATAGACACTGGAGGGGCCTAGGGTTGTACAGAGTCGGTTTACAAGAGAAGGAAATAGTACATCGGGACACCAATCTTGCTGTCTACGCATATAGGAGTCCCACCCGGACACGGGGGATGGTCTTCTATTTTATCTTCACGGCCCATCAGTCCGGCCCATATCGAATAGCCTGAACACCTAAGGACCCCCGAATCCAGGACTCCCTCAGAGCCTTCTTCCCCGAGAGGACTACCTCTCCTTTCCTCATTTGCTCCACTGTTGCCCAAGCTCAAACTTGCCCAATCTCCCTTCCTAGCCATCAAAACTTGTTGATTCTCTAGGGTTTGGAGGAGAAGGTCCCGATCTACACTTTCACCGAGAGAATTTTTATTCGCCCTACTATCCATTGTGGATCTTGTTACTCTTGGGTGTTTGGGCATCCTAGACGAAAGAAGTCACCTCGGATCCACATTCCACTGTGGCGAGGCTTCCTGGTGGTGTTGAGAGCCTCCAATTAAGTTGTGGAGGGATCCCAACCATGTTTGTAAAGGTCTGGTTGCCACCTTCAAGGGTACCGCTAGTGGAATCATGACATCTTGCATTGTGCGAGGGCGTGAGGAGAATAAGGTGGTCCTAGTGACATCTTGGGGAGCATTATGCTTCCACACCTCTCCAACGGAGACGTACCTCCTCCAAAGGAGAGAAGTTCGGCCAACACCTCCCTGGCTCCATCGACTCCACCTGCGGTTACTTCGTGCTTTTACTTTGTGCAAGCTAATGGCTATTACCTTGTGCTTGTGTTTGTTGTTGTAGTAGTTCTTATCATATAGTTTTTCCACCTAATTGCATATCTAGACAATCTACTTTCTTGTTGAGCCTAATTTTCTAAAAGAAATTAAAAATTGTTAGTTGCATATTCACCCCTTGTCGGTGTCAAAACCGGCGGATCTCGGGTAGGGGGTCCCGAACTGTGCGTCTAGGCGGATGGTAACAGGAGACAAGGGACACGATGTTTTACCCAGGTTCGGGCCCTCTTAATGGAGGTAAAACCCTATGTCCTGCTTGATTGATATTGATGATGTGGGTATTACAAGAGTAGATCTACCATGAGATCAAGGAGGCTAAACCCTAGAAGCTAGCCTATGGTATGATTGTTGTTCGTCCTATGGACTAAAGCCATCCGGTTTATATAGACACCGGAGAGGGCTAGGGTTACACAGAGTAGGTTACAATGGTAGGAGATCTACATATCCGTATCGCCAAGCTTGCCTTCTACGCCAAGGAAAGTCCCATCCAGACACGGGACGAAGTCTTCAATCTTGTATCTTCATAGTCTTGGAGTCCGGCCGATGATGATAGTTCGGCTATCCGGACACCCCCTAGTCTAGGACTCCCTCAGTAGCCCCTGAACCAGGCTTCAATGACGACGAGTCCGGCGCGCATATTGTCTTCGGCATTGCAAGGTGGGTTCCTCCTCCGAATAATTTATAGAAGATTGTGAACACCAGGATAGTGTCCGGCTCTGCAAAACAAATTCCACATACCACCGTAGAGAGAATAATATTTACACAAGTTCAATCTGCTGACGTATTTTGTGGCATGACGTCACACCACTACCAAGCCTTTACTCGAATTGTTTTTATTGTACCACCTCAGCACGTTTAGCGAAGCGGTTTCCTTGGCTCATCTTCTCGAAGCAGAGATCGTGTTCCCCTTATTCCGGGATTCCCATCAATACGGACGTGGGTAACCCAACCGCGCCATTGACTGCGGCGCTTGGGAGATAAGCGAGTTTTATCAGGCCGGTGGGGACGTATGGTTTCGTCCGCCCATATAAGGGGATAAAGATCCAACCCTTTTACCTACGCCTTCTTCCTCCTTTGCTTATCCATCTCCGCGAACTCGAGCTCCAGCGCCCAAGTCCGCACATCTCACCTCAACCTTCTCCAACTATATCTAGAGCGGGAGGCAAGTGGATGTCCTCCTCCGTTACGGAGGGGCACATCCAGAAGCTGCGCAGCGCAGGATATCTGTCCAGCGACATCGCGCACCGGCTCCCCGACGAGGGGGAGCTCATCCCCACCCCCAGGCCCCATGAGAGGGTAGTATTCCTTTCCCATTTCCTCCGCGGACTGGGCTTCCCACTCCATCCCTTTGTCCGGGGGCTCATGTTCTACTACGGCCTGGATTTCCATGATCTGGCCCCAAATTTCATCCTCAACATCTCGGCGTTTATCGTCGTGTGTGAGGCCTTCCTCTGCATCCAGCCCCACTTCGGCTTGTGGCTCAAGACCTTCAGTGTAAAGCCGAAGGTTGTGAAGGGCAGCCAAGCAGAGTGCGGAGGCGCCATGGTGGGCAAGATGCCCAACGTTACTTGGCTCGAGGGCACCTTCGTGGAAACAATTAAGGGGTGGCAATCGGGGTGGTTCTATAGCACTGAGCCGCGTGACCCTGAATGGGCAGCGGCCCCCGAATTCAGATCTGGCATCCCCATACGGCTCACCTCCTGGAAAGAGAGTGGCCGGACATGGGGTGATTCGGGGGAGCTGACCGGACTTCAAGCCTGCATCCAAAAGCTAGTGAACAAGAAGCTCAAGCGTGTCAACATAGTCTAGGTCATGCTCATCCGCCGGATTCTCCCGTGCCAACAACGGGACTTCAATATGTGGGAGTTCGATCCGGCGCAGTACCAGACTTTGAGCGGGCACTTTGACACTACGTACGAAGAGGCCTGGAGGGTGCTGTTTAAGGGCGCCGAGGCTCCCGCATCCGCTACTAAAGATCGCGGATTCAGCTCGTAGCGTCCGGCTAGCGAGGTAAGCGATTTTGCCCTTTACGGGACACTTGTTTTCCATAGTTTGACTCTATGCAGGATCTAAACACCCTCTCCTTTGACAGGACTGGCTGAAGAAGGCCGAGCAGACTATCTGTCCGACCCCTTTGCCAGAAGACCCAGCGGACGCCCGCTTAACGGGGCTGCTGGCTCCGGCACCCCACGTGGTGCCAGAGAAGAAGGCCAAGAAGAAGGCCACGGGCACTTGAAAGAGTTCCCATTTTCAGGTGTCATCGGACGATGACACCGAGGCGGACTCCTCCCACGAAGTCGAGGAGGAGAAGAAAGAGGCCTCTCCCCCAGCGGGGGGACGGAAGAAAAGGAAGGCCTCCCCAACGAGGGAGGCCGAAGGGTCCAAGAAAGGAAGGACTCTTCCCCCGGACTGCTCTGCCAACACCGGCGACGACGACAAGGACTGGCCTCCAAGGGCCAAGCCCCTGGCGAGATCGTAAGTATCCGGACTCCCGAATAACTTCATGATTTTTCTTTTCGCCACATGGTGTCTTTCTAATGCCGCATACAACCCTGCAGTCTGCCCAAGGATGATCTTCCCGCTTCGTCGAGCGGGTCCTTGGGTGCGTCGGATATGGATTCCCTTCCGACCGCCTCCTCCCCCCGTGATGCGGATGATGCCGAGGTGGGATCCCGGGAAGGGACCCGCCAGGAGGAGGAGGCCCCGGAGGTGCCGCAGGGCAACCTCCCGGACTTTGCATCGGACTCCGCACCGGAACCTGTATTGGCTCCGGAGTCCGGCGGGCGGCCCCTTCGTAAGAAGGGCAAGACCGTGACGCCGGCGGCCTCCGTCCAACCGGAGGCGCCGAATAGCTTGCTGGAGGCGCTCAACGGCGCTTCCATCAAAGAGGAACACCGCACCGTCATGAGTGCGGTGATTCAGAAGGTTCAGCTCGCCAAGAGCGGGCTGACCGAAGCCTGCAGCAGCCTTCTAACAGGCTTTGAGGTAAGAATTTTGATATATGTAAAATAGTACCGCATAGACAGTAGCCCCTAATGCTCGGTTCGGTGTTCGGAAAGAAAAGCTGGACTGAGGATCTAAAAAGATATACGCAGGAGTCATAAAAAATATGTCAATATGGGATTGCAGGCTGTGCTGCTGACCTGTGCCGCACTGACTGCGGAGGTCAATACTTTGAAGCAAAGCCTTGAGCTGTCCGAGAACGAGATCGGCCGTGCCAAGAAGCAGCTTGAGGACAAGGAAGGTGAGTAACACCTTTAAAATTGCACCTTACAGAAAAGAATTTGGTTGCAAGAAGAATGACAAGGATAACGTGGGTATTGCAGGGGCCACGAACAAGGTGGAGACCCTGAAGGAGGCGGTGTCCGCGGCCGAATGTAATGCGGCCGCGGAGCGCACCGAGCGAGAGAAGCAGGAGGCGCGGGTGGCGGAGGTACAGCAAGAGCTCCAGGCTCTCATGGAAAAACACGAGAGTTTGGAGCGCGACTCGAAGACTCGAGAGTCCGAGCTTGCATCGGCTCTTGAGAGTGCCAAAGCCGCTAAGGCCGAAGCCTACAAGGCCCTCCAGGAAATCAAGGCGTTGAAGAAAATAGCGGCGGGTAAGGCATTTTTTATGCAAAGTAAGCATGTGAGTGTGAATTACCTATCACTTACCCGAATTCGGAGCTCTCCAGGAGCATTCGCAGATCTGCCCCGTAGCGTGTCCGATGCTGCCGCTTTCTATAGGGCCGAGGAGGGGAGCTCGACGGAGAAGGTCTTCTAGTCTCAGTATGCTGAGGCCGGACATCCGGTGCCCCTTAGCGACCAGTTGAAGCAACTGGTCGAGCTCCACAAGGTGGCCGAATAGGCCATGAAGGGCCTCATAGTTCGGCTGTGGCCCAAGGAGGCCATGCCTGGGAGCTACTTCGGGCTGGTGCGGCGGCTGGTGGATGCGTGTCCATGGGTTGAAGTCATCAAGCACTCCGCCTGTATTGAAGGTGCCCGTCAGGCCCTTGCCCACGCAAAGGTGCAATGGGGCAAGATGGATGCTGAGAAGCTTGTGACGGACGCGCCACCGCCGGGCAAGGAGTATCGCACGCCCGAGATATATTATAAGAGTGTCCTGAAGGGTGCCCGTATTATTGCGGGTGAGTGCTCCAAAGATGTAATATTTGAGTAGACTCGCATTTTGTTATCCTGTGCGCTGAAAACTTTGTTCATATGCGCTAAGCAACACTTGTTAATTTAAAATATTACTTTCTGTGCGGTTGTTTATCAAATCTGAGAGATGGCAAGTCGTCGGCTTCAGCCCCCATGCCACGAGTGCTGGGGTGTTCGCGATAAATTTGAGCACTCTTGTTCCCATTTTTGGGTCCATCTAGGGAGGCGCTCAACACAACGAACCAGGCAACCGAACTTATAATGCTTGAACACTCTCACTTAGCCATAGAATTCTACAATTTTAAATTTCGGCGAAGCCCTTAGTGTTCGGAAGGCCAAATTTGGGGCGCTATCCACGCTTGGGCCGGACAAAGCCGGTTCCTCGCTCTAAGCGGCATAAGTCTTTAGGGACTCGAAAAAAACCCTCTCGAACAGCGATCGGCTCTCGCCTCATCATGACGGTCAATTTTAGCTTTCTCCACTGAGGCGCTCGCCCAGCTCAACTGGGGCGCAATCACAGTGGTTCTCCCAGTGCTACCTTAGCCGATACAACGGAACGTAAGGTACCAGAACATGGGAGCCAGGCAAACCCAACTATTGACCCAAGACATGATTCAGAGCCGATGCATATAATGCTATAAGTTCGGGGTGCCGCACTTGTGAAAGTGTTCGGACTTATCACACCATGATGCGGGAAACATAAGCCCCTGGTGTATTTAGCCGTACCAAAGTGTATGGATGCAACATGTCATAAATGAACGTATGTATAAGAAAGAAATGCAATGATAAGCAAAAAGGTGCTGTATTGTTTATTCAAGAAATACTGTTGTGAATGCAGAACGATACAAATGGTGCGATAAGCAAGGGATGGGACTATTAAACATGTCCCCCTCCAGGGGTAGGCTACGGAATGGTGTATAAAACAGATTTAATGCTCGTAATGGAGACCACCTGGATATTCGTCGCGGCCTTTCTCCTTCCCTGGCTGTTGCATCGTGAGTTCGGCAAGTCTACTGCCGGGCAGGGCCTCTGATAAACGGAGTCCTGTGGGTAAAAAAAGAAAAAGAAAAAAAAGAACGACACACTTGAGAGCCCCTGGTGTGGTTAAGCCGCATTCTGGGCCTATCGTGGTCGTGCCCCTCCCCCTATGCCCATGGTATCTCCAGAGCATAATGATGTACGCGAAGGACCAGTCTTGCAATTTTGCAGGGGCTGGGGTTGGGGCCACATTGCTACGCGTGCTCGGAACATGCCAGGTGGTCTTGTTGTAGGTTACTCTGGGCGCGTTTAGCCGTGTCCGGTCGCTTAACGGTCGGACTCGAGAATTGCCTTAAGAGGCTGCACTGTACTTCTGCCGCGAGAGCCGCTGTATGTTCCTCCGTTCGGAGAGAGCGTTCAGTGTTTCCGTTGACCATGATGACTCCTCGAGGGCCTGGCATCTTGAGCTTGAGGTATGCATAGTGCGGCACCGCGTTGAACTTTGCAAACACGGTACGTCCGAGCAGAGCATGATAGCCGCTGCGGAACGGAACTATGTTGAAGATTAACTCCTCGCTTCGGAAGTTATCCGGGGATCCGAAGACCACTTCCAGTGTAACTGAGCCTGTACAATTGGCCTCTACACCTGGTATGACGCCTTTAAAGGTCGTCTTTGTAGGTTTAATCCTTGAGGGATCTATGCCCATTTTGCGCACTGTATCCTGATAAAGTAGGTTCAGGCTGCCGCCGCCGTCCATCAGGACTCTGGTGAGGTGAAATCCATCGACGATTGGGTCTAAAACCAATGCGGCGAATCCGCCGTGGCGGATGCTGGTGGGGTGGTCCCTTCGATCAAAAGTGATCGGGCAGGAGGACCATGGGTTGAACTTCGGGGCGACTGGCTCCATCGCGTATACATCCCTGAGTGCACGCTTCCGCTCCCTTTTGGGTATGTGGGTTGCGTATATCATGTTCACCGTCCACACTTGTGGGGGGAGACCCTTCTGTCCTCTATTGTTCGGCGGTCGGGTCTCTTCCTCGTCATCTCTATGCAGCCCCTTGTCGTTGTTTTCGTCAATTAGCTTGCCTGCCTGCTTGAATACCCAACAGTCCCTGTTGGTGTGGTTAGCTGGCTTTTCGGGGGTACCGTGTATCTGGCACGAGCGATCGAGTATTCGGTCCAAATTGGACGGACCCGGAGTAGTTCTTTTGAATGGCTTTTTCCGCTGACCGGGTTTAGAGCCCCTGAATCCGGCATTGACTGCCGTATCCTCACTATTGTCACAGTTAATGCGGCGTTTGTTCTTGTTGCGACGCGACCTGCCAGCGGTCCTTGATATCCGGACTGCCAGAATTTTTGCTGAGGTTGTTGCTGCGGGCTAGCCAGCTATCCTCTCCCGCGCAGAAGCGGGTCATGAGTGATGTGAGGGCTGCCATGGATTTCGGCTTTTCCCGTCCCAGGTGCCGGGCAAGCCACTCGTCGCGGATGTTATGTTTGAAGGCCGCGAGGGCCTCCGCATCCGGACAGTCGATGATTTGATTTTTCTTAGTTAAGAACCGTGTCCAGAATTGTCTGGCCGATTCGTCTGGCTGCTGAATTATATGGCTTAGGTCGTCAGCGTCTGGTGGTCGCACATACGTGCCCTGGAAGTTATCAAGGAATGCGGCTTCCAGGTCCTCCCAACTCCCAATTGACTCTGCTGGCAAGCTGTTAAGCCAATGCCGGGCTGGTCCTTTAAGCTTGAGTGGGAGGTATTTGATGGCGTGAAGATCATCACCGCGGGCCATGTGGATATGAAGGAGATAGTCTTCGATACAAACCGCGGGGTCTGTTGTGCCATCATAAGATTCAATATTCACGGATTTAAACCCTTCGGCGATTTGATGATCCATTACTTCATCTATGAAGCATAGTGGGTGTGCGGCGCCTCTGTATTGGGCTATATCACGACGAAGCTCAAAAGAGCTTTGTCTACTGTGTTCGGCCCGGCCGGACTTGCTGTGTCCGGCGCGACGGTTGTTGTCACGTATCATGGGGCGCCCACGCGATCCATAGATCGATCTTGATTGTCTTGCCTTATCCTCCAATATATCTCGCAAGTCCAGAGTGTTCCCCTGTGGCCTTGTGCTTTTCGGGCGATGCCGGGGTACGGTTCTAGTGGAGGGCCTAGAGGCCTCTCTGTCGCGGCCATGGGGTGGTCGGTCAGCCGTATTGTCCGCCGGTGATGCAGGTTCATATGCATCCTCCTCTAATCGGGGAAGCAGCTTGCGTTTAGGGTAGCTTTTGGAGGGGCGTTCGAGCTCATGCTCTTCGGCCGCAAGGACTTCAGTCCATCTGTCGGCTAGCAGATCTTGATCAGCTCTAAGCTGTTGCTGCTTTTTCTTGAGGCTGTTTTCCGTGGCCATAAGCCTGCGTTTAAATCGCTCTTGTTCGACGGGATCCTCAGGCACGACAAATTCGTCGTCGTCGAGGCTTGCCTCGTCTCCGGAGGGAGGCATGTAATTATCATCATCTACCTCTTCGTCTGCCGCTCTCTCATGAGGGCTGGCTTCTCCGTCCTCCTGTGCTGAATCTTGCTGGAGGGGGTTGTCTTCGGCACTGTCTGGGGTATTATTATCTCCGGTGCCGGAATCTCCATTCTTGCTGTGGCGGGATTTAGAGCGGCGCCGCTGACGCCGGCGCTTGGGCTGTTTCTTGGAGGGGTCATCCTCTGGTGTTCCTTCGCCATTCCCATCCTTTGGGATGTCCACCATGCATATGTCATATGATGAGGTGGCTTTCCAGTGCCCAGTAGGCGCTGGTTCTTGGTCGTCTCCGGCATCGTCGTCCATACCGTCAATGTCTTCGGAGTCGAAGTCTAGCATGTCGGTTAGATCGTTGACAATGGCTACTAAGTGGGTGGTGGGTGGGCTTTGAATTTCTTCGTCGTCCGCATCCCAACCGTCCTGACCGCAGTCCGGCCAGGGCTCTCCTGATAACGAGAGATACTTTAGCGAACTCAAGATGTCGCCGAAAGGTGAGTGTTGAAAGATGTCCGCAGCGGTGAACTCCATGATCGGTGCCCAATCGGATTCGATTGGAGGGGGCGCGGGAGGTTCGGAGTCCGGCGAGGAGTCCGGCACCTCGGAGTCACGAGCTTCACGAGGGACAAGGTCAGTATTCGGCTCCATCGCCGTAGAGGTCGCAGCCCCCGAGGCGGTGTCTAGCCACCCGTCCTCAATCTGCGCAGCCGGCTTCAAATTGAGGGTCGGAGCGGACTCGTGTGCGGCCTCCAGGGCACTGTCCGGCTGCAGAGCTAAATCATGCCCATCGTGACAGTGCGGCGTGCTCGGCTGTGGCTCGAATCCATCGAAGATCAAGTCCCCGCGGATGTCAGCCGTGAAGTTCAAACTTCCAAATCTGACCTGACGGCCAGGGGCGTAGCTTTCGATCTGCTCCAGATGGCCAAGCGAATTGGCCCGCAGTGCAAAGCCACCGAATACGAAGATCTGTCCGGGGAGAAAAGTCTCACCCTGGACTGCGTCGTTGTTGATGATCGAAGAAGCCATCGAGCCTATCGGTGACGACACAGAGGAACTCTCAATGAAAGCACCAATGTCGGTGTCAAAACCGGCGGATCTCGGGTAGGGGGTCCCAAACTGTGCGTCTAGGCGGATGGTAACAGGAGATAAGGGACACGATGTTTTACCCAGGTTCGGGCCCTCTTAATGGAGGTAAAACCCTACGTCCTGCTTGATTGATATTGATGATGTGGGTATTACAAGAGTAGATCTACCACGAGATCAAGGAGGCTAAACCCTAGAAGCTAGCCTATGGTATGATTGTTGTTCGTCCTATGGACTAAAGCCATCCGGTTTATATAGACACCGGAGAGGGCTAGGGTTACACAGAGTCAGTTACAATGGTAGGAGATCTACGTATCCATATCGCTAAGCTTGCCTTCTACGCCAAGGAAAGTCCCATCCGGACACGGGACGAAGTCTTTCAATCTTGTATCTTCATAGTCCTGGAGTCCGACCGATGATGATAGTTCGGCTATCCGGACACCCCCTAGTCCAGGACTTTCTCACCCCTCTCTAGTCGACCATACCGATCCTTTCATAATGTTTTATGTTTAGTCTAAGTGGACATTGACCGATGTTTTAATATTCATGTTTTTATTTCTTTTAAATGTTTTATGCATATTTAGTTTTCTTAATTGTCGCATGGACCAAATGTGTCGGCCACGCACCTACGCCTACAGAACCAAAACTAGACACACTTGTCCGCTTGGCCTACCCAAACGGACAAAACCCGCGTCCGTTTGGGTCGGCACATTGGAGTTGGTCTTAGACTTAGCATAAAGACTTTATTTCTCAGAGCCATCCACCTCCTTGGAGGCGTCATCGAGGTTTGCCCTCCTTTTCCCCCATGGTGTCCCTGGTGAAAACTAGAATTGTTGATTTGGGCGGCAGCAGCGCCCCAGGGTCGTCACCTTCTTGAAGGTGTCGTCTTTGGACTTTGGGGGCTGGCTCGACTCTCGCACAGGTGTTTGGCCGCTGAAAGCAGCCAATATTCTTCAGTGTTGCAGCAGTGTTGCAGGTGCTCCGGCTCTGCTCCATGGTGTGGCACTGCACATATTCTCCCGGCGTCTTCTTTGGCGAGTCCTTCTGGCAGCTTGGGTTTGCTCTATGCCCTGTTTCACGTGTGAGTCTAGATGCCTTTTGGCTGCTTCACGAGGTGAGGCGCTTGTGTGTGTCGTCCTTCCCCGGCCACCGGTTGGTCATGTCCTTGCGTGCTCATGGGAGCTTCTCCGCCTGCCAGCAGGATGACGCTCTACGAGGCAGGGCGAGAGGGCAGGTGGTGCCCTCTTCGGAGGCGGAGATCGCCGGCATGACGATGTTGTGGTTTCGGGGTTTTGGCTACACACAGGTTTCCTCCAGTGGACGAGCAACCTTCATGGCTTCATCTCCTCTTCGACACGATCACGACGTTGCTCAAGCTTCCGAGCTTGTGCTTGGCGTCGTCTGTTAGCTTGCTTCTTAGTTGCCTTGTATCTTTAGTTGTTTGTTGTTAATTTTGTCGAGTGAGGTGTGTGTTGCTTTGGTCTGGGTCTCTTAAGGGCGTCATTGATTTAACGCCGGGCCTCGGCCTTGTTTCTAAAACTTCATTTGCTTCTCAGAGACATGGAACATATGATATCATTGATTTAGCGTTGGGCCTTGGCCTTCTTCCCATGATTTTTTTACTTCACTTCATATTTTATCCTAAAATTTAATCGGCAATGATAAATCCCGAACGTTTGGATTTTAAGCATGGCAACCCGAACGTTTTTATGACAACTTTAGTTCAGGTGAGGTTGGCAAATATTGCAATTTTCTGACAAAAAAATGAACTGGGACAAAGTTACCATGTCTTAACAACTAAAGTTGCCACCTCACGTCAACTAAAGTTGCTATGTAAAAACGTTCGGAATGAAATACTTAAAATCCGAACGTTCGAATTTTATCGGGGGTCCAATTTATATATACACATTTTTCGTTGGACTGAGGGAGTAGCTCGTTGCATTCTGGCTCGTGGGCGATCGGGGAATGTATTTGGTGCACCGGAGCAATTGGTGCTACCGATGCACCGGACCATGTTACATATTAAAAAATGTTGAGAAAAATTTAGTGCATCAACACAGCATCAATGTATGTTATCACAAAAATTCAATTCAAAATTTAAAATAATGCTCAAGATACAAAAATGACAAATTTGACGTCAATGTGCTAATGGGCCAAAACTGAAGCCCAACTTATTTTATGTACCGTTTAATGCCAAATTTGTCATTTTTTATCCCAAGCAATGTTTTGAATTTTGATTTAAATTTTTGCGACAACTTACATTGATGTTGTCTCAATGCACTAATTTTTTTCTGAAATTTTTCGAACAATCTTTAATCTACAACGGGCGACCGGTGCACTGGTAGCACCAAATGCTCCGGTGCACCAGATACCTCCCCTGGGGCCTGGGCGATCGAGCCAGCCAACCAAACTGGACTGGGAACAGAGCCAAAGCCAATGCGCATGCCTGCCCCTACCCTACCCCCACTCCGCTGCAGCGAGACGCACGACTCGCACGTGCCCCTATCTGCTGCGGCTTGTCCGCTCTGCTCCCCGCACCGGCACCACCATCACCACTCCACAGTCCACAGTCCACACTGCCACTGCACGCCCACCATCCCCACCTCTCCCACGACCACGCCCCTGTGCCGGCCGTGCTCACCGCTCCCCTGCCCTCTCCTCGCCGCATCCCTCGGTCGGTCCCCTGCCGCGCCGGCGCCGCCCACCCGTCCCCCGGGTCGGGGCCGGGGCCATGGACGGCGACGCGTGGCCCGTGCGGTGGCCACCTCCGCGCCCGTCCGCCGCGCCGGCGCCGGCGCCGACGACGCTGCCGAGCCAGGTACGCACGCGCATTCGTGCGGGAGGGGGTTTCTCGGGGCATGAGAACGCGCGTGACACTGGTTTACGAGCGACATACGCTCTTCATTTGGGGACGATCTGCTCTGCTTCTCCCACCCTGTTCCAAGGTAGAAGAAGAAGAGATCCTCACATCGCCTTGCCTCTCTTCTGCTGCAGCGCGTTCCGCAGGCGGGCAGCACGGACCCGCGCCATCGCCTCCGCCCCTTCGCCGCCGCCGGGCCCGCCCCGCAGCCGCCGGAAACCCTCACCGGCGGCCGGCCCGCGGGAGCGCCGGCCGGATTGGATTTGGGGCCGAGCCCCGCGCCGGCGCCCGACCGGTTTGCGCTCAACACCGCCGCGGCAAGGCCGGGCCAATCGCTGCCGGGGCCCGCGGCAGTGCCGGGCCAGTCGCTGCCGGGGCCCGCGGCAGTGCCGGGCCAGTCGCTGCCGGGCCCCGCGGCAGTTCCGGACCGATTCGCCCTCAACACCCCGGCAATGCCGGGCCGGCTGTTGCCGACCGCCACCCCGTGGAGTCAGCCCGCGAGATCCGGGCCGAGCAGCACCCCCCTGCTCGCTCAAGCTCCTCCCGGGACTTACTACAGCTACCCCCATTTGAGCCGTGCGCCGGACCTCAACTCCCTGCTCCACACCCCCAGGGCCAGCAATGCCAACAATGCTGCTGTAGCCGTCGATCTTGCTCGCGCTTATGCTCCGCTTGGCGGCGCACCGGCGGTGCTGCCAAAGTACCCGCGGTATGGGTTGTCGGCCGGCAGCGGCGGCGAGCAGTCCTCCTTGGGGGCATTGTTCTCGAACAAAAGCTCCTCCTCAAATGTGCAGGTTAATTTGCCAGGGGAAGGTTCGACTTCAACCATAGATGGTATGCTTTTGAGCTCTCAGTGAGACTGATAGCACTGACCTGATGGGCACAATTAATGGTTTGGGTGTTGTGACTGATAGCAGTGAGTCTCACCATTTGTCATGCAGGAATGCCCCACAGCGCCGTGCAGTTTCAGGATTCAAGTGCAGCACAAATGATGCAGAAGCTGGCATCCAAACCGGCCCCTCGCCATCAGCCCGCGCCTCTCACGGATCGTATGCACGTCTCCTGCCTGAACGTCGGTGGGTTCACCTTGCAACATGATCTGCAACCTAGTTTGACTACCGGTTTGTCGTGGGGGCGGTAGCCATTGAATGGCTAGACCATTGTTAAGTAAGCATTTTTTTTACCCCTTGTATCTGGAAAAAAATGGCCTCGAATGGAAACCCGGCCACTGAACTACGTACGATGAGCAGTGCTTGATCATAGCATTTCTGCTTGTTGCTTGTGCAGCAAATGATCATGGCATTACTGCATTGTGTCAAAAAGTTTAAAAGGTGTCTCTTGATGACTGAATAAAGGTTTCCAAATCATCTAGGATTAAATATGACTCTCAATTAGCAAATCTTTATTTACATACTATGTCCCCCCACCGGCATTTGGTTAGTATTAATTTAGTGCAAATGAGAAAACTGGGATTGGTTATCAGTTGGATTGTTAACTTTTTTCAATCTCTTGATCCTGCTGCCTAAAACTATTATGATCGCTAAATGTATATTCTTCTTTCAGTAAAGTTCTTCTATTGGCATTTGAACAGGTGGAGAGCTCTTCGTGGGTGATGCTGGGCCTTTTGGAGTTCTTTGCTCATGTCATCAGTTGAGGATGTCTGTAGCTAAGTTCTGTGAGGTACTATAGGACCGTCGCCCTAACTTGTTGTATTTTATTATCCACATACTCGACTTCGCAGAAATTTTCCTGTCAGTAAAAGTTTTAACTTGCATACATTTGTTGATGATGTAGCATGCAGGAGGGCCTGCAGAAAAAGCTGGTGAAATTGTCCTCATGGAGAATGGCATGAGTATTGCACACTGGTTCAAATACTGCGTAGGGGTAAGTATTAGACGATTACATCTGACAGCGACTCAATCTATTATCACCTCTGTTCTGAATTATAAGGCGTTTCGGATATTCAATATGGACTACATACGGATTGAAATGAGTGAACAAACAAACTAGAACACGTCTATATGCATCTGATTTTGAAAAAAGTTAGAACATCTTATAATTCGGAAACGGAGGGAGTATACTTTACTTGGTAAGTAACTAATTCCATTTTGGACACCATGAATTAGTTGTATAACTTCTGACTTGTGATGTATCACATGTTCTGTGATTCTGTGTCTGACTGCAGATGAATTAAATCAAACATGCACTTGGCATGATGATACTTTGATGTGAATTGCAAAATGATTGGTCAGAGATGATGCATTTTTATATTTTCCTCACACATGTGCAGTCCAACATGTCCTGATAGTTATGTGAAGCTTTTATTTCATATGTGTGTTTACTGTTTTCCCCTTTTGTTTTCATCTAGGTTGGATCATATGTTACTGACACTAAGTGTGACCAGCCAGAATGGGCGTGTATAGATCCTTCTCCAGAAGGATACAGGCTGAAAAATCTCCTTGCGAGAAACACTAGTATGGAAAAAGTGGGGTTATTCAATGGATATGGAAAAGGCACAGGACCTATGAACGGAACAGTTTATTCGAATGATGTACGAAAAAGTACAGGACCTATAAGCGGAACAGTTTATTCCAATGATCTGCACAATGAGGGTAGAGGGCACACTACCGTTGAAAAGCTAGGGAATAAGAGAGATGAAACATATTACAGGAGTGCTGATGTCCACACATCCTTTGCTAGGAACTTTGCTTTACTGCAGAATTCTGAAACAAATCTAGGGCTTGCTAAAAACCATACTGTTAATACAGCGAACCTAAACCAAATTAGCAGGCTAAGTGGAAGCCCATATATTACAGCAAGCACGAGTGCACATCACAATGGGAATCATTCGTCACATAATTATGCAGATCTTCTGGAGAATAACTCTGGTGCCTCGTTTCGTAATCCAGCTCCAATATCTCCAGTAGTTTTTAGCAATGATACTAGGGCAGGCAGATATAATTTTCCCAGCAAAATACTCCAAGATAGTTTGAGCAGTGCTTCGAACACTGAATTGAAGCTTGGGCAATCCTCCTATCATCAATCTCTGACTGCCCTATTTCCGTCGGCGCAGTCAACATTAATTGATTTTCAAAGACCTCAGTCACATCTGCCATCAGCAACTCAAAGTGAGTTTGTTATTATGCTCTTCTTTCATTATTTTTGCTGTCAATTGTCATTCAAGTTACAAAGTACCTGCAATAACTACTGATCAGGCATCTGCAATTTTGTGTATACTTAGCCATGCCAAGACTTCGTTTTAGTGGTACTGAAGTGTGTAAATGGTAGAAACAATAATAAAATTAGTTGATGAACAACAAAAGTAATTTGCTATGATTTAGAACACCACAGCAGAAACATCAAGCTTGATCCTTGTATGTGCACTGCCTGTGAGAGCATCCCCCTTCCCCCACCTGGATATCTAAATAATATCATTACTCTTTGGTGCAGATCATTGTCCTAGGCAAACAGTCAAGGTCAGTAAAAATATAGGGGAACATAATGGACCACCAGTTGGTAGAGGAACTAGCGAACAATCTAATGGAGTTGCTAATGCTATCAATCGTTCTGAAGGTGGCAAGGTTACAGATGCAGCAGCCAAGAACTCATTTATCTCAATATTTCTTTCGCATCTTGAGAGGAATAGTGAAGCCATTGATGATATTCTCAAGAGTAGTGAGCATAGCCTACCTAGGGGTCTGGATGGTGCATATAGTTCCTATCATTCAAAAATTGCAAGTAGACAAGTTGAGCCAAGGGCTAATGATAATCCTTCTAAGTTGGCTTCTACCAGCATTCATACTGAAAGGATATCAGATGACAGGGCTCTTTCAGTGGCACTCAGTGGATCTTCAAAAGTTGTACCACTTGCAAATAGTCAGAACTCTTTAATCCATAGTGACTGCCGGTCGCATTTGCTGCCTAGGCAACCTAATGCTGGAAGCTCCAAAGTTTGTGATGGTGCATATAGTTCCTATCATTCAAAAAGTGCAAATAGACAAGTTGAGCCAAGGGCCAATGATAATCATTCTAATTCGGTCTCTACCAGTATTCATACGAAAAGGATATCAGATGGCATTGCTCTTTCAGTGGCACCCAGCGGATATCCTTCAAAAGTTGTACCTCTTGCAAATAGTCATGAGCCCTTAATCCATAGTGACTGCCAGTCGCATTTGCTGCATAGACAACCTAATGCTGGAAGCTCCAAAATTTGTGCAGGACTTCCATGTCCTGCAATTCCATGTCCTGCAAATTGCAGGACTGGCAATCATGCGGGCGATGTATCCCATCAGGCTCCCTGTATGTATGATAAAATGGTGAGTTGATCTTGCATTTGCACACATTGACACATCATAAGTAATGGTAACTGCCAGCACCACAATCAAGCCCCAACACGATTGTTTTATGTTTCAATTTTTTTGATGCTCCAGCCGTTTTATGCAGGCCAATGAACACAATACTTTTGAGTGTGTAGACGACTCATGCACACACAGAAGTTCGAGAGTTGCCAAAATCATCTGCCATTGTCGAAATTCCTGCTCTTCATCTAGGGAGTTTCTACCTAGTTTTGGCCAATATGATCAATCAACGTTAGGAAAATCGATACATCGATGCTGTTACAGAGTTCAGGAAGATGTTTCTAGACTTGGTTTTAGAGCTGGTCACTTGTGCCGAACTCAATTCTCGAATGACGGTGCTCCAATCCACAAACTAGGTGGGTTCTGTGTTAGATAACTATTCTTATTGATGTTTTCTTCTCTTGAATGATGGCTTGTCTTACTCCAGTGGCATACTTTCTTATTTTTTCAGGGTTGCATGAGCTTTGCACCTGCTCCACTTTCATACCAAGGTCATCGCTATGTGCTGGAGGTTATATCGTGCAGCCTTCTTGCCATGTGTGCTCTCCTGATGGGTTTTATTACAGAAGGTAAGTTAATATTTCTATGCTTTTTGACGAGTTGTGGTTGTTGGCATTGCATTTTGAACAATTTCTTTCTTCACTACATGTTATTGGAAAATATTTCAGCTCCATCATTTTTGTAACACTCTATTTCCTGTTCATGGTACCGGATATTTTTCTCTGAGCAAACTTGAAACTTGGATTAGGTATTAGCCTGATCAATCGCTTCATTGGTGGCATGCCCTTTCTCTGTCATGTGCCATATACTTATTTCATAACTATAAAAAATGTGCTCTTGCAGCTACTTCCATGCTTGCTTTGACATTCTTTTATTTATTGCAGTTCCATGGGACATGCAACCAACAGCTTGACCAAATGCCCTCTGTTTGATGCACCTAATAAGAAAGAATCAGGTCCATGTCGGGATGGCAGATGCTGCTGCTCTGTAGTCCCAAAATGTTTGACAGATTGTGGCTATGCAAAGCACTGCGATGACAGAATTGACCAAAGTGGTAGTGGTTTACAAAAGTGCAAGCATGATGTGCAACTGCCTACCAGATGCGTGGGAGAGAGTGAAAAGTTAAGATGCCAGTGCTCAAGCAGTGCTCAAACACCTTTGTTGAAAGCTGTCTCTAATAAAATGGCAAACCAGCTTTTCGCTCCTATATCAGAGAGACTGAAGAATGTATCAGAAGAATCAGTGGCCAACGCCAGCTCGCCTTATATAGCCGTAACGGAGAAAAATGGCTCCTGTAGAGGTTCTGGTGTATGTAAAGAACGACTGAATCCTGGTTTTTCTTCTGGATCCTCCAGTGCTGTGGTGACAAAGTTTCCAGCATCACCTGAATTTAACAATACATCCTCGTGTGTGGATAAATATGGCATTGAACACAAAAAACTCATGTTTGACGAAGGATCAAGAACTGAGAAATCTTTGTCGTCAAGCTATGATGTGCCTGTCAGTACAGGATGTGAAAAGTCCCTAAATAGTTCCTCTACATTTCACTTGGACTCATCTAAAGTGAAGAGAAAATATTATCAGATTTCTGACGGAATTACACTCAAAGATAATGGCAAGCAACAATGTTCTGAAACACGAAGGAAATCAAGA
This sequence comes from Triticum turgidum subsp. durum, assembly GCA_900231445.1. NCBI lineage: Eukaryota > Viridiplantae > Streptophyta > Magnoliopsida > Poales > Poaceae > Triticum > Triticum turgidum. Next base: position 537,229,474 of record LT934120.1, read on the forward strand.
AGATTGAAGTGCTCTGAGGAACATTCAGTGTCAGATGATTGTACTAGGAAAATAACTTTGCAGTCATCCGAAAATGGAGACCCTCAACCACAGAATGAGGCTAGTTCATATTCTTGCAGTGTGTCAAAAATTAAACGGAAACATACTACCATGCAACGAAATAAGCCAGTGAAACGGCCTCACATCCATCAAGAGATTTTGAAAGGTGGTGAGCAGTCAGATGGTGAGGGCATTATGGTTGGAGAATTAAATTCCTCTGAGGAGAAGAAGCAAGTAGAGGATATGAGCACTCTGGTTAGAACAAAACATCAACAGGAAGGGAGCCGAATGTTTGCTCGAAAACCGCCTAAATATGTTTCTCTCAACTGCATTCTAAAGGAACCTAAGAGTGAAAATATTTGTAGTGAGGTTCCCCTTCTCGATTCTAGCTTAATTGCTACAGGGATAACAGATGATAATCGAAAATTTCGTAAAATTGCTCCACTTAGTCTGGTTCTTAAAAAGGCGAAGAGATGCAATGCTGTTAAAACCCCCTGCAACACAGAAAACATCCACTCTTGTGAGGAAAAGAGTGCAGTTCGTCCTGTAGGTAAATATTCTTTTGGTAATGAAAATTACAGTTCAAAAGCTGAAGATGGAATTCAGAGTTCCAAAAAGAGTAGATATTCACCTAATGCCTTGATGTTGAGACCGAACATTGAGCGTGACTGCAAAAGACCCTGCATCGGTATATTTCCGGAAATATCTCAATTAGCAGTAAGGTAGTGATTTCTTCATAAAATTGGAAATATGAAAACACCTTTCATTTCAGATCTTGGGGAAGGTCAGCCTATTGGCCCAACAGATGCGGAGACAAGCCAACTTTCAGTGCAAACATCAAGAAAAGGTAAAACTTGTTATAATATTGATGGTACCTGCTTTTCTGAGTACATACTGGAGAATATGATGATATAATGCAATATATTAATTACTATAAACATGAGCAACGGCTCAGTTTCCTAAGTTCCACATGGGATGCTAAATGAATCTTGTTTTACTAACATATTGGACCAACTATATGCAGGATTTAGGAATCAAAGATCAAGTGTATCTGTTAATAGGATTAAGCGGTGTGAGGAATCTGCAAATAGATCAGCACGTGGTCCTTGTGACGATAAACAAAATGTGGTTCAAGCCTGTGAAGTGAATGTTGGAAGGTTGTAGTTCCACTAGATGTGGTTTTTAGTTTTTCAGAAAAAATGGCTGATACCCTGTCATTAACGTGTCATGGTACGCCACTTTACCGGCTGATCTAACAAAGTTCTGCTTAATACCTTGTACAATGCACAGGTACAAAGAAAGGCTTAGCTCAGCTGATTCATGTTGTGTTTGTCGAATTCCATACCTGGAGCCTTGCAATAAGTTGATGGAGTGCAGCAAGTGCTTTGTCAAAGTCAGTCATTCTATTTCTTACCTGTACCTAGTACTACTGCATATTTACATAGGTGCTATGCATCTCATGTAGGCGCACCAAGCTTGCTATGGTGTTCTAAAAGTTCCAAGAGGCCAATGGTTCTGTAGACCCTGCAAGACCATGGCCAATGCCCAGGACACTGTAAGAAAATTCGTTCTCATTTTTTTAGTCGTCTATTTTGTAGTATATCCATGCCTTATGTTATCTGTACAAGCATCATTGTGGTAGTTTACATTCCTAAGTATTGTGAATTCTCATATATGCAAATTACAGGTGGGGCTTTGCTAGTTCATCTTCTCATCACTAATTAAGCACTTTAGGTTATTTGTTGATTACTACCTAATAATGTTAGATTATCGCTCGTTAGAAGTGGTCTTATCTAATCTGATCGTCCGTATGCGGTGTAACCATGAACGGCTGATTTAGATTGTCAAGGATGATGCACATATTTTGGGAGGGTAGGGTGACCTTTCTTGCACTAAAAGGATCATACAGCATGGAGCATCTAGACAGTAGAAATCTGAGCTCTATTAGTAAGGCCCATTTTGTTTGCACATGCCTTCTGAGTTTGATTGCATCAGAAAGAGGAACTGTATCATGCATGGATACCATACCTAAGGATATTTGTCATTCCACCGCTAAAGGCACCTACATTACATCAGTTGTCCACTTGTGGTTCTGCTAAGGGGTAAGCAAGCCTTACTGGTCTAATATCTGGACCTGACCACGTTAACATAAACCATCAGATGGTAATCCTTGCAATTATCTGCTAGTAGTATGTTACTGGAAACGACATCCTATAGAACTATCTGTTCATGGTGGTGTCTAATGACCTTAATTTCCTCCATGTTAAATCTGTTGAGTATTGTTGTGATTATTTCTGTGGCATAAGAAGTGCTGCTTACTGGTCTCCATTGTGTTTTTCTTTCAGGTTTGCGTTTTATGTGGCTATGGAGGTGGAGCCATGACAAGGGCATTGAACGCCCAAAAAATCCTGACAAGTTTGCGAAAAGGTCTGAGAGTTACATCACAAGCAGATAAACATGTCAAACACGATCCATCTTATGTGTCAAGATCAACGAGTTTGGAAAACATATCTAGAGTAGATAAACAGAGGTTAGTAGACACTGCACATGAGGAGAACACCCTCAGCAGCTCATGGACTGTGAACCACAGTTCAAGTCTACTCGTTCCACAAATGTTGCGGTGGGTCCATGTGGTCTGTGGTCTGTGGACACCTGGTACAAAATGCCCAAATCCCACCACAATGAGCGCCTTCGATCTATCAGGTGCTTTACCTGCCAAGAGTGATTATGTGAGTTCTCTGTCTTAAGTTATCAGACACACGATAGTACCTCTCATGACCGAATTTGTAGCCAGCCTCTGATGAACTTTTTTCTTGCCCTGATCGTTTGTATTTTCCTTTGTCATCAGGCATGCTCGATGTGTGACAGAGCTGGGGGTTCATTCATGATGTGCCGAGATGTGAATTGCTCGGTGACCTTCCATGCTTGGTGTGCCCACCAGAGGGTAAGCCTTTTTTATTAACGGCAGCCACACCACATGTTCTCAACAAATCGACTTGCTGCATGCATGCTCATCTAATCTTCATGCATATTCTTATGATGTTTCTTTTTCTTCATCGAAAAAAAAAGAATCTTTTATTGAGGGAAAAAACTAACTTTTTAAATACGGATGAAAAAGAAAACTAATTTCTTGGGCATCAGAATCCAGAGAAACACATAGTCGTACAATATAGACCGAGGAGTACTGCTTCATTTTTGCATGGTTGCATATGTTAATGTTACTACTCGGAATAGGTATCCAGATCATGACTATCATACTTGATTATAGCTTGAAGGTTGAATGTTTGGCAGGTCATCTAGAAAAGATTTTGAGATATCCTTTCAACTTTATTTTAATTGAAGCCACAATGTTTCAGATTTTTGTGACCTTATTTGCTATGTTTTCGATCATGGGTGCAATGTCCCTGGGAGTAGAAATACCTCTCTCTGGAAAAGCAGTGGCTACACCCAAGTTTCATTGCACCCATAATGAAGAATAAAATCAAAACAAATAGCAAACAAAAATCTGAAACTTTGTGGCATTGATTATGAACAAATGTTTTAGGTGCTTGCAAAGTTTGGTGGCCAAATAACATCAAATGATCTCCATACAAACGAAATACAAATCCTGCTCAAACAGTGCACATACGTTTGAGCACTTTTTGTTTACAGAGCTCCTTGGATGTCATTTGACCACTAAATATTGCAAGCACCTAAAACATTTGGTCATAATCGAAGCCACAAAGTTTCAGATTTTTTTTGCTATGTTTTTTATCGTGGGTGCCATGTCTCTGGGAGTAGAAAAACCACCCTCTCAAAGGAAAAAGCAAACGTTTATGTCTGGCTTCATAGTTTTCTGTGGCACTAGACCGAGGAAATGTAAATGTTAAATGATGCTTCAGTAGATGTGTTATTTTCTTTTGTTATTCCTAGCAATGGCCTGATGGATTGGTTATGGCAAATTATGCACCAGTGAAGATGTTCTGGTTATAGGCTTATCTGAATTCTTCTTCGCTTAGTAAATTGGAATGCACAATACCCACTTCTCATCATGTTATGCATATGCTGGATGTCTATAATATGTTTTTTAGGGAACTATAATATGTGAACTTGTCAAGCTTATTTGCAAACTTACTGTACTAGTGATAGTTTTCCAGTCTAAGAAGGGATGTTTTGCACTAGATAATTTTCCATGGAGCGTTTCTTAAATAAAATGATATGATTCAGGCTCTGTCTCATTTTCTTTTCTTTCTCATGTAGCTCTGTTTCATTTTTATGTTCGCGAAAATTGCAGTTGGCTCCTTTTTTTGTGCGGGCACATGTGATGTTGATTGCACAAAAGATAAACCTAATGCACGGAGATCTGGTGATTTGATAGACAAGTCAATAGACAGATAACATTATGATGATCACATTTTGACCATTGCCTTGGTGGAGTGTACTTTTTAAAGTTGATTGTTGCTTGTGGTATCTCAACAGGGTCTGTTGCAAAGTGATCCAGAAGGCGAGCATAATGAATATATTGGTTTTTATGGGAGATGCCTGAATCATGCTACTAACCGTAAGGAATGCTTGAGAAGCAATGAATGGACATGTGCACGTACAGAGGTAATTTGGTTGAACTCTATTGCCTGAAAATCAGAATCCATATAACTAATTTTACTCCTGTGGAATAGGGTTTTAAAGGACGAAAGGGTGAAGGCTGTTCTGGTTCTAATTACAAGAAACCTCAAGTGAAGAGTAGTGAGTGCAGTGTTTCCCAAGAACAGATAAATGCTTGGCTACGGATAAACGGATCAAAGCCTTGCATAAGAAGACAGGTAGCTCCTTCTACTAATCTTGTACTGTATTGCAGCTGGTTATCTTGAATACTGCATATTGTCGCGTATGCTATGGAGAGACGTCAAAGTTTGCTGCATATTACAGTGTCAGCTGGTACGACAAATCCGTTTACTGATTTACGTATGTCTTTGTTTCCATTTATAATAAGCAGTCCAAAGGATGGAAGCATTTGGTAGTGTATAAATCTGGCATACATGGACTTGGCCTCTACACATCAGAGTTCATACCGCGTGGCTCCATGGTACTTCTGTCACTATTATCTTTTGTTTTCCCTTTCGATGTAAAATATTTGGATTTAGCAGTTTAGCAAATAAAGGCATTTCATAGGTCTGCATCGAAATATCTCAGGTTATAGAGTATGTTGGTGAAATTGTCGGGCAGCGCGTTGCCGACAAAAGAGAGATCGAGTACCACTCTGGGAAACGGCAGCAGTACAAGAGCGTCTGCTATTTCTTCAAGATTGACAAGGAGCATATTATCGACGCCACCCGCAAGGGCGGGATTGCAAGATTCATCAACCACTCATGCATGGTAGTAAAGCTTTGCCTGTCCATGTATCGTGATCCAGTTACAGTGAGCTGACACATGCTTCTTTTGATGTTTTGTTGGACCAGCCAAACTGCGTCGCGAAAATAATCTCAGTCAAGAACGAGAAGAAGGTACAAACCTTTCTCACATGTATTTCATTTCCTTGCAAAGGCCACCCTTTTCCAATGTTGATCTTAGACCAAAGCTCCTGCGCATTATAGGATGGATTATCACACATTCTTGTGGGCACCAACTATTATGAGCTAAAATGACAATTTTGACCATACAGGTAGTGTTCTTCTCGGAGCGCCACATAGATCCGGGCGAGGAAATCACGTACGATTATCACTTCAACCAAGAGGAAGGCGAAAGGATCCCTTGCTTCTGTAGATCATTTAGCTGCAGGCGGTATCTCAACTAGTTGGCTGATGTGTATCTGTGCCGTCTATTTAGTGTAGTGTATATAAAGGACTCAGGCTTGTAATTTGAACATGCGATCCATCATTTAGGGAGCTTTTATTCCACGAGAACATGTAATTCTGTGCCGTCTATTTCAGTGTATGTAAAAGGCTTGGGACTTGTATTTCGAACATGTGATTCATGATTTAGGGAACTTCTGTTCCACCAGAATTGTACGGTACTAAACATATTACTCCCTCTGTTTGTAAATATAAAAAGTTTTGGCAGTTTGATTTAAACTGCCAAAACGTCTTACATTTAGAAACAGAGGTAGTATTAGTTGAACTGTTTCCATAGTTTCGGGCACAACAATGATCCTGAAACTGTTATCAGCGCAAATTGATTGACCATAAATAATGTTTTTAACCAAATACAATTTGTTACGTCTTGTCAGCAAATGGTGATTTCTAGTTCAGGAGGCCTGAGCTACATACACCCTGCATTAGTTGTAGCTTTGGCTCTAGCTACAATGGGTTGCT